>OY856410.1:60752098-61952098 GCA_963693085.1 Alisma plantago-aquatica | reverse complement strand
CGTGGCCATGGCTTTGGTAGAATTTTGAAGTGAGTTGTATGGCATCTCACAACCCCCTAGAAATCCATACAAACTGTGAGGGTATGGAACTTTCAGTTTGTCCCCCCAGTCTATGCGTATGGTACTCTGCTCATGTATCTCCTCAACAGGAAGCTCTGGTCCTTTACTGACTGAAATAAATTTAACCTGTTGATGTGGCTGAGCGGGCTCTGCATTCCCAGCTGATTTTTGTTGAATGATTTGTTTCATCGCAGCCACCTCAGTCGCAATTTGGGTCATGGTTGTCTCTAGAGTCCTTAGTTGTGCACCATGGCTCTGTAGCGTCTGACCAAATTGATTTAGAAATCCCCCTTGTGACTGAATTTGCTTGCCGAATGTATTCATCACCTCTTGGTTTTGTTTTATGACTTGATTGATCAACTCATTGCTCTTGTCTTCTGCACTTGGCTGTGGTTTGACATCCAGATCCTGTAGAGAATTGTTTGGATCCTTCCATGAGAACTTCTTGTCCTTTCTCCATGAATAATCGTTGTTCCTATAGCCCTGTTGATGCATAAATTTTATCTGTGCCTCATTATCAGAATCCTCTTCTTGTTCCATAAGTCTTTTTGCAATCAAATCCATCTTATCATTCAGTTCTTTGATGGATTTGGCGTCCCCTACAACTCTGTCTTGTTTCGGTGCATCTTTATCACCCCACGACTGCTTCTTGGCCATGTTCTTCAAGATCTCCCAACACCTTGTGCCTGTGTTGTTCAAGAAGAAGCCCGAGCCCGCTGAATCGAAGTTGCTTCTGCCATGCTCATTGAGAGCAAAGTAGAAGATTTTGACTTGCTTTTCCTTGTCCAGCCCATGATGTGGGCACGTCCTCAGCATGATCTGGAAGCGCTCTCATGTCTCTAAATAAGTCTCGCCGACCTTTTGACTGAAGTTATGGATCTTTCTCACGAGGTCATTCATCTTCTCAGGCGGGAAGAATCTCTCAAAGAAGACCTCTATCATCTGGTCCCAGGACTTGACACACTCATCATTGAGGTTGTGCAGCCATTCTCGTTGATTTCCCACTAGAGAACTGGGGAAAAGCTTTAAATAGAGTGTCTCTTACAGAAACCTGTCAATATTTATCATATCACAGTTTTCCACAAATGTGCTAATGTGAGCCACTGGATCTTCATTCTTCAGTCCATGAAATGCATTATACTTGACCAGGTTTATCAGTGTCGGATCAATCTTGTATGTAGGAATGTTGATCGCCTACCTTTTGATCGACCCCTTAGACGTAGATGAGGTAGAAGCCTTGATTTTCTCCCATATTATCTATTCCTCAGCCATTGCTTTAGGTTCAGAACATGTGTCTAAGTCCTCGGGTTGATTGTGGATATGCTCCTCCTCGTCACCCAATCCCGAAGGCGGAACCTCAGGTGTCGACTGTGCGTAGTCCATACTACGCGTCTTCACCATGCACTAGTACCTGGAATGTGAAAAATCGAATAAGTACAGTGCTAGACAAATAAGGAATCTGAAAGATAGACAATCAATCTCAATAATTAAAATTGCTAAATAAAAAAAGAAAAAGTGTCCTAGAGTGGCCACTAGCAGCACTCGTAGTGCAAAAAATTTCTGTTTCCCCGGCAACGGCGCCAAAAACTTGACACGATTTTACTTTGCGTATAACACAAGTGCACACGTCAATGTAATATAGGCCTTTGTGAGGCCCGAGTCGAACGCTGGGAAACGTAATTATTGGTAGACTAATACTAACTATTCACAATCAACTAGGCCGATGGGAAAAGTGAGTTTGATTTTGAAAAAGAAAATAAAAACAAAAGAAAACAAAGCCATCGATTAAATGGTTGGTTTAATCAATTCAAATGCAATCTCTAGGATTTCGGTTTCTCCATGGGTTCTCATTGTACTAATTCCTACACAATTATCACAACTCATCTCCCATTTCGGATAGTGTCCTGTAATTAGAATTGTTCGCTCCCACAATACAATTCACTACCTTAATCTAGGTCAGTTCCATGCCAGTAGTAACCTATACCCTAGACTAGGTGCATGAAAAGAACAGATCTTTGGGTTTCCACCATTAACCGTACATCACCTTTTCAAAAGGATTTATTAGTTAATGTGATTATCACACCTTTTCAACCATTAATTCTTCGTCAAAAGTAATTAAAGGTATTAGATTACCATTATGGTGATCAAGCACAATGATAGCAATGGAGAAAACGACATCATACCATGGATTTGAGATATAAATAGTGATGAATTATGTAAAAAGAGTCATACAACGATTGCCTGGGCTACTTCTGGTCCTAGAGACACAGGGGGATTAGCCCCGCATGTTCATATCAACATTACACATGGAGAAAAACGAGAGAAACATGGAGAAACGAATGGAAATATGATGTAACCCCTGAAACAGACAAGATCCGGATGATCCTCGATGCGAGGCGCACGTTCTGTAGCCTTCCGACCAAAGAATCATCTGTCTACAGCTTTGGGAACGTCTACGGTGTAGCTCTGAGCTCTGTTCTTCACTCTCCTCTCCCCCGAGACTCGTGCAATGGAATAGAATGTGAATGACGGCTTTGGGTCATCTTTTCCTAGGTATAGGTACCACTTACGACCACCAAAAGAATGCAACCGTCTGATTGGAGTCGTGCTGTATATTTTCCTAATCTGACGGCGTCGATACCATCTATGGGGTGTCGATGGTATCGACACCATAGGGTACCGATGCTTTCTTCAATTTCTGGAAGCCACCTGATGGCATCTCGATACCATCGACCATTCCCATCGATGTTATCGACGGGGTGACTTCTGGCACGCTGTTGCACTTTCAAGACCATCAACATTGGGTCGATGGTATCGAACTATCTACTTCCTCTCCGGCTTTGCTACTGTTGCTCTGTCGATGCAATCGACGAACCTTCAATGGTATCGATGGGTCCAGGAATGCAAATTTCCTAAAATAAAGAGAGGAATACAAATCAAATCCGAGAAATATGATAATTTATGCAAAACAATGTAAAACAAAATGAATTTGATGTAGGCAAGGATAATAGGCTAAAGGAATTGAATCATGCGATATTAACTACAAATATGACCAATAAGCGCATAAAACGAGTGTAAAACTAGCCTATAAAAGTGACTCAAAACCCCTGCATCAAGGTGCGAGAATACACACTATATCATAATTATGATAATCATAGTGTCTTTATAATTTTCACATACGAACATCCAAACAGATAGGTTGCATTGAATGCGATCAAACATCTGGAAAACCGTCATGAAACTAAAGCGATTAACCATAAATAACCACATACCTGGTTTGCAGATATTTGAGATAGAACCAACTAATAAGAAAAGAAATCCAATCCAAGCAAGCAAGTAAGATTCCTAAAATAACATACAATTTCCTTTTTATTAATATTTACCCAAACCTTCTTGCTTCTTAGGGTTCTATCCCTTTTTAGGTTTTCTACTTCTTTTAGGGTTTCGTATGCAATTAGGGTTTTTTCGTACTTTTAACACCCTTAAACCCTAATTATACAAAATTACTCACAAAGATCCTAAGATCATCTTTTAACCAAAATTTCTCATATTTTCATATTTTCTCATCTTTTATCCACTTTTAGGGTTTCTACATATATTATCCACTGAATTAGGTTTAAACCCTAAATAATGCAATTAATCATCTAAATCAGGTTAAGATTCAACATTATCATATAATAGGTTAATAATACTCGAATTAATGTATTACTACTCATAAAATTATCCATTACCATCAATTAGGGTTTCTAACCTAATTTTAATACCTTTTTCATCAAAATAATATACTTTTGCAAAAAGATACAGATTCAAGCCTTTAAATATTTTTATCTTATTCCTTGCATTCTGATCAACTTTCATGTATAAAGTTTATTCGTCTGAGTTTTCTATTAATTTCTACTATTTTAGCAAGGAAAACCCTTTTTTAGTATTAATTAAGCAGAGAGGAAAATTACCGGAAAATCACAGACCGCTAGATCAGTGGACCGGTGATCCGCTCCCTGGATTGGACGATTCCTATCGTGTATGCCTAAGTTAGCCGCTCTCATGCCCGCTCATTGGATCTTAGCCCAAGATCACTGTGGACCATGATCGGACGATCTTCGGTCGTTGTCTTCCTTCGATCGCTCGCAGGGCTGCGGTCAACTCCTCAGTTGACTCTGAGCTCCAAGCTACTAGCAAAGAAACAGAGGTGCTCGAAAGCTCTACCATCGTTGCCCAAACTCAATGAGTCGTTCAATTGCTCGATCCCACTCGACCTTCACCATGAACGAGTCGCTGGAGTTCCTTCATGGCCAGCAGGTTGCAGAGGGGGTAGGTTAGGATGAAACTCGCAATTGAGGTCATCGCTCGACTTGTCGTTGCTCTCCGCAGTGGTTGGGATAGGAATTTGGTCTACTAGTACGCTCGAGTACCCCCCCCCCCCCCCCATATAGGGTTGGGTCTGGAAGTCCGATGATTTGGGAACTTCTTCCCTCATCGACGATAGCATGTGAACTTAGGGTCTAGATCCTTCGGATCACTCACTCGAAGTCGATGGACTAGTTTGTACTTTGAATTATTGCCTCAGTCGATGAGAATTCAAATTCCCAATTCTTCTCTCAATTCTACTGTGATTCGGGGTAGACGATGAATGAACACCCTTGGATCTATGGTCCCTTGGACCACGTGGGTCATCCAACGGCCGTCATCGCTCCCCGAAATCCAATTATCCCAAAATTGATTTAAAAAGGTGTTTTAACATGATAACTTGGAAAAATCATTTCTCTCTCCTCGATTAATATTTTTCTCTCTAAATTCATAGGAAAATCCATCTTGGCATTATCTAACCGAGTATTAAATTTTAAATTCAAATTTCAACGGATGAGAGTGTTTCCTTCACTCCCAAGTTATCCATCAATTAAACCAATTTTAATTAATATTTCTTTTTCCTTTGCCATTATCTGATTATCTCGAGTCCCTTGGTCCTCAAGGAACCCTAAAGGTACGAAATCTCCCATTAGGGAATGTATCTTTGCCTTTTCCATTTATATTTATCCTTTTCCTTATACTTCTCCTTTTATTAGATAAATCCTTTCTCTTTTTAATTCTCTTTCCTTTTCAATTGGGCTCAATGGCCAACTAAGCCCATTAACAAACAATCAAGGCCATTGTACAAGAAATCCATCAATTCAAACAAATAAATCAACCATTGATTTTATTTATCATTAAAAGAGAATTATACATCTCATTACATTATTTAGAAAAATGAGGTTATAACATCCTCCCCTCCTTATAGGAATTTTTCCCTCAAAATTCAATCAATCAAACAAACAAGTCAGGGTATGCTTTCTCCATGTCCGTCTTCAGCTCCCATGTGGCCTCATCCTCTCCATAGTGCTTCCAAAGAACCTTTACCATCTCTATATTCTTACATCTAAGCTCTTTCTCCTTGGTATCTAGAATCTGCAAAGGTGACTCAGGATAGGCCAGCTTCCCTTGAAGCTCAATAGGCTCAATACTCAGCACATGGCTCGGATCTTACACATATCACTTCAGATTGGACACGTGAAACACATCGTGCATCATACTATACTGAGGGGGTAATGTTAAATGATATGCAACTTCACCAATCCGTTCTAATACCTCAAACAGACCCACATATCGGGGACTCAACTTTCCTCTATTCTTGGCTATAGCTCGGAGCGGTCGGATTTTCAGAAAAACATGCTCTCCTATAGTGAAATTCACATCAGTCCGCTTCGCATCAGCATACGACTACTGTCGATCCTGGGCTCTCTTCATCCTTTTCTTGATCAAAGCGACTTTATCAACATACACTTGGAGTTCATCTGACCTCAGCAGGGTCCTCTCACCTACATCATCCTAGTGAAGTGGTGACCGACACAGTCTCCCATAAAGAGCTTCATAGAGAGGTATCCCGATACTGGCATGGTATCTGTTGTTGTAGGCAAACTCAGCTAAAGGTAAGTACTGCTCCCATGAGCCACCCCAATCGAGCACTCAAGCTCTCAACAAATCTTCTAATGTCTGGATCATTCTTTCTGATTGACCATCTGTCTGGGGGTGATAGGCGGTACTAAACTTCAACCTCATACCAAGTTCCTCTTGAACTTTCTTCCACAACTTGGAAGTAAACTTTGGGTCTCTATCAGAGATGATGCGCCATGCAAACACACTATCTCACTAATATAAAGCTCAGCTAGATCTGACACCTTGGAAGTGGTCTTTAAGGCAAGGAAGTGTGCTGACTTGGTAAGATGATCTACCGCGACCCATATCACATCATGACCTTTCTTGGTCCGGGGTAGACCCGCCACAAAATCCATGGTGATCTGCTCCCATTTCCATTCAGGAATCTCTATTGACTATAAAAGTCCATCGAGTCGTTGGTGTTCATCCTTCACCATCTGACATGTAAGATAGGTGGCCACACATGCCGCAATGTCTCTCTTCATTCCAGGCCACTAGAAAAACCTCTGCAAGTCCTTAAACATCTTGGTAGTTCTGGGGTGCACCATATACTTAGAACCATGAGTTTCCTGCATGATACGTTCCCTTATCAGTGAATCCATATGCGATTCTCAAATCTAATTCCTCCATCTACTCCCACTGAGAGACGGGTCTGTGGCTTCATCCTCAAACCCTTCATCTTGTTGAGCTCTTTACTGACCAACTGCGCTGCCATGATCTCACCTAAAAACTCAGATTGGATCTGGATATTGGCCAATCAAACTCGATCTTAAAGCGTTTGTGGAGTCCACTCCACCAGCTCCTCTAAGCTCTTCCACTGACTGGACAAAACAGCTGCACACCTGAGCTGTTTTTGACTTAAAGCATCTACCACGACATTCGCCTTACCAGGATGATAGGCTATTATGAAGTCGTAATCCTTCATGTACTCCATCCATCATCGCTGTTGTAGGTTTAAGTATCTCTAGGTCAGCAGGTACTTCATACTCTTATGGTTAGTGAGGATCTCGAAGGTAGCACCATACAGGTAATGCCGCCATATCTTCAAGGCATGGATGATAGCATCCAATTCCAGGTCATGCGTTGGGTAATTCACCTCATTGGGCTTGAGTTGTCAGGAGGCATATGCAACCACATGCTGATTATGTTCCAACACATAGCCAAGTCCCATCTTTGAAGTATCGGTGAATATCAAGAAACCCTCATTGCCAGAAGGTACATTCAACACTAGGGTAGTGGTCAGCTTCTCCTTTATCTCCTGGAAGCGAGCTTCACATACATAGGACCACACGAACTTCACGTCCTTCCAGGTTAACATGGTTAGCGGCAAAGCGGTCTTCGAGAAATCCTTGATGAAGCGACGGTAGTATCCAGCCAACCCCAAGAAGCTATGAATCTCAGAGGGGTTCTTCAGTGTCGGCCAGTCTCGAACTGCGGACACTTTAGCTGGATCTACGAAGATCATTTCTCCTGAGATGATGTGTCTGAGAAACATGACTTGGTCTATCCAAAACTCACATTTTGAGAACTTTCTGTAAAACTTCTACTTTCTCAGGATATCAAGGACTCTACCCAGGTGGTCACAGTGTTGAGCTAGGTCATCAGAGTACACCAAGATGTCATCTATGAACACTATCACAAAAGAGTCAAGGAATGGGTGGAACACACTATTCATAAGGTTCATAAAGACACTGGGTGCATTGGACAAACCAAACGGCATGACCACAAACTCATAATGGCCGTAACGGGTTCAAAATGCCATTTTAGCTATATCCTCACTTCTCACTCTCACCTGGTGGTATACTGACCTCAAATCAATCTTGGAAAAGACTCGGGCTTATTTGAGTTGGTCAAACAGGTCATCTATTCTAGGCAAGGGGTACTTGTTCTTAATGGTTGCCTGGTTGATCATCCAATAATCAATACACATCTGAAGCGACCCATCCTTCTTCTTCACAAAGAGAACTGGTGCTCCCCATGGTGATGTACTGAGTCGGATAAAACCTTTATCTAACAACTCCTGCAATTGGGTTTTCAACTCAAGCAACTCGGCAGGGGCCATTCTATAGGGTGCCTTAGATATAGGGTTAGTCTCGGGAGATAACTCAATGGAGAAATCTACCTCCCTCTCAGGGGGAATCCATGGAAGATCATATGGAAACACATCCTCATACTCTCGAATCACCTCTATCTCCTCTAAGGATCGCCCCTTGGTCTCAGGTTTGGTAACTATGGCTAGGTAGGCTCGAAAACCTGTGGATATCATCCACTCAACCTTCAAGGCTGACACATAAAGGCTGGTAGTTGCATCTTTCCTTCCTCGAATGGTGAAGTGTTGATGGTCGAGTTTCCTAATAAGAATCTTCTTCTGTCTACACTCAATCTGGGCTCTATAGGTGTAAAGACAATCCATACCAATGATCACATCAAAATCATTCATATCGAGGAGGATGAAGTCAGTGGGAAGCTCATGGTTCAAATACTTAACTGGCAAGACATGGGTTTTTAAAAGAGATGTATATATACGACCACTCGGGGTTGTGACATCCAAAACATAACCTAAAGCCTTGATGTCCAAACAAAGCATAGTTGCCAGATTTCTCGAAATAAATGTATTAGTAGAACCAGAATCAAAAAGTGCTTTTACATTTTGTCCCATGACTTCCAACAAGCCTACATAGTTCATACCATATCAGAAAGTTATGACATGATCCACTAAACTAAAAAGAAAGCTCGATGGGTTATTACCCTCCATTAGCCTATTAGAATTCACCTCAGCTTCTTCATTGTCGATGGCGAACACTCTAGCTTGCCTCCTTTCTCCAGTAGGGGGTCCTCCGACTGGTGCTCCACCTCCCGCTGGGGGTGTTGCTGCCACCGGTTGTGCTGCTACTGGTCCTCACAGATCAGGCTGAGGATAGGTGGTGATGAAGTGGACCTCTTGCTAGCAACAGTAGCACACCCTCTTCTCGAAGCAGCACTTCCCAGGATGTGACCTTCTACAGGTGCGACATTTCACAAAGCGATTCTCACCATGTGGCTTGCCTTTGTGTCCATGCTTTCCTTTGTTGTGGTTGCACCCTTGTCCCTTCTTATGCTCATTCTTCTATCCCTGAGCTCCTTCAGTGAAACCCAGGATACCTTTGGAGGGGTTCTGAGCAAGCATCACCGTCCTTTCCATGTCTAAGGTGGTGTTCCAGGCTTTGGCAGAGGTCTTCAGCTTACTGGCCATCACATGAGGCTTGATGGCAGGGTGCATATGCTCTATGAAATGGTCCACCCTCCTCTCTTCATCCATCACATGTCTGAAGCGCTCCATGATGCGGAACTTGCGATGAAAGTCCGCAACTAATGAGTTTCCTTGGGTCATGTTGGTGAACTCTCGTTCCTTCTCCTTCTTAGCTGATACGGGGATGAATCTGGCGGTGAAGACAGTCTTGAAGTCGGTCCATGCCATTGGTTCTTCGCTCAAGTCTCTCCCCATGATATGGTTCTCCCACCATATCTTGGCTGCTCTTTCCAAAAGGTGAGCAACAAAAAGAACCTTCTTGTTCGGTTGTACCTCAAGCATACATAATCCATTCTCAACTGCTAATAGCCAGACTTCTGCTTTGTCGACCACCTTAGACTTATCTTCTCCCCAGAAATTCTCAACGTTTAGCTTGACGAAGTCCAGGATGGTGGCTCTGAGTCGAGGATGAATGGGAAGCAATTCTACGTTCTCGTCTCTTGCTATGTCTCTGAGAGCCAGAGCCCTGATAGCCTCAGTCAATTGCTTCTGCTGCTCCATCCATATAGCATCAGTGGTGTGAACCACCATAGTTGGTTCCAGACCACCAGACTGGTCCTCCTCCATCTGGGCCTCTTCCTCGTACCCATGTTCCTCTTCCTTCTCCAGGTCTTCATAGGGTATCAGATCAGGGTTGGGGATCTCACCTTCAACTTCTTCTGGTCTCTTCCTCTTCTTTGAGGATTCACTACCATGATTCCTCCTCCTCTTCTTAGAAGACCCCTTTCCCTTGCGGGAAGGCCCACCACCATTGGTGGCCTCAGGGATAGAAACGGTCTTCACTCGAGCCATCTACATAAGCATACAAACAGACCTTTAGTCTATGTTTAAACTAATTATACTTATGTCAATGACATCTTATTTATGTATCTTTTATTAATTTGGTGGAGGATTCCTTATAACTTATCATACTTACCCATACCTCAAGAGGGTGAGGAAGAGACAGAAAACCCTAATTCTTAAAATCCTTAAGAGAATTTGAGTTGAGAAGGGATGAACAAGATGAGAGAGTCCTAAAGGTATCTTATTTCGAGTCAGATCCTAAGACATTGGCTAGGCAGTCACACAGATCTGGGAGTCCTCATATTCTGACTAGCGATGCAGAGTGAAATATTGCCAGCCCCCAGACGTGATCCTTTTCTAGACACCTCTGTCTTTCAGAAAATCCTCTAATAACTCTCTCGGTTCTACGGAATTTGTAAAATTTAATAATAACTAAAGATTAAATGAGGAAGCGATGCTTTGATACCAAATGTAACGACCCCACCTCCCAGTAACCCCCACTTAAGGGAGACCAAGAGGTCAAAGTTGTTATCCCAATAAAACATATCAAATGTATGACAAATAATCAATAATAATTATAAAATTCTACCAAACTATATTAAAAGCTGGTATAAAATAAAACTTTGCATACCTTTTAAAAACTTGGATATCTAACTTCTATCCACAGCTGGAAACTATTCTAACTAATCCTCCTTGCACTTTAATTTTTATTTTCACAATGTGCCACTTTACTATTTGTCCTTTTCAATGTTGTACCTAAAACGCCGACAAACAAAACGTCAGTTAGCATATATGAATATGCCGATATGTGGGGACAATCAAAATTTCACGCATAGGGCTAACAACCTAATTATCACAATCAAGTTAATTAACAATTCAATTTACATTTTCAATGTGTCAAACTCCACCACTTTTGTCGTAACCCTAGAATACCGACTTTAGGGTTTCTCTTTTGCCATTGACTTAAGGCCACCTTCTCCATCCTGAGCTTGGTTCTTGGGGTCACCTCTCATGGTGCCCATTAGTCACGCAATATAGGCCACCTTCTCTATCCTGATCTTGGTGCCTGGGGTCACCACTCATGGTGCCCATGGGTCTTCCCTCTTGGGCTTGACCTCATTGCATCTTACATCGGGGTGGCATGTAGGTGCGAGAATACACACTATATCATAATTGTGATAATCATAGTGTCTTTATAATTTGCACATATGAACATCCAAATAGATAGGTTGCATTCAATGCAATCAAACATCCAGAAAACCTTCGTGAAACTAAAGCGGTTAACCATAAATAACCACATACCTGGTTTGTAGATCTTTGAGATAGAACCAACCAATAAGAAAAGAAATCTAATCCAAGCAAGCAAGAAAGATTCCTGAAATAACATACAATTTCCTTTTTATTAATATTTACCCAAACCTTGTTGCTTCTTAGGTTTCTATCCCTTTTTACATTTTCTACTTCTTTTAGGGTTTCGTATGCAATTAGGGTTTTGTCGTACTTTTAACACCCTTAAACCCTAATTATACAAAATTACTCACAAACCCTAATTTTCTAATCTACTTCTTATAAAGGATCCTAAGATCATCTTTTAACCAAAAATTCTCATATTTTCGGATTTTCTCTTCTTTTATCCACTTTTAAGGTTTCTACATATATTATCCACTACATTAGGTTTAAAACCCTAAATCATGCAATTAATCATCTAAATCAGGTTAAGATTCAACATTATCATATAACAGGTTAATAATACTCGAATTAACCTATTACTACTCATAAAATTATCCATTACCATCAATTAGGGTTTCTATCCTAATTTTAATACCTTTTTCATCAAAATAATATACTTTTACAAAAAAATATAGATTCAGGCCTTCAAACTATTTTTATCTTATTCCTTGCATTTTTTGGATCAACTTTCATGCATAAAGTTTATTCATCTGAGTTTTCTATTAATTTCTATGATTTTTAGCAAGGAAAACCCTTTTCGGTATTAATTGAGCAGAGAGGGAAATTGCCGGAAAATTGCAGACCGCTAGATCGGTGGACTGGTGATCCGCTCCCTGGATCGGATAGTTCCTATTGCGCATGCCTAAGTTAGCCGCTCTCGCTCCCGCTTGTTGGATCTCAGCCTGAGATCACCGTGGACCGCGATCGGACGATCTTTGGTTGTCGTATTCCTTTGATCGCTCACAGGGCTGCTGTCAACTCCTCGGTTGACTCTGAGCTCTAGGCTACCAACAAAGAAATGGAGGTGCTCGGAAGCTCCACCATCATTTCCTGAACTCAATGAGTCATTCAATTGCTCGATCCCACTCGACCTTCACCGCAAACAAGTCACCAGAGTTCCGCCGTGGCCAGCAGGTTGCAGAGGGGGTAGGTTAGGATGAAACTCACAATTGAGGTCGTCGCTCGACTCGTCGTTGCTATCCACAGTGGCTGGGATAGGAATTAGGTCTACTGGTACCCTCGAGTAACCCCCCCATATAGGGTTGGGTCTGGAAGTCTGACGATTTGGGAACTTCTTCCCTCATCGACGATATCATGTGAACTTAGGGTCTAGATCCTTCATATCACTCTCCCGAAGTCGATGGACTAGTTTGTTCTTCGAAATATCGCCTCAGTCGATGAGAATTCAAATTCCCAATTCGTCTCTCAATTCTACTATGATTCGGGGTAGACGATGGATGAATACCCTTGGATCCGTGGTCCCTTGGACCATGCGGGTCATCCAACGACCGTCATCGCTCCCGGAAATCCAATTATCCCAAAATTGATTTCAAAATGTGTTTTAACATGATAACTTGGAAAAATCGTTTCTCTCTCCTCAATTAATATTTTTCTCTCAAAATTTAGAGGAAACTCCATCTTGGCATTATCTAACTGAGTATTAAATTTGAAAGTCAAATTGCAACGGATCAGAGTGCTTCCTTCACTCCCAAATTATCCATCAATTAAACCAATTTTAATTAATATTTCTTTTTCCTTTGCCATTATCTGATTATCTCAAGTCCCTTGGTCCTCAAGGAACCCTAAACGTACGAAATCTCCCATTGGGAAATGTCTCTTTGCCTTTTCCATTTATATTTATCCTTTTCCTTATACTTCTCCTTTTATTAGATAAATCCTTTTTCTTTTTAATTCTCTTTCCTTTTCAATTGGGCTCAATGGCCAACTAATCCCATTAACAAATAATCAAGGACATTGTACACGAAATCCATCAATTCAAACAAATAAATCATCCATTGATTTCATTTATCATTAAAAGAGAATTATATATCTCATTACATTATTTAGAAAAATTAGGTTATAACAACTATGCAGCCAATCAGAACCCTAATGATAACATAAGAACATGGTTAATGCTGAAAAACACTAAACTAATAAATCTCTTTGATTTATCTTGATTCTTTTATTCTATTTATTATCTGGGGGGGAAGCGAGAGTTTAAGTTGGACGTGTCGATACCATCCAATTCTGTGGATGTTTCATGCTAATTTTGTCCTTAATTTTGTCAACATTATAGGTTTCCATGAACTTTCTTACAATTACTGTCATGCTTTGTCTCACTACTTTAAATAAGAATTTACTATTCATCTCCATGCGGATAAACCATATTTTGATAGTTAGACGAAGTTACCATTGATTTCCACAGATGATGGCACTAGCACATTCACTGGTCAAAGGATCCACCAAGCACAAACTGCCACAACTGATGGTGTCAAAAGTTGAGCTGGTGAGGCCATCATTTGTGACAACTGATGGGTAGTCTGTGCTAGGAGGATCCTTTGGTTAGTAAAGGTGTTGATGCCACGACTATGGTAACCGATGGCAACTATGTCTAACCATCAATCAATGGTTGTCCTACATGGAGACGATTAGTCAATGCTTCTTTATAGGTAGAGAGAGAAAGCATGTAAGTAATTACAAGAGAGTTCATTTAAACCTATTCTATTAAGGAAAATTAAGGAAAAAAGTAGGCATGAAAGAACCAAAAAATTGGACATTATCAATAATCATGCGGGGTCATCATTTGATCATTATTTAACACATTAGTGCATTAGGTCTATCAAGAAGATCAAAAGAGAGAATTTTTGGTAAAATCAAAGAACTGGCAGCATATTCAAGTGTTCAAGTTGTAGGTATCGTCGAGTTGATGAAAATGATATATTATTTTTTCCTATTTAGGCCTTAGGATGAGTGAATTATGATTTTTTCAAGTTTTGAGTCCAAAACATAGAGAAATTATCAAAATGTTACCATGATATTCATTGCTCAATGACGAACGCCAGTCGTGCATGCCACACATGGGGGAGCATGCATCCAAGCCATATTGAGGCTGGGTCTCAGTTCCACGGTCCGTGATGGCCCAAGCCCTCGCACCCCATCCTCAGGTGTCTTCCTAATCCACAAGGGTGTTCTTGCTTGGTGCTAAGGTTGTTGTAGTGTTGCATTAGCCTCTCACTGAAACAACATGTTGCTGGAACATGGGGACAGAAGGGGGTCAATCTTCTATGTTTCTCACCTTCACTTAGACATGGTAGATGTAAAACCAACCTCCTCTCCCATCTAGGGTGGCTGAGGCATTGTTTCCAAAGGAATTCCTTGACGGAGGCAGCCATGGAGTTGCTTGGGGAGGGGAGCAACAAAAAGGGATTAGGGTGTGCAAAAGAGAGGGAAAAGATAGATGAAAGAAAGGGATAACAAATGGGGGCATTGACGCAGGTTTATCGTGCGCAGAAATGCAAGTGAACGCGTCGAAGTAATATAGGCCTTTGTGAGGCCCGAGTCGAACTCAGGGATACGTGAAATTGTCAGAGACTCTTACTAACTACTTGCGATCAGCTAAGCCGATTAAAAAGTTGAGAGTTGTTGTTAAAATTAAAAGAAAATAAAAAATGAAAGAAAACAAAGCAATTGATTAAATGTTTGGTTTAATCAATTCAAAAGGAGATCTTTAGGATGGCGGTTTCACTGTGGGTTTTCATTGTATTAAATTCTATATAATCACTCAATTTTATCTCTCTATCTGGGTAGTGTCCTGAAATCAGAATTGCCCACTGTCGTGGTACAATTCACTACCTATGTCTAAGTCGGTTCCACCGTCATAGTAACCTATACCCTAAACTAGGTGCATTAAAAATGATCTCTCGGTATCCACCATTAACCTTACACCACCTTGTTCAAGGGATTTGTCAATTAATGTAAATTTCGTTTCTTTTCAACCATTAATTCTTCTTTCAAAGCAATTAAGGGCATTATATTATTATTATGGTGATCAAGCATAACAATATATTGGAGAAAACGAATTATACCATGGATTTAAGAGATAAGATATGAATTACTATGGTAAAATTGTCATACAATGAATTCCCGGGCTAACCCGGTCCTAAAGACAAAGGGAATTAGCCCCGCATGTTCATCTCAAAGCAAAACATGGTAGAGAATAAGGGAAACATGAAGAAAAACGTGATTGAGTGGTGAAACCCCTGAACGGAGAAGATCCAATTGCTCCTTGGCGTAGAATCTGCGTTCTCCCGCCTTTCAGTGGTAGAAATCATCTTCTTCAGCGTCCGGATCGGCTGGGGCGTGATTCTCGTGCTCCGTTCTTCTCTCCTTTCTCCCCGGATGTGTGCATTGGCTAATGACGTGATACCCCCTCCTTGGACGCCGTCATTAGGTTTAATCCCCGAATTAGGTCGCCAATTAATCACAGCCGTCCGATCGAGATTAATCTGAAACAAACTCATATCTGACGGCGTCGATACCATCGACGCGAGTCGATAGTATCGACGCTGCACTGTATCGGCTGGTCTTCTTTTCTTTTCTTCTGTCGCGACTAATACCGAATTGATACCATCGACACGGGTCGATGGTATCGACATTCTTAGGCGTCGGTTTTGTCTTTCTACCGTCATTGTAGCTCCACTTGTCGATGGTATCGACATTCGTCGATAGTATCGACTGTCTTCTCGCCAGCAACCTGAAGGTATCTCGATACCATCGACTCTCCTGTCGATAGTATCGACTCTGTGATGCTCCTTCCGGCTAGGAACCTGTGGTCCGGTCAATGGTATCGACGGCAGAAGATACTCGTTTTTCCTAAAATTAACACACGAAACCACATAAGTTCACACAAAATATATTCTTTTGATAATTAATACTCAAAATGCTTAAATATAGGGAATTTGACATAAAGAAGTAGCATAGACCAAAATGAATGAATTATGCAACATTAACCATGAAAATGACTAATAAATGCATAAAACGCATATCAAACAAGTCAATAAATGCGACTCAAAATCATCGCATCAAACTCCCCTAAGCTTGAACATTGCTCTCCCTCGAGCAAGTAAACCTTAGAATAGAATTTCCAGAGTCAACTAAAGAACAAAACATCACAACAAACATCCCATAAGACTCCCACTGGACATTCACATACCGGCCCTCGCTAACCACATAATGATAATTACCCTAAAGGCGACAGTAATCATCCATAAAAGATATTTCCCTCAAAACTGATGAACACTATCACATAAGGCAGTTAACATAATAAAATTTGCCGGTCCAGACTTAGTGCATCTTGTGATCTCCTATACTACGATGCTCGCCCTAACTATCATCTACATGGAAGCAGTTCTCCTGATATTTATTAGTGAGGAGAAATTCACGGTGGCCTACCAATTCGAGCAACGGGTGGATGAAATGGGTGGCTCATGGAAGAAGTGGAAGTATTATACGATTTCAACTTGCATAAAATAAAAATGCCCTAAATGATGCAAATGCACATGAAAAATGCCCTAATGCCTAAGATCAGGTGGAATGATGCATGCACTAACAATCCATCTCAAAATGAGATGGATATCTAATTAAGCTACACCATGTACTCACTCATCTTAAAATGTAGGTGAGATTATGTTCCTTTCTCCTTCTTATTCTAGTTGCTTCAAAATAACCTTTCTCTTTTTTTTTCAATTTCAGATTTTTTTTCTTTTCTTTTCAAACCCTTATATCCATAATTGTCCATAAACACTTATTGGGCTTATTTTTTTTTGCATAACTTGAATATTCACACTATTTGGAAGGTATGGAACAATTTAATTCACCATTAAAGAATAAATGAGGTACATGATATACTTTATGCATAACAATTATGAATGCAACTAAATGACATGCACCTAAAGGTGATGTGCATGTAGAACCATTCTATTTTTTTCTCATGCCAAACATATGGAAATGATTGCAATGCGAGTCCTATCTACATGACATGCGATCAAAAAGGTTAAAACCGTACTGTACTTCCAAGTCTTGGTGGATTGTGAAAAGAAATGAGGTGGAAAGATCACAAGACTAATTTACTGAACCTTTGAAAAGTGTTATGTGTCCCTCCTTACTGACCTGTGTAGTAGTTAATAGGTTTCTCTCTCTTACTTCAGATTAAGGTCTCATTATCATTTGATCAGTTTAGGCTCAACAACCAATTCCGTCCACTTCCATGAATCATTAGGAATGTACAATTGTGATTTTTTGTTTTAAAGTTGACAAAACCAATCATTTTCTAAGTCAGATGATCAGGGTTAATCAACACTCAAGCTTACGAACAATCAAAATTTTTTAGTTTCCCTTAATTCCCATGCACATGCAACTGAGATGACTCAAGATTGACGACATCCACGATTACACTAGATAGAGTGTGGATCCTACAGACAAACTAAAATTGCAGGAAACAAATGACAAGGAACAAAAGCAAGAAAACTAAAAATAGAGAAAATAAAAGATAGAGATGTTCCAACACCCTCCCCTAAGCTTGAATTCGACTATGGCCTCATAGTCAAAAACAATCTTAAAGGTTGGAACAGAGATACCGCATTTACTCTTCAGGTGGAGGCGGGTACTACGGAGCCGTAGGGTCCCAAGACAGATACTCCCCCTGGAAGCTCGGATCAAACTGGGCCCTAGGTGGAGGCTGTGGATAGCCTCCAAAGTAATTTTGGCTCCAATAGTGGTCGTAAAAGGGCTCCTGTTGCATCTCCATCCATTGCAACCGATCATGAATTTGTTTTTGGTTGTCGAGGAGAAGACGCTCGTTCTCGAACATTGCCCTTTGATTGTCCAGTAACCGGTTTGTAGTGTCTTGAATACCGGTGTACATCACCATGTGATGCTGCTGCGTCTGCTGTATGTCTTGCAGCATAGTATACATGCCCTGCATAGAATAGACATCCTCGCTTGGCTGCGAGGGCGGTGGTGGTGGTGGAGGCTGTGATGATGAAGATGCACCCGGATGCATCCGAGGACGCTTCTGTGGTGCCACTCGAGCCCGAAGAGGGGTGTAGGCCTCCTCTTCCTCGTCAGCCTCATCAACATTGTTGTCATCGTCATCGTTGCCTCCGTCTTCATCGGAGTCAGCGATGGCTATGATAGGCCATCGAAAGTGTTTCTCCCCTTCGATGTTGAAGACCGGATCGGGAAGCGAGCATTCCTGGTAAGCATGGTTGACGTGGAAATGCGCATACACCAAGCCATCTCGAAGAAGTAGGAGGTTGAAGCGGTGCAGATGTTGCAAGTTCACCTTGCTCCTATTGGAGAGCGGGGTCAAAGTAGCGAAATTCAGCCCGAGGTAGTGCGCCAGCTTGGTGATAAACCCGCCAAAGTGAATCGGGGCTTTCCTTGTACTCCTCTTCACTGCCAAGACCCGTTGCAAAAAGAAGGCACCCCAATTGCATTCTTGACGCTTCAGGAGCTTATACAAAAAGAATAAATCCGTCTCCTGAAACTTGCTGAGGGCCAAATCACCCCGAGCAAACAATGTCGAACTGAGCATCCGGTGCAGTATCCGGACGAAAGGGTGCTCAAAATCAGCCACCGCAGCATTATGGTAGCTAACGGACTTGCCCGGAGGCACCATAACAAGCTCGGCGAAGATCATGTCATAGTCAGTGCGGCTATCTGGTCGTCGGTAGTCATTAGGCGACTGATTCCAGTTGAAGATCTTGTTGAACTGCCGGACTGTAAGGGTGTAGTCGATGTTGTACAACCGGAAAGACACCCGACCCTTGATCCACTCGCGGTCTGTGGCTATGATGTCGTTGGGAATGACACAGACGTCCAGCGACGCCATAAACTCAGCCACCAACTCCTTGTACGTTGGCCAATCGCCGAAAAATGGCTGGACATCGGCATGAAACTACAGCTCGTCAGGCCTTCTACTCGTGTGTCGGGCCTGTCCCTTCAGAACATAGTCGAGGTTGGCCTCGAACACCAAGTTGCGGATAGTTTCCCATTCAACATAACGGGTAGGCTCGATCTTTCTCTTTAAGATCTCCTTGTACATCTTCTTAACCACTGCGGATGGATGGATCAGCCCGGGCATGAGATTGACGCGGTCGGAGGTGGCACGAACTCCGGGATGTCCATCGGGTTTGCACGTGAAGACGATGCACCAGCACCATGCACCATGATTGTGATAGAAAGAGGAATAGCAAGGGAGCTCGGTGAAGATCGGAGAAGTGAATCTCCGCTCGATGAAGAACTTGCTCGGAGTTGCTCATCCTCGTGCTTAGATAGCTCTAGAACACGCTCAACACAAGTCAAGGAGAATTGCACTGGAGTTGTGATGTCATCTGAAGCAAATACTCCTCATATATAGTTGTGGCCGGCGCTACTGTATGCCCGTCGATACCATCGACACGAGTCGATGGTATCGACATGGGTAACACGATCCATACCTCCGCGAGTATCGACGGTTGTCGATGGCTGGATCTGCGGGGCCCGGATTGCTGACGCGTCGATACTATCGACGCGGGTCGATGGTATCGACCCGTCCCCCGGATCGACTTTCTTGTTGTTGTGATCGCCGTTGATCTTTCCTCGTGGATCGTTGACGTGGCGCGTCGATACTATCGACGAAAGTCGTTGGTATCGAATCTCTTATTAGGGAAACTCCTCGCGAGTCCCGGCCGCCGCCTGCTGTGTGTGAATAAGTCGATACCATCGATAGGCCCGTCGATGGTATCGACATCACTGAGACGATTTCTTCTGAAAATCTCCAAAGATCTTGATGGTATCGACTGGAATGTCGATACTATCGACCTTGACTCTGAAATCAACCTATAGGTGTGTCGATACTATCGACGAGGCCGTCGATAGTATCGACACAGTGCGATTCTTGTATCCGCCAACCTGTACCACGGTCGATACCATCAACACAAGGGTCGATGGTATCGACTCTGCCTCAGACCTGCACATCACAGAAACGATCACGGTACCTTTTTTACACTACAAACTACGTGAAAACAATTTAAACTACGAATGTAAATGAACTAAACTAAGGTACCAATGGTTGGGTTGCCTCCAAACAAGCGCCCTTATTTAACGTCTTAGGCTAGACGACTTGAATCACATCATTGGTCCAAAAGTGAAATGAGTTTGACCTCATTCACCCTCCTCGTGTAATCTTCACCAAAATATAGCTTCAACCTCTGTCCGTTCACCAAAAATGTAGTCTCACCATCGCGCACCAAGATTGCGCCATGTGGTTTGACCTCTTCCACCGTGAATGGCCCACTCCATCGGGATTTTAGCTTCCCGGGATGCAACTTCAGCCTTGAATTGAACAACAACACACGATCTCCCTTCTTGAAGGTGCGCATCTAAATGCGGCGATCGTGGATCAACTTAGTGCCCTCCTTGTATATCCGAGAGTTCTTATATGCAGTCATTCGTAGCTCATCCAATTCATTCAATTCAAGCAATCTCTTCTTCCCCACTTCATCATAACTCAAGTTTAGCTTTCTCAACACCCAATGTGCTTTGTGCTCTAACTCCACTGGTAGGTGACAAGCCTGACCGTACGCCAACCTAAAAGGCATTGTATCTATAGGTGTCTTGTATGCCGTCCTGTATGCCCACAATGCATCCGGTAGTAAGGCAGTCCAATTCTTCCTCGTGGAAGCCACCGTACGCTCCAAGATTTTCTTAATTTCGTGATTGGAGACCTCCACCTGTCCTTGAGTTTGCGGGTGATACGGGGTACCAATGTTATGTTTGACCCCGTATTTCTTCAGTAGTGCCGAGAAATTTTGGTTCCTAAAATGCGTACCCCCATCACTAATGATCATTCGGGGCACTCCAAACCTGCAGAAGATATGTTCCTTAACGAATCTGCACACTACAGTAGAATCATTAGTCCTTGTGGGTATTTATTCTACCCACTTTGACACATAATCAACAGCTAAGAGGATATATAAATTCGAATTTGAGGACGCAAAGGGTCCCATAAAATCTATACCCCATAGGTCAAATACCTCAACCTCTTGGAAGACATTTAGGGACATCTCTTGTCTCTTTGAAATGTTACCCGCCCTTTGGCAGGAATCACATTGTCTCACGAACTCATAGGCGTCTCGGAACAAGGTAGGCCAATATAGGCCACTTTCCAATACTTTGGCCGCCGTACGAGAGCTCGCGTGGTGTCCGCCTGTAGGTAGAGTGTGACAGTGATGAAGAAGACTCTCGTACTCCACCTCAGGTACACACCTGTGTAGGACACCATCCCTGCATTGCTTCAAAAGAATGGGGTCATCCCAAAAATAATATCGTAGAGAATGGACATTTTTTTTCTTCTCTTGATATGTCCAATCATCCGGAATGATCCTGCAAGCAAGATAATTCACAATATAGGAAAACCACGGATCCTTAGAATTCACTTTCAACAATTGTTCATCCGAAAATGTCTTGGTTATAGGTATGTGTAAATCTTTTTCATCAACCCTCTCTAACCTAGACAAATGATCCGCTACAACATTTTCAATCCCCGCCTTATCTTTAATTTTGATATCAAATTCTTGCAGGAGCAAGATCCACCTAATCAATCTAGGTTTGGCATCTTTTTTCTCCATCAAATATTTAATAGCGGCGTGATCAGTCCAAACAACTACTTTCAAGCCAACAAAATATTGCCAGAATTTTTCAAAAGCGAAAACAACAGCAAGCAATTCTTTTTTAGTAGTTGTGTAATTTAATTGAGCATCATTCAAAGTCTTATAAGCATAAAAGATCACGGTGGGTTTATTGTCCACCCGCTGTCCCAACACAGCTCCTACAGCAAAATCCGATGCGTCACACATGAGTTCAAACAGCTTAGTCCAATCCAGTGTTTGAACAACCGGTGCGGAAATCAATTTCTCCTTCAGCACGTTGAACGCGTGTAAACATTTCTCATTGAAATAAAAAACGACATCTTTCTCGAGAAGTTTGGATAGAGGTTTGGCGATTTTAGAAAAATCTTTTATGAACCGACGATAAAATCTGGCATGTCCTAAGAAGCTTCTTACCCCTTTTACCGAATTTGGTGGGGGCAATTTAGAAATTACTTCAATTTTAAGCGGATCTACCTCCAAACCTTTGCTAGACACTTTATGTCCTAGCACTATCCCTTCACTGACCATCATATGATATTTCTCCCAGTTGATGACCAAATGTGTGTCCTCACATCTCTGTAACACCTTATCCAAATTATAAAGGCATTCATCAAACGAAGCACCATGAAACGAAAAATCATCCATAAAGACTTCAAGATAGCGTTCTACCATATCAGAAAAAATAGCGAGCATACAACGTTGAAAAGTCACTGGTGCATTGCATAATCCAAAGGGCATGCGGCGATACGCAAAAGTTCCATAAGGACAAGTGAAAGTAGATTTCTCTTGGTCCTTAGGGTCGATTGAAATCTGATTATATCCCGAATACCCGTCCAGAAAATAGAAATGAGATCGGCCGGCTAAGCGCTCTAGAATTTGATCAATAAATGGGAGAGGAAAATGATCCTTCAACGTAGCGGCATTAAGACGTCGGTAATCAATACAAACTCGCCACCCGGTTACCAAACGGGTGGTGACAGGTTCATTTAAAATATTTTGAGTGACCGTAATACCCCCTTTTTAGGGACTACCTGCGTGGGACTTACCCATGTCGAGTCTGAAATCACATAGATGATACCTGTGGAGAGAAGCTTAATCACCTCTTTCTTCACCACCTCCATCATGCTCGGATTCAGTCGACGTTGCGGTTGGATTACCGGCTTAGCTCCCTCCTCGAGCCGAATCTTATGCTGACACAAAGTAGGGGAAATCCCCTTGATATCTGCAACAGACCACCCAAATGCTCCCCGGTGGTTCTTCAGCACTATCAACAATTGGTCTTCCTCTTCCGCACTCAGATATGGAGAAATGATCACACACAACTTTTCTTCCTCCGCTAGAAAGGCGTACTTAAGATGCGGTGGCAGTGGCAGTGGCTTTAACTCTAACTCCGGCAGGCTGATTAAAGATGATTGAAGCGGTGGGGGGAGTTCACCTAAATCTTCATAATACCTCGCATAGAAGCATGGAAGCATCTGAAGCATCTTGGCACACTCCTTGAGTGATTTGCTTCTCATCCAATCATGAGTGATGTTGACTAAACAAGCCTCCAATGGTACAAAGAACCTCTCGAAGAAAACCTCTACCATGTGGTCCCATGACTCCACATATTCATCGTCCAAGTTGTGTAGCCATTCACGGGCATTTCTAGCTAGAGAGCTTGGAAAGAGATTCAAGTAGAGCATGTCTTGTGGAAATCTGTCGATTTTTATCATATCACAATTCTCTACAAATTGACTTATGTGCGCGACGGGGTCTTCATTTTTGAGCCCATGGAAAGCATTTGACTTCACCAAGTTGATTAAAGCCGGATCAATCTTATATGTCAGAATATTCACCGCTTGCTTCTTGATCGGCCCCTTGGAAGCAGATGAGGAAGAAGCCTTGATCTTCTCCCATATTGTATGTGGCTCGTCCATCTCTTCTTGTTCGGGTTCAGAAATTATATCCTCCAGATGGTCTTGATTGTATTCGCCTTCATCTTCCGATCCCGGCAGCGAAACCTCTGGTGCGTGCTACATGTAATCTATACTACGCGTCTGCACCATGCACGATGCCTACAAATAGAGAAATTTTATTTCAGTACAGTGCTTTACGATTGCAAATATTTAGACAATGGATTATAAATTTTTGGAATGATAAAAAAACTAAAAATGTGGCCTAGAGTGGCTGCTCGCAGCACTCGAAGTGCCAACAATTCGCCGTATCCCCGGCATCGGCGCCAAAAACTTGATGCAGGTTTACCGTGCGCAGATATGCAAGTGAATGCGTCAAAGTAATACAGGCCTTTGTGAGGCCCGAGTCAAACTCGGGGATACGTGAAATTGTCGGAGACTCTTACTAACTACTTGCGATCAGCTAAGCCGATTAAAAAGTTGAGAGTTGTTGTTAAAATTAAAAGAAAATAAAAAATGAAAGAAAACAAAGCAATTGATTAAATGTTTGGTTTAATCAATTCAAAAGGAGATCTTTAGGATGGCGGTTTCACCGCGGGTTTTCATTGTATTAAATTCTATATAATCACTCAATTTTATCTCTCTATCCGGGTAGTGGCCTGAAATCAGATTGCCCACTGTCGTGGTACAATTCACTACCTATGTCTAAGTCGGTTCCACCATCGTAGTAACCTATACCCTAAACTAGGTTCATTAAAAACGATCTCTCGGTATCCACCATTAACCTTACACCACCTTGTTCAAGGGATTTGTCAATTAATGTAAATTCTGTTTCTTTTCAACCATTAATTCTTCTTTCAAAGCAATTAAGGGCATTAGATTATTATTATGGTGATCAAGCATAACAATATATTGGAGAAAACGAAATTATACCACGGATTTAAGAGATAAGATATGAATTACTATGGTAAAATTGTCATACAATGAATTCCCGGGCTACTCCCGGTCCTAAAGACAAAGGGAATTAGCCCCGCATGTTCATCTCAAAGCAAAACATGGTAGAGAATAAGGGAAACATGAAGAAAAACGTGATTGAGTGGTGAAACCCCTGAACGGAGAAGATCCAATTGCTCCTTGGCGTAGAATCCGCATTCTCCCGCCTTTCGGTGGTAGAAAACGTCTTCTTCAGCGTCCGGATCGGCTGGGGCGTGATTCTCGTGCTCCATTCTTCTCTCCTTTCTCCCCGGGATGTGTGCAGTGGATAATGACGTGATACCCCCATCCTTGGACGCCGTCATTAGGTTTAATCCCCGAATTAGGTCGCCAATTAATCACAACCGTCCGATCGAGATTAATCTGAAACAAACTCATATCTGACGGCGTCGATACCATCAACGCGAGTCGATAGTATCGACGCTGCACTGTATCGGCTGGTCTTCTTTTCTTTTATTCTGTCGCGACTAATACCGACTCGATACCATCGACACTGGTCGATGGTATCGACATTCTTAGGTGTCAGTTTTGTCTTTCTACCGTCGTTGTAGCTCCACTTGTCGATGGTATCAACATTCATCGATAGTATCGACTGTCTTCTCACCATCAACCTGAAGGTATCTCGATACCATCGACTCTCCTGTCGATAGTATCGACTCTGTGATGCTCCTTGCGGCTAGCAACCTATGGTCCGGTCGATGGTATCGACCACCGTCGATGGTATCGAAGACAGCAGATACTCATTTTTCCTGAAATTAACATACAAAACCACATAAGTTCACACAAAATATATTCTTTTGATAATTAATACTCAAAATGCTTAAATAAAGGGAATTTGACATAAAGAAGTAGCATAGACCAAAATGAATGAATTATGCAACATTAACCATGAAAATGACTAATAAATGCATAAAACACATATCAAACAAGTCAATAAATGCGACTCAAAATCATCGCATCAGGCATCAATATTGAAAAATGGAGGTAAGAACCATGGTTATCAGGTGGAGCAAATTGGGTTAGGTTGTGGCAGTGCCACCCCCTTTTGTAGCATGTCAAGGTTGAAGCGAAGTTGTTAGCCATGAGATCGGGGGGGTGGGGTGGATCTATGGGACATGATCCGAGGGTCATGATTAGCCAAAAAAGGGATCACTTCTTTGTCAAGGACGGGCTCCAAAATTAGTAGATTCGTCCCTAATATGGGCCCAACAAGGTCCTAAAATCCTATAAATCAAGGATTAAATAGGGGTTTTCAAATGGTCATATGTTGTAATTTATAGTTCTACTTGAGGCGTTTTTTGTGTCGTTCTATTCAAAATCTCTACAACATGAAATATATTATAGATCGAGAGGGGAACATTTATGAAGTTCAAATTTAGTTTCAAGATGATGATATATTTAATCATGACACTTATTTCAGTTTTGCAAATTAATGTCACATGTTGTAAAAGTTATCATTGATTTGACCAATATCAAAACACTCGGACTATGAAATTTAGATCCAATTGAGTAAGATGAGTCACAAAGAGGGGGAAAATTTATATAAGGTGAGAGATAAAGTTAGGCTATCACATGAAACTTGTGCTTAGTCCAAAGTATGGAATGATCATAGGCACAAAGTGGATTTTCCAAAGTGAGTTAGATGTACCAGGTGAAGTGGAGATATAAGAAAGGAAAGATTGGTAGAATAAGTCTACAATTAACAAGAAGATATCAATTTTGATGAAACTTATGCGCTAGAAGTAAGGTTAGAGTCTATTTACATGTTACTTGTCATTCTAGTCATAATAATTTTCTTCTCTATCAAATAGATGTTAATAATGAATTTTGTATGAAGAAATATAAAATGAAGTATTTTTGGCTCAACCTACCAGTTTTGAAAATTAGAAGTTAGATAATAATGTTTGTGTTTTGCATAAGGAATTGTATGGACACAAAGAAGCACCTAAACCTAGGTATAAAAAACTAAAGAGCTTCTTTCCATATAATGGTTATGTCATGGGAAAACTTGATTCTACTCTCTTTCTCAAACTGAATTCTAACAAATTTTTTATTATTCAAATACATGTTGATCATATTACTTTTTGGTGCTACTAATCTTGATAATTATAAGGAGTTTAGTTTCCTCATGTAGAGTGAATATGAAATGTGCATGATGGGGGGCTTACATTATCTTAGGGATCTTAAAATCAAGAAAACAAAGGATGGAACTTATTCAACCAAGGATAACAAGCTAGTAAACAAATGAATTTTTTAGGGATGGAAAATTGGTACTCTGATTTCCAACATGACTAATCTTGATAAGGATGACGAATGTGAGAAAGTGAAAAAAATCTAAAATGGTATGACTAATATCTTTCTTTATGTCACTTCCTGTAGACCATATATTATGATTAATGTAGGCTTTGTTCCTACATTCAATCATGCCCTAGAAAACCACATATTATTTCCATGAAGATCATTCTTACATATATAGCCAAAAACCCAAACTTCTGACTATGATTCCCTAAGTCAAATGACTTTACTCTAATATCATATAGTGATGCCAATTATGACGGGTGTTTGATTAATGAAAAGTGTCATAGTGGAGCTTATCTACCCCGACGACTATGTCTAGTATCTTGGTTCCTTAAGAATCAAAGGACAATGGCATTATCAACGATCGATGCTAATGACAATGATACCGGTAGTTTTTGTGCCCATGTCCTACAGATGAAGCCAAATCTCAATGAATTTAATATATATTTTGATGATTCTCCTATCTAACATGATAATACTAGTAAAAAATTTCATATTACATCCCTATGTTGCATACTAGATCGAAGTGTATGAAGTCCTCCATCATTTCATTTGGGACCACATTGATAAGTAGAACATATATGTGATTCACATTGACACCATAAATCAACCTAGAGATATATATACAAAACATGTAAATAGAGAATAATTCTTCTTTGTTTGATTAAAATCGATCATCATTTCTATTGATGGTGCATTTATGTCCTCTATATAGAATTTTTATTCTTTTATCTTGCTCTCTTGGATCTAATATTGTTTATCTTGCAAAAATACTATGAATACTGTGCAGAACACATGTTTTTTATTCCTTTTTTTAAAAAAATTGAATATTTAACTTTTGAGATTAAAACTACCTGTGGTGACTTTAAAGTACATTCATATATAAAATGCACATATCTCATTCACGTTTTCACAACAGGACCTTGACATTTAATTTTGAAATATTGATAAATTGGAATAACAACTGTCGATGACTAAGTTTATTTAGGAAGACTCAATCAACAAGTGACCAATGAGTTTTCTAGCAATTAATGTTGGCCTATCTTTTATCCTATGGATTGGACCAATGGTATTGCACTACTTTTTTTATAAAACAACAACCAGTTGATAAATTCCCTCTTAGCTATACTTTTTTCAATGGATAACTATACCATTTGCTACTCCAATACATCCACTACCTCCTCCTAACCCTAATATTGAGCTTTAAACCTTTTTCCACCACTAAAGCACCCTCTAGCCTAGGTATGCCGTCCCTAGGTCTTCTACCCTTTTTATAAACCACACATAACATCTTTAAGAAGACAAAATCTACTCCCAAGACCAACCTTAGGCAAGAAAGACAATCTCATCCCCGTTTACTGCTAGATCCAGCTCATTTTATGGTGTAACTTTCATCCTTGACCGATCAATCAAATTCTATAGATCTGAATCGCCTTTCTCCTTTGGTTCAAGAAGCTCTTAAAAAATCATCATATTGAAGCTCATTAGTGACTAAGGTACCTTCCAATATCACCTATGGTGTATGAAGGAAGTGGATAAATTTTATGCAAATCTTTCATGGAACTACATTACCAATATTTCTAAGGAAGATATAAAAGTCATCAACTCTTTCATGATTGTTTTTGTTAGGTTCCAAAATTTTAAGGATAGTTTAAATGAATACTTTACTACCTTTAAAGTTAATTTTTATTGACATAAAGTGTGTTATAGTTCTATTGATCTCAATAAATCTGATAATTTCTAAAGCACTACGATTTTTAAAGATGATTTTATTACCCAAATCACATCTCCTTTGACTGGAAAGTCAACCGATGAAAGGACCCAAGATTCTGTCTCTAAAATTTATCAAACCACACAACCTATACATGAATAAAGCCAACACAACATTACTCTTTAGTTCTTGAACAATAAGTTTTACATCATATTCTGTAGGCAAAGAAATTGGGAGGAAACTAGCTAATTTAGACAATAAAAGAATTGATGCCCTGTAATAAACCATTAACCTCATGGACTTACATTAACGTTAGATCTTCAAAGTACTCAACATATATAAGAAAGAGGAATCATGATGTTTTTGGTAGATCATGATGTCCTTGTTATACATAAAATCATAAAATAGGAGTAATTATTGCAAGAACAATGGTACACTATAAAAAGATATAAAATTGTAGGTTCATAGAAAGTTATTTTCTTTCTAAACTTATATATATTCGATAATTGAAACAAAGCAATGACTTTTAAGACTTATTATAACACAAAAATACATTTTAAGTGCATTTCCATTATACCATACAACATCATCATAAGGCTTTTACCAAATTCCCAATGGAACGGCCCATGAGGGAGTTCATGGATAAAATTCATGAGTTATTTATGTTTCAAGTTTATGAGGGACCTCAAGACACATATTCCAAGAGCTACCATGTTTCAATGGTTTTCCACTTGCTTGAACAAAAAAAGTAGGTGCACCGAATCCTGTGTCCTTATGCTAAATATACATTAAGGTATAACAAGGGTTGTATAATGGAAATAAATTATTATTCTTGTATTTTTTAAATATTATAATGAAATTACAACATAGTAGTTGTAGGAAATATGTATCTCAATACATATATCCAAGTGTGATGAAGTACATTTTGGCACAATTTTGACCCAATGACTTTCTTTCCCCTCAGTTAACTAGATTTTCTCACTCTTAATAATTTCCTTCATCAATGACCCTATGAATATCTCTAAAGTGAAATTATGTGTGTTAAATCAATTTTGTGCACCTACTTTTATAAAAACACTAATTTGTCTTTTACTCTCCAATATTTCAATTAATATATTCATCATCATTGTTCCTCCTAATTTTAAACTAGTCCCAAATATTCTAATCCCTAAGAGGAGAATATGATCAAAATTTGAAGTCAATTGGACTTCCCTACCATATTCTATGATTTTTCTAAGTTTTGTACACCAAATTGTCCCTAAAGTCCCTTTTCATGTTCTAGGCCTGACCTATTTATCCACCAATGCCACCCATGTGGTGTTGAATAGATGTGGTGCCACAATTGGTTTGAATCAGGTGCAACCTTGAGTCGGCCCTTGACCCAGTTACCATTGGAACAGATGTAGCAATGCTCTGGTAGTCTCCTACCTTGGGTAGGAGACAAGTAGGTAGGGCCAACAGTCTGCTAACCCCTAGACATGGCCCTAGAATTCGTGAGTCCCTTTTTCACCTTGATTCACCTCCCTTTCTTCTCATGTTCACATTCTGACCAAAAAACACCTATAATCTGATGCAGATCTTAGTCGTCGAGAAGCTTCCAAGCTCTCCGCTTACCTTTTCTAAACCTAACTATTAGAAACCCTAACCCTATCCCCGACACCTGTATATAAGAGAATCTTTGATTCCACATCACTCCCATGATTCTTGGTAGTTCTCTCTTTGTATTCCTCTCTCCGTAGTTACCTTCTCTTGTTCTGGCCACACACCTCCGCCCCTATGCGTGCGGGTCACATGTCAAGGGATCCCGGCAACTAATCAATGTTGACGGTCAAGGGACCAACTTGATCTAGTGACCAATCTATTTTCCTTTTGAAATATTTTCTTCCCTCTGCTTAATATTCCAAGAAATTAGTTCAAACTATGAAAAGTCAAATCCTTGAATCGATAACTCCAAAATTACTAGTACATACTCTAAATTTATGAAAAACACTAGAATGTTACTAAAAATGGTTTTCAATCCTAATTACCATTGATATTGTAATGATATCCTTAAACATCAAATTCTGATTATATTAATGATTGTAACTCTATAACGTTAAAATGGACTCCAACTATATTCATCAGACTACGATCTTGAGGCTAATCTTGTGTCTAAATCCACACAATCTCAAATTAATGATTATGTTCATAAAACTATGGTGGATCTGGATTGTGGCTTTTAAGCCTAATCTTTAGATGATTGATTCTAATAGTTATTAAATATTTAGCTTCCCCTATCTATATTTGGATGTCCTGTTGAATTTTTTTTAACACTACAACCTTGACTGTTGGACCATCTTGTGCAATCTATCATGAATCTTGACTCTTGGACTTGACAAGTTGACCATCCTGAGGATGATTTAGGGTTTTATCCTATTTTAATTAAGCTAGAAACCATACTTAAAATGATGATAAATGCTATGTGGAAATGAATAGTTGTACCTAAAAAATTGTTGTTTTGGATCAAGAATGAGTAAACCACTGAAAGTCAGTACTAGGATCTAGAAAAACAAATTTATTGATACCTGTGACCTATATTGTTGAAAACTTTAATTTGACCCTCATCTTGTTCTAATCAATCTTGTGAATCCTAAATCCTACTAAGATCTATACTCTCGAATAAAATGTATGCTTTCTTCTTATTTGACTTGTATATGGTATTGTCTATACTGTTTGATATGTGTCCTTCGTGTGAGCTGTAGAAAATGTATTTGTCTAAGCTAGTTTTTATCTATTGAGTAATCTTTAGTGCTTCATGTATATATACATATATGTTTATCGAACTGAAATATTAGAAAATAAATGAACTTCTTTTATTGTTGCGTATGTGGCTTCCTTCAAAAGTGGCTATTACTGCACTTCTTGTAGAAGTGTCTAGTCTCACACTTATTGTAGAAGTGTCTAGGACCACTCTTCATAAAGAAGTAGCAATTTACTTTTGATAGTTTGTATCACAATTTATCAAGAAGTCACTAGAACACCTCTTGACACTCTTTGTTAAAACGGAAGAAATTATAAAAAATAAAAAAATTTAGTGACTTGATTTTTGTATAAAATGTTTATACCCTTTTATATATCAAACCAAGCACACTTTATTTTGAATATTAAAATATGTTGATTGCACTGCCAAGATACCATTGCATTACCACATGTCTTAATTTTATGGTTTTAAGTATAATACGTGGACCACCAAGATCTTGCTTCCAAAATTCAAATGAATTACTTTGATCAAATGAACAAAATCCACCACATCGTCATGACATAACATTGCTAAATGTAAAAAAGGTTGATACTTGTAAGTTGAAGTGTTCCCTTGTATTCTTTTTCTAGTTTCGTTTGAGACTTCTGTTGGTATGTATGGCTATAGATCAAGTCATATGATGATTGTAATGGGATACTTTGTAAATGATTTGAATAATAATAAAGGAAATTTCCGTCTATATGTTTTAACTATTTTAAGATAATGGTATAACTAGATAGATGTCTAAAGAATTGTTTTACTCAATGACGTATGCCTTTGAGTTAAGGACCTGAATGATGAGATCATACAGATGTCAAGAGTATACATTCTTGTTTTGTCCCTAGTCAGTTGTTATTGTGTAAATAACCATAGACATCAATAACAAAAAAGACTAGAGTGTGTGTTGGTTGATGACAAAATCTCATTAGTCATGATATGTGATATCAAACCAAGCACATAGATACATGTTAGAGAACAGTGTATCAGACAGACCCACCATAAGAGTGATGCATGAAAATCATGCTTGGTTAGTCAGGATCATCTCTTATAGTTTTTGTGGTGACTGTGGTTCTTTCACCTGAAATCATTTCACTCATCACATGTCATTGGGTACACTTTGACATCATCAAACACAGTCTTGAAATATGGTTTGTTATAAAGGTGATGATTGGGTGACTTTGACACATGGGGTTTTGACTGTGAGTGATAGATATGGGATTTGTCCCTCCTAAGGAAGTATGATATCCTGCCCACTTGATGAGTGAGACTGAAAAAAGCATCGCCATGCACTTGTGAGTCAATGTGTGACATTGAGCTTACAAATATCTCAGACAGTCTACTCTGGATCAAGAAACATGGATTGAACATTTGTAGAGGATGACATATCCATGCCTCAAGTTCATTATCGGATATCAGTGACAAAGGAACTATACATTCACTGTAACACCAATAATAGATTGTAGGTTGAAAGTTGTTCTCCAACTTTCCTTTTCACTTGGGTAGCACTGATGTACGAATAGGCACCACTCTTTGCTTGTGAAGTCATAAGTGGTTATGGACTTTCACTGCCAACATGAAATGGGACCTATACGGTCACACACATAGGATTAACCTGGAAGAGGAGTTTTTCCATGAATGATGTTTATATTGATTACTAAGGTGTTTAGGTACTCAATTAAACATTCAACCAATTGACTTGACTTAGAATCATAGTGTTAAAGTGTTGAACCAACTGATTAGAGTGTCAGATTGATTGAGAAATGCATGACTGATTTTTGTACAACCTGGACCACCAACCGACCGGTTCACTGGGTGAACTGATCAGCTCATGGTCAGTAAGATGACCGATTCACCTTGGTGAACCGATCCGTTCAGTTGGACCAGATGAGTGAGGTAGGATTGTCCCAGTTTGTGAGAAAAGATTTTTGTTTCACTTGTACAATTCGATTGGGACAAGAATTAATCTTTGGATTAATTGGAAATGAAAGAGGAAAGTCAATTGTAGGCTAGTCAGGAATGTGAAACGACCGGTTCACTGGGTGAACCAACTGGTTCACACTCCCAATCGACCGGTTAGTTTGTGAAATGACTGGTTCGCCTGCCGCAGTGCAATCAGTTCATGGAAATTCTAGACCCTTCTACTCCCGCTTTAGTCCCGCATTGCCTGGGGCTGAGAACCCTAACCCTGACCCCTCCTATATATAGAGGGGTAATGAGGGCTTCTCAAAAAGCACAACTCAGAACATCAATTGCTCTACAAAGTTGTCCTCTCTGGTTCTGGTAACCGAGAGATCCCAAGCAAGCGCTACCCGACTAGGGAGGCACAATAAGCGAAAGACAATTGTAGGATGATAACTGGTGGTGGGAAAGTGTGTTAGTGACTAGTATGCTGACAGAAGGGGACGACTCCTTCTAGTGTCCTTTAAGACAGGACAACTAGAGTTCCCGGTGGTACGTATGGACTGTCTGTAGAGGTGGGAGGTTTCTACCGCTCAGGAGGACGATGGTCAACTGCAATTTGGGTCAGGACCAGGAGCTACACAGACACCGTCCAAGACTAGGTGGTTGAAGACCGCACTAGCTGCAAGGTATTGTCATTGAGCAAGCCTCAGGACCAGGTACACCTCGCTAAAACCATCTTTCCTATCTCATAGACGTTGATGTAATCTGCTGGTTATGGTTTTTTTGTGAGAATTTTTTTGTTTCTTCTGCCTTCTCTGTCCCAGAAAACCCAACAACATCTTGTAAACCCCTATAAATTTCATTTCATTTTTAAAGAAAAACTTTTATTGAATAATCATGTATGTTTGGTGTAATTTTTGGGACACCCATAGATGGTAACTTCAAAGTCTTTGACATTATCTATTCAAAAGTGGGATTGGATTCGGGGTAATAATAGATTTGTAAAAGTTGGTATCAAATCTAGATACACCACCTATACATGATGATTATTCAAAACTTTAGATTCAGATGAACCCAAGGAACCCTAAAGTCCAAAATGGTGAAAACTTAAGTGTTTGGAATTGAGCACTATGGGTTTTGTCTAGTAATACCTCCTACCTATATCACAATAATGGCTAAGGTTCCTATTCTATGTGGCCTTAGTAAAACCAGAATTGGACCTAAATGTTCTTCTTTGAATCCCTAAAGAGTCCTCCATCACCTCATCCTTTTTCAAAGGTATACCCTAAAACCAACCATTAGATTTAAGTAGGGTGACTCTTTATCTTTCCTTTATCTTGCTAGGTGTCTTGACATATACTATCCCAATTTTGGGTATCATTGGGAAATAAATAAACTAAAATGAATTTGAAAATTTTGACTAGTTGATCTGACTCTTGACTCAAGCTATATTATGAGAAGTAAAAGTACTCTTTGAATAATGGAACCATTCTATACTAAAAGTCAGTGTAAGATATTTAGTATGATGATATACTCCAAGTGAGAGAACCAATGCATACTCTCTTATAGTTGAAAGGTCCCAATTTACTGTAATACCCTTCAAGAAAAGATTGTTATCCAAACTTTTTAGAGATATTAGACCTATATCATATCTTTGCATGGACTGGATGTCGAGAAGCCAAGATTGAAGAGTCAATTTATTATTTACCCCTTAATGCATTGTTAGTTCATCCCTTTGGATATTATCTAAAAGCATATATTGATTGTTTGGAAAAGAAAAGTTGACCAGTTCTTGAAATTTGAACATTCAAATCCAAAACTCAGAGCTTGAAATTTTTTGAAAACTAAATCTTGACTTGATGATAAACTTGAGGATGGTGAAATTGAATAAATGCATATCGCTAAAGTTCCTACACGGACCTAGGTCTTGATCATAAAAGATGAAATATCTATGATATCTCAAAATATTGGTAATTTGTTGTTTATGGACAAGTGATCACACCTTGGATCAAAATAGGAACTGAAAACCTAGTCGTGAATGATTGGAATCATGATATTTTATATCCAAATCGTGACATTTAAATCCATATATGTATTTGATCATTACCTAATTTGAATTAATATTTTATGATATTTTGACCTCAAATTGATTAATTTAGTATTATGGATGACTATTTGGAATATACCATGATTTTAATGTTAGTATGAAGGAATATGATATGGAGAATGTGGTCAATTTTAAATTCTTGGGACAAAATTCCTCATAGTGGAGGAATATGATCAAGTGCATTTTGACACAATTTTGACCTAATGACCCTTCCCCCACTAAATTATCTTGATTTTCTTACTCATAATAATTTCTAAGAACAATGACTCTATGAAGAACTCTAAAGTGAAACTTCATGTGTTGAATCAATTTTATGAACCTAATTTCATGAAACTCTAGTTTCTTTTTACTCTAAAATATTTGGATTAATATCTCAATCATTCGTACTCCTCTAGATTTGAAACTTATCCTAAATGTGCTACTTCCTCAGAGTAGACTATAATCTAAATTTGAAGTTCATTGGAGTTTACTTCCTTTTTCTATAATTTTTATAAGTGGTGCACACAAATTTTGCACTGAAACCAGTTTTCATCTTTTGGGCATGGGTCATTGAACCCCGATTATGCCAATGCATGTCCCATCCCAACGGCAACACCTTGTGAACCTTAAAATGGACTTTGACTATATTCATGAGACTATGATTCTGAGGCAAATCTTAATGTCTGAATCCACCTTTAATATCAAGTTAATGATTATGTTCATGAAATTATGATGGATCTCGATTGTAGTGTCTAACCCTAATCTTGGGATGATTGATTATGAGGGTTATTAAATCTTATAATTTCCCCTCTCTAAACTTGGAAACCATGTTGGCAGTTTTGTGACCATTATTATCTTGAATTTTGGACCATCCTATGGAATCATTATGAATCTTTTCTTTTGGACTTTTGTTAATGATAAGTTGAGTTTTTTATGTTCATTTAGGGTTTTATCTTCTATGACTTGAATCGGAAACTATTATTTAAACTGATAATCAATAATATGTGAAAGTAAACAATAATACCTTAAAAATTGTTGTTTTCGATCAAGGATGTGTAGACCACCTAACTTTTATAAGGATCTAAAAGCCATAATTTATTGGTTTTTGTGCCCATATATTTGAAAATCTTTGTTTGATTGACATCTTGTTGAACCATCATCTAATCAATCTCGTAACTCCAAAATCTTGCTAAGATATCTACTCTTCAAGAAAAGGTACACTTTCCTTTTATTTGATTTGACTACTGTATTGTCTATAATATTTGTATGTATCCTTCACATGCACTTTGGCTATTGTATTTTTTTGAGCTAATCCGTTATATATTGAGTAATCTAATATTTGTCATATATATATATATATATATATATATATATATAAGGATACCCAAAAAAATGGTTTTTTTAGATTTTCTTATATATATATATATATGTGTGTGTGTGTGTGTTTATGGAACATGAAACATAAGAAAATCTAAAAAAACCATTTTTTTTGGGTATCCCACTTCCTTTGGAAGTGCCTAGTTTTCACTTAGTGTATTAGTGGCTAGTATCACACTTATTGAAGGAGTGGCTAGTATCACACCTTTTGTAGAAGTTTCTAGTATTTCTCTTCATAAAGAAGTAGCCATTTACTTTTTTCACTTTGGATATCACTTCATTTGTAAGTAAATAAAACTTATTTGGACACTTGTTGATTAAAATGGAAGGTATTATAATAAAATACAAAGGTTTTCCATGACTTGATTTTTATGTAAAATGTTTATATTCTTTTCATAAGTCTTTCCAACCACACTTTATTTTGAACACTAGACTATGTTGGTTTCACTATCAGCATGCCATTGCATTTGCAATGACCGTGTGTCTTGGATTTATGATTTTAGGTGCATTAGGTGGAGTACCAAGATCATGCTTCCAAATTCCATTGAACAACTATGATGAAATGGACAAACTCCATGACATATTCATGAAGGTATTTTCCTAAATGTAAAAAGGATCATTAGTTGTAAGTTTAAGTGTTTTCATGTATCTTTTTTCCAATTTTCCTTCAGGTCATGTTGTAAACTCCTATAAAGTTCATTCAAATAATAATAAATTTTTATTAAATCATCATGTATGTTGTTTGTGCGATTTATGGGATGCTTCAATCCCTCTAACACACCTATATATTGGACAATGGATAGGGATTGGGATAATGCGAGATCTATGACACCAAGCATGGGTACTTACACATAAACATTGCAAGCATTGATATCATAATGAAGGTTAGTGAATGGTAAAGCGTACGTTATAACAAGAGAACTATAGTAAAAACTTGAGTAGATCTTGCGAACAAGTCAAACAAAGAGATCCTGACATTTAAGCAAGTATTATTTGATTAAAATTAGTAGAATCTAGGCATATGATCATTTTCATCAAGGTTTGATGTTTCAACTAGTCTGAGTATCATATTTATTTAGCATTGATTTTAGCATCTCAAAAGTGCATGTAAGATCATCATCATTATTTCATATTAAATCATAAGTCATATTTGACTAGGGTGAAACATCTTAACAAGGTCATAGATTTTGAGATTAGGTCTCTTTGATCTTAATCGGGGAATCATAATATTTGATAAGACTAGTGACTTAATTATCAAGACACCCCATCAAGACACATTGCTTGTCATATGGTCATGATTTGATTACAAAAGTGATCACTATTCAAATTTTGTGTTACTAGTCACCAAAAGTTACTTATTTAGTGCCGCAAAATAATAAGGAAAATCATTAAGGAAATATTTGCTTCGGATTAAAGTATAACATTAAAAGTCCATATCAAGTCATCATTAAGTCAGTAATAGTACCCAGGGGTGATAAAGGTCGAATATTGCTTCATTAAACTATCATAATTATTGATTATGCGTTTCAAGATAGATTTTGATTGCTATTAGGCCATGGTTTGAACAATATGGCATTATTCATTTAAAAAGATTAAGATAATGCATTTTAATGAAAATCAGTGCAAATACGAGAAGATCTAGGTCCTAGTACAATTTTAATGCATTCCTTGCATTTTTTTTATCAAAATAGAGTATTCATATGTTATATTTGGAAAAAGGATGTATTTAGTATGATTTATATAATATCTTAGCATTTTCATGAATATTTGGGAGAGAGGAGAGAATTTACCATACACATGGGGGCAAAGCCCCAAAAGGCAATCGTGGAAGATGTTCCAAGAAAGCACATAATATGGAGGAGGAGGAAAATAGGGTATTTTAGGGCTTGATTGAGGTGAACAAAGAGGAGAAATGAGAGGGAAAGAAGTTGCAAAGAGGATTGGGGCCAAAAGAGGTCATGGGGTGTTGTGTGTGGCCATGTCAGGCTCGACATGGTCGTCCACGCTATTGCCATGCTCTTAGTCTAGTAGGGGTAGGGTTACCTCTTGCCCTTGGATCAAGCCAAATCCATGGGATCTAAACCAAGGGTAGCTATAGTCTTACCAAAACTAGATTTGACATGGAAAAAGGCTACGTAAAGGAAATACGAGGTTGAAAAATGCACTATTTTTGGAAAGTTATATCTCCCAACTGTAGGTCCAATTGAGATGAAATATTCACAATTGGTTAATTTTTTTCTTCTATTACCGTAGAAAAATACTGGGGTCAGTATGATGATGTTTGAGAGTCTCAAAAAATTTAAATCATGGAAATTATACTAATGCATTCAACATTGTACAAAAGGGTTCAACATTGACATTTTATCAACCACAAATACTACAAATAAAAAATTGAGCGACATATGATCCAAAATCATCAAAGATATTAAGTGATACATCATTCAATGGAATGTGATACTGTTGAGTGGAGTTTAGCATCTTATGAGCATAGAATTACATATACATATGAGAGAGAAATGACCACTTCTATCACATTCTCCCCCCTTAAAAAGGAATTTTGTCCAAAAAATTCAAACAAATCCTCAAAAGATACCAGGACATCATAACCCATACCATAAACATCTTCTTACTTAAAATTTAGTATCATTGTCACCTAAAAAGCATAGTTATCTTGATTAAAGAAATCAAGCCCAATCTAAAAATAGCTACAATGATATTTCTTGGTCGTAAATTGGAGAGATCACCCTATATGTCAAAAGAATATATCTCTTTTACTGAAGAATAAGGTTTGACTTTTAGTCCCAACATTAGGTTGTTAAGCTTCTAAATTGGCCCCAGGTGGGGTTTCACATTTATTATTGAGATTTCGAGTTTCATATATTTGAGAGTAGTGTCACATTTTGACATCATGTTTCCATATTAAAACCATTGAATGGTCCCACACCTAGTCCACATAAGATCCTATCCTTAATTCATGCCATAGGCGGTCAATATAATCATCAATTTCAAGTTTTAAGGTTGAGGATTTGAAAGTCATCAAATGTAAACATAGAGTGTGATCTCAAGATACATAGAGAGGCATCATAGTAATTGAATAGATACCAAGATCAATAATCAAGATTCCAGATTTGGAATCATCATCAAGAGTCAAGATTTTGACATTAAACAATTTCATAATATAGAGGAGAAGTTTCTATTTAGACCATAGGTTTCATCATTCAAACATAAAAAACATCTTGCGACATTTCATGATATCAACATCAATTTCGTTATCATGGTATTCAATGTTCACAGATGATCTAGACCTAGTTCTTTCTAGGAACTAAAACACAAACTTAAAATTAACATTATCATGTTCAATATTATCATCAAATCGAGATATGAGATTTAAGTTTTAATAAATTTCAAGATATAACCTAGTAGAGTTTTAGGCATGAGAAATCAAAGTTCTTTGAAAGGATTACCTTTCTAAATCTTGAATAAATTTAGAGATGAAAATTTATAAATAGTCTTAATAGGGATGTGACCTAGGTCAGAGGAGTCATGATAAGAGACTACCACCCTAATGTAGCACATTTTCCTTTTAGAACATTGCATTAGCATGGGTGCACCCATATCATCGATGTATTTAGAGAGAATGCATAGTAGTATTATTGATTTCTATTTTAAAAGATTCATGAAATCATAGGTAAATTCTCGTAACAGTGCTACCATGGTTCATGTGTCTTAGATACCAAACATCATAATCTAATTTCCTTCCTGTCATGGGTAAATACTACAAATAGCAATATATGGAGTTAAATTTAGGCTTTCCTATAGTCTTATGATCTTAGGATATAAATTATATCTCATATCTCCCAAACTATACAATAATGAGTCTTAACAAGAGGTATTTTAATCAATAGAAATTTTACCTCTTGTAAATTATCCTTGCAACATGATCTAAGTTTCAAAGGCATAATAATTTCAAAGCTTGAGTGTGATCCATAATGATAAGAAAAAGGTTAGTTTAGTCATGTTTAAGGTTCATTAGAACATATATGGACAATAAAATTTTATCCGATAGGGACCTATCAACAATGAGGTATAAAGCATGTGTTTCATTTATTTCACCATATACTAGATTTTTCAAATACTGTGTGCATGGTTTGAGAACATAGATAAGTGCATAGTTCAAGGATACTTTCATTAATCATAACCAGGTTTTGATTCTAGATCAAATCATGGTATCATCATTACTTCAATCAACTTTTACTAATTCACTATAATTTTAGTATTTTCGCAAGAGATCATATGAGCACATACTACATTCGGAAAATACAGTTTACATGGTTTGAGAAAAACACATAAGTGCATAGTTCAAGGGTATTTTCATTTAACATAATGGAGTTTTAATTCTAGATCAAATCATGTAACCATCATTACTTAAAACGACTTCTACAAATTCACTAGAGTTTTAATCTTTTCCCAAGAGATCATACAAGCTATTGTCGTGAGAGGGAGATCATAAGAGAAGCCTATCCAAACATCATCTAATGATTGTCTTAGATGATCCCCTAGATCAGAGATGGGATTATAGAAGACACTCTAGGATACTGAGGGAAAGGTTCTTAATCCAATCTTAGATTCACTTTGGCCAGGTAAGTGAGACCTCAATACTACAACTAGGAAGATAGGAAACTCCCTACATTTTTCACCAATCCTAGATACCTTAATTTTACCATTATGGATTTAGGTTTTTTCTCTAGTTCATATGATATATTTCAATTGTATTTATAAATGTACATAAGGCTATGTGTTTGAGTCTGATATCATTTGTCATGGTATTGTTTATTACCCATACCAACTCCCTTGACTACAAATTTAGTGGCAAAATAACTGAGAATCCTTCCCTATACTAGCTCAAACCACACAAAATATATATGAATTAGACACAATAAAAATTCAATCTTTTACTTCATGATCCATAGTGTTTACATAATAACCTATAGGCAACAAGAAGAGGAGTTACATATTCAAGAGGAAACTAGCTAATACATGAAGATAAAAGATATACACCATTTAGTAAAGCATAAGCTCTATGGACTTGCATGAGTGTTATTATTCAGAGTACTCAAATGTATACAAGCATAGAATAAGCTCAATCTTGTTGGTATATCATGGTGTTCTTATTATACCTAAAATCATAAAATCAGACACAATAAATGCAAACACCACCGGGGTAAAGGAGTGAAACCACTCCTCTACTAAAAAGAAAAGACCACATCCCTTAAAATCAAACACCACATCAAATTTTCCGTCAAAGGGATGGAGACCAATTCTTTCAACATGTATGTATCATTATACAAGGAGTAGCAGCGCAAAATATCATTATATAACAATTTACAATGCTTGATAACATGATACAACACTTCACCGCATATGGGTGTCAAAAAGGAAATCTAATCATATAAGCCAAAGATAAAGTTGAGGGTCATCTAACCACCTCTTCAAGTCTCCCCAAAAGCTCAGCTACAAGGTTGATGTCAAAGTTCGCCTCTCCTTGATCTAACCTGGGGTTGGAAGCATACCCCACAAAAGAGAAGAAGAAAAGAAATACATCAACAAAAGCTGGTATGTGTATGCTAAAGGAAACTTTGAGCAATTTAAGCAATAAGGACTTCAAATGTAAAATGCTTCCCATACAAGAGATAAGGACTACCCAATCAGGCATAAAAAAAAAGAATCATCATCTCATAATAAAAGAAGATACTTTCCATGATCAAAACAATAAAGATTGTGCAATACTGGCACAAAAGAAAGTAGTAGGGCACACACCCCACAATAATCAACCTGCATGCATGTGAGATAAACATAGCCCTAGAACAATATAAACACAAAGGCAACCAAGTCTCATAAACTCCAAACCTGATAGAGAAAGGAATACTGCCAATCTCCCAAAAATATAAAGTTGAGTATGGATTACTTCCACACTTGATTACAGAGGAATGGTATACTGCCACCCTCTAAATAAACAATAGGGGAATACTGCCCCAAAACCAATGTAATTACACTACTCTAGTGCTACTGAATCACATTACATGTAAATATAGAGGCACGTAAATAGTTTAGTCAGAAGATGATACAAAGGTTGCCATCACACAATGGACAACACAAACATATAACATCCACTTCAGAGTGGCACATACCAATATAAGAGACCAACATGCACCAAGGCACAAGAGAAGATATCAAGAAAATATCTAAGTCCATAATATTCAAGATAGTTCACACGAACCATGATATCAAAAGATAAGACATATTGTGTAGGTAAAATTCAAGAGAACGAAAAGATAGGTGAATTGCTCATTATAGAGGAAAATGGGATACAATATACCTCAATATTAAAGTCCCAAAGTCCAACGCACTTCTGGATCCAAATCTAGGTCCCCAAAGGCCTCTAGGAAGGTAAGAAGGTTCAAACAGAAAGGATTCCGAGATTAGAATGCCTGGTTACTCCAATCCAAATTCCTTTCTTGAGCAAAGATCACCTTCTCTACTTTAGAGGTGCAAACCTAGTTTTGGTCGAAATCACCAAGGAGGAGCTTAACGAATCCTAAATAGAGAAATATGGAACCCTAGGAGCTTTCTTCACCTAGGTAGGTACCTCCTTTTACCTTGGGACAACACCTTTATGGAAAAGCATAGTAGGAATGATGCTCTAAGCTAGAGGAAATAGGGAGTGAGCAATGATTTCGAATTTGGAGCTAGGTAGGGATATATATAGCTTCATGGATAGGAAAGGGTTCAAGCATGAGGTGTACATGTGTCAATATCCTAGACATTTTATGTCCATGCAACACCTCCCTTAGTTACTACCCACACTTTCTCTCTTTTATCCATATCCTTATCTTTATCTTTATCCTTATCTTCACCCTTATCCTTATCTTTATCTTTATCTTTATCCTTATCTCTATCTTTATCCTTATCTTTATCTTTATCCTTATCCTTATCTTCATCCTTATCCTTATCTTTTAAAGAGGAAAAACCCTAAAATGTCCTTGAAGAGAAATACTTCCAAACCAAGTATAACTAGGAGCCCCAAAGCCCAAAAAATTCGAGAATGATAAGGAAATATCTAAGGATTATAATGCATGTGACAATTTTCAAAGAAAAACCTCCCAATTGGGTAAATTACAGAAAAGTTCAGAATGTACATAACTCGCACAAACAACATTCAAATTGGACCAAACTTTATACACAAGTTATCTTTGATGTGTTGAATATGAATTTGCCAAAATTTCCATATTTTGATGTTATATAATCACATTATTCATTACTTATGCCTTTTACTAATTTTCTCTCTCCTAAACTTATCCTAATATTTCAAGATTGTCCAAATTAGATGAAATTTGACATGTAGGCTAATTTTGATATGTAGATTTTGAATTTGAAGTTTGTTTTCACTTTTGAGACTTCTTTTTATGATATATTTCATATGGCCCATTAACGGCCCATTATCTAAATTGTTCATCCAATTAAGTTTCTTATCTTCATATTACCACTAAAATGAGTTATGTGGCATATTTTATGTAACCATTATAAACCTAAGATTAATGTTAGAGAATTAGGTTACATTAAGGTGATCTATAAATGCATTAGCTCATTGGGATTATACGAAACATCTATTTAGGTCTAACCTTCAACCTTATTTGGCTAAGTCCAAAATGTCAACTTCCAGGGTAGGGTCTGAGATCTAGTATGTTACAGCACACCACCCCTTGAAAGGATTTCGTCCTCGAAATCAAAACATCCATAAGAAAACTTATCCACCACTCCTTAAAAGGGTTCATCTTATTATATCAAACTTAACTTCAGATACAAAAAGTTCAACTATACTTCTTACATCCAACTACATATGCAACATGTAAAAAGGAAACATAACTTGTGAAGACTATTCTAAGGAACTATGGGTTAACTTGCTCTTGATCTTCATCATTAAATTCTTCACCATCCAAAGCAAAAACTCTTCCAGCTCTTCTTTCCACAGGTCTTCCTCTATTATTGTTACCATTATTGTTGCCCTGATTCTGAGGAGGCACTTGTTGTTGTTGTACTGGAGCCTGACCATTACGACATTTAGGGCAATCAGGTCGGATGTGTCCAGGTTCATTGCAATAGTGACATACCACTAGTGCGCCTTGATTTCTAACATGAGGACACTTCCCTGGAGGATGGGGTCTATTACACTTTGTACAAATGTCTCTTTTCTTCTCATCACCTGCGGATTTCCTTTTCTTGTCAAACTCCCTAGGTTGAAACCCTGGGTAAGACTCCACAGCCAAAGCTTTATCAACCATCTGCTGGAAGGTCAAAGACAGTTGTGGGGTAAGAGCACGTCCCACAATGTAGTTGAGTCCCTGAAGAAATAGGTCAACCCTACGTTCCTCTCCCAAACCAACTGCATAACGTTCCAACATTAGAAACTTTTATACGTAAGCAGAAACTGATAAGAAACCTTGCTTCAAGCTGTAGAACTCTGCTTCTTTCTTCTTCAAAGAAGCAGTACAAATGTACTTTCCACGGAAGAGAGTCAAAAACTCTTCCCAAGTCATGGTTGAGATATCTCTAGTCTTTGCAATTCCATTCCACCAAACTCTTTCTGGTCCATACAAGACGTAGGAAGCAAACCTAACTTTTTGATGTGGAGGACATGCCATACCGTCAAAAGTCCTCTCTAAGGCCAACACCCAATCATCAGCTTTGTCAACCATCTCTATTTCACCTTCACCCTTGAAAGAAGGTGGTATTGAGAACTCCTTAGACTTCTTAGGTACAGACATGTCTTTCATCTTCCCTGCCATGGAAGATGCAAAGAGTTGTCAAAACATGGCCAACTCTTGCTCTGGAGTCATAGCTCCTCCCGAACCAGTAGAAGATGAGGTCCCCTGGCCAAACTTAGTGTGTTGACGTGTCTTGTAACTGTACTGGTTGTCAGCAGTAGAGTTATATCCTGCCATTAGGGTTTTACCTACACAAGGCAATGTACTAGGTGTAAGCAGCCTAATATAATGGTAAACATCCTAAGGGAGACATGTTTGAAATAGTTAGATAACCGACTGCTAGTGGCTCTGATACCATGCTGTAAAGGAGTGAAACCACTTCTCTACTAAAAAGAAAAGACCACATCCCTTAAAATCAAACACCACATCAAATTTTCCGTCAAAGGGATGGAGACCAATTCTTTCAACATGTATGTATCATTATAAAGGAGTAGCAGCGGAAAAGATCATTATCTAACAATTTACAATGCTGGATAACATGATACAACACTTCACTGCATATGGGTGTCAAAAAGGAAATCTAATCATATAAGCCAAAGATCAAGCTGAGGGTCATCTAACCACCTCTTCAAGTCTCCCCAAAAGCTCAACTACAAGGTTGATGTCAAAGTTCGCCTCTCCTTGATCTAACCTGGGGTTGGAAGAATACCCCACAAAAGAGAAGAAGAAAAGAAATACATCAGCAAAAGCTAGTATGTGTATGCTAAAGGAAACTTTGAGCAATTTAAGAAATAAGGACTTCAAATGTAAAATGCTTCCCATACAAGAGATAAGGACTACCCAATCAGGCATAAAAGAAAAGAATCATCATCTCATAATAAAAGAAGATACTTTCCATGATCAAAACAATAAAGATTGTGCAATACTGGGACAAAAGAAAGTAGTAGGTCACACACCCCACAATAATCAACCTGCATGCATGTGAGATAAACATAACCCTAGAACAATATAAACACAAAGGCGGCCAAGTCTCATAAACTTGAAACCTGATAGAGAAAGGAATACTGCCAATCTCCCAAATATATAAAGTTGAGTATAGATTACTGCCACACTCGATTACAGAGGAATGGTATACTGCCACCCTTGCCCCAAAACCAATGTAATTACACTACTCTAGTGCTACTGAATCACATTACATGTAAATATAGAGGCAAGTAAATAGTTGAGTCAGAAGATGATACAAAGGTTGCCATCACACAATGGACAACACAAACATATAACATCTACTTCAGAGTGACACATACCAATATAAGAGACCAACATGCATCAAGGCACAAGAGAAGATATCAAGAAAATATCTAAGTCCATAATATTCAAGATAGTTCACACGAACCATGATATCAAAAGATAAGACATATTGTGTAGGTCAAATTCAAGAGAATGAAAAGATAGGTGAATTTCTCATTATAGAGGAAAAGGGGATACACCATACCTCAATATTAAAGTCCCAAAGTCCAAAGCACTTCTGGATCCAAATCTAGGTCCCCAAAGGCCTCTAGGAAGGTAAGAAGGTTCAAACAGAAAGGATTCCGAGATTAGAATGCCTAGTTACTCCAATTCAAACTCCTTTCTTGAGTAAAGATCACCTTCTCTACTTTAGCGGTGCAAACCTAGTTTTGGTCAAAATCACCAAGGAGGAGCTTAACGAATCCTAAATAGAGAAATATGGAACCCTAGGAGCTTTCTTCACCTAGGTAGGTACATCCTTTTACCTTGGGACAACACCTTTATGGAAAAACATAGTAGGAATGATGCTCTAAGCTAGAGGAAATAGGGAGTGAGCAATGATTTCGAATTTGGAGCTAGGTAGGGATATATATAGCTTCATGGATAGGAAAGGGTTCAAGCATGAGGTGTACATGTGTCAATATCCTAGACATTTTATGTCCATGCAACACCTCCCTTAGTTACTACCCACACTTTCTCTCTTTTATCCATATCCTTATCTTTATCTTTATCCTTATCTTCACCCTTATCCTTATCTTTATCTTTATCCTTATATCTATCTTTATCCTTATCTTTATCTTTATCCTTATCCTTATCTTCATCCTTATCTTTTAAAGAGAAAAAACCCTAAAATGTCCTTGAAGAGAAATACTTCCAAACCAAGTATAACTAGGAGCCCCAAAGCCCAAAAAATTCGAGAATGATAAGGAAATATCTAAGGATTATAATGCATGTGACAATTTTCAAAGAAAAACCTCCCAATTGGGTAAATTGAAGAAAGGTTCAGAATGTACATAACTCGCACAAACAACATTCAAATTGGACCAAACTTTATCCACAAGTTATCTTTGATGTGTTGAATATGAATTTGCCAAAATTTCCATATTTTGAAGTTATATAATCACATTATTCATTACTTATGCCTTTTACTAATTTTCTCTCTCCTAAACTTATCCTAATATTTCAAGGTTGTCCAAATTAGATGAAATTTGACATGTAGGCTAATTTTGACATTTAGATTTTGAATTTGAAGTTTGTTTCCACTTTTGAGACTTCTTTTTATGAGATATGTCATATGGCCCATTAACGACCCATTATCTAAATTGTTCATCCAATTAAGTTTCTTATCTTCATATTACCACTAAAATGAGTTATGTGGCATATTTTATGTACCCATTATAAACCTAAGATTAATGTTAGAGAATTAGGTTACATTAAGGTGATCTATAAATGCATTAGCTCATTGGGATTATACGAAACATCTATTTAGGTCTAACCTTCAACCTTGTTTGGCTAAGTCCAAAATGTCAACTTCCAGGGTAGGGTCTGAGATCTAGTATGTTACAACCGGTACACTATAAAACGGTATAAACTTGCAAGTTTTTAGAATAATATTTGCTTGGCTAAACTTATATAAATGCATGAACTAGAGTAAACAAACGACTTCAAAGAGTTTTTGTTTAACACAAAACATATTTTAAGTGTATTTCATTATACCATACAACATTATTATAATGTATTTGACCAGCTCCCTAAGGGGAGAGTTTTTGAGGGTCTTCAAGGCTAAAAGCTTAGAGTTAACCCAATTTCAAGTTTGCTAGGGACCTAAAGGAACAAATTCCAAGATCTATCATATTTTAGAGGTTGTGTCCTTGAATAAAATTAGTAGGTGCACCAAACCTTTTCCTTACCCCGAGAATACACACATGTACTGTAAGGGTTGTGTAATGGACATATATGATTATGTTTGTAGTTTTATCAACATATTATAATAAAAAAAATAGTAGTCATGGGGAACATGTAGATCAAACAATACATGTAACTAAGAATAGGGACTCATACATATATAATATAATCATATCATAACCAAGGTCAATAAGAGGTAAAATGTACCATTGAACAAGAGCAAAAAACTTGAGTAGATATTGTAAATAATCAAACAAATGACCCCAACATTGAAGTGTTCATGATTTCATAAAAAATTATAGCATATAATTATGTGATAATTTTCATAAGGGTTGAATGTTTCACCTAGTCTATGTATCATCCTTATTCAAAATTGAATTCAACATCTCAAAAGTACATGTAAGATCATCACCATGATTTCATAATACATCATAGGTCACTCTTGATGTAGGGTGAAACATCTCAAAAAGGTTAGGGATTTCAAGATTAGGTTTCCTTGACCTTATTAGGGAAATCACAAGATCTGAAAAGATGAATGATTTAATCATAAACATACCCATTTAAATCAAATTGCATATCTCATGGTCTTTACTAGAGTAGAAAAATGATTATGATTCAGTTTTGTGTTACAAGTCATCAAAAGTTACCGTTATAATGTCATAAAAATGAATGGAGCATCATTAGGGCAATATTTGTGTAAGATTGAATATATATCATTAAAAGTCCATAATAAGTCATATTTTCAATCATAAATTCCATAATGGTACCCAAGGTGATGAAGGTTTGATCATGGTTCATACAAATATCATAATTGACTGATCATGGATTGCAAGATATGTTTGGGTCATCATTAGATGATTTTTTTGGAAAATTGGGTAAATATATTTCCAAACCCCTAAAAGGGGACAAAGGTTACAAGCTACAACCAAGACATGTAGCTATATCCCATACAAAAGATGACAAGTTTGAGAAATCAAACCTTCAGAAACTAGAGACCAAATTGGGCTTCAAATGAAGTTCCAATTTCTACAAAGAATGGGAATAAGATTGGAAAGTTTTGAATTATACAATCTAAATAGTAACTTCATATCATTCTCTATTTTATTGAAGAGAATGAATGAGTCCCTAGTTGGTGCTCCATGTTACCTATTGTTGCGTTCTTGCCATATTGCATTATCACATGCAGTAACTGCCCAAATATCAATGATATCATGTGAAGGACATCTTTTGTTTTGTTATCCCATACAAGTGTATAAATCATAAGATATCCTAGTATTGAGCTTGAGTTGTGCACGACTCCAAATTTACTTCCAAAATGAACAGTTGTTGAACAGATGATCAGCAGATTACGAGTCATTAAGAAACAAACAACATCTCATGTCAATAGATGGGTTCCATTTATGTAATTTATCCATAGTTGGTAGTATGTTTTTGATGGCTCAATAAGTAACAAGACTCCACTTAGGTTGATGGTACCTGAACCATAAGTTTCTATAGGAAGCATCATTTTGTTTTTGTCAACTAATCTCCCATAGTTTGTGATCATCTCCATGTTCAAATTAGGGCCAAAGCTGCATCATTCTTCTCCAAATAGTAGAGAATCCCTAGTTATGATTAATAGTGAGATTCAAACTGTACTTGTTTCTCATCCAAACACTCCATGTAGAATCACTTGTTAGTAGCTTTTTAATTCTTCTAAGTGTGTGCATGCCAGCGAGGTCTGAGAGAAGCTTTAGTCAAGGCCTCCTTCTTCTCATAGATAGGCTATTTTACTCCAACTAGCCATATGAGATGAGCTACCCCAGATGAAATCAGCCATCATGATCTGTAGGCGATGCATGACAACATAGGATATTTCTCCTTGTCTGAACCAATAGTTTATTAAACCCATAACACAGTGTTTGACTAGGATCAATCTCCCTGCCATTGAGATTTTAGTGTTGGGCCATTTATTGATCATGTCTTTAAGCCTATCAAGACAACCATGGAAGTTCCTTCATCTCAGATTCCCACCTGCTAGGGGAAACCCAAGATACTTAGTCAGCCATTCACCTCTTTGAATACTAATGGAATTAATCAGGGTCTCTTTATCTCTGCATGATTTGGACAAATAGATATGAGTCTTGGATGGATTATGCTTTATACCAGATATCTTCCCAAAGTCCAGAAGAAGGTTCTTGAGATATCTAAGACTTCTGCTTATGCCTTCAATAAATATGAGGATGTCATTTACAAAAAGTAGATGGCTAAGAACTCTAGTTCATCTAATAGTATAGGATTCAATTTTCTTCATATCATGAGCTTCATCAATGCGTATGCTCAGACCTTCCATAGCTATAGCAAAAAGAAGAAGAGATAAAGGATCACTTTGCCATAGTCCGTTAGAATTTTTAAAAAACCCAATAGAACTACCATTAAGGAGCAAGGAGAAGGAAGGGGTTTCCACACATTGTCATATCATGGTTATCCATATATCACAGAAGCCAAGTTACCTGAGCGAGTTCCATAAGTAAGGCCATCTTATAGAATCAAACGCTTTGGTGATGTCGAGTTTAATACAAGTAGAAGGGGAACTATTCTTGGTATTGAAATTTAGAGTGAATTCAGCTGCGAGCATGGAGCAATCCTCAATGCAACGACCATTGACAAAAGCACCTTGGTATTTGGAAATAAGTTTAGGCAGGACCTCCACAAGCCTTTTTGATATAATCTTTGTTATTATCATATATAGCATAGTGCAACATGAGATTGGTCAAAAATCAGCAAGCGAGGCTATCATTTCCTTTTTTGGAATCAAAGCAAGAAACACATGGTTGACCTGTCGAATCATATTACCCCCTTGGAAAAACCATTGGGCATCTTGAGTAAGATCATCTTTAATTAGATCCCAATTCACTCTATAGAAGAAGCCATTGAATCTGTCCAGCCCCAGACTTTTGTTAGCACCAATACTCCATAGCGAATCTTTAATTTCTTGGAGGTTCAAAACCTTGCAAAGAGCTACATTATCTTCTTCAGAAACCCAAATGATCAATTTGCATTCATGGATGGGTATAGTGATGTTTGGTTGATTATAGAGAGCTTCAAAAAAACTTAGAGTTTCATTAGCTATGCTATTCTCATCTTCAAGATAATTACCTGCACAATCGAACAACTCAGTTATGGAGTTAATAGACTCTTTTCTTTTGACTGTAGTGTGGTAGAGCTGGTGTTTATATCACCGTTAGCCACCCAATCTATCCTACTGTGTTGCCAGTAGTATATTTCCTCATCTTTAGAAAGATTTTTAAGTCTTTCGAATGTGATTTTCTCAGCTTCAATGAGGTCAGTGTCCAGGGGATTTCTTCTAAGAGCAGTTGAGATATCATCCATCTCCATCCTTTCCCTATTGAGAAGGTTCTTCAGATTTACATACTTTTTGGACCATGATTTTAGCTCAACCTTGACATGTTTAAGCTTCTAAGTAAATCTGAATAAAGGATTACCATAGAATTCATAATTCTAGGTGTTATTGATAATGTCTTTACCACCCGACCACTCCATCCTGAAATTTAAGAAACAGAATGGTTTAGCTTTCCTTTTCAATTCCTTGAGATTTACAGTGATGGATGAATGATCAGAGAGTGAGCATGTCAGAAGCTTCATCTTCGAACCTAAGAAATAGTTGAGCCATTCCTCATTGACCAAAGCATAGGCAAGTTTGTAAGCAATTCGTTTAGCTGCCCCTTGCTTGTTATGCCATGTAAAAATCTCATTCCTGATAGATGGGAGTTTGAATAGGTTTGAGTTGTCTATAGCCGTGTTGAATGAACTGAGAATCTGATTCAGGACCTCCCTACCACCAACTTTCTCTTCTCTCTTATGTATATTGTTGAAGTCACCTATGACAATCCAAGGGATATTAACAGATGAACTAATTATTTCTATAGTCTCCCATAAATCTGATCTTTGACAAGCAAGATTCTAAGCATAGACTACTGTAAGAATGACTTTGAGGCCTCCTTTATTTGTACATTCCATGGTGATCTGCTGATCATCCATGGTAGTACTAGCAATGTCCCAACTTTTAAGATTCCATCCAATGCATATGCGCCCATTATTATCATGTTCGTGATTAGACAACCATTTCCAACCCTTAGGTACAAGCTTTTCAGAAATATGTTTTTCCTGAGATTTTATTTTTGTTTCAACCAGAATAGCTATTGAAGATTGTGATTCTAAAACTGATCTCCTAACCTCCCTATTTTTATGTGGTTTACCAAAACCACGTACATTTGTCATGAGGAAGGTCATTAATGACCCTTGCTAGAGGATCAGGTTTTATGTTGCCCATCCACTCTAGATCCTTTGTTCTTCTTCTTTGAAGTAGGTGTTCTAGCAATTTCACCTTCCTCCAACACCTTCCCACAATTTTCTGTGATTAGGCCATCACCTATGTTTGAGCCATTTACATTGGGTACCACTTCAGTCTCCTGATCATCAACTACAGTCACCTGTTCATCAACTTCATTCACCTGATCCTTGACATTGAGATTGTCAAATCTATTGCTTACTTTGATCGTCAGTTCCTGTTCAATACTTGTTGATGCATTGCTAGTCTCAACATTGGGACCTGGGCTCACAACTCTTGTTTTCTTTCTGTTACTGATGATTTTCTAGACCTGTTTATCCTTGAGTTTATCAACAGGGACATCGGATTTTGCTTTTAATGGACATTCATCATGCATGTGCCCAAAAACTTTGCATTCAAGACATCTCGGAGGAACATAATCATACTTGATGGATACTGCATAAGGTACTCGATTAGGCATGTTCTAGCAATTTCACCTTCCTCCAACACCTTCCCACAATTTTCTGTGATTAGGCCATCACCTATGTTTGAGCCATCTGCATTGGGTACCACTTCAGTCTCCAGATCATCAACTACAGTCACCTGTTCGTCAACTTCATTCACCTGATCCTTGACATTGAGATTGTCAAATCTATTTCTTACTTTGATCGTCAGTTCCTGTTTAATACTTGTTGATGCAGTGCTAGTCTCACCATTGGGACCTGGGCTCACAACTCTTGTTTTCTTTCTGTTACTGATGAATTTCCAGACCTATTTGTCCTTGAGTTTATCAACAGGGACATCAGGTTTTGCTTTTAATGGACATTCATCATGCATGTGCCCAATAACTTTGCATTCAAGACATCCTAGAGGAACATAATCATACTTGATGGATACTGCAGAAGGTACTCGATTAGGCATGTTTGTCCAGACTTCCTCAGGTGGGTCCTCATCAGTATCTATCTCTACAAGTGCTAGGGATTCCCCCAAAGATTCTTGACCGATCGATTTGTAATCAATCTTCAGTAGTTTCCCCATGCCACTGGATACTATACCAACTGCACGTAAAGACCAGTTCTGTCCCATACTTGGTATGTTAATCCAAATAGGCAAGGTGCTGAAGAGATCCTTTTGTAGGTCATCGCCCACTTTATAGTCCTTCACCACTACCAACCTCCCATTGAACCATCAAGGGCCTCCTTGAATGATAGATCGCTTGTCTTCAGTGGAGTTGAAACTCATAAGGAAGAATTGATCAGGTTTTGAGAATAGATCAAATCCCCCTTTTAGCTTCCAAACACGCTTGACCCAAGCTAACAGGTGGTAATAATATGGCCACTTCCCCATCACATACAAGATAGTTGCATGTTCCCAAGACTTCTCCATTTCCTCATAGGTGCGATCGTCAATGGTGACGAATCGCTTTCCTTCTATCTTCACAGGTGGAGCAAAGTCATGTTCCTTGAAAGTATCCACCCCACTGAGAACTTGAGACCAAGATCAGCCACCTCCATCCTTGGTTGCAGCAGTCATAGCTCCAGGAGGGAGGGGAAGCCTCCCCTCCACAAAGCTAGGAGGTCGCCTTCTTGATCGCCACTGCTAAACCCTAGCAGAGCCTAGGAGTCGCTTTCCCCTAAAATCTAAGATGCCATTATTAGATGATTGTTTGCATAATATGGCATTATTCATTTCTAAAAGATCAAGATTATGCATTTCAAGTCTTGGTACAATTTTAATCTATTACTTGCATTTTTTATATTCAAGTAGAGTTCTCTTATGTTATTTTTGGACAAAGGTTGTATTTATTATGATCTATACAAGATCTTAGCAATTGCATGAATGTTTGTCGATAGGATAGAAAGTACAATAAATGCAAAACATTGAGGACTTCAAATGGTATGACCATAGTGGGTTCACAATTTGGTGGCCAATATTTGTTCTTCCCACTTGCTTGGGTTGGAGAGAGGAAGGGGACTAGGCTGGATCTTGGGCAGTTTCATATGGGGCCATGGTCCTCCCTAATTGATCTAACAATCAGTGGGTTTCCACCCTCACATGTCTTTCCCACAAAGATAACAGGCAGACGTGGTAGAGGGCTTGCCGTTTCCAAGAAACAAGTAAAAAAGGGAGCTCAAGAGCCTATCGACCAGGCTCGTAGAAGCCTCATGAGACTAATGGAGGACTGGATTTCTCCCATGTAGGGTTTGGGCTTGAAGCCTCAAAAGGCATCTATGGATGTGGCTTACAAAATACAAGGAGGAGGAGGAGGAGGAGGAGGAGAAGAGGGTATTTTGGGGCTCGATTGAGGTTGGAAAAGGTGGAAATGTGAGGGGAAGAATTTGAAAGAGGATTGAGGCCAAAAGAGGTCGTGGGAGTGTGCATGGCCCTGTCGAGATCAGTTGGCAGCCACACTTCCACCATACTCCTAGGCTGGTAGGGGGTGGAGTAATGACCTCATTGCCCTTGGATAAAGACCAATATGTGGGAGTTAATCCAAGGGTTGCTCCAGATCGAGAAAAGAGTAACTAGACCAATGACATGGAAAAAGGCTAGGAAGATGAGTTAAAAGGTTGAAAAGCATTCTTTTTGCAAAATCATATCTCCAAAAAGGTAGGTCCGTTTAAAATTAAATTTTCTCTATTGGTTAACAAATTTTTCCTCTTCCCATAGAAAAAGAGTGGGATCAAGATGATGATGTTGAAGAGTCTCAGAATGTTCAAATGCATTTAAAATAAATGCAGTCAACATTATACTAAAGGGTTCAAAGTTGATATTTCATCAGCTAGAAATTGAAAATTGAGCAACATATGATCTAAAGTCATCAAATAAATGGGGAGACACATCATTGAGTGTGGTTGAGAACTTTTTGAAAATATAAGACATTAAATTATGAGAGATAAAAGTCCACTTCATCACAATGATCCATTGATGAAGGTTTAATATGTACATACATGGATCAAGAAACAAATGCCCCCTATTTTATGAGTGGGGCCCTATGATTCCCTCACCCAAACCTTCTAGATCATTTCACTCGTATAACCATCATATAAAAACAATTAGACATGCTTACCTAAAAATATTGTTATCATTGTTTATTGTCTGATGTACAAGGTCAGGGTGAAGTGGGAAAGATATATTTATTACCATATGACATTCTTTGACTCCATCCAATATACAAATCCATATCACAATCTAGTTTGTGGCTATTTTTGACATGCCATTGAGAAAACCATCTTTGGTGATCTTTGATACACAAACAACCATAAGGGAACAAGATTGTTGCCACAAGTGTCAAGAAATATTTTTATAGTAGTTTTCCATCATCCTCTTCTATCATAATCTCTAGCTCAAAACAACCTCCACCCTCCACTCTACACCCAACCTCTACCTGACATACCTAACCCCCTACTCATGACAACTTATTTGTGTTCAATGAATAACCATTGGGTTACATGATGCACCATTATCATTACTTTGGGATGTTCACAAACCACCTTCACCAAGACAAATCTCATTTTCATTAGGATTCATCTCATATGAAGCAAACATTAAAATGAGATGCAAATCCACTTGTTTGGTCTATCTGGGTCCCTACTAAGCCTTTTACCCCTATTGGCTATGCTTATTATACATGTGATCCATACTACCCCACCTCCCATGCTACCTCTTCAGTAGCAATGATCCCCCACCATTTTCTTCCACACCATAATCAGTTGCTTCAGCCACTCATCTATCGTCACTACCCTTTGTGCCAATACCACCAACCTTATAACTATGATTAGGTCTTCATTCTCACCTACCAAGAGGATCAAGTGCTTGTGGACCACAAAATTTATTACTTGAGAGTTTTATCAATTCTTGGTGTCCTAACCGTTATCTATAAGAGGATGTGGTGATTGAAGAAGAAGATGGTGAAGAAGCTAAAGAAGAAGAAGGTGGTGATGATACCATTGATCATATAGAGGTTTATCATGATGATAAAGAAGAAGTTATTCTACTCCCTCATATACCCCATTCTGAAAGAGGTGATGAAGAATATTGGCCTACCAAGGATTTATAAATTTAGTATGTAAGTGTCCTTAGGAAATATATTTTCTAAGATTATCATGTGATATTAAGGGCACTTCCTTATTAGACTTGTACTTGTATTAGGAACTCCTTATTATCTTGTATCTTCTTTCCTCATGGTGCATCTTTCTCTCTTATGTACTAAATTCTTAGTTATTGAATGGAGATTTTTTTAATGTCAGTAACATACATGCATATTATGGTAGTATCTTGTGGAATTACATATTCAGTTTGTCCAAATGATTGTTAATGCTTTTACGATATGTATTGCTTAGGAAAGACTTGTTATCTTAATCTTCTACAACACTTTTTTTATTTGACAAAGGGGATAACATGTTGGTTTTAATATAATTTTATTGAAAGGTCCCACGCTCCTTGCCTGAGCTCTGGCGACGGCGAAGGGGTGTCAAGGGTTTTAGCATCTTGCCACCAGTGGCTGAGATTGAGAGTCCTGGCCAATCTAGTAGCATAGTTACAGGTCGGTGGTGTACCCTTGCTGGTATGGGATGGCAGATGAAATCACGCATAGGTGCAAAGTTCTGAGAATAGCAGACGACGACATTGCCTCTTTCACTGAGGAAGACGAAGGAGCTGAAGATGAAAAAATGGCTTTGGTCCTTGCAGCAAAAGTAAAGATGGATCGACCTTTCAATTTCAATGCCTTCAAAAGTACGATGGAGCTCATATAGGGACTCAGAAGCAAACCAATCTTCAAACAAATGGAGCGTGGAGTGATTACGATCCAGTTTGGGGGAAAGGAAGATATCGACAGAGTCAAGGAAGGATCCCCGTGGAGTTTTGACAACAACCTGATATTGTTGAAAGAAGTAGAGGGGTCAACACAACCGTCAGAGTTAGTCATAGATGAATCGCCTATATGGATAAGGATTTATAATTTTCCGATGGGGTACAGATCAACAAAGGTTGTAGACGCCATAGCAAGGAAAGTGGGAAGGTTTCTGGAGGTGGATAAAAGTGAGTCAACCTGGGACAGAGCGAGAAGAGCCAAGGTGGTGATAAACACTGAAAAGCCACTCAAAATCAAGCAAAGAATGAAGAATGTAAGGGGGAGACTATTTGATACAGATATCAGATACGAGAGGCACCCAAACTTTTTCTATAACTGTGGCTGCTTGGGACACGTCCACAAGGATTGCAAGGAAAAGGAAGCTAAAAACGAAGGACAGTGGGGCACATGGCTCAGAGCTTCACCGAGAAAACAAAACAAAACCAAAGGTGAACGAAAAGAATACAAATCTTGTAAAAAACAAATAAACTGGGGAGAGAAGAAGGGAGTACAGCAGGAAGGGACTGAGAATCTCAACGACAAAGATGATGGGAGAGTTACAAAGGGCCTTCAGGGGGGAAAGGTGTAGAAGAACTTTTGGAAAACAGCAATACAGGTGAAAAAAGAGAGAGGCAATGCAGTAAAAACAAAGATGGCACTGCTATCAGAGGAAAGAGCAAGGAGTGTGCTGAACCTCATGGGACCATAGGGGCAGAAAAGATGGCCGACAAGGTATCAGGAAAAAAAATTTCATGGGGCAATAAAAGAATCACAGGGCACTAGTGCTACTAATCCTATCTTTGAGTCCATCCTCTCTTCTCTTCAATGCTGCAATAAAGACACAAGCAACCCACCAACCAATACTGATGACCGAAGCAACGAAGGTACCAGGGTTGCTGCATAGAAACTGCTTGATATTTCACCACAGAGAGAAAAATTGTCAAACACACAAAAAAGGCTCAGATAGACAGACAGACAAAGAGATACAAGAAACAAAGGGAAGGAGTGATCACACGCAACATGCTAGAAAGCAAAAGCAAAAATAATGGGAAACAAAATGAAAACATGAAGGAGAAGGGGGACTTACTAGAATGGTTATACAAGGAAGAAACCAGAAATTACAAAGAGAAATAGAAACAAACATGGTTTGGGCAAAATATCCCGAACAAGTAGCGGGTCCTGATGATCAGGCCCGCGAAGGGCAATGAAACTATTAAGTTGGAATTTCTAGGGTGTGGGCAATCGTGGCACATTCTGTACCCTCTGATGTATGTGTTGGAGGGAACACCCAGAGATTCTGTTCATCATGGAAACAAAAATAAAAGAAAATGAGCAGAATGAGATAAGGAAGAAATGTGGGTTTGACAACGGAGTTTGTTTAGCAGTAGAGGCAGATCAGGGGGCATTGGTTTTTGGTGGAATGAGGTGGATGTAAATGTGCTCTCATATTCTAATCACCATTTCAGTGTGGCTATCAAAGGAAGAGGTAATGACTCGAACTGGAAGTGTGTGGGTATCTATGGGTGGCCGGAGGCAAATAACTAAGAGAAGACTTGGGACATGATATCTAATATCAAACGAAATAGCAACCTCCCTATCATCTTTATGGGTGATTTCAATAAGATAAAGAACAATGAAGAGAAAAGTGGTGGCCTCTTAAGAGAAGAAAGATACCTCAGAAACTTTAGAGAGATGATTGATACATGTGAAATCATTGACATTGGATACAGAGGAAACCCGTTTACTTGGGTGAGAGGAAAAAAACCTGAGACAACCATTAAAGAAAGGCTTGATAGAGCTTTGGTTAGCATGCATTGGAGCAACCTATATACTAAAGCTCAAATTATTCATCTTCTCAGACATAACTCTGACCATGCCCCGATACTTCTCAAGTGCAAAGAGGGATAGAATATGAGGACTGAAAGCAAAGATTTAAAGCTTGAACAATATTGCCTTAAGGACCCGTAATGTGATGATGTTATTAAAGAAACTTGCGCTATTAAACCTGCTCTAAATAAAAAAATTAGCCACTGCATCAAGCCTATTGCTGAATGGGCCAAAGCTAAGTTTGGAGTCATTGATGAAAATCTGAAAAGGGATGAAAAGAAACTTCTGCGTGACCAACAACTACCTATGACGGCTGCTAATATAAAAAATTGCAAAGAGTTGTGCAATGAAATAAATGACCTTAAAAAAAGGAGACCTACTGGTATACCAGGGCCAAGGTAAAAGAAATGAAAGATGGTGATCAGAACACGAATTACTTCCACAACAAAGCATCTCAAAGAAAGAGGAGAAATACCTTCAAGTTCCTAAAAAATGAAGAGGGAATCTGGAAACGTAATGAGAAGGACATTAGTAATATTGTTATTAACTATTACAACTCCCTGTTCAATTCCAACGGAGGTGAAGATCTTGAGAATATTCTGGAGGGGATGTAAAAAATCATCAATAAGGAAAAAAATGAAGAACTCGAAAGAGAACCAGAAAATGAAGAGATTAAGAAGGCCATTTTGGCTATGCACCCAAACAAAGCTCCGGGACCCGATGGGTTCATGCTAGCTTCTTTCAAAATTTCTGGAGTATTGTAAGGTTGGATGTTGCCTCTTATATCAAAGGATGGTGGAAAAATGAAAAGGACATAAGGGACATTAACTCCACAAATATTTTCCTAATCCCAAAGTGCAAGGATCCTAGCACCATGAATGATTTTCGCCCTATCAGCCTATGCAACACTGTTTATAAAATCATTTCTAAAGTTCTTGCAAATAGGATTAAACCCCTCCTCAATGACATCATCACCCCCAATCAGAGTGCCTTCATCCCCATAAGGCTCATTACCAACAATGCCCTGATTGCTTTTGAAACTTTCCATTCCATGAAGCAAAAGACAAATGGCAAGAAGGGGCAGATGCCTCTCAAGCTTGATATGAGAAAAGCTTGCGACAGAGTGGAATGGAGGTTCATTATAAAAATCATGAAAATGCTCAGTTTTGGCCCCCTTTGGTGTCAACAAATCTATGAATGTATGAGCTTCGTCTCTTTTTATTTCATTATAAATGGTTGTAAAAGGGGATTCATAACTCCTAAAAGAGGGCTCCGCCAAGGCGACCCCATTTCGCCTTACCTCTTCCTCTTCTGTGCAGATGCTTTCTCTAATCTTATTAATAGAGTGGTGGATAATGGTGCCATCACTGGGATGCGCACATGTAGAAAAGGTCCACGCACAACTCATCTCTTCTTCGCGGATGACAACATTCTCTTTGCTAAAGCAAATCTCCAAGAAGCCAGAAAAATAGCCTCTATCATGAGCTACTGTGAGAGGGCTTCTAGACAGAAAGTTAATTACAACAAGATGGAGATTTCTTTTAGCAAAAATGTTACAGAGGAAATGAGGAAGAGCATCAAAGATCTTCTTTAGGTCAAGCAAGTTGTGGCACATGAAAAATACTTGGGTCTCCCAACCATTATAGGTAGATCAAAAAAGAAGGTGTTCAGTGAGCTGAAGAACAGAATATGGAAAAAAATGAATGGGTGGAAGGAGAAGATGCTAAGACAAGCGGGTAAATAAATTCTTATCAAGTCTATTATGCAGGCCATTCCCACATATATGATGAGTGTTTTCTACATATCCGACAACATAATAGATTCTTTATTATAAAATCTAATATATCAAGCATTGAGGTCAATACAATTGTGAAATTACATGATGCTGCATTCTTTGAGGATATGTTTCCCATGAAATATAGTGTGCCCAATGAAGTATATCAAGAGGATTCATTCACAACATGTTCCATTCCTGAGCATGTGGAAAGGATGACAAATGTGGGGGGTGACTTAGAACAAGCTATTTCTGAATTTGATGATTCTGAAGAAATATTTGAACCAAGGAGAAGTAAATGGCCTAGGACATCCAAGGAATTTGGAAGTGAGTTTCTCACTTACAATGTTGAGGATGATCCTCTAACTTTCAAAAAAGCTATAGAATATCTAGAAGCTACGTTTTGGAAAGAAGCCGTTAATAATGTCAATTTTCTCAAATGGAACTTGAGAATTGGTGGATTTGCCTCCTTGTTGTTTTGCAGTTGGATGCAAATGGATCATTAAGAAGAAAGTTAATGCAGATGGGTCAAGAAATAAGTATAAGTCTAGGGTAGTTTCTAAGGGTTACATTCATAGGGAAGGAATAGATTATTTTAATACATATTCCCTTGTTTCCCGTATGACCACAATCTGAGTTCTTATAGCATTGGCTTCCATTTATAATCTTTGTATCCATCAGATGGATGTGAAGACCATGTTCTAACATGGTGGTCTTCAGGAAGACATATATATGGAATAGCCTGAGGGATTTTTGGGTCGTGGGAATGAGTCCAAAGTGTGTAAACTTGTTAAGACATTATATGGCTTGCAACAAGCCCCTAAGCAATGGCATGCGAAGTTTGATTATGTGATATCATCATTTGGCTTTGTTTCTGATGAATTTGATATATTGCAAAATTTTCAATGATGGATTCATTTTTCTATGCTTATATGTCGATGATATCCTACTTTTTAGTTCCAATATGAAAGTAGTAAATAAGACAAAGACATTCTAGTGTAGCAAGTTTGAGATGAAAGATATGGGTGTCGCTGATGTGATTTTAAGGCTTATAATCATAAGATCTACTGATGGTATAACTCTCTCTCAGTCTCACTATGTTGAGAAGATACTTGAGAGGTTCGAGTACACATCACTTAGACCTGTTAATACTCTATATGATTCATCCAAGGCCTTGTTCAAGAATGAGACTGGGGCTCCAGTGTCTCAATTATGATACTCTCATATTATCAGAAGCTTGATGTATCTTATGAACTACACACGTCCAGACATTGTGTTTGCCATGAGCAAGTTAAGTGTGACATCCAACTCATAAAAACATAATTAACTAATGCGGAAGCGTTCATTAAGCTATGGATTATCAAAAATCACTAAAAATTAAAACCTTTTTACCAAGAGGTCCATCAAATGAAAACTTTCTCACATAGAACAAAAGTAACACATTTACATTCTGTTTTCAAAATTACATATCTTGTATCATCTCTTTCTGTGAATTACAAGCATCAGCTGCCATGTTAAACTAAATACAGGCAGTGTCTACATAGGACTCTATCTACATCGATACATGGCATAACAGCCAGTGTCTCCACCTGAGACTTCACTATTGTCCCTACTGCTGTTGTTGCTATCCTTCTACTACTGAAGGATTTCTGCCTCCTCGTCTGCGTCCACCTAAAAATGTAGTTTCCACGGGGATGAGACAATTGTAAATTTCCCCAGTGAGAGATATAACTCTCCGCCAATAACATTATTATTGTAGCTTAAGAAGATAAATATGAACAGACGAATCATATTTATTTGACAGTAGTTAATTCAATGTATAACAGATTAGAATATTATTCTTATCTAAAACATTGCAGTTATAACATGAAAGAGAAACATGTCACTTATTCATTAAGGAATATGAAGAACATGTATAACATTTATTCATTACAGAATCATTACCACAACATCAACTCTCTTCAGGCTTAGTTCATATATCTAATGTCTGGCATTGTCATTGTGGAGTCATGGCATGTAGCCATACTCCTTTCACAAAGTATTGGGATCTTAATCTCTCAACTCACCAAGTATAATTCCACTTCTTAACAAGTTCATCATCATGATTATAGCATCTGGGTATTTGAACCCATAACTCACCATAGGATACTTATTACCATTTATTAGGTAACTTAATACCTTCAGATCATCTAACCAAGGACATTATAATTCTTGCTACACAAAGCATTGCACATAGTTCACAAAGCTCATATCACCTATTATTACCTCTTAATAGGCAATAAGGCATATTATGTCTTATGAAGCTCATAAACATTCTAAGATAATTAGCACATCATGTGACACACATGACTTATTAATTGTAGGATACCTCTCACTAAGAAACAAAGCATATGAAGGTCTATAAGACCTATAGAACATTTTCAATATATAGAACATCATAGCCCGTACCTGGATACACTCATCATCTCAACATACCTGCATGATTAGTAATCATGATACAATTACATATCTGTACCTTGCAATACAAGGGTTATCTTATTACATTCATAACCCATTAGTCTGTATTTGAGCTTCACATAGGATTATTCAATGTTAGGACTTCACATAGTATCACCCTATATTAGAGTTTCACATAGCATTACCCTGCATTAGGGTTTCACATAAATAACCATATAGGTTCTGAAGATCACATTATTAATGATCAAGTCTTATTTCATTGCTTCACACAACTAGGAATCAATATGTATAACATAAGTATTCAATAATACTTATTTATTCTCATCATTCATCATTAAATGAATTACCAACACACAGTATGAATTTCTCTCTCATCCTTACCATAATATGAATGTATCATAGTCTATTGATTTGGATTAATCTTTTCATAAGGCATATTAGCCTACATTCATCAGGGTGCATTACATCTCAATGTAACAATTGACATGATACATTTCATGTGTCACCCATTCCAATTATAATGGACTTATAACATATCATGGTATATCATGATTGGGGTGTTGGATGTGATATCTATCATATCTTGATGTATCACTTCCCTCAACACCCTCATCTTACTTAAGTTTATTCACTTAGCTTGTATTAGATCATTACATTCATCATGCAATGCATTGATCATGATTCATCTATTTAGAAAATACAACCATTGCCAATGATATGGACTCACCCTTGAGTCAGGGACTATTAATGTAAGGATATCCATTATCACCCCTCTAGGTGTTACATTTGTCAATACATTAATTACTATTTCATTAATAAGAATAGGATTTCCATAATTATAATTTGAGGTTCACTTAGCATCTCACATATATATGGATTTCACCTAAGCTCACTCTTTATTATAGTTTTACATAACATCCTTCTGTATCAGGGTTTCACCTAGTATTATGTGAAATTAGGATTTCACAACACATCACCCAGTGATAGGACTTGACCTAGAATTAGAAGCACTACCCTATATTAGGGTTTCATGCACCTTTACCCCATTTTAGGGATTAAGGTTTACTATTCACATCCAAGTAGGGTTTCTCTTACCTCATACCCAAATTAGGGTTAGGATGTACAATTCCCATTAAATTAGGGCTTCTTAAAATGTTACACTAAGTAAGGGTTACATCATCACCCTAGATTATGGTTTCACTGAGCTTTGCTCTTAAATTAGGGTTTCACATAACCTTTCCCTAAATTAGGGTCAAGGTACATCAACCTTTTCAATGAAGATATCATGATCTCATATTATGGATCAAACCTTGATTACATGTTTGTTCATAATGAGAGAATTAGGGTTTATTAAATAGCCATCATCTCTCCCATTCTCTCTCCCTCTCATCCTCTTTAGGGTGATAAATAATCCAAGATTAATCTATGTCAACTCTGCACTTGAGTACACAAAGCTAGGATTAATATTCATAATCATCATAGGTCTACATCATTAATAATCAATCACCTAATTGACCTTTGATCTTATTAGGTGTCAAAATGGTTTAACCAATTTGAACTACAAAAGGTCTTAGTCACTTAGACCTCAAACGGTCTTGGTCACTTAGACCTCAAATGGTCTTGACCAATCAGACGTCAAATAGTCTTGGTTGAATACTCAAAACCATTTAATAAAGTTGAGGTTGAAACCATTTGCCAAAGTGAACCCTTGAGATCGTTTGCTAAAGGTGCACACTTGAAACTATTTGCTAAAGGTACACACTTGAAACCGCTTGCTAAAGGTGACCCTTGAAACCGTTTGCTAAAGTTGAACATTGAGATCGTTTGCTAAAGCAACATTTTGAAACCACATGAACTCAACCGGTTTGGGATCGTTTGGTCCCAAACGGTCTTGAGACCGTTTGGTCCAAACCTCCTCAAAACCGCATGGACCAAAAATAGTCTCAACTAATCAAATTGAATTAGGGTTTCCAATGTTGGTTCCTTCAACCATTGAATTCATGTAACCAATCATCAATTGGACCTATCACCATACTTTAATTGAGTTAAATAGGTCATCCTTCAACTTATTTGACCCTCAATTGACCCTCAATTGGTCATCAATTAGGGTTTGAATCAATTGGATTAGGGTTTGGAATCGATGATCCTTCATCATTAATCAATGTGTAACTAGTTACTTTAAAACTATTGGACCGTCATCCAAATTGAACATGACCTGACCCCAAACGGTCTTGAGGTCATTTGGATGTCCTCCAAATGGTCTTGAGACCGTTTGCCTATATCAACATCAAAATCCAAGTCAACCAATTAGGGTTTGGATCATTGGGTTGATGATCAAATCAGCACTTAGTTGCAATTCAATTTGGTACCTTTGGACCTTCAAACACTTAACCATACTTAACCCTAGACCTCCAAACGGTCTTGGATACCACCAAACGGTCTTGAGACCATTTGGGTGATCCCCAAATGGTTTTGAAACCGTTTGGGTCAATCAACCCAAAGCATCAACTTATTCAATTGGAAATTCAGCACTTAGTCGATTAGGGTTTGCAATTAAGGAATCATTCACAATTCAAACCTTCAAGATCAAACCAATTGAAACCATTGGATCGAGATCCAAGTACCACAGCATATAACTTCAAACGTTCAACCATCTCAAACGGTCAACCATTCCAAATGGTTTGGAATCCAAACCACCAAACTGTTTGTAAACCATTTGGTTACCAAACGGTTTTGGTGAAACCGTTTGAAATTAAACATTGAAACCATTTTCCCTAGATATTTGGGGAGGTTTGTGCTTATGATGATGTCATCATCATCAAGCTCCAAACTCATGAAATCTTCTGTGATTTCCATGGAGATTGCATCAATCAACCAAACTTAATTTCAGAAATGTAGAAATGATCACCAATTGATAAGGAATTGATTGCAATAATATAATTAAGGGTTCAAGTTATAAAACCCGCCTCCAATTGATCTTCAAAGATACAAGATCATGGCAACAATGGTGTATGCAACTCCCTTCACTATTCCAAGGCTCGTCCTCAAGCTTTGAGTGAAAAGGATTGGTTAGAGTTGAAGGGGAGATCGAAATAAGAAGAAATCTATGATTTATTTTCGATTTCCACCATGGAATCAAGGAGAACGAAGGTCAAGGACTTAAAAACAGGTTGGGGGTCGTTCTCTTCTTTCTCCCAAGCTCCCAAGGTCGTTTTCCAAGCAAAGGGTGGAAGTAAATCCGAAATTCCCTCTCATTCTATGGATAAATGAGCTTATATGTGAATTTTATTAAAAATTCAATTAGGAGAGAGAAAGTAGGAATTATCCCCTCAATTCCCTTGCCACTTGACCCCTCTCCTTCCTTAGGGACGAGGATATCATCTTGGAATCTTATTCCCTACAATTATCCACATTTTAAAGAAAAGAAAATTAAGCACCTTAACCCTTTTTATATTAATATCCATGACTTAGTGGATATTTCTTTTCCATATAATAAGGTGAGTGGAAATTCCACCTCCTTGAGATATTTCGTGGCTCTTGCAAAGCACAAAGACGACCACACATATCTGAACTCAATTGGTTTAATTTTGGTTGAAGGCCCTTTAATTAATACATTTATTTTTGCCCTAAATTGAATTAGGGTTTCACTTAGGCTTAAATCTTGATTATTTTAATATCAAGATTCTCTCTCCTCCAACTTAATTCAAATGAGGAATCCCTCTCATTTTCTTTGATATACATGATGCCAAGAAACATTAGGGACCTTATTGAAGTGGTAATTTGCATATTGAACCCTAGGTTTTGGGTAAATTGCACTTTACACCAAAACTAGGTTTTAATGCACAAACATTGCTTTATCAGCTCTTCCTTGGTACTCAGGCTACCACAAGCCATACCTCTATATCATATTCATTCTCACGATGCTTCAACACATGAGTAACATCTTATCATGCAACATTTACAATTTAACCCCTCAACTTGGGTAATTTGCACTTTAGTCCAAAATAAGCAAACATTGCTTCAACATTGTTCAAACAAGACCAAAATTGAAACATAAGTTTCTCATGAGCCCTAATTACTTTTCCCAAGATAAGATTAAGCATCTACTCAACATTATTAGGCAAAACATCTAGGGTTAACACATAACCCAGGTCAGGGATGTTACAAATTATAAACCCCTAACAAGGATTTCGTCCCTAAAATCCTAGGAAAAGGAGGGACAGATTATTCATTAATCATGCCCTCAAGTCTCCACATATCATCTTAATGTTATGGAGATACCATAGATCTATAATTCACACAAAGTTCCTTTCACTAATTCAACCTTATCAATGTTTATGTTTATGCAGAGCATAAACCCCTAACATATGATGCTCATATTATTGAAAGGAAGAAGCATAAAAGAACATACTTCCATCATCACCCAAGAATATTTACCAAAAGAGAAACATATATATATCTAACAGAGACAATTCACTCAGAAATTCTTTATTTGTTTGGGAAAGTTCAATGAGAAAGTTCACTAAGCAATTTATTTAAAAATATTCACTGAGAAGGTTCATTAAGAAGTTTGTCTGGGAAAATTCACTAAGTTCACTAAGTATGTTCACTGAGTAATTTGTTTTTGGAAAAATTCACTGAGAATGTTCACTAAGTAATTTGTTTTGAAAATATTCATTGAGAATGTTCACTAAGAATGTTCACTAAGTAATTTGTTTTGAAAATATTCATTGAGAATGTTCACTGAGAATGTTCACTAAGTAATTTGTTTTGAAAATATTCACTGAGAATGTTCACGAAGTAATTTGTTTTGAAATTATTTACTGAGAATGTTCACTAAGTAATTTGTTTTGAAAATATTCACTGAGAATGTTCACTAAGTAATTTGTTTTGAAATTATTCACTGAGAATGTTCACTAAGTAATTTGTTTTGAAAATATTCATTGAGAATGTTCACTGAGAATGTTCACTAAGTAATTTGTTTTGAAACTATTCACTGAGAATGTTCACTAAGTAATTTGTTTTGAAACTATTCACTGAGAATGTTCACTAAGTAATTTGTTTTGAAAATATTCACTGAGAACGTTCACTAAGTAATTTGTTTTGAAAATATTCACTGAGAATGTTCACTGAGAATGTTTACTAAGTAATTTGTTTTGAAAATAATAACTGAGAATGTTCACTAAGTAATTTGTTTTGAAAATATTCACTGAGAATGTTCACTGAGAATGTTCACTAAGTAATTTGTTTTGAAAATATTCACTGAGAATGTTCACTGAGAATGTTCACTAAGTAATTTGTTTTGAAAATATTCACTGAGAATGTTCACTGAGAATCTTCACTAAGTAATTTGTTTTGAAATTATTCACTGAGAATGTTCACTAAGTAATTTGTTTTGAAAATATTCACTGAGAATGTTCACTAAGTAATTTGTTTTGAAAATATTCACTGAGAATGTTCACTAAGTAATTTGTTTTGAAAATATTGACTGAGAATGTTCACTGAGAATGTTCACTAAGTAATTTGTTTTGAAATTATTCACTGAGAATGTTCACTAAGTAATTTATTTTGGAAAAATTCACTTAGCTCTTCCTATTTAATTTCATTATACTCTCTAGATTGTTTCAGAATGACTACTTGATCAAAGTAATAAAAAAGATAACAATCTAAGTGTTTCATACTTGCCTTATCTACAATAATCATATACATGGCCAGGGTATACAAGTATTGAGATTAGGTATTATGCACTTTTATTTGCTATCATATTCCTCACTTTTCATATCATTATACACACAGGATTTTTCATTTTGGAATTTTCTTCAAGTACCACTTCTATATCTCATCTTTTAACACACAGATAAGGGGGATTATAAAGCATTTTAAGGAACACTGAGTAAGATGTAAGTTCTCATCTCCCTTTTGTCCTTATAGGACTAGTCAAAGGAAGTTCAAAAACAACTACTTTCATATCTTTAACACATAGAATCATGATATGAAGTATCAAAACAAAACTATTTCATCTGATCTGTCTGGGACGTCTGTCCACGTCCTCAATTGTTACTAGAAAATTGCCTCCTTTGTGAGCCTTGTTGACTCTGCCCCTGAGGTTGAGTCATCCTCGAATTCCCGTCAGGACAATCCTTCGCCAGATGTCCCGGTTGTCTACATTGGTAACAGATCCTGGGTGCAAAATGTCTGTGAGATCCAGTTACCGATGTTGATGCTATGTCGGAGGCTCTACTTGGAACATTATTATGATCTCTACCCCTACTTGGCATCCATTGTGTCTGGGTATGGAATCTCGATGATGCTACCGATGCAGAAAATCTCGGTTTCTTAAAACTTTCGGACCTTTGTTCTTGAGACTGAGTGTACACCTTCTTGCCACTAGTCTATCGTTTCTCGATTTCAGACCTCTCTATCCTTCAAACTGACTCCACAAAGGTGGCAAACCTCTCCCTGTTCTCTAAAGCAGACACAGGAGTGGTTAGTTCAGTGTTCAATCCCTTCTTAAAATGCCAAATTCTTTCCTCATCACTAACTGCCATTAGCGGACAAAACCGCAACAACTCAATGAACTTAGCTTCATATTCGCTAACGTTCATCTGTCCTTGTTTGATCCTCTCAAATTGAGATATCTTCTCATCTAGATAAGTCTTAGGGAAGTATTTACTGACGAACTCTCGTCGGAAAACCTCCCATCTAATTTCTTCACCTGGTCTCTTATCTTCCTCTATCATCCACCAATGACCAGCACTCCCTTTTAGGAGGTACACAACATGTCTTACCTTTTCAGCTTCAGGAATATCAAGGATCCTGAAATCCTTTTCCAGCTCTGTCAGCCACAGATCAACATCTGATGGATCAGATGTACCAGCATAATCTATGGCTCCAACCCGACGAAGTTTCTCAAAAGTCTTGCTGACTCCATAACCCTCATAGTGGGCTGATGTCCTAGGTGTAGGTGGTGGCATCCTGTCCGCCATATGTGTCATGGTTGTCAAGAATTTCTCAAATAGAGAAGGGAGGGCTGGGTTTTCTATCACAGCTGGGTCAATCTGGGGCTGTTCAGGTACAGGCCCTTCCCTATTTTGGTCTCTTGCACCTCCTCCTGGTGCAGCAGTGCTACCCTCAGCAACATGTATTTCATGTGGTCCAGACATCTTCAAGTTCTTCTTCTCCTATGTGAGCAGAAGATACTATCAGATAAACTGGAAGACACTTAGAACAAACTCAACAACCTTAGTCCTATGTCTCTGTAGACTCAGCGAACCTATAGCTCTAATACCACTTAATTGTGACATCCAACTCATAAAAACATAATTAACTAATGCGGAAGCATTCATTAAGTTGCAGATTATCAAAAATCACTAAAAATTAAAACCTTTTTACCAAGAGGTCCATCAAATGAAAACTTTCTCACATAGAACAAAAGTAACACATTTACATTCTATTTTCAAAAGTACATATCTTGTATTATCTCTTTCTGTGAATTACAAGCATCAGCTGCCCTGTTAAACTAAACACAGGCAGTATGAAAATCTCGAGGCACTGAGCCAAAATCTCAAAAGCACTAACTACTACTCCGAGGACCTGAGAGTACAGAGATGACACATAGGACTCTATCTACATCTATACATTGCATAACAGTCAGTGTCTCCACCTGAGACTTCACTGCTGTCCCTGCTATTGTTGTTGCTGTCCTTCTCCTACTGAAGGATTTCTTCCTCCTCGTCCGCGTCCACCTAAAAATGTAATTTCCACGGGGGTGAGACAATTGTAAATTGCCCCAGCGAGAGATATAACTCTCTGCCAGTAACATTATTATTGCAACTTAAGAAGATAAATATGAACAAAGGAATCATATTTATTTGACAGTAGTTAATTCAATGTATAACAGATTAGAATATTATTCTTATCTAAAACATTGCAGTTATAACATGAAAGAGCAACATGTCACCTATTCATTAAGGAATATGAATAACATGTATAACATTTATTCATTACAGAATCATTACCACAACATGAACTCTCTTCAGGCTTAGTTCATATATCTAATGCCTGACATTGTCATTGTGGAGTCATGGCCTATAGCCATACTCCTTTCACAAAGTATTGGGACCTTAATCTCTCAACTCACCAAGTATAATTCCACTTCTTAACAAGTTCATCATCATGATTATAGCATCTGGGTATTTGAACCCATAACTCACCATAGGATACTTATTACCACTTATTAGGTAACTTAATACCTTCAGATCATCTGACCAAGGACATTATAATTCTTGCTACACAAAGCATTGCACATAGTTCACAAAGCTCATATCACCTCTTATTACCACTTAATAGGCAATAAGGCATATTATGGCTTATGAAGCTCACAAACATTCTAAGATAATTAGCACATCATGTGACACACAAGACTTATTAATTGTAGGTTGCCTCTCACTAAGCAACAAAGCATATGAAGGTCTATAAGACCTATAGAACATTTTCAATATACAGAACATCATAGCCCATACCTGGCTACACTCATCATCTCAACATACCTGCATGATTAGTAATCATGATACAATTACATATCTCTACAATGCAATACAAGGGTTATCTTATAATATTCATAACCCATTAGTCTATATTTAAGCTTCACATAGGATTACTATGTGTTAGGAATTCACATAGCATCACCCTATATTAGAGTTTCACATAGCATTACCCTGCATTAGGGTTTCACATAAATAACCATATAGGTTCTCAAGATGAAATTATTAATGATCAAGTCTTATTTCATTGCTTCACACAGCTAGGAATCAATATGTATAACATAAGTATTCAATAATACTTATTTATTCTCATCATTCATCATTAAATGAATTACCAACACACAGTATGAATTTCTCTCTCATCCTTACCAGAATATGAATGTATCATAGTCTATTGATTTGGATTAATATTTTCATAAGGCATATTAGCCTACATTCATCAGGGTGCATTACATCTCAATGTAACAATTGACATGACTCATTTCATGTGTCATCCATTCCAATTATAATGGACTTATAACATATCATGGTATATCAGGATTGGGGTGTTGGATGTGATATCTATCATATCTTGATGTATCACTTCCCTCAACACCCTCATCTTACTTAAGTTTATTCACTTAGCTTGTATTAGATCATTACATTCATCATGCAATGCATTGATCATGGTTCATATATTTAGATAATAGAACCATTGCCAATGATATGGACTCACCTTGAGTCAGGGACTATTAATGTAAGGATATCCATTATCACCCCTCTAGGTGTTACATTTGTCAATACATTAATCACTATTTCATTAATAAGAATAGGATTTCCACAATTATAATTTGAGGTTCACTTAGCATCTCACATATATATGGATTTCACCTAAGCTCACTCTTTATTAGAGTTTCACATAACATCCTTCTGTATCAGGGTTTCACCTAGTATTATGTGAAATTAGGATTTCACAACACATCACCCAGTGATAGGACTTCACCTAGAATTAGAAGCACTACCCTATATTAGGGTTTCATGCACCTTTACCCCATTTTAGGGATTAAGGTTTACTATTCACATCCAAGTAGGGTTTCTCTTACCTCATACCCAAATTAAGGTTTCATGCACCTTTACCCCATTTTAGGGATTAAGGTTTACTATTCACATCCAAGTAGGGTTTCTCTTACCTCATACCCAAATTAGGGTTAGGATGTACAATTACCATTAAATTAGGTCTTCTTACATTGTTACACTAAGTTAGGGTTACATCATCACCCTAGATTATGGTTTCACTGAGCTTTGCTCTTAAATTAGGTTTTCACATAACCTTGCCCTAAATTAGGGTCAAGGTACATCAATCTTTTCAATGAAGATTTCATGATCTCATATTATGGATCAAACCTTGATTACATGTTTGTTCATAATGAGAGAATTAGGGTTTATTAAATAAGCCATCATCTCTCCCATTCTCTCTCCCTCTCATCCTCTTTAGGGTGATAAATAATCCAAGATTAATCTAGGTCAACTCTTCACTTGAGTACACAAAGCTAGGATTAATCTTCATAATCATCATAGGTCTACATCATTAATAATCAATCACCTAATTGACCTTTGATCTTATTAGGTGTCAAAATGGTTTAACCAATTTGAACTACAAAAGGTCTTAGTCACTTAGACCTCAAACGGTCTTGGTCACTTAGACCTCAAATGGTCTTAACCAATCAGACCTCAAACGGTCTTGGTTGAATACTCAAAACCGTTTAGTAAAGTTGAGGTTGAAATTGTTTGCCAAAGTGAACCCTTGAGATCGTTTGCTAAAGGTGCACACTTGAAACCGTTTGCTAAAGGTACACACTTGAAACCGTTTGCTAAAGGTGACCCTTGAAACCGTTTGCTAAAGTTGAACATTGAGATCGTTTGCTAAAGCAACATTTTGAAACCGCATGAACTCAACCAGTTTGGGAGCGTTTGGTCCCAAACAGTCTTGAGACCATTTGGACTCAAACGGTCTTGAGACCGTTTGGTCCAAACCTCCTCAAAACCGCATGGACCAAAAATAGTCTCAACTAATCAAATTGAATTAGGGTTTCCAATGTTGGTTCCTTCAACCATTGAATTCATGTAACCAATCATCAATTGGACCTATCACCATACTTTAATTTAGTTAAATAGGTCATCCTTCAACTGATTTGACCCTCAATTGACCCTCAATTGGTCATCAATTAGGGTCTGAATCAATTGGATTAGGGTTTGGAATCGATGATCCTTCAACATTAATCAATGTGTAAGTAGTTACTTTAAAACTATAAGACCATCATCCAAATTGAACATGACCTGACCCCAAACGGTCTTGAGGTCATTTGGATGTCCTCCAAACGGTCCTTATACTGTTTGCCTATGTCAACATCAAAATCCAAGTCAACCAATTATGGTTTGGATCATTGGGTTGATTATCAAATCAGCACTTAGTTGCAATTCAATTTGGTACCTTTGGACCTTCAAACACTTAACCATACTTAACCCTAGACCTCCAAACCGTCTTGGGTGACCACCAAATGGTATTGAGACTGTTTGGGTGATCCCCAAATGGTTTTGAAACCGTTTGGGTCAATCAACCCAAAGAATCAACTTATTCAATTGGAAATTCATCACTTAGTCGATTAGGGTTTGCAATTAAGGAATCATTCACAATTGAAACCTTCAAGATCAAACCAATTGAAACCATTGGATCAAGATCCAAGTACCACAGCATATAACATCAAATGGTCAACCATTCCAAATGGTTTGGAATCCAAACCACCAAACAGTTTGCAAACCATTTGGTCACCAAACGGTTTTGGTGAAACCGTTTGGACTTAAACATTGAAACCGTTTGCCCTAGATATTTGGGGATGTGTGTGCTTATGATTATGTCATCATCATAAAAATCCAAACTCACGAAATCTGCTGTGATTTCCATGGAGATTGCATCAATCAACCAAACTTAATTTCAGAAATGTAGAAATGATCACCAATTGATAAGGAATTGATTGCAATAATAAAATTAAGGGTTCAAGTTATAAAACCCACCTCCAATTGAGCTACAAAGCTCCAAGATCATGGCAACAATGGTGGATGCAACTCCCTTCACTATTCCAAGGCTCGTCCTCAAGCTTTGAGTGAAAAGGATTGGTTAGAGTTGAAGGGGAGATCGAAATAAGAAGAAATCCATGATTTATTATCAATTTCCACCATGGAATCAAGGAGAACGAAGGTCAAGGACTTACCAACAGGTTGGGGGTCGTTCTCTTCTTTCTCCCAAGATCCCAAGGTCATTTTCAAGCAAAGGGTGGAAGTGAATCCTAAATTCCCTCTCATTCTATGGATAAATGAGCTTATATGTGAATTTTATTAAAAATTCAATTAATTCAATTAGGAGAGAGAAAGTAGGAATTATCCCCTCAATTCCCTTGCCACTTGACCCCTATCCTTCCTTAGGGACGAGGATATCCTCTTGGCCTCATTTTCCTATCAATTATCCACATTTTAAAGAAAAGCAAATTAAGCACCTTAACCCTTTTTATATTAATATCCATGACTTAGTGGATATTTCTTTTCCTTATAATAAGGTGAGTGGAAATTCCACCTCCTTGAGATATTTTGTGGCTCTTGCAAAGCAAAAAGACAACCACACATATCTGAACTCAACCGTTTTAATTTTGGTTGAAGGCCCTTTAATTAATACATTTATTTTTGCCCTAAATTGAATTAGGGTTTCACTTAGGCTTAAATCTTGATTATTTTAATATCAAGATTCTCTCTCCTCCAACTTAATTCAAATGAGGCGCCCCTCTCATTTTATTTTCTCTACATGATGCCAAGAAACATTAGGGACCTTATTGAAGTGGTAATTTTCATATTGAACCCTAGGGTTTGGGTAAATTGCACTTTACACCAAAACTAGGTTTTAATGCACAAACAATGCTTTATCAGCTCTTCCTTGGTACTCAGACTACCACAAGACATACCTCTATATCATATTCATTCTCATGATGCTTCAGCACATGAGGAACATCTTATCATGCAACATTTGCAACTTAACTCCTCAACTTGGGTAATTTGCACTTTAGTCCAAAATAAGCAAACATTGCTTCAACATTGTTCAAATAGGACCAAAATTGAAAGATATGTTTCTCATGAGCCCTAATTACTTTTACCAAGATAAGATTAAGAATATACTCAACCTTATTAGGCAAAACATCTAGGGTTAACACATAATCCAGGTCAGGGATGTTGCATTAAGTAAATACACCAGTTGTCCCGACAAGACCCATTGGGAAGCTCTTGATAGATTTTTGACGTATATCATGGGAACTTGTTCCCTTGGGCAGCATTATGGAAAATATCCTTTTGTAGTTGAAGGATATAGTGATGCAAGAAAGATTTCCATCAACTTTGGGAGTAATGGTGTCTCAGGATATGTAATCCTATTGGGAGGAGGAGTTGTTTCCTGGAGGTCTAAGAAATAGACCATATTGTCTCAATCTACTTTTGAGGCTGAGTTGTGTGCTTTAGATGAAACTAGATTGGAAGTTGAATGGCTACGTGGAATGTCTAGTTTACCTATGGCAAAGAAGTCTCTTCCTATAATTAAAGTTCACCATGACAACACTACAACTATTTCTACAATAAGGAGTCACAAGTACAATCAGACATAGAGTAGACACATCCAAGTTAGACTCAAGTCTGTAAGGGAGTTAGTGTCTAATGGTGTCAAGGCTTTGGACTACGTGGGTACCAAAGAAAATACAACTGATCCTTTCACTAAAGGTCTTACTCTAGTCTTGGTGGAAAAATCTAGGTTAGGGATGGAACTGAAACCCCTCATTATTCGTAGGTAGTAGCAACTCAACCGAAAAGAGTGGAGATCCCACAAATTGGGTTCAATGTGGTAATAACAAGTTGTCGAGTGAATTGGATGACACTATGTAATTACTTTGATGCTTCACGCATCTATGTATCTATCCCCTGGAAAACCTATTAGTGTCACGACTACAAGTTTGTAAGATATTAGTCTTTGAATGGTGTCAATTATTAGGACAGGATGTTAGCAGTACATCCTTGGAGACTCCAACTAAATGATTGATGTTGTGTTGGCTGCAACATGAGAATTGGGTTGTTCTTTGATATCAATCATGACATAAAATTTTGTATGTATGGCCTTAATTCAAAATTACCAACAGGACCAAGCTCTAATTTCCACTCGACAGCCGAATTCAATGTCTAAAGACTCACACATCCTTGTATCACCATGTGTTAGAGCCTATCAACAAATCTATTAACTTCCTATAGGTAAATTGTATTTAACTTTGACGGATCACTCTAATCTTCTTAACCTAACTCGGCAAAGATTTGTAGTTATTCATCAAACTCTAGATTCCTAATCAGATATAATATGTATATTATCCCTTTTATTATGTCTTTACTTATATTTAGACTGATATTATGTAACATACGACATTAACAGAATGCTAGCAAACTTTTGGTGGGGTACTGAAAATGGCAAAAGAAAGATGCACTGGATGGCGTGGAGTAAGCTATGCCTGCCAAAATAGGAAGGGGGACTGGGGTTTCGTGACCTTAAAGTTTTAAACATGGCTTTCTTAGCCAAACAAGTGTGGCGTCTCCACCACGAACCCACATCCAGTGTAGCAGTTGTGTTCAAAACTAGATACTATAATAGCAAGGAAGTTTTTGAAGCTGCCAGAGGTCATGACCCTAGCTACTGTTGGCGTTGTATGTGTGGGGGGGAAAGCTCTCCTAATTGAAGGTTTGAGATGGAGTATTACAAAAGACTCCAATGTTCTTATCTGGGGGAATAACTGGACCCCATCTAGGTGGGGATCTGGTGTTCAACCCTCCCTTTCTGAGGAAGAACGACCAGTTAAAGTGAAAGAGCTAATCAATAACTCCTATGAATGGAACGTGACACTGTTAGATAGAACTTTTGCTACTGAACATGGAGATGAGATTTTGAAAACTCCCATATGTGATAGGCCTTTGGCTGTTTTGTATTGGTACCCGACTCATGATGGATTGTTTACTGTAAAATCCTCCTACTGGATGGGTGTCTAGTCATCAGTCTCCATATAGCCGGGTGCCAATCTCAACATGGACATGTGGAACCAGGTCTGGAAGAGCTCTATGCATCACAAAATGTAGCACTTCCTCTGGTGATGCTTGTCTGAAAATCTACCTACCAAAAGCAACATGTGTGACAAACACATAACGGATACAACGTTATGTGGTGTGTGTTCTAATGCTGATGAGTCAACCATCCACATTATGACTTAGTGTTCACATAGTATACAGATCTGGGATGATCCTGAGAGCAGGTCCATCATAAGAAAGGGCCCTACTAATGAGTTTAGTGACTTGGTCAGATGGGTCATCAACAAAGGTGACAATGACACCCTTGCGGCATTCACAGCTCACTGCTTGGCTGCTTGGATCTACAGAAATGATACCTTATTCAGTACCAAAACAATTCAGCACATCGCTTGGATAACTGGGCTCAAAGCTTTGTGGATAGTAGAGGAGGGAATAGAGACAGTGGCAGTTCAGCTGCTGCTCGAAAAGAGTGTAAATGGAGGCCGCCCATGACTGATTACATAAAGATCAATGTGGATGCATCTTTTGACACTGAAGAAAGAGTCTGCCTTGCTGCTGTATGCAGAAATCATAACAAGGAGATCATTGATATGGAAACCAAAACATACAAATGCAGATGGAGCCCATTCATAGCCAAAGCCCAGGGGGTCAGATTCAGAATCAAGATAGCTAAAGCTCTAAATCTAAATTTACTGGAAATAGAGATGGATGCAAAAAATGTTTGGCAGAATCTACTTTCCCCTGGCGGGGGTTTAAGCCCAACCGAATAGTTGTTCGAGGACATCAAGAATCAAGCCAGCAAATTCACTTCTATTGTCTTCGCACACACATTGAGAGAAGGGAATGTCTTGGCTCACAACTTAATTAGCAAAAAAGGGGTTGGGAGAGGGCAAAGAAATTGTTATCACCTGTGATTTTCCTGTGCTACCTGGAGAGCATGTTGTATTGAATGATTTCTAATACAATGGCTCGAATTTTTATAAAAAAAATAATTTTATTGAAATAAATTCATATAGAAAATATTGGTTGGAATACATTAATAGATATCCTAAGTCTCAGAGTGCACCAGTCTCATCGATTTCTAGATACATTCTATCTTTTTGAAAACTAAGAGACATTATCTAAAGTATGAATTGAGGGGAAAATATAACTTGTATCATAACTGCATTGATTCAAAAGATAAGTTTTAGTTTTCATACTTTTTGATATATACAGGGAATGATTTTCATTTTCAAAAAAGGGGAGAGTATTAACTCCATAGACTACATTAACCATGGTTTTATTCTCACTTCACCATCTCCTTTCATGTATATCTAATATTTTCCTTGAGATTGTTTTAGATTAAATAGACACTCTCTAATTGCCCCAAATAAAGAACCCTAGGAAAAGAGAATTCAAGTCAAATCACACACAAAATCAAGATTGAAGGATTCAAAGAAATCTCCTTAGATCTTTGACGTAAGTCACTTGTAGTGATTGATTGACTTATATTTTAGCTCAAACTTGTAGCGGATTTAATTAGAATGAGCTACAAAACATGTAGGGAAGTTATGTAGATCTCCAAATATATATGCCAGCCAATTTTTTTCTAAGGCACACTAAAGTTGATAGTTTGTGAAGGGTTTCCTAGAAGCTCATCATTGGTTAAGTTTCCTTTTTAAGAGCTCATCATAAAGTTCAGGGTGTGTGTCAACCAATATTTCAAGGGTGAAACTCAATCAAATTGTCTGACCAAGTACCTTTATGGTTAAAGTTGCATGAGTATTTCTTGAGGAAATACAACCATCTAGAGAATTTTTCAGTGCTGGAAATAGCTGTAAGAGTGAGATAAAAAGTAGAAATATATCCATTGGATGCCTACCTACTCCACCATTAATGATTATATTTCATCTTAATTAAGTCTACTATATAGTTTTAAACCTAAACTATAAATTGAGTGACTTGAAAGGTTCTCAAGGTTACAAAGTGGCCCCTTTACTATAGTGGATATATTTAACCTTAAAGATCCCCAAAACACTCCCTTGAGCTTAGACACTTTCTTTCATCAGTTAGTGTGAATAGTATACTTGTATGAGAGCTAGCACTAATTGTCAATATGATGATCTTCTCTCACTTACAGTTACTATCTTACACACAGTTTGATTGAAGATCTTCCTTGCGAAAGAATATTAAGGGTAGGTGGCCCTAAATAAGGAAATGTAGTCCTTTATATAAGGTTATTAGATCCTTGCCCTAGAAAAGGAAGCTCATTACTCCTTATATAAAAAGAGAGGTGTTCTTAGTGTATATTCTTGGTTGTTAATACAAGGTGGTACTTTAGGTTTAAGAAATCCTAGAGTTTGACCTCTCTAGGTAGTGGAGCTATGAATTTCACATAGAAACCACTCTAAATACTTGTGTATCTTTATAGTTTTTTCATTCTATATAAACCTTTCTTGGTTTTCTTTATTATACTTAACTTATGATATAACTTGAAGGTCTAACGAATAAAGTTGAAGTTTTTGATATCTCAAATTTCCCTCCTCTTGATCACATATATCCTATAGATTTCTTTTATTTATAAGTTGCATTATTATCTGGGTTCGACCTTAAGGGTTGTAGGATTTGTTCTAGTCCAAATGGTGGGACATCAAAACATGCTTAAAATGTGAAAGAATAATGAGACATGCAACAATTAAATCTAAAGAGACAATGTTGGATTGCATCTCACAAATGGTAAGACATTAATTTTTTTTTCTTTATTTTGTTTTCTTGCCAACTTCGTCCTTGAGTTTTGGTGTTGTCTTATGCAGATAGGATTGGGAATCATATTAACGACTAGGCTTTATGTTTATATGAGAAGTTTGGTCCTCACTATGTGGTATCAACACTCTGGTCATATTAGTCTACATGGATAATAGGAATGAGGGTTAAAATGGTAACTAAGATGAAATATATGGATCTCTCTCTCATGAAAAATATTGTGATCTATGTCTCTCTCTCATATATTACATATTCATAATGATTAAAAGAAGACAGTCAATAGTTTTGCTGGAATGATAAGATATTGCTTCCTTATATAAAACTTACTTTGAAAGATGGAAATATGATTAAATACTAAATAGGAACCATAATTCATGATAGTATTAGATGCCTTGAGAACTATAGAACTTCTTGAGTTTTTGCATGTCCAGGTAGAGAAATTAAATTTCTTATAGAGATTCTCTAGTTGCAACAATATTTTCCGAAGTTATATATTTTACTATACATAGAAGACTAAGATACTTCTAATCATCACATGTGATTGGGAGTGATCACATGAGAAGTGAGGGATACATCCATAACTCTAGTTCATAAAACATCCTATTGAAATGTTATATTAGGTTTTGATGCCTTGGTATCTAGTGTTAGACCATGAAATAAAATATAGATCGTAGGCCGATTAGCTCCTAAAATGATTTAATTGTACTGATCGAGTTATAGATGAATCCTAGTGGGGCCACTACTTTATTTTAAGATGGGATAAGGGAATATAATCCATTAGATATAACTTGGTTATATACAAACCAACTTAGTCAAGAAAAAAAGAAATAAACAATCCAACTGAGTAATGTGTACATTTTATTGCAGTCATGTTTCTAAGAAAGTAAATTTTAATTATCTTCCAAGAACTATATGAGGAAGCTATCCCTCCTATGGAAATTGATGAGCTAGAAAATCCTATTTACAAACCTCATCCACCTTACCAGATCCTCCTAAAGAAAGCTAGGCTTGATATTTGTTTTGTGAAATTTAGGAAACCTATGAAAAAGTTGCATGTGGATAATCCCTTTCTTGATGACCTAGTTGATATGCCTACCTGGTCCAAGTACATGAAATTCTTATTGACTAGGAAGTACCACACCGATGAGCATGAAATAGTAATGCTTGATAGGACCACCTTCGATATCATCCAAAGTAAGATGCATGAAAAGAATAAAGATCGTGATTCATTTGGGATTGGGTGCTTCATAGGTGATAACGCTTGTAGGACGTGTCTTGCAGATTTGGGTATTAGTATTTGTATCATTCCCTATAGTCTTTGTAGGAAGTTAGGCTTTTTTGACATTCCTCTTACCACCATGACCATCCAATTGGCTGACTCGTCCATGGCAAAACCTATGGGTATCATTGAAGACATACCTTTAAGGGTTGGGGAATATGCTTATGTCCCATGTGACTTTGTCATCATGAACATAAAGGAAGACTTAAGTTACCCCATCATATTTGGCCGCCCCTTTTTGGCCAATGCTCATTCCTTGATTGATGTTGAGGCTGGAACCATCTTCTTGCATCTAGGAAAACAAACCCAAAAGTTTAGGTTATTTGAAAGCATGCCGGACCCAGCCTCCAAGGAGAAGTTTATCTCCTTGATTGTATTGAGAAGATGCAACAGTTGACATGGGAACCCTAACTAGTTGAGGATCCCCTCCAGAATGCCCTTGTAATACCTATAGATTGTGGATTTGAAGACGAGTAATTGGAGAAATATCGACATCATTTTGGCACCTTTGAGGAGATCAAGGATGAAGAATTTGAGGATCTCAAAATGTTCATTGTTGTAGATGCAAAACCTGAATACCCCATGGCACCCCAATGAAACCCCTTCATGAAGGTCTTAAGTATGTCTTCCTTGATGAGAAAGAACTTTATCATGTTATCATTAACTCTGATCTTACCTATGAATAGGAAACAAGGCTCATGACTAAGCTTAGGAAGAGGAAAGCCATCTTAGGATACAAAATGGCTGATTTGACAGGGATCGATCAAGACATTTGCATGCATAAAATTCCTATGGTAGAAGAGTAAAAACCTTCTAGAGACCCTCCAAGGAAACTAAATCCAAACATGGAGGTTGTGCGTCTAGAGGTTATCAAGCTTTTGATTTCAAGAATCATCTACCCCATCTTTGACTCCCCCTGGGTTAGTCCAGTTTAGGTCATCCCCAAGAAAGGGGGTACCACTGTCGTGAAAATTGACAATGATGAGCTTATTTGCACCAATACTTTCAAAGGGTGGAGTTGACTATCAAAAACTAAATAAGACCACTAGGAAAGATCACTTCCCTCTTCCCTTTCTAGATCAAGTACAAGAGTGCCTCGCCCATCAACAATATTTATGCTATCTTGTTGGCTATTCGAGTTTTTATTAGATCCCCGTTCATCCGGATGACCTGGAGAAAATGAACTTTATTTTCCTGTTTGACACTTATGCATTCAAGAGAATGCCATTCAGGTTGTGCAATGCCCCAACCACTTTTCAGCGGTGCATGTCTGCTGTTTTTTCTGGATTGAGTGAGACCATTATGGAGGTGTTAATTGATGATTTCTCCATTTATTGAGATAGTTTTAACTCTTGCCTCTAACATCTTTCTCTTATTTGTAAAAATGTGAGGAAGAACATTTGACCCTCAATTCAGAAAAATGTCACTTTACGGTGATTGAAGAGATTGTCTTAGGCCATAGGATGAACAACCGTGGCATTGAAGTTGATAGAGCCAAAATTGAAGTTATCTCCAAACTTCCAACCCCTTCTTCTATCAAGGACATTCATGCCTTCCTCGGAAATGTGGTTTTTTATCGGTGGTTCATTTGTGACTTTTCTAAGATCACCAAACCCTTGACTGATATCCTTCAAAAAGACACCCCTTTTGTGTTTGACAAAGCTTGCATGGCCAGTTTTCTTTATTTGAAAGATGCTCTAACTAGTAATCGTATCACTAGAGCTCCTGATTGGTCCTAGCCTTTTGAGTTAATGTGTGATGCGAGTGATTATGTTGTTGGTTCTATTCTTGGACAAGTTGTTGATAAAAAGCACCATATAATTTACTATGCATCCAAAACTCTTGATGACACCCAGCGAAATTCCATAACTGCTGATAAGGAAATGCTTGGCATAGTATATACCTTCGACAAGTTCAGGTCATATTTGGTAGGGTCCAAAGTTATTGTTTACATGGACCATGTGATCATTAGATCATTAATTACTAAAAAGGATGCCAAACCCCACCTTCTTTTTTGGGTCCTTTTACTTCAAGAATTTGACCTAGAAATACTAGACAAGAAGGGATGCGAGAATGTTGTTTCTGACAATATGAGTTGCCTTTTTTTCAATGATGATGGCATCCCCATTAATGAATCTCTTGCTGATGATAAATTGTTAAAGATGGAATCCCAATATCCTTGGTTTGTCGATTATGTCATTTTCTAGTTGTAGCTGTATTGCACCCTGAATATAAGGGACATTCTAAGGATAATTTTTTGCATGATGTAAAACAATACTATTGGGATGACCCCCTACCTTTTTAGATTGTGCTCCGATGGCCTTTAACACAGGTGTGTCACTAAGGAAGAGGCTCATGATATTCTTGAGCAGTGCCATTCTGGCCCCACAGGAGGGCACATGAGCTCTCAAAAGGTCTTACAATTTGGTTTTTTCTGGCCTAATCTATTCAAAGATTCATACCATTTTGTCCTTGCTTGTAATAAATGCCAAAGGACTGATAATATATCTAAGAGAGACCAAATTCCCATGACTTCTTGGTGAGAGATTGAAATTTTTGATGTGTGGGGAGTATATTATATGGGCTCATTACTTATTCTTGCGGGTACAAATACATCTTGGTGGTTGTTGACTATGTTTTCAAATGGGTTGAAGCCATCCCCGCCAAAACATGTGTCCAAACATGTGAAAAATATTTTTAAAGACATCATTTTTCCTTGATTTGGGGTACCTCGTACCGTGGTTTTTGATGGAGGTTCCCAGTTTTTTAGAAAAAAAGTTTGGAGTCCTTATTGAAACGGTATGGAGTCCATCATAAGGTTGCCACCCCTTACCGCCCTCAGACTAGTAGTCAAGTTGAGGTGTCTAATCGGAAAATCGAGTCCATCCTAGAGAAAATGGTCAATCGCACTAGGAGTGATTGGGCTTTGAAACTCAATGATGCCTTGTGGGCATACAGAACTGCCTATAAAACCCCCATAGGCACCACTCATTTCAAATTGATTTATGGAAAATTGTGCCATTTGCCCATAGAATTAGAACATAAGGCCTATTGGGCTATCAAAACTCTTAATTTTAACTTATCTGTTGCAGGTGAAAACTATTTCTGCAAATGCAAGAGTTAGATGAGCTTCAGATTATGGTCTATGAAAATGCTAGAATTTACAAAGACAAAACCAAATTATGGCATGATGGCCAAATTAAGAGAAAAGAAATTAGGGAGGGCAACCAAGTTTTAATGTATAATTCCAGGTTGAGACTTTTCCCTAGAAAACTCAAATACAGATGGTATGGGTCCTACCTTGTCAAGTGTGTCTAACCTCATGGCACTTTTCTTCTTAGGTATAAGGTATTAGGGGAGTTTAAGATTAATGGGCATAGTCTTAAATGGTACATCACCATTGAGGACTTTCTATCTTCCGAGGTACATCAACTCTCTTTACTCGAAGACCTCAACCTGCATGAACCCCCACCTCCCCCTCCTGAGCATAAAATGGCTCCATGATCCAACTATGTCAGACCTTCGACATTAAACTAGACGGTTATTGGGAGGCAACCCACTCTTTTAATGTTTTGTAATTTTCTTCTATAATTGTTTTAGCTAACCCTTGTTAATTCAATTTTAGATTTATTTTTCAATTAAAAAACAATAAAACATGTTATTTAAATGGACAAAGGTAGGAAATTCCAACCCACCATACAACCATTTGGTAAAGGCAAGATGATCGTTTCTACCTTTAAGACAGCCACTCCAGCAATGGGGTCCGTTTGAAATTCAAAAATTTAAAAGGCTCCATAAACCCCAGACCTCCATTTGGCATGCACGAGCTGGCTGTCTCACCCACCTCAAGGTGCATTCAAGTGCATTCAAACTCACCACTGTTTCAGCAATTGAGGCACCCTTTGACCACCCAAAGACCCCAAATAGTCATATGGGTTATACCAGATGATCATCTTGTGTACTCAAGGGCTTATAAAATAGATCGGATGGGAAGGGGGCACCTCACACTGATGCCTCTTTTTCCCACTCGAGCCCTATCCTTCCTCAGTAGCATCACCTCCAGCCCCAACCTACCACCTCGTCAGAGAAATCGACTATCCCACGGTCGTCTCCCAGGATCACCTCCATTGTAGCCAGCCACCTCATAGGCATCGATGGTCATATCACTCCGAGCCACCAATCATCTCATAGCAACAGACTCGCCTGCCTCACCGGTCAAGCTGACTGTCTTTCACCAAAACGCTCGATCGTCCCACCTCAGTCATTGTTTCCAAGCACCTCTTTTCCATGGTCATTGCAGTTGATACCCGCATCCCCCTATCATCGAGACGGGTGCTCAGCCTTCTAAATGGTTGTCTCAATGGTAGATCATGGCATCCCCTTCCTGCTCATCTCCAATGTGGTCCCCCAAAATGCTATCTCTCCACACTCATACTCCATCAGTTCCATGCTCCCCATATCCATACACACATCTCGGCATGTCAGATGCCCATTTGGCTCCCACTAGATGGCCATATCACTTGTTCTAGATGACTGTCTGACATTTCCAGATGACTGCCTGCTTTTTCCAAACTCCTATCTCAGCCTCTCAACACCTTGCAAGAATGTTAAACTGCTTTTGCAAGAACAAGGGCAAAGCCCTCAACGTTCCACTACGTGACATGGGATCACATTAAGGAGCCCACATGGGAGTCTTCTCCTGACATCCTTAATGAGATGGCCCAGGACATATATGAAGAAGACACACTCCTTCATCATACGAGAGTGGGTCACTTCTGACGTGACCCTAATTCTCTCGAGCCGTACCCACCTCGCATAGCCCCCCTCTCAAGGAAATATGCTCAATTCCTAAATAAACACCATTTATAAAGATTCACAGAAACCTCCGCGATCGGCATTGGCCTACCTCATTGGCCTGTAGTGTCATTCTTACTACACTTGGGATCAAAGAGGCGACTAACAACATCCTACGCAAAAATCATATTTTCACCTTCCCCTACTGAGTCAATTTAGTATATAGTGACCTCGCCTTGGAGCTCATCGCCGCATTGTCGTCTCCACAACTTGTGGGGCAACTCTAGATGCACGCTCGAGTATTCGGCATAAACTTTGTGATCTCTGCTCGTCATCTCACATCTATCATTCTTGATGAGAGCAAGTTTGAATGGCTTTCCTATTGTATGGCTCGTCATCATGATGTCTACTCTAACAACTACAACACAGAAAAGTTCTAGACTAACATCACCGTACTTCCTCCCACGCTGCCAAGTAGCCTAAAAGAATTTAGCATCAACAACCTGGTGGTTCTCTATCTGCACCGAATATTGGCTCGCACCTTGTTTGGAAGGGAAGGTACTCAAGGCACGGTGACTCTTTCTGACCTATACACCTTCTGGTGTCTTCTGTATACCCACGTTGTACAACTGGGGTAGTGCTATGATTGATCACCTAAACTATCTGGACACCCACACCACTTTTTCCTCTTATTACATTGGCCATATAGTCACATATGTTGTACTTTTCTTAAGCTATACTCATACCTCATTCTTGCCTTTGACGCTGAAGAATCACTTGATTGACCTTGCACGCTTGAAGGGGTGCAAGTTCCTCTGCCCGGGTGCCAATGGAGTCTACTACTTACTTTTCAAAGACTCCTAGGTCATCCTCAAGCTTCCAAACCATGATAGGTTTGTAGCCACCAACCTAGTTTTTGACTTGACAGATCTGTCGACACATATTACGTACTTCCTTCTGGAGAATCTCAAACCGGACAGCGTCCCCGAGCTCATGGCCCATAGGAGGAGTTATGGAGGCACACAATGATGAGACTGGACCACCACCTCGTCCTTCTCGACGCCTCACCAGTATATGTAGGGGCACTGAAGAAGGCCCCGAGGAGCCTTATGGCTTCTACAAGATCCGAGATCAGTTGGAGGAGATCCAACACGAGCAGCAACGTCAAGGACATTAGCTCAACCATATGCACTTGATGCAGTGCTCACATGAGTTCTGGCATGTGCACCAGGGCCACTACGATGTCATCTGACCTTAGTATGAGGAGTATGGGGCCCATCAGGCCTACTCTGACCCCAACTCTCCTTATTGGGGAAACTACTATTATAACCCTCCATTATCTTCACACTTTCCACCACCAAAGTAATTTTATTCCCTCCATATCCGATTTATGTTTTTCTCAGGACAAGAAAAAGTCTAAGTCTAGGGTGGATGTGGGAGGTATGCTTCTATTCCACCCCCTATCTTTTCCCTTGTTTGCTTTATTTTGTCTTTTTATTGTTTTGCATGTATTTTCTTAAGTTCATGGCCCTTATCTAGTTGTCCATCCCCTTTTTTACTTTTCTTAGTTGTAAAAAGGCTATTATCTAGTCAGCCCATTCAGTAGATATATATCATTGTATCCCAAAATTGAATTTACTAAAATGTTTTGCAAAATATTTTACAAATTGCCATGTCTGAAACCATCGTGTCATCTAGGACCCCTAAATAACATCACTCCTTGGAATAGTTGGCAAGTTATAAGGAATCAATCGATACCATGCATAATTTTTCTCTCTATTTAAATAATGGATTATCTTGTTATAAAACTTGTATGATGTGAATTATAGGAATATTTTAACTAGAGAAATGTCAGTCTCTGAAAAAAGAAAAAAACATAGGTTGAAGTTATAAGCACAAGAACATCTCTTCCTTCCCTCTATTTTCTTCTAAAAAAGAGAAGGAAAGAATCACCACTAGACATAAATCAAGTCTGAGGTAGCATGCTTCCCAAAATAAAAATTCTATACTCAACAAAGGGGTGTACCATCAAAACATGTCAAAAGTTCACATGAAAAAAATCGTGACCAATGTAGCTACAACTCCACAAATTCATATCCCAAGTCGAGTAGAGGAGAGATCAATATTTTTCATCACTTATTTCTTTGTTTTTACACCCCGCTTCATCTTGTTCTTTTGCAACTGTTGGGTTTTAGGAGAGGCAGAGAAGGCAACAGAAACAAAATTTCTCCCACAAACCCAAACCGAGGAAACGCGTCAACATCTATATATTAGGAAAGGATGGTTTGTGGAATCATACCTTGTCCTGAGGCTTGCTCGGAGACAATACCTCGCGCCTTGCGCGGTCTTCAGCACCAGTCTTGGACGGTGTCTGTGCAGCTCCTGGTCACACCGGGACTGATGACTCCTCCTCCTACCGGACTGTCGGATGATAGTTGTCCTCCTGAGTGGCAGTGTCCTCCCGCCTCTGTAGTAGTCCACACGGACCACCTGGAACTCCACACTCCTTGTCCCACAAGGAAGTGGAAGGAGTCGCACCCTCCTGTTGATGTACTAGTTGCCAACACACTCTCCTGCCTCCAGTTGCAATTATAGTTGTCCTTTCCCTTGCTGCACCTCCCTTTTGCGGGAAGCACTTGCTCGGGCTCTCTCTAGGTTACCAAAACCAGAGAGAACGACAACTTTACAGAGCAACTAGTTGCACTGAGTTGTTCTTTGAGAAGCCACCACTACCACTATATATATAGGAGGGTCATGGGACATGGTTCTCTATCCCGGGCAATACGGGACTAAAAGCAAGAGTAGAAGGGTTCGAGATTTTCCACAAAAAGCAACCGGTTCGCAACCTGAAACGATCGGTTCACAGCTGAACCGATCGGTTCGGCCATTGAGCCGATCGGTTGGACCTGAGCTGATCGTTTGGGGCACTCCAACCGATTGGTTGGTGCCCTGAACCGATCGGTTCACGGTCCTGATCCAACTCAAATTGACTTTCCTTGTTTTGTTCCCAATTGGCATCGAATACCAATGTTATTCCCAAACGAATTGGGCAATCTTAAACGAAAGGAAAATTCTTGCCGACATGACTTTCCCAACTGGTCAGTTGCACCAGTTGAGCCGATCAGTTCAACTCTTGAACCGGTCATTTCAAGTTGGGCATGAGCCGATCGGTTGGACAACTCCAGCTGAACGGTTCAGCGACCTCAGCCGACCGGTTCAACACTTGAGCCGATCGGTTGGGAGTCCAGGTTGGGCAGAATCAGTCAATTGCGATTTCAATCAATCTGATACTCCAATCAATGCATCCAACACCTTGAACCATATGATATTGAGATATCGACTAATTGCGTGTTTAATTGAACTACTAAACTCCTTTAGTAATCAATCTAAACATTGTTTGTGGAAAAAACTCCTCTTCCAGGTTAAATCCTATGTGTGTGACCCTGCAGGTCCATTTCACGTTGGCAGTGAAAGTCCATAACACTTATGACTTCACAAGCAAAGAGCGGTGCCTAGTCACACATCAATGATACCCAAGTGAAAGTAGAAAGTTAGAGAACAACTTTCATCCTACAATCCGTGAATGGTGTTACAGTGAATGTATAATTCCTTTGTCACTAATATCCCGAATGAACTCGAGGCATGGAACAGTCATCCTGTCAACGTTCATTCACTTTCTTGATCTCAGAGTAGATTGGAAGAGATATGTTATGACATCAGTATCATATACTGACTCACACATGCGTGCACGCCTTTCTCAATCCTACTCATCAAGCGGCCAAGGATATCAAACTCCCTCAGGAGGGACAAATCCCATATCTATCACTCACCCCTCAAAAGCCCCATGTGTCAAAGCCACCCAATCATCACCTTTATAACAACCCATGTTTCAGGACTGCGTTTGATGATGTCAAAGTGTGCCCAACGACATGTGTTGAGTGCAGTGATTTCAGGTCTAAGAATCACACTCACCACCATCACTGTGAGTACTGACTGTGACTACCATGTCATGGTTCCATGTGTCAAACTCACGGTGGGTCTGTCCGGTACACTTGATCTCTAACAAGTACCTATGTGTTTGGTTTGATATCTCTATATCATGACTAATGAGATTCTGTCATCAAACAACACCACAATCTAGTCTTGTGTGTCATTGTTGTCTATCTACCTTCCACAATGACATCCGACTAGGGACATAACAAGAATGTACAAACTCTTAGCATCCGTATGATCTCATCGTTCAGGTCCTCAACCTGAAAGCATACGTCATTGAGTACTGTCATTCTCTAGACATTCAATCTGTTCTATCACTATCTCAAATGACTGAACCAGAAAGAATTGGAAGCTTGCCTTTGATGTTTATCAAATCAATCTTAATGTATCCCATCAATCATCCCATGATTGGCTCTCAGGGCATACATACCAACAGACTCCCACTTGCACTGCGAGCCAATCACCCTTGTCCCACATGTTACTGTACTCTAGTGCCAACATAGTGAGTAATGGCAACACCTTGCCAAAGTCAGTATAAATTTCATGTCTCTCATCTCTTCGATGTACGTCATACGTATGAGATGGAGTCGCCGTAATATGTGATCTAGTATTCCTTTGCTAACTTTTAGCCACATTGCATGATCAAGGATTCCATACTTGTCATCAATGACCGGAATATCTACTAGTTCATATCATGAACTTCCAGATCCATATAGTATCCTTTGTTTTTCTCTAACACAAAGATACTCGACATTTCCCTTTTAAGTGGTTTTATTGGAACGTTTCCAATTATCAACAAACTTTCACTTTTATATATATAATTTCCAATTAATTTTCTGTCCTTTCGGAAGTTTGCATCAATGTAACTCTTTACATTGAACTCTTCCTAGTACTTTTCAAGTTCTTATGGTTTCCAGTAACCCTTACTGGAAGTAGATAGACATCCACTCGTTATGCCCACATACGAGTTATCAGGATAAGCACATCATATTGTCATGTCCTACATACAAGATGACGAATGCATTTTGTTCTTGCCATGTCGATACATGCAAGATAATGGGATGATTACATACATGATAGATCCATGTCTATTCTTAGTGTTCCCATTCTTCATAAGAATTGGACACTTGGCCTTGGGATACTAACTCCATGTAACATGGACAAGTTTCTCCCACTAAATCTGTGCATACTGAACCCTTTAGTACAGATTGCCAATGTATGTTTTCTCTTTTCAGGTCAAGAGGTTTTCGAGAACTATCTCTATAGATCTCTATTCCTATCACATAGGAAACACCTCTATCTTCCTTAAAGATAATTTCCACTTTGGATTTCCATTCAAGAACATTTCCATTTCACATCAACATGTGGAATGTAAATACGCTCCCACTAAATCATATATCCCTACTTTATCTTTGACATATCAGTCAAACCCTTTGACTATATTATCAAAGTAAAGATCCAATTCTGAGTTTCTTGTACTCAATCAATCACATTGATTAGTCCATTGTAACTTATAGACTTCATTTGCATTAGTGGATTCATAAACCTTATAGGTTGTGTCACATACACATCCTTGTTTTATTCCTCATAGGAATGCAGTTTTAGTATCCATATGGCAAATGTCTAAGTCATTAAGTTGCAATCTTCAAGCATCATCCTTCTCAAATGTTATCCATGTGTCTTAACACTTAAGACTTATTCACACTTATGGATTTTATTCCAATGAGTGCTACCATCAAGGTCATACCTTATGGTTCTCATGGATGTCATTTAGGATGTAATGGTCACAAACCATAACTCAAAATCGGTTCCTCATATTCATCTAGATAGTTGAACAACTCATCACATAGATAATTGAGGTGTATCTGTCAAGGATATAAGAACTCACAACCCCTGTGATTCTTAATGTCCTCTATTAGTGTGGGGTATTATTCATTTAAGAAGAATTCAACTATTTGATAATCATTCTCTAACTCCTTAGAGTATGACTCCCTTCTGATTTAGACATCACTATGCCTTAATCATGAGTTCACTATGATACACTATCATAATCACTCATAAGGATCTCAAACATTTGGTCCAAGTATTTCATTCATTGATCTCATCAAGAATTAACACTTTACCAAATTTGCACTTCATCTATGATAACCTTGAACACTTGAAGATATTCATATTGGTATTTCTCTAAACACCATTTGAAGTATTAGCATTTGTTCCAATAGGTATGTAAATGCATCACATGTATTATACCTAATAGGATAATCATTCTCCCACTACCATTAGTGAAGATTGATTAATCATGTACAAGATATTCATGTCTCTTATTGGTTCTCTAACCAAAAGAGTCTAGATTTATCCATCATATGGAAACTAGAAATGAATCTCTCATGATTGATGCTAATTTGATTGTTTGAGTTATCAATAACTTTAGGTATCATTTTATCTTATGCATATCAAATACCATAAGATAAACAAGGCATTGCCACAAAGATCATATCTTAAAAGATTGAAACATCAACTTCATTAATTGCCATCATTGTCATACAATATGCAAAAATAAAGTGTTTCTATCTATTGGCAAATATGAAATAGCAGTTCATAACTGTATTATATGCCTTTAAGGCTGAAAATAAACTAAAGTACTCCTATCTATGGTGGCAACACTTGCCCCATTTATTGAGTGCTTTACACTTTACATCTTGGTATCATATACCTCAAAAAGTGTTACAAGTTTATTTTCATGACACCTTTAAGTGGAGACTTCAGTTGCCTCCTTCTTTTGTTCTTCCAGATAGAGAGGACAATTCCTTTTCCAATGTCCTGGCTTTTGAAAATGGTGGCAATTGCCTTTTTTGGTCATGCCTCCATTGGCCTTGAGAGCTGAAGTCGTCTTGGGCTCCTGGCTAGTATCAGAACCTTTCTTAGCTTTGCCCTTGCCCTTGCGCTTGGACTTGCCTTTCTTGTTCGTGATCACCATCACAGAATTAGGCTTGTCCTTCTTCATCTGTGTCTCGGCTGTCCTCAACATGCCCAACAACTCTGACAGTGGCCTATCAAAGTTGTTCATGTTGTAGTTCATCACAAACTAAATGTAAGATTCTGGCAACGATTGCAGTATCAGGTCAGTAGCCAACTCTTGGCTCAGTGGAAATCCCAGTCTTTGCAGGTTCTCCACATACCCAATCATCTTGAGTGTGTGAGGACCAACTGGATCTCCTTCTTTCATGACACACTTGAACAGTGCCCTTGAGACATCGTATCTCTCTTGCCGTTCCTGATCTTCATACAGGTTCCTGAGATGCTAAACCATCTCAATGACACCCATATTCTCATGTTGTCTCTGCAACTCGTGGTTCATGGAGCACAACATCAAGCACTTTGCATCAATGGCATCATCAGAATGCTTCTTGTAAGCATCCCTTTCTGCCTTTGGTGTGGTAGGAGCCGGTTCCTCTGGAATTGGAGTATCCAGGACATAGAGCTTTCGCTCTTGAGTGAGAACAAATCTCAATGTCCTATACCAGTCGTGGAAGTTTGTCCCATTTATTCTGTCCTTTTCAAGAACCGATCACAAAGAGAAGTGATTGTTGTTTGTTGTCATTTTTACTACAAAAGGAAATTTGCAATTTTAGTCCAAAAACTCATTTTTGACTTATTTGATTGATTTGAAAATTTGATGATATAATTAGGCCTTTAATTAATTATCGCTCCCACTATTTTACTTCAAATTGATAGCCCTCACCATCAATTCGGAAGATTGCAGCGTACAACCTTCTAGTGGGCAAGATCCTGAAATCCTCTAAGTCATGGACCAGCTTGGGTTGTCACCCACAACTTAGATCTCTCAGGTAGGCAACTCTTGCCAATTGCTTCATATGCAACTCTTGATAAGATGTCATATGCAACTCCTTGCCATGATCATCTCCATGCCTCAAGGTGCTAGATCCTATCTAGGTCACCTTGTTAAGTCCGACCCAAAGCCAACACGATGAATATGTACCCTACTTGGGTAGACCCACACATTCATCCTTCACACTTCCACGAGATAGACGATGCACCACGCTTGGGCATGCCCACACTTGGTCGATCAAGCTTTTCACGTGTGTCGCATTTGGAAGGAATCTAAAACTTAATATTTAATGAGGGACTTGGTTTTATATACATATACATATCCAATCACCACAATACATAGTACGTATCATTTACATGCTATATCCCACAGAAAACATGCGAAACGATAAAAGTGATGATTATGGCCATCCTAATGTGATTCCTCGAGCCAAGAGGAATCACGGTCATCTAGGTCTACATCACATGCAACCTGTACAAGATGAACGCTGTGCTTTGCCTTCCGAGTGGATCAACTCATCACATGAATGATCTATTCTCTCCAGTCGGTCGTCTGGGTGCCACCAGCCGATCGCTTGGCTCCTCCAACCGATCGGTTCGCCTGGTCGTCGTGCATCTCCTTCTGGCTGCCACCCGCTCGTCTCACTCCTCGAATTGGTCATCAACCGATCAGTTCACTCCTTGAACCGATCGTCTAGAACGTCAACCGATCGGTTCACACCTTGAACCGATCGTCTCAGCTGTCGTCTCGATGTCCTCCGTTCTTTGACATAAAAGGAAATAAAATCTATCCTATTTTACATTGTAAAAGGAGAAACCTCGAGTTACATTCGAGGGGAGCAAAGGTAGGAAAGAATCTCGAATTATTTCGAGTTACATCAGGAATAGGAGAAGGAAGATCAGTGTGCAGACCGAGATGCAAGCAACCACAAACAACCACACACAGATAGGGTTTATTGGCCATAACCACGCTATACATCCACCACAAAACTCATTTAAGGGCGACGCGTATCGAGTGCATTAATAATACATATCATATATGTAAATGGGATTTGTGGATTTAGGATTGGACATGCATAAAGCCAATTTTATTCGCATCGTATGCAATAAATAAAGGCGACAAACCAAAATCGATCATATCGATAATCCCTAAAGTATAGAGCAGTTGACGTGGCTCTGATACCACTGTTGGGTTTTAGGGGAGGCAAAGAAGGCAGCGGAAACAAAATTTCTCCCCCAAACCCAAACCGAGGAAACGCGTCAACGTCTATATATTAGGAAAGGATGGTTTGTGGAATCATACCTTGTCCCGAGGCTTGCTCGGCGACAATACCTCGCACCTTGTGCGGTCTTCAGCACCGGTCTTGGAAGGCGTATGTGCAGCTCCTGGTCGCACCGGGACTGACGACTCCTCCTCCTACCGGACTGTCGGATGACAGTTGTCCTCCTGAGCGGCAGTGTCCTCCCGCCTCTGTAGTAGTCCACACGGACCACTTGGAACTCCACACTCCTTATCCCACAAGGAAGTGGAAGGAGTCGCACCCTCCTGTTGACGTACTAGTCGCCAACACACTCTCCTGCCTCCAGTTGCAATTGCAGTTGTCCTTTCCCTTGCTGCACCTCCCTTTTGCGGGAAGCACTTGCTCGGGCTCTCTCTTGGTTACCAAAACCAGAGAGAACGACAACTTTACAGAGCAACTGGTTGCACTGAGTTGTTATTTGAGAAGCCCCCACTACCCCTATATATATAGGAGGGTCATGGGACAGGGTTCTCTATCTCGGGAAATACGGGACTAAAAGCAGGAGTAGAAGGGTTCGAGATTTTCCACAAAAAGCAACCAGTTCGCAACCTGAAACGATCGGTTCAAAGCTGAACCGATCGGTTCGGCCATTGAGCCGATCGGTTGGACCTGAGCCGATCGTTTGGGGCACTCCAACCGATTGGTTGGTGCCCTGAACTGATTGGTTCACGGTCCTGATCCAACTCAAATTGACTTTCCTTGTTTCATTCCCAATTGGCATCGAATACCAATGTTATTCCCAATCGAATTGGGCAATCTTAAATGAAAGGAAAATTCTTGCCGACATGACTTTCCCAACTGGTCGGTTGCACCAGTTGAGCCGATCAGTTCAACTCTTGAACCGGTCATTTCAAGCTGGGCATGAGCTGATCGGTTGGACAACTCCAGCCGAACGGTTCAGCGACCTCAGCCGACCGGTTCAACACTTGAGCCGATCGGTTGGGAGTCCAGGTTGGGAAGAATCAGTCAATTGTGATTTCAATCAATCCGGTACTCCAATCAATGCGTCCAACACCTTGAACCATATGACATTGAGCTATCGACTGATTGAGTATTTAATTGAACTACTAAACTCCTTTAGTAATCAATATAAACATTGTTTGTGGACAAAACTCCTCTTCCATGTTAAATCCTATGTGTGTGACCCTGCAGGTCCATTTCACGTTGGCAGTGAAAGTCCATAACACTTATGACTTCACAAGCAAAGAGCGGTGCCTAGTCACACATCAGTGCTACCCAAGTGAAAGTAGAAAGTTGGAGAACAACTTTCATCCTACAATCCGTGAATGGTGTTACAGTGAATGTATAATTCCATTGTCACTAATATCCCGAATGAATTTGAGGCATGGAACAGTCATCCTGTCAACGTTCATTCACTTTCTTGATCTCAGAGTAGATTGGAAGAGATATGTTATGACATCAATATCATATACTGACTCACACATGCGTGCATGCCTTTCTCAATCCTACTCATCAAGAGGCCATGGATATCAAACTCCCTCAGGAGGGACAAATCCCATATCTATCACTCACCCCTCAAAAGCCCCATGTGTCAAAGCCACCCAATCATCACCTTTATAACAACCCATGTTTCAGGACTGCGTTTGATGATGTCAAAGTGTGCCCAATGACATGTGTTGAATGCAGTGATTTCAGGTCTAAGAATCACACTCACCACCATCACTGTGAGTACTGACTGTGACTACCATGTCATGGTTCCATGTGTCAAACTCACGGTGGGTCTGTCCGGTACACTTGTTCTCTAACAAGTACCTATGTGTTTGGTTTGATATCTCTATATCATGACTAATGAGATTCTATCATCAACCAACACCACAATCTAGTCTTGTATGTCATTGCTGTCTATCTACCTTCCACAATGACATCCGACTAGGGACATAACAAGAATGTACAAACTCTTAGCATCCGTATGATCTCATCGTTTAGGTCCTCAACCTGAAAGCATTCGTCATTGAGTATTGTCATTCTCTAGACATTCAATCTGTTCTATCACTATCTCAAATGACTGAACCAGAAAGAATTGGAAGCTTGCCTTTGATGTTTATCAAATCAATCTTAATGTATCCCATCAATCATCCCATGATTGGCTCTTAGGGCATACATACCAACAGCAACACACTTGCACTGCGAGCAGGGTATGTATGCTCTCAGGGTATGTATGCCCTGAGAGCCAATCATGGGATGATTGGTGGGATACATTAAGATTGATTTGATAAACATCAGAGGCAAGCTTCCAATTCTTTCTGGTTCAGTCATATGAGATAATGATAGAATAGATTGAATGTCTAAAGAATGACAATACTCAATGACGTATGCTTTCAGGTTCAGGACCTGAATGATGAGATCATACAGATGCTAAGAGTTTGTATATTATTATTATGTCCCTAGTCAGATGTCATTGTGGAAGGTAGATAGACAAAAATGACACACAAGACTAGATTGTGGTGTTGGTTGATGACAAAATCTCATTAGTCATGATATGGAGATATCAAACCAAACACATAGGTACTTGTTAGAGAACAAGTGTACCGGACAGACCCACCGTAAGTTTGAGACATGGAACCATGACATGGTAGTCACAGTCAGTTCTCACAGTGATGGTGGTGAGTGTGATTCTTTGACCTGAAATCACTACACTCAACACATGTCGTTGGGTACACTTTGACATCATCAAACGCAGTCTTGAAACATGGGTTGTTACAAAGGTGATGATTGGGTGGCTTTGACACATGGGGCTTTTGAGGGGTGAGTGATAGATATGGGATTTGTCCCTCCTGAGGGAGTTTGATATCCATGGCCACTTGATGAGTAGGATTGAGATAGGCGTGCACACGCATGTGTGAATCAGTATGCGATAATGATGTCATACATATCTCTTCCAATCTACTCTGAGATCAAGAAAGTGAATGAACATTGACAGCATGACTGTTCCATGCCTTGAGTTCATTCGGGATATCAGTGATAAAGGAATTATACATTCACTATAACACCATTCTTGGATTGTAGGATTGAAAGTTGTTCTCCAACTTTCTATTTCACTTGGGTAGCACTAATGTGCGACTAGGCACCACTCTTTGCTTGTGAAGTCATAAGTGTTATGGACTTTCACTGCCAACGTGAAATGGACCTGTAGGGTCACACGCATAGGATTTAACCTAGAAGAGGAGTTTATCCATAAACGATGTTTAGATTGATTACTAAAGGAGTTTAGTAGTTCAATTAAACACTCAATCAATTGATAGCTCAATATCATAGTGTTCAAGGTGTTGGACTGATTGATTAGAGTATCAGATTGATTGAAACTGCAATTGACTGATTTTGCACAGTCTGCACTCCCAACCGGTCGGCTCAGCTTGGAGAACCGATCGACTCAGGTTGGTGAACTGATCGGCTCATGTGATGAACCGATTAGCTTAGGATAGGCTGAATCAACCGGTTCAAGTGTTGAATTGATTGGCTCAACTGGTCCAAATGAGCAAGTTGGGAAAGTCAGGTTGGTGAGAAATTTCCTTTCATTTCACTTGTCCAATTTGATTGGAACAAGGATTGGTATTTGGATCAATTCGAAACAAAAGAGAAAAAGTCAATCGGGAACTGACCAGGGCAGTGAACCGACCAGTTCAGAAGTGAACCGATCGGCTCAGGTGCCCCAACCGATCGGTTCAAGTGTGAGTCGATCGGCTCAGGTCCCCAACTGATCGGTTCATGCTTGAAACGGTCGGTTCAGCTGGAGTAGTTGGTTGTTTTTTTGGAAAATCTCAAGCCCTTCTACTCCTGCTTTAATCCCGCATTGCCCGAGGTAGAGAACCCTATCCCATGACCCTCCTATATATATAGGGGTATTGGGGGCTTCTCAAAATACAACTCAGAACACCAGTTGCTCTGCAAAGTTGTCATTCTCTCTGGTTGTGGTAATCGAGAGAGCTCGAGCAAGTGCTACTCGATAAGGGAGGCAAGCAAGGGAAAGACAACTGTAGAAAAGCGACTGATGGTAGGAGAGTGTGTTGGTGACTAGTACGCCGATAGGAGGGTGCAACTCCTTCCGGTGCCTTGTGCGACAAGGCAATCGGAGTTCCAGGTGGTCCGTGTGGACTACTACAGAGGTGGGAGACTTTTTCCGCTCGGAGGACAGCTGTCAATCCCGACAGTCCTGGTGAGACCAGGAGCTGCACAGACACCGTCCATGACTGGAGGTGAAGACCACACAAGCTGCGAGGTAACGTCGCTGAGCAAGCCTCAGGACAAGGTATGTCTCTACAAACCATCCTTCCTACTGTATAGACGTTGACGCGATTCCTTTATACTGGGTTTGGGGAGAAGAAAATTTTTGTTTCCGCTGCCTTCTCTGTCTGCCCTAAAACCCAACAATGTGACTGGTACCCACCCCTACATAAATGTTTCTTACCTATTTGTAGTGAACTACGATTATGTATGAGTATTCTAGCCTTAGAGAAACCCTTCTTCTCATCTATGTTGTATTAGGATGCCTCAACCACCTATTTACATGAAATGAATGTAGTTTTTCAGCTCCCTTCTTATTTGAATGATTTACAAATATCTCTATTCTGGGTTACATTGGAAGGGAAACAACAACAAATCATGAAAATTGAATAATGGAATGAATAATGATCATGTTTCTATGATAAAAAATGAAATGACCATATAATCTATACCCATGATATCATACTCAAAGTTGTCTAGATGCCTCCTGAATCTACATCAAAAAAGGGCATACCATACGAGTATGGTACCCGAACACCACATCATGAAAAGGCCAATAGATTTTGTGAGGCACTAGAGTATCTCAAAACCCTAATTATTTAACAAGGATTTAAGTACTTGAGATGACCAAAGATAGATTTTGTATACTACATGAATACCCTAGACTTACATACCACCTCTAAATATGTTAATTCATCACCATCATCCTCATTCAAGTCATTCAAGCCCATCATTACTAAATTCCTAAAGCTCTAAGGTTTTACATTGTGAGGAATTAGAGGAAATTATTGACAAGTGAGAGCCATGATATTGTAAATGGAGAACACATTTAGAGTTTATAAGTGTCCTAATGAATATATAGTAACCTTTTACACCCACCAATTTAAAGGATCAACTAAGTTGTAGTGGGACAATTAGCAATCCTGTACAAAAAGGTATGACTTATGTCTGTTTGTGCGAGTTTGGGAGAATCTTAAGGTGATATTTACAGTCTTGTTTTTGTCTATTTCTAATAGGAATGATAACAAGAGACAATTCTGTAACTTCATCTAGTGTAACCTCACAACTATCAATTATATTAGGGCATTTTGTTTCTTTGAGCGTCTTCTCACCATGTTAACCAAATAAAAGAGTTTTGGTAGGTTCATATAAGGTATCAACACAATTTTGAGAAGTCATTATCAAATCCTCAGGCGTTAAAGATTTTAAAATGGTCTACAGTCTAGTCCTTTTGTTGGAGAGGGGCCTAGTGTTAGTCAAAGACCCACGTTTTCAACACCTGGGCTGTGTTGAAGCATAAGTCAGTTAGACGGAAATTCCAAGGAAGATATATGATAATCAGTAAAAAATGAAAAGAATCCTCGAGAAAATTTGTATTCCAATAAGAAGTATGGAAGTCCCAGATGTTGCAACTATAGGATCAAGCACCCCATGCCCCATGTTTATCAAAATCTACCTTATTTTTTATATGAAGAAAGTGCACTTTAAGGACAAGTGCTCTTACCCACCTCATTAATGGACCACCAATCCCAACCTTGACCACATATAGGCCGGTGCTTTTGTAGTTAATCCAAAATAAAATCAAGGAAATTAGAACTAGATTGGAATTTTTCTTTGAATTATAAAACTTTATATACCATTTTAAATTTGCAAAAATGTGTACATTGTAATTTTATTTCAAGTAGTACTTGATATGTTTCATAGGGCCAACTTGCACCAGTGACATCTAGAAACAAAACTATCTGTTAAAATTAAATATTAAGTATTTGGGCTATATTCTAGGCATATCTAATCTGATTGGGCACTTTTTACCTCATATCATGTCGATGAGAGGCCACCCATTGATTTCAATGGCATCAAGTAGAATTTGAATATATTATTTTAGACATGGCTAGATTTGATCCTATATCAGGTATGACATGGATGCATAAGCACTATGTTGTAAATCTAAAACTAATTATGTCCATTCCTAATGTAACTATTATTGTATATTCTAGAAGGATGGAAGGAATCATAATATAATGATATAATATATTAAATCTCAAGTCTTCAATTGGTAAGGGATGTAAATCATATACTGATAAAGTTATGGATGCCTAACCCAAGTCAGAACCCTAGAGAATGTAGAGGAGGTGAGAGAGTACTTGGACATATTTCTTGAGGAAATTATAGTGCAGCCTCCTTGTGTGTGAGATAGAGTTCTCAATGGGTGTAGTATTCATAACTACCCCAATTTCTTGACCATCCTATCATTTGGAACCTACAAAGCTTGGAGAAATCAAGAGAAAAATGCATTACTAAGTAAAACCACTAAATATGCAAGTTGATCACCCAATTTATGATATCAATTTGATCAATATAATAATACATGTAAGTGATCTGACAACAAAATGATAGTAATAATGTTGAGTGAGAACTCAATACTAGTATGCAATGTAGGTTTCCCCATATTTGTGTGGATGCATGAATTTTGAGGAAAAAATTTTATTTAAGGAGGTGAGGTTGTGATGAAGTTATTTTTCAAGTAACTCTCTCTATACCCACTCTCTCTATTTTGAATATTAGGGTTTATATTTTTGTTATATTTAAATTCCAAATGTTCATATTTGACTATATTATTCAAGAAACTTGAAACCCTAAATTTTTCACTATAGTACATTTCCAAATGATTTATTAAGTGACTATATTATTTACCAAAAACTTTCAAACAAAGTCATCTTAAACTTCGAATTAGGTCTCTAAACTTTTTTTTATCACTAGGAGAACATGATCGAATATTATATTCCTATTTTCAAGAATATTTGATTGTTGATTATAGAGAGAAAATTGTTGAAAGAAAATACACAAAAATTACTAAAAAAATTCAAACTTAAGACCTAGGCGTACTTAAATACAGGTGTATGTGACATCGTACCTACGTGAGTAATCTCCACCACTCGAATTCTTTGGACTATTCAATGCACATTGCTGCATGATTTTAAATTCTAATAATACCCTCTCCCTAAATCATAATCAAGACAATACCAACATCTTTAGATTTTGATATCCTCCACTACACAATGATCCCTAACCACCCTAATTCTGATCATCACAATAGAATTGCCCAATTATCCATGAGTCGAACATGTAAGTGATTGCTAATAATTCCATCCTACACCATTAAACCTCTATTTATACCCTCATCCACCTTCCTTGATCCCTTTAACATTAAAATCCACCCTTAATTTTCCTATAGAACCCTTATTATCTCTACTTAAACGTCATCTCTTTGACTTAGACCAATAGACTATTCGAGAAACCTCCATGCAATACAACCCAATGACATTGCCTACACCAAAAAAGGAGAATAAAGAGACTTCCCTAACACACTAGTGAAGGTGTTGCGGCCAAATATTCTTGATGAATGCATATTCATCACATTTTGATTGTAAATTCTATATTACTTTTGCTCATTTTAGTTGTCATTTGCATCATTCTTCGCTTAGTTTTGTTATTTTTTTCTTGTTTTTAAATATTAGTATTTTGATTAGATTTCTTGCTCTTATGTTGAAAAAAATACATCTCAACTTTGGATCAAGATGAAATTCCTTCCCTAGTTAGATGTTTTCAGATTCAAAACGAATTCTAAGGTAATTTGGAGCTAAGTAGCATAAGTTAGGTATGTCGATTGGGTGATCAAATACCTTGATCACCTGACCAACCTGTCCTTCCAAAGCACCTCTGAGGTGGCCTCTAGACCATATGATCACCGTCATATATAGGCCGATGAAAAGATCATTCGAATTGTCAGTAAACTCTAATGAAATTTTGAGACCCAAATGATCAACTGACCCCCTTCTTGATTGTCTGATACACCTGTAGTAGAGTACCTCAAAGAAAAATTTGATTGACAGATCCACCTTGCTAGTTGGCTGACCAAAATATATGCCTCTAAAGTTAGAAGCCAATAACAGTTTTGAGCACCCACTTGATTGACCAATCCACCCCATTGATGGATCGATCCACTCACTCTATAGGGTGATTTTTCAAAATGATGATATGTCGATCAGCCTTGCTGGTCACTAGACTAGAAGTGCATCAAACGTGTTGCCAAGTGGCTAATTGATCAATCAGCCTATGTGATCACCTACCAATGGGACAAATAGATCACATTTGCATAATTTCGATTTGGAGGCTATTTTATAACAAATAGGAGGCATGACCTACTTGTCACTCTATTCGTTCACTATGAGTCTAGACCACATTTTGGATTCTGTTGAAACATCAGAGAAGACAAGGAAGAAGACCATCCTCATGGAGTTCTTCAGACTTGTTACCGCTAGAGTGGATTATAGAACACTGAGACCTTTGGATCGTTCTTTCTTCTTCATCAATGATTCTTTCTCCTCTCTCTTGTTATATTTGTGTTTTTTCCATGACTATGAGTGAGTATACCTTCTTGTTGGGGCATGGGTGTATCCCCATATCATATACTCTATCTTAGTTGAGCTCAATTTTCTCATAATATTAAATTATTTTTCATTTGATTTATGCCTTTTGAATTGATCTCTTATTATCATGTTTGATACAATCCAGAGCGTAGAGACCACAAAACTTAGGACTAGATCCTCGAAAGGCAGCGTATGATTATCGATACGATCACATAAGGGATCCCACATGATGATTGAATTGTGACATGTGGGTAACAGACCTCGAGCCCACAAGGAATTCAGTCCTTATGCATTTTGCATTCTAAAAAGAGGGGATTCACATGACATGTCTAGATAGCTGATATTATTGAGTTGTAACAACTAGGATAGATACGTAGGTGATGGCATTGAAATCAAAATGTCCCAATGATTTTAATATTGACTTCAAACCAAATTTTAATATGTCCCATTGAATTGAAACCCTTTTTAATTATTAATTTATAATCATTCTCAAACAAATGATTCTTAAATATGTTACATCTGGTTCCGAAGATGATTTCTTAAAACATTGTCCTTTAGTATTGACCCTTTGCTATACTACAATTGACGCGTTCAATTGCAGGTGAGCTGGTTGAAATTGTAACAAATGTTTTATAAACCTAGGATGATGCATCTTAGGGATTTTAGTGTACAATAAATTTCACATAAAATTTGGCATCGTTTCCTGGACAAAGGAATAACATTCGAATCTTGTTGTTTTTGAACAATTAGACTTTTCTTTTCCTATAGATATCACTCCAATCTACTTGAATTTTTCTTACTAAAATATAACTCTATCAACTCTCTTTTTATGTCGTAAAGATGTATGTGACACTCCCAAAGCATTGAATCTACACCTTTTAAGTTTGAACTATATATTGAAATAACTTTTCATAGGGACATGTTGGTATGTATGCCCATAGAGCCATCCTGAGGAATTGCATGAAGTCAGATATTAATAAATCAATTAATATGATTAATTAGTTAATTAATTCCATAATATTATAATTAATCCATGAGTGTTTTAATTAATACAGTCTTTCTATTTATCGAAGGGTTTAGGAAACCCTACCTTTCATCTCCTATTTAAAGGGGCTTGACGGTCGATGTCTTTACAAGATATTGAGAGAGGATTTTCAATTTACACTCACATGCATAAACCCTAGATGTCACCGTCCTTAGGAGAGAAAGGAGAGCACCACGACGCTAGCATGTCATCACACAGAGACTGCTCCTTCCTACTGACTTAGGAAGCACGGCGTGGAGTTTTAGTCCATCCACGTGGACAAAGTAGAGATGCAGACGCTGAGACACCAACATTCGGAGGACGTCAACAACCGTCCTTATGCGCTACCAGCGGCGTACATCACTGCACGAAAGGATTGTCGTCAAATCTTCCTACGACTTGTTCGAAGGATGGGAGAGAAGTATTGTCTATGTAAGCCAGGAGTGTTAGGAACCATCGTGCAACTGGACGTCACTGGAGTTTCTCCTCGACAAGGTATATCCCACGAACACTCTTTCTGAATATGTTGTTGTTGATGAGATCTTATTGCGGGTTGCGTGAAAATATACAACAAAATCCAATAGTGGTATCAGAGCAGCATCGATCTACGACGTATATGGATTTGTTTCAATAAGATTGGATCGTTGTATACTATTTTTGATGGTTGCATACAATGAAAACTTAAAACTGTTAATGTGCATATCTAAACCTAATTCCACATACACTGTAGTCTTCTATTTTTGACATTTCAGATGGGGTCGACTGTGGAAAATACTGATTTTCCTAAGTGCACGGGAGTAAAATTTCATAGACCTTTCTGGGGCACTTTCCCTGTGTACCCCACATAGTATGTGTGGGAGTCAAAAATTTATTTACTGGGGAATGTCCTATATTACAGGGACTGTGATTTTAATATGTATATGCATATGTGTAGATATACCTATGATATCATACACGTCGCCTTTAAAATCTATTTTATGTGGTGAATGGATGCACGGTTATGGCCTTGAATCCCGTTTTGTGAATGTTGTGAATGAATGTGGTTGTGAATGTTGTGGATATATTTGTTTGTAAATGCTATGGATGTATAATGGTTGTACATGAATCCTTTTTATAAAGTATTTGGCTAGCATGTCGAGCCTGATGTCTTATTTCAAAGTGTAATTAATTCTTTATCTTTATATTTATTCCCATATGATGCAATAGATATAGGATTAGTTTTAGTCTTTGTAAACATGATGTAAGGAGTCTACTTAAAGATCCAACTCCAAGGAGCATCCATGGAGAGGCAACCTAAAGATCCAATTCCAAGAAGCAACCTAAAGATCCAACTCCAAGGAGCATCCATGGAAAAGCAACTTGAAGTTCCAACCTCACGGAACATCCATGAAGTTGTTCATTATAATGTTGATCCTTACAGGTTGATTCACATGTGTTGTTGCATGAGATGCATAAGACCTTAGGTGGACTGTAATCCTTTGTGGCTCTAAAGGATTACAATAGTATGGCCATAACCTATGTTTTTGTGTTTGTGATTGCATGACTATCATTTGTGGTTGTGGATATAGTAGTATATGACACATACTATGAGTATGTGGTGTTTAGATATGTATATGTATTAATAAAACCCCTCAATTAATAATATTAAGTTTTAGTTGCCTTCCATAAAGCAACACACATGGAAAGCTTGATTGACTATGTGTGGGCACACCTCTGCATGGTACACTGTTTATCTTGTGGTAATCTGAAGGTGGGTGTGTGGATTTGCCTCTTTAGAGTGCACACTCATTGTGTTGGCTTATGGGCTGGAATTAAATAGGGAACCTTGATCGGATCAAGTACCTAGAGGCATGCAGATGCATCATGGAAAGGAGTTGTGCATGATCATCTATCCAAGAGTTGCATATGATGCAATTGGCAAAAGCTGCCTACCTTAATGTTTGGTCCTTGACGCCGACGTTGGCTGGGCATTGATCCAATTATTTCAGATCTTGGCTCACTAGAAGGTTGTACGCTGCAATCTTCTGAGTCGATAGTGAGGGCTATCAATTTGAATAAAATAGTGGGAGCGTAATTAATTAAAGACCTAATAAATGTGTTTTAACAAATCTTTAGAAGTCAAAATATTTTGGTATAAATGCAAACTTTTTCTTTTGTAGCAATCAAATGGCAAACAACACTCACACATTCTCATTGAGATTGGTCCTTAAGAAGGAAAAACTTACTAGAATCAACTTTCAAAACTTGTTTAGGATGTTGAGAATTGTTCTCACACAGGAGCGTAAGCTCTATGTACTCAAAACACTAGAGCCAGTGGAACCCACCTCAAATGCGCCCAAGGCTGAAAAGGATGCTTACAAGAAGCACCTTGATGACGTCGTGGATGTCAAGTGCCTGATGTTGTGCTCAATGAACTATGAGTTGCAAGAGAAGTATGAGAACATGAATGTCATGGAGATGGTAACACATCTCAAGAACATGTATCAGCATCAAGAAAGATAGGAGAGATATGATGTCACCAAGGCTTTGTTCAGAAGTAAGATGAAAGAGGGAGACTCAGTTGGAACCCACATACTCACTTTAATTGGGTACATGGAAATCCTATCCAAGCTGGGATTTCCCCTAGGTCAAGAGTTGGCCACTGATGTAATTCTTCAATCCTTTCCTGAACCATATAGTCATTTTTTCACGAACTACAATATGAACAATCTTGACAAGTCGTTGTCAGAATTTTTGGGCATGTTGAGGATAGCTGAAGCAAAAATGAAGAAAGACAAGCCCAAGTTTGTGATGATGATCAAGAGGAAAAAGGGAAAGTCAGAAGGCAAATGCAAGGCTAAGAAAGGTTCTATAGCCGGACATAAGCCAAAGTCATCTGCGCTCAAAGCTAAAGAACTGAGGAAGAAGAACCATTGTCACCAGGATGGACATCAGAAAAGAAACCGTCCTCTCTACTCAGAGGAACTGAGGAAGAAGAAGCAGGGGATAAAGATCTCCACTTTAGGTATATACATTATTGAAGTAAACTTAAATACTTCTTCATCATGGGTACTGGATACCAGATGTAGATCTCACATATGTTCAAATATGTAGGATCTGATAAGAAGTAAGCCTTTACGAAAGGGCCAAGTCGAGTTGTGGGTCGCTAATGGAGCAAGAATTGTTGCCACTACAGTTGGAGCTATTATTTTATCTTTGCCTGGGCCTTGTAATAGAATTAGAGAATTGCTATTATGTACCTTCCATTAATAGAAATAATATTTCTGTATGGACAAGAATGGATTTGAATTTCACATTAAGAATGGAATGATTTCTATTTCTAAAGATGAGATCTTTTATGGCAATGCCTCTATGTCTTATGGTATCTACTTGTTAGAACTTCAGACTAGCATATACAATGTAAATACTAAAAGGATAAAACTTGACAAATCAAACAAAAATACTTATGGCATTTTCATCTTGGGCACATACATAAGGATGGTTATCTAGAATCTTTTTATTTTGAATCATTAGAGACATGTGAGGCTTGTTTATTAGGCAAGATGACCAAGACTCCTTTAACTGGACATATTGAGAGAGCCAGTGATCTGCTAGGGCTCATACATGCTGATGTATGTGGACCTTTTAGATCAAATTTTAGAGGAGGCTATCAATACTTCATTACTTTCACTAATGACCTCAGTAGGTATGGATATGTATATCTTATGAAACACAAGTCAAAAACTCTTTAAATGTTTAAGACTTTCATGACTGAAGTAGAGAAGCAGCTTGGTAAGAGCATTAAAGCACTCCGTTCAGATCGAGGTGGTGAATACTTAAGCCAAGAGTTTGAGGACCTTTTGAGAGACTGTGGTATTGTATCACAATGGACTCCACCTGGTACACCACAACATAATGGTCTGTCAGAAAGAAGGAATCATACATTATTAGACATGGTACGATCAATGAAGAGTTCCGCCGAACTTCCAATATTGTTTGGGGGATATGCTCTTGAAACCGCAACCTTTACACTTAACCATGTACCTTCCAAATCAGTTTAAAAGACACCATATGAGATATGGAATGGGAATCATCCCAATTTGTCTATGTTAAAGATTTGGGGATGTGAAGCTTATGTTAGGAAACAATTTCCTGAAAAGCTTGGACCCAAATCTGACAAATGCTATTTTGTTGGTTACCTTAAGGAAACTCGGGGATATTACTTCTACACACAAACTAACAACAAAATGTTTGTTGCTAGGATTGCTGTATTTCTTGAAAAGGAATTTATTTCCAAAGGAATTAGTGGGAGGAATGTAGAGCTCGAAGAGGTTAGAGATCATCAAGAAAGCAGAGAACCTGAGGAGGTACATAAGGAACATGAAGACTCACAAACTATTATGGAATTTCAAGTTCCAACTGTAACACAGGAACCTCGTAGGTCTAGTAGGAGATGACTTGAGCTTGAGAGATTTGGATTTCTCATGACTCAAGACAGTGATGAATTGGGCATAGCAGATGAGCCAACTTCCTATCTAGAAGCTACTAAGGGACCAGAATCTGAGAAATGGCTCGAAGCCAGGAATTCTAAGATGGAATCCATGTACACCAACAAGTTATGGACCTTGGTGGATCCACCCGAAGGGGTAAAACCCATAGGGTGCAAGTGGGTCTTCAAGAAGAAGACCGACATGGATGTAAATGTTAAAACCTATAAAGGTAGATTGCAAAAGGATTCTATCAAATTCAAGGTGTTGATTATGACGAGACATTCTCACCTGTTGTCATGGTTAAATCCATCAGGATCATGCTTGCCATTGAATCTTATCATGACTATGAGATTTGACAGATGGATGTTAAAACATCATTCCTTAATGGGAATTTACTTGAAGATGTGTAAATGACACAACCTGAGGGTTTTATCAATTTGAAGAAAGCCAATAAAGTATGTAAGCTACAAAGGTCAATCTATGGATTGAATCAAGCATCTCGAAGGTGGAATCTATGTTTTAATGAATGGTCAAAAAGTTTAGCTTTAGTCAAAATGAAGATGAACCTTGTGTTTACAAAAAGGTTAGTGGGAGCACAGTCGTATTTCTTATATTGTATGTGGATGACATACTATTGATGGGAAATTGCATCCCTACTATTCAGACAGTAAAATCTTGGCTGGGGAAGACCACTCTATGAAGGATTTAGGCAAAGCATCCTATATACTAGGAATTAAGATCTATAGAGATAGATCTAGAAGGCTTCCAGGCCTAAGCCAGAGAACATACATTGACAAGGTTCTAAAGAGGTTTAGCATGGAGGGTTCTAAAAGTGGCAACTTTCCCATGTCCCATGGGGTTACGATCTCTAAAGCCCAATGTCCTAGTTCATGTGATAAATGGGCATGCATGAGTAAGATACCATATGCATCAGCAATTGGATCTATCATGTACACAATGTTATGTACTCGTCCTGATGTGTTGTATGATTTGAGCATGACGAGCCGGTATCAGTCAGATCCAGGTGAATGTCACTGGACAGCCGTACAGAACATCCTAAAGTACTTGAGAAGGATTAAGGATCTATTATTAGTATACAGTGGTGAGGAAGAGCTTGTGGTAAAGGGTTATACCGATGGTAGCTTCTAAACTGACAAAGATGACTATATATCACAATCTGGATTTGTGTTTTTCCTGAACAACGGATTTGTGAGCTGGAAGAGTTCCAAACAAGAGACAGTTGTGGATTCTGCAATAGAGGCTGAATATATTGATGCATCTAATGCTACGAAGGAAGGTGTGTGGATCAATAAGTTTATTTCTAAACTTGGAGTGGTTCCAAGCACTAGTGACGCAATTCAGTTGTTTTGTGACAACAACAAATCAATTGCACATGCTAAAGAACTAAGATAGCTCCAACGTTCCAAACATATTCTCTAGTGGTTCCATGTCATATGAGAGATCATACAACGAGGAGATGTGAAGTTTTGCATATTACTTACAGAAAGCAATGTGGCTAACTCGCTCACAAAAGCACTTTCACAGTAGAAACATGATGGACATGTTCGAACACTTGGATTGAGATTCATGAGTGATTGGGTATAAGTGAAAGTAGGAATCTGTTGTTATGTATGCCCATAGAGACTATCATTTGATTATTTTAATGGGTTACTATGTAAACAATTTGTAATACTATATTGATCGTATCAATAAAGGCAAATTTCCAATCTATATGTTTGTGTTTTATATTGTGATATGACCACAAAACTTATAGATGTATATAGAATAATATACTCAATGAAATATGTCTTGGGGTTGATGACCTAAACAATGAGATCATATGTATGCTAAGAGGATGTATCTTTGTTTTGTCCCTAATTGATTGTTATGGTGGAAATATCCATAGACATCAATAGCACATAAGATTAGAATGTATGTTGGTTGATGGAAGAATCTCATTAGCCATGATACAAAGATATCAAACCAAATACATAGATACTTGTTTGAGAACAATGTATCAGACATACCCACCTTGAGAGTGACACATGGATACCATGATTGGTAGTTAGAGTCACATCTCATAGTGATGATGGTGATTGTGGTTCTTAGACCTGAAGTCACTACACTTATCACATGTCATTCGGTGTATTTTAACATCATCCACCGTGATCCTGAATAAGGATTGCCATAAAGATGGTTCTTGGGTGCACTGTTACACATGGGGATGACTTTGTGTGATGTAGATGGAATTTGTCCTTCCTACGAGAGTTTGATATTCTGGCCACTTGATAAGCGAGACTGTAAAATGCATGGCCATGCTGATGTGAGTCAATATGTGATATTGAGCTTACATATATCTCAGACAGTCTGCTCTAGTTCAAGGGACATGGATTGAACGTTGAAGAGGATGACGTTTCCATGACCGAAGTTCAATCCAGATATCAGTGAAAAAGGAACTATACAATCACTATAACACCAGTCATGAATGATAGGTTAAGTTGTTCTCCAACTTCTTCAATTACTTGGGTGGTAATGAAGTCTTGATAGATACCAATCATTGCTTGTGAAATCATAATATGATTATGGACATCACTGCCAATGTAATTTGGAGCCTACCGAGTCACACACACATGATGTGTTGGAATATGAGTATAATTGTGGATTTGATTAGAATTTTTCCAAATCACATTGATTACTAAAATGTTTATGTAATCCATTAGAATAATATTGTAATATGTTAAAATGTTTGAGCCAATTAATTGGAGTGACTGGCTCTAAGTGCAAGTGAGAGTCTGTTGGTATGTATGCCCATAGAGCCATCCTGAGAAATTGCATGGATTCAGATATTAATTAATCAATGAATATGATTAATTGGTTAATTAATTAATTCTAGAATATTCTAATTAATACATGAGAATTTTAACTAACACAGTCTTTCTATTTATTGTAGGGTTTAGGAAACCCTTCCTTTCGTCTCCTATTTAAAGGGGCTTGACGACCGATGTCTTTACAAGATATTGAGAGAGGATTTTCAGTTTACGCTCACGTACGTAAACCTTAGCCGTCACCGTCCTTAAGAGAGAAAAAAGAGCACCACAACACTAGCACGTCGTTGCACAGAGACTACTCCTTCTTGTCAACTTAGGAAGCATGACGGGTAGTTCCACTTCAACTGCGTGGATGAAGTAGAGACGTAGACACTGAGACACCTAAGTTCAGAGGTCGTCAATGACCCTCCATACGTGCAACGAGTGGCGTACATCACCTCACAAAAGAAGCGTCGTTGAATCTTCCCATGACGCATTCAGAGGATGGGAGAGAAGTACCAATCGGTGTATGCCAGGAGCATTGTACACCATCATGCAGCAGGATGTTGTGGGACTTGCTCTATGACAAGGTATATCCCGTGAACACTCTTTTCGAATACACTGTTGTTGACAAGATCCTGTTGCGGGTTGTGTGGAAATATTTTTTATTATTGCTTCCGCCAGGCATGTTTCCTCCACAAAACCCAATAGGACAAGGAGGTGTCCTCAAGGTATCCAAAGTGAAGATAGTTTGAAATTTAGATCTATAGCATATTCCCTATAGAAGCTATCCTTTAAGCAAGACAACCTTAATTCTTCTGTCAATGCATATGGAAGAAGAGGACACCCACAAAATTCCTAGTAGTAGGTTAAGACTGCAAACCTCTTCTGTGATACATGTAAGGGTCATGATCACTTCACTCTCAATTTCCAGATGTAGTATAACATGATGGTGAACGATGCCCAGGTGCAAAATGACAAACTGCAGATGGAGTACCTCAAATCCATCTACATTATTCCTTCTTCAATATGAACCAAACTAGAAATCATCATGGTTTCGAGTATGGCAATACAATAAGAGTAGAGAATGCATCACATCATTGGAAAGCCCAAGTAAACAACCAAGGTGGTGGTCCTCCTGGGTTCTAATACAATCAACAAAACAACTTCTGGAACCAAGATAATTACAAGGGCAAATTTCAAAACCATGTCTACAACCAGGGGAAACAATTCCAAAATCTCAACCAAGTGACACAAATAATGCATACAACTCCTTCTTTCGTAGATTATAAGTTTTTATCCATTGAAAGGGTTCTTCAACATCGAAAGTCCATGATTGCCTGCTAACGAATTATGATTTCAAATCAACATGCTTATTAGAAGGCCATTGATTTTTAGTTCGCCGAGGTTTCTACCTCCGTACACCATCTATGGGTACCTTTGTTGGGAAACCCAAGAACAACCCCAAACTTCTTGATTAGTTGAAGGTCCTTTTTATTGGTTCAAGCAATGTGTATGCAACTCCTCCTGTACTGACACCAACCACTATTTCTATTAATTTTAGTGATGATGATACTATGATCACTACAACAAACATTCACATTAGTGGCCTTTTATAAATGCCACTGAAAAAAAAAATAAACGCCACTAAACATGTTTAGTGGCATTTGTTGACACTTAAAAAAATGCCACTAGTACCAATGCCACTAGAAAGATAGTGGCGTAAGTTGTAAATGCCACTAAACGTTTGGCTTTAGTGGCTTCCAATAAATGCCAAATAAAGGCCACTAAAACATCATTTGGCATTTATAAAAATGCCACTATCCATCAATTGGATTTTATACAAATGCCACTATTTTGTATTATGTTGGTGTATGAAATGATTCTTTCTGAGTGTAATGGCGTATAAAAAAAGCCACTAGTGACATACTAGTTCTGTATTACTACATTTTTATGGCTTTTGGTCATTCAATTTTCAGTTCATTATCAGGTTTTCTAATTGAATGCCAATTGCAGCCGAACTCAATTTTCCAAAAGTATGAATATTTTTTATTTATAATCAAATGACAATTACATGGGGAGGACATTTTACCTTGCCCCTTATATTGAATACAACACCATTGATATACTTTTATACAACATTTTTCTATTTAGTACAATAACTTCTACATCATTGGATCAGTCTCTTCCCTGATATGACTATCTACTTTTCTACATGTCGACTTCAGAGCTCCTTTAAATATGATGAAAAAAACCTTATCAAAACATTGACCAATCCCCTTCAAATTAGGAAGTATAATATTTGAGATAGTCACAAATCCAATATGGTTCGTGTGGAGGTACTGATTTGTCTTAAAAAAGACTCGCCTGCTGGACATCAATACCATGAGCCCAAACATCAGTGGTGATATGAACACACGTAGAACTAGACCTGAATTCTGACATGATAGCATCTCATTCCTTATGAGGCATATCATTATGCATAGAAGGAAATGTAAAGTTGGCGTTGCACATCTTCTCTGTAACCAGTCACCCTGCCGAAATTATCAAATAGAAGTTGATTAAAACACTACAATTTTTTGAGAGTATGTCATAATCAAAAGATAATAGTGGATCACTACAATTGATTCAGAGACAACCTGCCAAGATAGATTAAAGGATAAATATCAAAAATTATATCATCTCTTCTAAACTCAAATAGAAAATCAAAGTCAGAAAAGATCCATAGAGGAAATTTGAAATCTATTTCCTTGTGTCTTCTAAATTAATTGGTCCAATTCCTTGTGTCTTCTAAATTAACCTGACTAACTGTGGTACGAATATGTTGTTGTTATTGAATCTAAGTTGATGTATAGATATACCATTATAACAAGGTAAAGTTAATGTGAAACACTTCCTTTATCTTCATCAACTACTACAATATGCCAACATGTTACTATGTTCATAGAGTCGCTAGATAGAACTTGACAGATTTCATATCTATAACAGGGCCAATGGAAGGGAATGTGCATGTTTATTATCATAGTTCATCCAAAGATTCAACATTGATAAGAAATAAAGATTTAAAATTAATCATTACCTCCTTGAGGGGACCCTCCTCAAGGAGCCTGTTGATAAAGAATCTTTCTCTAAACTTGAACTTATAGATTCTAAAATAACAGTGTGACTACCCCATCAAGAGCTGAAAACTAAATATCTAAAGGAGAGAAACCAAAAGAATTCCAACGTGCTACCCCAAAGTTTATGCAGACTACAAAAAAAAGAAAATAGAAAGTAAACTAGCTATTTGCCAAAGAAGAAAATTCACTTTCTACAAATAGACTATTTTTTGTAATTACAGCTATAACAAACATCAGATATGTCATATTCAACCTGCAAACAACCTCAAGGCAGGGTGTTGAAAACAGGAAGATGGATTGGGTGTTGATGTTGTTGTACAAGATGTCAAAAACAAACATCGGAGATCTAGCCCTGTCATGGACACTATTACTGATATACATCAGATTGTAAGCGTTCTTGTGGAGCTTTCCTTCAAACATATGTATAGGGAGCACAATGTACAAATAAATCACATAACCTAGCAGTTTGTCCTAACAAATCATAGTATGAAACATAAGTTAGCACTTTTCCTAACAAGTCAAGTCTAAAACTGAACCTAGCAGTTTGTCCTAGTAATCATAGTTCTTTTAAAAAAACCCACTTCAAGATCACCTCTGATCCCCTTCAACTCCATTCATGCCCCTTCCCCTGCTTAGATTAAAGGTCACATTCCACCTACAATATAAATACACCCCCCTGCTTTCTAACCTTCTTCTCATATGCCTGACGTCAAGTTGTGTTTAGGGAGGTTTCAGATCCCTTATTGGAGAAGTAGGGCACCTATAGGGAGGAGACCCCTTGTTTTATAGGGTCATTGGGTGTTTTTACTCTAATGTTTCTAGGGAGAAGATGTCACGGAACCGGAATCCCAGTCCCATGAACCAAATGAATACCAAAGGCGACATGCAAAAGCGTAAAGCTTAGCACACATGAACAAATAACAAGATAAAGGCACCAAGATAGTCTCGACATTCAACAAGTATAAATTATACAAAATGCATTATATTCATGAATTCAATTACATATTTCCATAGTCAAGTTACAAGTCATTCATGTGCACTACATCTGGATCTTACAACAAGTACACCTAGAATAGCTCACCAATCCCATCAACCTTCTAGCCATCTCTGAACCTAAAAACAAAATACGAGAAATGGGTCAACACACGAGGTGTTGAGTATGGGGCAGAAAGATACATATATGTATAAGCTTTGCATAATTTTGAAAAGATTTCAAGACTAAATGAATAAGAATAAATATGTTAACTGTTTAACAAATGTGAAACCATATTTTATGTCATTTCACTCCATTATACCAACAATATCAAGCATGTTTAAGGCCTTTGACCATCTTCCCGTCGGAAGGGTCCGTAAGGGTGCTCAATCTTAGCTAACCCTTTTATATGAGAGGGACCTCAAGGATGTAACCAAGAGTTAACCCTTTATCAACAATATTATAATGGAGTTCCATATATATGTGTTCAAGTTATAAAACTGACGAGGCAAAGATCGAGTAAGACATAGCAATACTACATGGAAATATTTGAGCAAATAGACAAACAAGCATACAATATATGTCTTTTCAAGCAAGAAAGCGGTAGTCATATAACTAGATAAGGCCCATACCTGATTCAGAGATTTCATAACCTAACATATCTTTCACCATCTAGCCACATGCCAAACCTGATTAAGAACAAAATTACATATATGCATTAGATTCTCATCATTACCCTAATTAGATGCATTTTAGGGTTTTGGCCAAGATGGGTTCCAAGTTTCTTATTAGTACATTTGATGACATTGTACTGATCTAGAGGTCATAATGATGGTGTGGTTCTAGTTTCATATCATTCTAAGGTTCCACGGATTACATATGACCATTTCAAGGTTCAAGTTCCTTAGTACATTAAAGGATCAAAGACTCATAATAGAGTAATCAAGGTCAAAGATTACCAATTCAAGGGGACCAAGCATCAAGGATGGTCAAGATCAACAACATAAAGACATAGAGACATGCATAGGTTAGGTCAACCCAACATTGGTTCAAAGTATAATCAAACATTCACATAATAGGGACATATACATGCATTAGATGTCAAAAGAAACAACCATACTAAGGAGGATGCTAGGGGATGATATTAAGGTCAAGAAGAGACATATATTACTTCTTTGGGGTTGATTAGACATTATTTCATCATTAAGTAGCTAGATTATCAATTTAGGGCAGGTTACATTATTAGAATCTCAACACTAGTATATATCTACAACTAGAGTAATGTATAAGAAATAGGGATGATGATGACTCCCATTAAACTCAATATGTACAAAAGTTATTGACTTCAAGGTTAGGAGGGTAGGTATACATCAAATATTCAAGATTCATCACAATTATGCATTAAGCATGGTCAAAGAAGTCAAAGATCACATATCTAGCATTATCATAGATTTAGAATAAGATTCATGGTCTGAAACCATTCTCATGTTGTAGATCTTTTCGATTTGATCGATTTGATATATTGGTTTGTGCATTTTGGACTTAGGGTCTAGGAGTTATCATATTCAAAGAATTGATCTTGAAAAGGGGAACTATACCTTACTTTAGCTAGAGTTTGGTCTGTTCCTTGGATGGGCCTTGGCCGTCCATGAGTGCTGGGCCTCCGGCCTTGCTGGTCCAAGCCCAAGCGGGCATCTCCCCCTTCCTCACGAACCTCTGTTCTAGGGCTAGAATAGGGGAGCTCTTCTCCCGTTCCTTGGTGCTGCAACTACTGTGGTCGGCCTAGAGAAAGGTAGTCCCGGTTGGTTCTGTGGGGCGCTGCCCCTTGTACGAGCCCAGGAAGGAGGGTTGTTTGCCCATCGGGCAACCCCACACGTGAACCCATGTTCCGCACACAGGAACCTGGCATAAACAGGGGACGACACCCCACCACTTCCAGCGATCGCTGCCTTTGCAGCAGCCCGACATAGGGGTTTGTTGGTGCTCCGGTAGTGTCTACTAGTCTCCGAGAGGTGAGGGGTGGCAACACCCTTACTCTTGGGTTTGGCATGGGCGACAGCGGGAAGAAACAGGGGGTGCTACTTGGGAGGTGACAACAGAAGAATAGGGAGAGGGACCCCTTTCAGATCACGTTGGCGGCTGGGTTAAACTAGGAAAAGAGCAATGAAACTAAGGGAAGGGAGGGGTTTTATAAGGCAGCAGAGATGCTAGGGTTTACGCCCCCTTCAATGATCGTGGGGTGTTGCTTTCCCGATCTGGTTGGGGGAGAGGATGACTCCCCGGTCAAGCACTTCCTTCCGTTTCGGGAAGGAAGACAGCAAGTTAGATGGGCCGCGTTTCTGGTATTGGGCCCAATAAGGTTAAAACTCAACAAAAAAAGAACAAAATTATAATGTGTACAATATGAGTCATTATTCAAATACTCATATCTTGGGCTAGGAGCCTTCAATTGATGCAATTTTTATGTCGTTGACTTTGTAATTGAGTCCACTACAATGTGGTGTATATTAGAAAGACAAAAGATCATGGTGTTGAGGTTCAAGATTTGATACAAGAGGGTGACATGATATAGCAAGATGCTTAGTTAAAAGTACCAATTAAAGTTACACATTGCATAATTGACCATGGTAGTCGGCAAATTGGAATATCACAACCATCCAATTATTTATTTAATGTCAAATTGAGTAAGAGACACTTGATGAGAGAGGAGTAGTACAATAGAAGAGAGAGAAAATTGAGGTTGTCACATCCTTCCCTCCTTATAAGGAATTTCGTCCTCAAAATTCATCTTAGATCATAGCTAAGAGTCAAAGTCGAAATTCATCAAGTCTAGGTATCCAATCATAGTTATCAAGGAATTTCACATGAGGGATTCACACTTGGTTATCCTCATCCAGGGTGTATTCGTCTTGATCATATACATATTACTTAGTGTTCCCTCATAATGTGGAATCATCATGACATTAGGGTTTACCCATCCCTTAGTATCTCTATATTAGTTTTTTTTTCATTTGGGTATGAGATTAGGTATGTTACCCCTCATTATTCAAGCTAAGATATCTAGGCATCATCGTATCAAGTTCATGATTCCCACTCTACATATTTTATGTATGGTATGATTTCGTGTTAGGTATAGCTTATGTGAGTGACTCATTGGACATATATCAAGTTTTAAACTAGGTGAGATTATTTTCATACATCATGCATCATCCTAAGATGCAACATTAAAATCAACATCAAGCTTTCGTAATTATCTCACGTGTATATTAAAGGAGCTCCAAAAGCTCAAGCCACTCAAGCTAAGGCCTATCTATGTCCAAAAAGACATGCTAACCACGACTATCTACCCATAACAAACTTCTCTATCCATCTTTCAAGAAACAAGGATAACCACTAGATTCCTTTATATACAACTATAACCCGAGTATGAGGCTCATCATGGATATCACACATCATGTATGTTATCTTAGGGTCTTGGGACATCCCCCTCACCCATATAGCAAGCATTAACTTTTCAATTGCCTCTTTCTCTACGGTTAAAATTATTCATAGGACGTCTAGGGTTCAACACTTTCAAGGAAACCACACACTAGGACACTCAATTCATATACTTATAAGTATTCTAGTTAGGGACTCGTCATCAAGTATTTCATCATTCATATTTTTCAACATTTCAAATATTTTGGAGTTTAGGTACTCTAACCTTCTCCCGAGGTGGGTCGACTCATATCAAAAGGTCACCCTATTCATATGTCCCATGCAAGAGGTCCTCCTTTGCAAAGAGATTGAGGCCCATGTTGGTCCCAAACTGTATGTCACATATCATATCTCAGCACGTACAAAACTAGGTACAGGCAAGCATGCCAACCCACTAACTATGTTTAGCACATAAACCAAGCCATATGTATCATACAAGGTGCTAGGTTTATCTAGGGTTGCATGGTCCAACTCATTCCATATCATTAAACATACTTGACCTTCCTCAAACAACTTGGGTCTTATGAACATCGACATCATCATCAATATCATAATCATCATCTTAGGTTTCTAGGTTATTCACTTGTCTAACCTATATCATGGCTCTAGACAACTCTAGATACTATCACTATCATCTAAACTCTCATCTAGACTTGATGTTACATCTCTTTCTCTTAGGTTACATAGACACTCACTACCTTTTTGGGTGTGGTAACATTTTTATAGGTACATATACTAGTATTTGAAATAGATTTTCTCCAATGTTGAAACATTCGATGAAACCACCATACTCCATTCGAATAAAACCAAAACCAAAATGAGTTACCACACTCATGAGGCAGTCCAGTATCATGACACCTAGAGAACTAGCAAGAACATGGTACACACTTGTGTAGACATCCTAAGAACATGTCGTGAATCATGTCTAGGGAGGTAATTTACACAAGTCTACACTGAGTTATAGAACATCTACGTTCTAACCTAGAGGCTAATTCAACCTAGTCCACAAAGGACATCTTATTAAGTTTCTAGGGTTGAGATGTAGGGTGAGTTTAGTTTTTGTTTCATGTGAGCAATGTTTGGTGTAGTTATTGTTCATGCTCTGATACCATCTGTCACAGAACTGCAATCCCTATCCCATGAACCAAACTAATACCAAAGGCGACATGCGGAAGCATAAAGCTTAGCACACATGAACAAATAACAAGATAAAGGCACCAACATAGTCTCGACATTCAACAAGTATAAATTATACAAAATGCATTATATTCATGAATTCAATTACATATTTCCATAATCAAGGTACAAGTCATTCATGTGCACTACATCTGGATCATACAACAAGTACACCTAGCATAGCTCACCAAGCCCATCAACCTTCTAGCCATCTCTGAACCTAAAAACAAAATACGAGAAATGGGTCAACACACGAGGTGTTGAGTATGGGGCAGAAAGATACATATATGTATAAGCTTTGCATAATTTTGAAAAGATTTCAAGACTAAATGAACAAGAATAAATATGTTAACTGTTTAACAAATGTGAAACCATATTTTATGTCATTTCACTCCATTATACCAACAATATCAAGCATGTTTAAGGCCTTTGACCATCTTCCCATCGAAAGGGTCTGTAAGGGTGCTCAAGCTTAGCTAACCCTTTTATACGAGAGGGACCTCAAGAACGTAACCAAGAGTTAACCCTTTATAAACAATATTATAATGGAGTTCCATATATATATATATGTGTTCAAGTTATAAAACTGACGAGGCAAACATCGAGTAAGACATAGCAATACTACATGGCAATATTTGAGCAAATAGATAAACAAGCATACAATATATGTCTTTTCAAGCAAGAAAGCGGTAGTCATATAACTAGATAAGGCCCATACCTGATTCAGAGATTTCATAACCTAACATATCTTTCACCATCTAGCCACATGCCAAACCTGATTAAGAACAAAATTACATATATGCATTAGATTCTCATCATTACCCTAATTAGATGCATTTTAGGGTTTTGGCCAAGATGGGTTCCAAGTTGCTTATTAGTACATTTGATGACATTTTACTGATCTAGAGGTCATCATGATGGTGTGGTTCTAGTTTCATATCATTCTAAGGTTCCACAGATTACATATGACCATTTCAAGGTTCAAGTTCCTTAGTACATTAAAGGATCAAAGACTCATAATAGAGTAATCAAGGTCAAAGATTATCAATTCAAGGGGACCAAGCATCAAGGATGGTCAAGATCAGCAACATAAAGACATAGAGACATGCATAGGTTAGGTCAACCCAACATTGGTTCAAAGTATAATCAAACATTCACATAATAGGGGCATATACATGCATTAGATGTCAAAAGAAACAACCATAGCAAGGAGGATGCTAGGGGATGATATTAAGGTCAAGAAGGGACATATATTACTTCTTTGGGGTTGATTAGACATTATTTCATCATTAAGTAGCTAGATTATCAATTTAGGGCAGGGTGCATTATTAGAATCTCAACACTAGTATATATCTATATCTAGAGTAATGTATAAGAAATAGGGATGATGATGACTCCCATTAAACTCAATATGTACAAAAGTTATTGACTTCAAGGTTAGGAGGGTAGGTATACATCAAATATTCAAGATTCATCACAATTATGCATTAAGCATGGTCAAAGAAGTCAAAGATCACATATCTAGCATTATGATAGATTTAGAAGAAGATTCAGGGTATGAAACCATTCTCATGTTGTAGATATTTTCGAGTTGATCGATTTGATATATTGGTTCATGCATTTTGGACTTAGGGTCTAGGAGTTATCATATTCAAAGAATTGATCTTGAAAAGGGGAACTATACCTTATTATAGCTAGAATTTGGTCTGTTCCTTGGCTGGGCCTTGGCCGTCCATGAGTGCTGGGCCTCCGACCTTGCTGGTCCAAGCCCAAGCGAGCGTCTCCCCCTTCCTCGCGAACCTCTGTTCTGGGGCTGGAACAGGGGAGCTCCGCTCCTATTCCTTGGTGCTGCGACTACTGTGGCCGGCCTAGAGAAAGGTAGTCCCAGTTGGTTCTGTGGGGCAATGCCCCTTGTATGAGCCCAGGAAGGAGGGTCGTTTGCCCATCGGGAAACCCCACACGTGAACCCATGTTCTACACGCAGGAACCTGGCATAAATAGGGGACGACACCCCACCACTTCCAGCGATCGCTGCCTTTGCAGCAGCCCGACATAGGGGTTTGTAGGTGCTCCGGCGGTGTCTACTAGTCTCCGGGTGGTGAGGGGTGGCGGCGTCCTTACTCTTGGGTTTGGCATGGGTGACCGTGGGAAGAAATAGGGGGGGTGCTACTTGGGAGGTGACAATAGAAGAATAGGGAGAGGGACCCCTTTCAGATCACGTTGGCGGCTGGGTTAAACTAGGAAAAGAGCAATGAAACTAAGGGAAGGGAGGGGTTTTATAAGGCAGCAGAGATGCTAGGGTTTACGCCCCCTTCAATGATCGTGGGGTGTTGCTTTCCCGATCTGGTTGGGGGAGAGGATGACTCCCCGATCAAGCGCTTCCTTCCATTTTGGGAAGGAAGACAACAAGTTAGATGGGCCGCGTGTCTGGTATTGGGCCCAATAAGGTTAAAACTCAACAAAAAAGAACAAAATTATAATGTGTACAATATGAGTCATTATTCAAATACTCATATCTTGGGCTAGGAGCCTTCAATTGATGCAATTTTTGTGTCGTTGAATTTTTAATTGAGTCCACTACAATGTGGTGCATATTAGAAAGACAAAAGATCATGGTGTTGAGGTTCAAGATTTGATACAAGAGGGTGACATGATATAGCAAGATGCTTAGTTAAAAGTACCAATTAAAGTTGCACATTGCATAATTGACCATGGTAGTCGCCAAATTGGAATATCACAACCATCCAATTATGTATTTAATATCAAATTGAGTAAGAGACACTTGATGAGAGAGGAGTAGTACAATAGAAGAGAGAGAAAATCGAGGTTGTCACAGAAGACCCCTTGTATGATATACTAGAACCAGTCATCTTCACCACCATTCTTGTTCTTCATCTCCCATGAACTACTGTAACATGTTTGAAATGGTACCTTAAGTTACTCTTGAATGTCTCATACCTATTCCCTTTCTCTCCCGATATCAAATGTAGGAAGGTGTGTTACAATTTGGGCTCCATTCATGACATCATCACAAACTTATACATCCAGAACGAATGATGGGATCATATCAATCCTATAAAGCTTCAGTTGTAAAAGTTACTTGGCATGGGTGGCAACATTTAGTTGCATATTGTAGGTAGATGAACGATAGACCAAATTAACCTGAAAGGATAGAAACTTGAGAACAACTAATCAAAGAACTATGAGGATTACTTCACAGAGGAGAATCATATAAGATATTTGGTTGTGTATACTACCAACTTTGGCATAAGCCTATGATCATAACGAAAATGATTTTTTAAAATGGGCTCATCTTAGAAGGAGATGTATACTCCTATCAGGTTGACAAAAAATCTATGTTAGGGAAGTTGTCTTTAATAGCCTCAAGTCTAAGTAGGAGGGTATTACAATTGTCTTGTTGATCTTAGGAACAATAAAATAGATTGCAAGAGCTTCTAGGTATTAGGAATAGAAAATAAAAGCATATAATTACTAAAGTCTTGATCCAAGTTGAGAAGTACCAATGCTCATATGTTGCTCATGATTCAACTGAATTATTAACTCAAGGACATGATATGAGTGGTAATGTCAGACTATGTTTTTTTGCTGCCATGAAAAAGTGGACCTCACCTCTCCTCTATACAATGATACATGCACCTAGAAGGCCCATCCTAATATCAACAGGGTTACACTGTAGAAATAATTTTGATTCTTCATTCATATACTTAAGGTCCCACCTTCAGTCCCCTAATCTCTTGCTACAACCCATCTACACCCTGCTACTACCCTCAACTGCTGCTAGCCATGTGAAGAAAAGGAAAAAGAATGAAGAGAAGCAAAGGAATGAAAGAGATAGAACAAATAATAAACATCCTTCACTACCTCCAAACACTTCCGATCCCAAAGCATATGAATGTCCATATATCCTAAAGAGGGTTCTAGAAACCTGATTTAGTCCTGGTGCAGAACATAATCCTTCTCTAAAAAAATACAATATATTATGTCAATGAATTGTTCAATTGGTATTCAAGAAAGAATTCATGGACCCATCATTCAACTTCAAACCAATATTTTAAATATTGCAGCAGCAAACATTGTTCCTAGTTAAATTGGAGAGGAGTGGTTTCCATTAATAGTCCAAAGAAAATGCATATAATTTGTAACTCATTTGACAAAGATCGATCCATGTTTGTGTGATCATCCATTGAGATTGCATGTCTGGAGCTCCAGAGCCATTACCGTAGACATCAAAGTGGTGGATTTTAGGAAATATGAGGATGGGTGGGATTGGGAGTTGCTCAATCAATTACTTACTAAGGATGGTGTAACCATCTCTGAATGAAGAAAAAATGATTTTTTGCCTATTAGATATGGACACAATATTTAGTAAGGTTTTGTATTTGTGGACAATATTTGACACTCATCATTTAAGATGGTTTCTCTTTTCTTTAAAATTGGTAAGGAACCATAAAGCTTGGAAAGTTACAAAATCTTAAGGAACTAGGAATAAGAAAGCTTAAGTTAGGTACCAATTACCTATTGTTCATGCTTGTGTTTCATAAGTTGCCTCATATATCTACTTGTGTGGTTGTGGTAGCATGGTGCACCAAAGAACAAAGGCCTTCATGTAAATGGCAGTGTACATAGTTGATGTTAGGAAAAAGGCCTCATTCTAAGGTCAAATAGTGAGTACAAGGACCATGATATTCTTTTGTTTAGTTAGCTACATGTGCCTTTATCCATAACATAATACGGATATTTCAAAATGAACAAAGATATCAAGTATTTACTGACAAAAAAATAGTAAGGAACAATTTCATGTTTGAGGTCAAATGATGTATAAGGGAAGAGGAAAACCAAAAACTACATGAAGGTGAGTAGTTACCAAAATAGTCAACTTGGGACATGTAGTTAAACATGTTGCTTGATAAAAAATGAACCAAAACTACATGAAGGGTCACTTGTGTTGACTTGATGGAGCTCACATAAATCTTACATCACTAAAATTGAGTTTTAAAGCCGAGGACAACCACATATATAAAAATTCTAGTTTTCCCACAAATAAACTATCAGCTCATTAGATGAGTTCCTTGTTCTATACTATCCATACCCATCAAGGGTGCCCATTCTGAGATGGACTTGCAGCTTCAAGGAATTTCTATTTATAATAGATGGATGAGACCAGGTTGAAGGAGCATTAATCACCCTATTTAGAGAATATCACAGACCATGAATATAGCTAGACCATTATAAGGGCTTAAACATATAAAAAACCTGCATATAATAGCTAGATGAGACCAGGTTGAAGGAGACCACGAATACAGCTAGAGTGTTACATGTTGAAAACTAAACACAACTCAGGTTACCAATGTAGTAGTCAATATACCATTCATATGTAGTGTTAGTAGCTATTCATATGATATACCTATGCAATGCATCCCCCTAATTGCCACCTAAGTTTAATCAGAGGCAAAATTCCTAGATCCTACCATTATTCCTTCTCTAGTGTTGATATTAGTTCCCTAATCTCCTATTACACCCTACTACTAACTAGAGATCCTCAATCGCCTATTACACCCTACTACTAACGCTCAATTGCTACCATCTATGTGAAGAATAAGAAAAAGAATGAGTAGAAGAATAGGAAACAGAGAGGCAAATCAAAACGATCAGACTTCGCTTCCATACAAAAACGAAGGTTACCTAAAATGGTGTTTTTCTTCATCAAAACTAGTAGAGACAACCACTCTTGCAGAAAATGCTCTTCATGTGACAATCAGGTTACCTAAAATGGTGCCCATCCATATCTCCATGTTCAAACATTAATTGATATTTCCTTTGGAAGAGGTAAACCTTAGAACAACAATCTCAGCATGACATGAAGTCATTTCTTATCAGGGTGGATTTACAACACAAATATCTGGTGGCTTGTGACATGCTAGTGAAGTCACTACTAGTAAGTAATGTGGTCCACTTTCTGACAGTTTTGACTCTTTTGGAATTTTTTTTATAAATATTGATGTATCTTAAGAAAGAAGTGGCGCTGCTGGCACTAGTCTGAATCTAGAAAACAATATATCAGAACAACTGTTATGACTCCACCTCCTGATAACCCCCAATTATGGGAGACCGAGAGGTTGAAGCCGCACCCATAACTTCCGGATCAAAGGTTCGGCAATAAACCAAGAACAATTATCAATTTTTAACAGACTAAATGGGAAAACTGTAAGAAAATAAATTTTTGCATACCTTTTTGAAAACTTGGATCTTTAAACTTCTATCCACTTATGGATTCTATTCTAACTAATCCTCCTTGTATTTTACTTCATGTATTTCACAATATGACGATTTACTGTTTGTCCGTTTTGGCTTGTACCTAAAACGCCGACAAACAAAACGTCGGTCAGCCGAAGCTGGTATGTGGGGGAACAATAAATGTGCAACTATGATAACAACGTAATCATTCAATTAATCATTTAACATCAAGATTACGTTTTAAATATAACTCCGTGATCCATGAGTACCCCATCCTCTATGCTATCCCTGCAGTGGACTCGGATACTACATTCCTTATGGTAGATCCCCATTAAACCCCTCATGGTCCCACCTATAGGTGAACCCGTTTCTAGGGTTGAGTCACATGGCACTACTCGTAAGTAGCCCACTCCTTAACTCATGGCATGCTAATGGGTCTCATGGCACTACACTTGGTAGCTCAATTTCTAACCCACGATAACCTAGACCTTACTCTAGGTTATCCCTTTTTAGCCTTTACAAGCCACAGAGGTGGTCCCGGATGTAGCCAGTTATACATGTATATTCATAGTGATAGTCATAGTCACTCTATAGTTGTATGAAATAAAAGCATCCAACAGTTATGTCAAGCCATGAGGGAAACATCGATAAAATCCTCGGAAAACTAGTCGGGATAATCATAAGTGTAACCACATACCTGATTTGATGATTTCACAAGCATTAAGAAAATCCAACCAAGGAAGTAATCCAAGCAAGCAATTCAACAATCACATAATTCCTGAAAAGAATATGTACTCTATTTATTACACACTTTATCAAGAATCTACTTTATTGACTTGGATTCACTTTCTAGGGTTTCTAATCCGCATTAAGGTTTCATTAATATTCATTAGGATTTCTTAGATCAATTTCTCAAACTTTATCCATTTTAGGTCAACAAACCCTGAAATACTCTTTTCTACTTATATGAACCTTAATTGCTCAACTATCCATTTTAATAGTCTTTTATACCCAAATTGACTTAGGATCATCATATCTCTATTTATTCATGGATTTGAACCATTAAAATAATTAAAAGACATGTTCATCTAAATTAGGGTTTTCAAGCCCTTTAATGCATATTCACGCACAAAACCCTAAATTAAGCCAATTATATAAAAAGATCATCTTTTTAGATTCTATCTTCGCATTTATCAACAACAGGTTAATATTGGCTTGAATTATCCATTGAACAACATTAAATCCATCTATCATCAAATCTAAGGGTTTTTCATTAATTAAATCATTAAAGATGATAGCTTTATGTACTTTTCAAATTTCAAGCATATTTATGCACATAATCTCTAAATTAAACTAATTACGTGCAAAGATCATCCTTTTCGATCTTAAAGTACCTTTTTACAATTAATAGGTTATTATCAACTTTAATGATCCATTAAACCCTATTAAACACTTTATTGATTTCAAAATAGGGTTTCTTAATCTTTAATTCATTAAAGATGATAATTTACACTACTTTTCGAATAGAAAGAGGAATTAGATTCTAACTATATTTTTATTGGATTTCTCTCATTTTTCTGAGCAAAATTCATATATTACTTGTCCTAATTGGAGTTACCAATCATTAGATATGATTTTTGCAAAATAAGAATACCTTTGGCCAATCAGAGAGCGCCACGTCGCTCCTTGTTCCCATGCATGCGGCTTGCTGTGCAAATATAACCAGATTACGTTCTTACCCTCGGGTAAGTTGCTGGCTTTTTAATAACCGGAGGGGTACTTTCATCCAGACGACCCACAGGTCATCTTCTTCCTTGCAACGGCACAACCCGCCGCCCTAATCGCGATTTGCGGAGCTTCTCCTATCCATCCTGGCTCCCAACGACCACCGAAGGTGGTGCCTATGCCTCCGACTCCCTGTTGCACACCCATGGGTGCCTTGATCGCAGCCAACCTCGCCGACTACCGACTCCTCTGGCCCGCGACGTGCAGCAGCTTTTGCAGACGTGCGGTCACTGCTGCACCTTGGCTAGGGCCTAAGGACGAGGGCTGACCTTTCCTCCAGCAACGTGGGGTATGGTGCCCCCAAAGCAAACCATCCTTAGCACCCAGTTGCTCCTTGGTCGTTCCGTTTCTCACTATTAGGGTTTATGGACGGAAATGAGGAAGAAGAAGAAGAAAAGAAATGTGGGATTCCTTGGGCTCGAACCAAAGGGTCTCCCCTTTATATAGGGGTGAGTAAAGAAGCCCTAGGTCGGCTATTCACGAATCCAAGAGTCCTTTTCCAAGTAGGAAGTCAATTCCTTCTAAGAGAAGTAATATTCTCTCTCTTCTTTATCCTTAGTTATTCTCTATTATATGGATATTAAGAATTCAAAATTCCTCTTTCATTTTCTTTGTACTTGCCCTTTTTATTCATTGGCCATGAATTTCTATTATCTTTTAATAGAAATTACTTCCTTTTTATCAATATCACAAAATTCATAGATTGTGCATTACATTATCCTCTTGTTTTTTGTAATTTTGGTATTTTCTCTTTCTTTCCTCTTTATTGGGACTCCTTGGATCCCAAGAAACTATATTATTTCGAAATCCTTTTTATTGGATACTCATTATCCTTCTAGATGCATCTAAATGCATTATTCTTCATTATCTTGTTTTATTCTTATTAAAATATTTCCTTTTGAGGATTTCTCTTTATTTCTCTTTTATTTTCCTCATTGGTATTCCTTTTATCATTAGGAATCCTTGGGATACGAAATTCCACCAAGGATAACCCAATTATAACTTTTTCCACTTATTTCCAATATTTTATCATTATTTTCAGTTTCTTTCTTAATAAAGAAATACTTAATTGATCTTTTCTTTTCTTATTGCACTCTTTATACAACTTTGGACTCCTTGGAACCCAAGAGGCACGAAATCTCTCTTTGGATTTGCCTTCTAGAGGTTTCCACATTTTTCTTTTCTCAAATATTCAATTATTCATTCACTAATTGAATTTTCTTGTTGTTTGGGCCCAATATCTAATAAAGCCCACAACACAAACATCAAGGATATTGTAAACAAAATCCATTTATTCGAACCAAATTATATCATTATTTGTTCAAATATCCTTAATATGGGCGAACGAACCCAAAAATTGGGGTTGTAACATCCTTCCCCTCTTATAGGAATTTTGTCCTCAAAATTCTATCAAGCAAACAAACAATTCAGGATAAGACTTTTCCATGTCCATCATTGGCCCCTATGTGGCATTACCGTACTCATGGCGCTCCCAAAGAACCTTTATCATTACATATTCTTTTCTCTGAGTTCTTTCATCCTGGCATCTATAAAGTGCACAGGTGACTCAGGCCATTTCAACCTCCCTTGGGGCTCACTAGGTTCATTGCTCAGCACATGGTCGGGTACCTCACATAGTACTCTAAATTGGACATATGGAACTCATCACACATTACTTTATCCTGAGGGGTAAGGTTAACCTTCTCCACCAATCCATCTCATATTTATGCACATAATCTCTAAATTAAACTAATTACGTGCAAAGATCATCCTTTTCGATCTTAAAGTACCTTTTTACAATTAATAGGTTATTATCAACTTTAATGATCCATTAAACCCTATTAAACACTTTATTCATTTCAAAATTGGGTTTCTTAATCTTTAATTCATTAAAGATGATAATTTACACTACTTTTAGAATAGCAATAGGAATTAGCTTCTAACTATATTTTTATTGGATTTGTCTCATTTTTTTGAGCAAAATTCATATATTACTTGTCCTAATCGGAGTTACCAATCATTAGATATGATTTTTGCAAAAAAAGAATACCTTTGGCCAATCGGAGAGCGCCACGTCGCTCCTTGTTCCCATGCATGCGGCTTGCTTTGCAAATATAACCAGATTACGTTCTTACCCTCAGGTAAGTTGCTGGATTTTTAATAACTGGAGGGGTACTTTCGTCCAGACGACCCACAGGTCATCTTCTTCCTTGCAACGACGCAACCAGCCACCCTAATCGCGATTTGCGGAGCTTCTCCTATCCCTCCTGGCTCCCAACGACCACAGGAGGTGGTGCCTACACCTTCGACTTCCTGTTGCGCACCCATGGGTGCCTTGATCACAGCCAACCTCGCCGACTACCCGCTCCTCTGACCCGCGACGTGCAACATCTTTTACAGACGTGCGGTCGCTACTGCACCTTGGCTAGGGCCTAAGGACGAGGGATGACCTTTCCTCTAGCAACGTGGGGTATGGTACCCCCAAAGCAAACCATCCTTAGCACCCAGTTGCTCCTTGGTCGTTCCATTTCTCACTGTTAGGGTTTATGGATGGAAACGAGGAAGAAGAAGAAGAAAAGAAACGTGGGATTCCTTGGGCTCGAACCAAAGGGTCTCCCCTTTATATAGGGGTGAGTAAAGAAGCCCTAGGTCGGCTATTCACGAATCCAAGAGTCCTTTTCCAAGTAGGAAGTCAATTCCTTCTAAGAGAAGTAATATTCTCTCTCTTCTTTATCCTTGGTTATTCTCTATTATATGGATATTAAGAATTCGAAATTCCTCTTTCATTTTCTTTGTACTTGCCCTTTTTATTTATTGGCCACGAATTTCTATTCTCTTTTAATAGAAATTACTTTTGTTTTATCAATATCACAAAATTCATTAATAATGCATTACATTATCCTCTTATTTTTTGTAATTTTGGTATTTTCTCTTTCTTTCCTCTTTATTGTGACTCCTTGGATCCCAAGAAACTATATTATTTTGAAATCCTTTTTATTGGATACTCATTATCCTTCTAGATGCATCTAAATGCATTATTCTTCATTATCTTGTTTTATCCTTATTAAAATATTTCCTTTTGAGGATTTCTCTTTATTTCTCTTTTATTTTCCTCATTGGTATTCCATTTATCATTAGGAATCCTTAAGATACGAAATTCCCCCAAGGATAACCCAATTATACCTTTTTCCACTTATTTCCAATATTTTATCATTATTTTCAATTTCTTTCTTAATAAAGAAATTCTTAATTGATCTTTTTTTTCTTATTGCACTCTTTAAGCAACTTTAGACTCCTTGGAACCCAAGGAACCCAAGAGGCACGAAATCTCTCTTTGGATTTGCCTTCTATAGGTTTCCACATTTTTCTTTTCTCAAATATTCAATTATTCATTCACTAATTGAATTTTCTTATTATTTGGGCCCAATAGCTAATAAAGCCCACAACACAAACATCAAGGCTATTGTAAACAAAATCCATTTATTCGAACCAAATTATATCATTATTTGTTCAAATATCCTTAATATGAGAAATTACATTTCTCGGCGAACGAACCCAAAAATTGGGGTTGTACCAACAACTGTGGAATTAATGGAGAACAACCAACTTATAAGTTGTGACAAGCACACTGGGTAATTTGGATGTTGAAGTGGAGGAGTCAACAACAATCATAGAAGTAGTGATATGGAAAAAAGAATCCCTCTTCTATACAAAAATAAAGATTGGGATGCCAAGAATCTCATGGATAGAAGAAAAAAGCATGATGATATTTGGACATTTTTGCTCAAGTAACTAGAAGAAGTATGATCATTTACATCTATAAGAAGTGAATCAGAGAGTTCCTTAAAACTAATCCTAGTACTTTTAGAAGACAATTCCATTCATTTCCACCATGAATTCCCAATTCAGACAACATGTGCCATGAGAATAGAGAAAGAATTTAATCCACTCATCATAATGAACTAGCCTATCCAAAACATGGCATGACCGAAATAAATTTGAATTAAAAAAAGATGCCAAATATACAAAACACTATTGGTCATTGTAATTGTTGTGGAAGGCATGTAGTAATGAGAGAGGTAAAGAGGTTACCATAATAATAGTAACAATTTGATGTCTTAACGGGGTACCCTCAACTGAGATGGTTTTTCATGTTACTCGGTTTTCTAATGTGAATATGATCATTGACTTATCATTGGATTACTCACCTATTTCACTGGAACCTTGAATGCTTTCCAGTCCAACCAACACTTCTGGCATAGACGGTCCGAGTTTACCATAAACAAAGAAAGAATTGCAACATCTTGAGCTCTCTTCTTTGGGTACTGACCTTCCAATCCCAGATCTATTATTCTTATCCTATTTCGTCTACCCACCTAGATAAGCTTTTCCCATTGAAGTAGTGTATGTTCTACACTTGATTTTTACTTGCCAAGAGCCAGTCTGTCATAAAACAATTCCAGTAGAACAACTCCAATTCTAGACACACCAAATTTCACTGAGAGGCATCGTGATGGAAAGAAAACTCATGAGATGGTTGTGCAGATGGGAATCAAATCATAATTCAAATTGAGAACTGATATGTATATATATATATAGTTTCTTACAAATAGTTATGTAAAAAAAATGTAAGTAGAAGGCAATCCATATCTATATATATACTCGGTACAATTTTGAGTTTTAAGACTCACCTCACCCAGACTAACATGCCTTAATATGACACTTTAAAACCTTGACTACTGGTAGCGTTTAGATTATCTGGTGTTGGTTTGGAAAACTTATCTGTAGTGTCACTATATATTGCTAGAAATGTACATGTTTTATATAAATTAAAGGAATACATTATTATAAATAAACTATGGGAACTTTCCTTATCACTGATTGTGATTTCTAAGCAATGTATTACCAAATGATCCAGTGTAATCATTTATGTTGACTTTTACTGCTTAGTCTAGAGTCAATATTTGTGTATGAAAGTCAATTAGCTTGTTATGTCATCTTGATAACTAGACATGTAGATGGTGGCCCGATAATGATTTTCTAATTCTTTTCTTTTAGAGCTAGGAGATGTTTTTGTATGAATTCTTACATATGATGTTGAAAGTCCATGAGTGGTTATGATCCAAGATAACAATATGGAATTTCTACAATCAGGAAATGACAAGGCTAAACTAAAGACATTTAGTTTGACATACAGGTAAATATACCGAGTGTTACCTAATTAGCTTGGGTCAACTCTGCTGACTTGTTGACCTTACAGTTTTCTTCAAAGTCACTATTCTCAACAAGTGTATGAGTTGTTTCAAACTGTTCAATATGATCCGGAATTTCGGAAGTGCATGTATTTATGAACTAGAATTTCCACTAATGCATATCCAGAAGGAAATTGGAGAATGGCAAGATAAGATAAAAAACATGGAACAAATAAAAGAAAGTTCTCAACAAGTTTGAGTTTGAAGAAAACTCAAGCTTGGTCATGGGTTTATAATATGGATAAATAGATACAAGATCAAGATGCCAAGCTCAAAAACTTGAAGGACCATCTAGAAAACATGGATGTTGGCTTACCTGGTCATGGGAATAGTAGTTGAAGTCTAGATGATTTAGTATGCTTCCATAAATAGAGGCACAACAACCCATGTATGATAACAAACAAAATTATTTGATTCCATCTATTTTTCCCTACAAAAAAAACCCAAGAAGAATTAAACCATAATCTTAAGTTACTTAATCTAGGATCTTGGATATTCATTTACGGCAAAGAAATTAATCATTTAAATCTCAACGATTAACACTTCATATTCATTATAGCTTTATCATTTACACAAATAGTATGCCCATATATATCAAGCAATGTAACGTCAAGTAGTTCAGACACCTTGTTGCATTTACGGTATTTTGTAGCTTTGGAAGTTAATATACGAAAACACATAGTAAAAAGAGATTGTAATACTTACAATCAATCATCATATTAATCATGGCAATTTTATCTAATGAGTAAGAATGTACATCCCTTATCAAACTAACTATGTTTCCTGCAACCATACAAACACCACAACCACTCATCAGAAAATCAAGATCATCTATTTATCCTTCAAGTCATGAACAAACAATCCATTCATTGCCCTTGCATTGTTGTAATACTCTTATGGAGAGAGGATCGTCTATGTTAGTTGTGGATGTTGATTAGAAATAAATTATAAGGCTTTTCTTCGGGTCAAATTCATATTAGATTGTAGTTCGAGAATACAAATTAGATAGATTATTATACTCATAATGCCTCTCACAAACTTTGTAAGTCTTACATACATCACTTGGGATCATAGAGCTTTCAAACATAATAAAACAAAGTAATAAAGCAAAACATATCTCCTAAGGTCCATATTTCTTATTGGTTGAGAGCTAATAGATATGTTTTAGATTGGTTGGGGCTGCGTTCTTATAGCTCACGGGTGTGGGATACCAGATGGAGTATTTCTTCTCCTAAATGGCAGCACTTCCTTTGGATGGTTTGTTCCAACCACTTGCCCACTAAAGAATGACTCTATGCATGACATAGCAACAGTGATGCATTCTGCCTGATCTGTACATGTCAATCTAAATCAAATTAACACACTCTTTTTATAGTACCTTGTCTGTTCAGATTCACAATGAAGAAAATATAGTCAGATCATACAAAATATATCAAGAGCTCTCTGGACACCTCTTTTAAATTGATCCTAAATAAACTTGATGATACAAACAATGTTCAATTGCTCATATACTGTCTGACTGCTTGGGAAATTCACAATGAAGATATTAAAAATAAAAATCACATTATTATTGGTCCTCTAGGATCTAGTCACATGCTATTGAGTCTCTAGATGCAAGTAGAGAAGGTGGCTCAGCATGAAGAAGGAATGGATCAGGAAGTAGGGAAGAAGGCAGGCGGAAGAGGAAGAGAACTAAAAGAGTAGGGGAACCAGAATCACATATCTTCTACTATTCAACTCACCTTCTCCAACCAGTGATCATACAGCCTGCTATAACAACACATGTAATATGGATGTCAGAACTCAAAACAATGAACATGGGTGTATTCCCCAATATGCAGAGCATCTCCAATTCAATTTGAAAAATATAGGCTTACAACTGAGTTTCTCAAAATCGGCCGTATTGCAATGATGCTTAGCTTCACCAAGCATGCATGAGGATGACTATATTCAAGTATTCAACAATAAGGGTTTGTCCGGTGGCTACCAGCAGCCAAGGTGAGTGTATTATGCAGTCGATATACAATGAGTTGGTTGGACTTCACAAAGAGCATCCTAACCACTCAAAACCTCACCTGTGTTGTATACAAAAAAACTTGCACCTAGAAGACCCACCCTAATACGGGTTTTGTGTATGAAACAAATTTTGAAGAAATCAAAAGGGTCCCTGCACCCTCAAGGGTGGCCTACTTTCAAAATTTTCAACTATGTTGAAGATGATAAAGTTCCCAACTAAAGAAATCATATAGAGAACAACCATGCGCTTTCAGTGATCAGTAACTAAAGAACTGTGTACCAACATAATCATGTGGTTTAAGTTAGAACCCTAAGTTGAACAAGATGAGATATTTCTCAGACATGAAAAGACACAAGTGTATGCATAATAGTAATGATAGAAAAAGAGATACATAATTACTTGCTGCATTGCTGCTGAATCATCTGTGTCTGCGCAGATATGATGCTGGCTTATAGTACACCATCACCATGCTCTTGGATGCCGGAAATTACACAGAAGAAAATCGAGCTTCCTACATCATTAAAAATCATTTCGTTTAGCTTTTTGCAATCAAATTGAGCTTCCTACAGAATTGAACTAATCAGTTGTATGAAACAAGAGAAGAAGAAATACAACTTATCCTAAATAATAATAGAAGTGACAATTATTTTCTCATTTGGTATGGTAAAAATTTGGCTAATAATCATTTTAGATCCCTTCTAGAAATACATTTGGTTAGTAATAGGTTGGAGAATAGACAAGACATCGATGAAATGAAATTTATCAAATGAATGGAAAACTGTATTACTAGACAGTCAAGATCCAAGCCTCTCAGAAAGAGTATAAGAAGCATATGCAAATGTAACCTACAAGGCATTATTATTCTTCTTTAAGACTTATCAGATACCACCATGTCAGGAATACCATCTAAAATGGTTTGATACTAGAGGAACTAGGAGTGAAACCGCCACCAACACTGCGATCGCCTTCCTCCAGAAAATGTTGAAGGCATAGTTTCAAGTTGAAGGCAGCGATTTGGTACCTGGTGGAAATGTGGCACTTCGGCAGGTTGGCTTCCTCTAGACAATGGTTGTCATCGTCGTACTTGGGGCTCCCTCCAACCACCGCTAGTAGTCTTCCCAGCTGAAACCCTTTTTGCAATCCTCCACGACACCAGTTAGGGCGAAGACCCATCCGACTCTAGATCCTCGGTGCACTCGTCTCACGCGAGCGAGGAATAAGGGAGAAATATTTGCGGAGAGATCAATATCGATTAGTGTGGGAGCGCGAACGGAAAGCGGGAAGTAAAATTGCTAATTATTATCAGTTAGCTAGTTCCAGTTTTAGTTTGGCAATTTTAGATTGCCACTAATTAAATATATAAATGCCTTTAATGTTTAGTCCGTTTTAGAAACTCTATAATAGGTTGTTTAGAGACATTTTAATTAAACATGCCTATAAATTAGATAGATAGTGGCCTTTTTTTAGAAAATCCATTAGAATAAATGCCACTAATGGGAATTTTTGTTGTAGTGGATGGTTGAGAAGGAACAAGTACTAGTCACATCTAATGATGTTTATGTAGGTAAGGCTAGTAGTGCTGAGAAACCACATGTTGATTCTGTTGATCCAGACACACTAGTTTGGAAGATGAAGGCTCTCTATTAAGCATGTCCCAAGCAACAAGGTTCGATGCTAAACTCATGATATTCAAGGAATTTATGAAGAAGATTACGTGGGCATCCCCTTCTTGTATGCCCTCTCTAGGATTTAGCTTGGACAAATTTTTTGAAGACTTGGTTGACCAAGAAGTACACCACATATAAGTATGATACAACCAAATTAACAAGAATGACTTCAGAAGTTAGGGTGTTTGAAAGTATGAAGCCCCTAGCATCCATGAGGAAGTCTTCTTGATTGATGATATTGACAATCCATCTTAGCCTATTGGACTATGAAGTAAATGAATTTCCAGTGCAAACAACCCTCACAATTCTAGATGGGTCCCATTTTGATTATGAGCAAGTTAGCCAATTTTAGTTCCACGTGGACACTTATGAAGAGGAGCCCAAAACTGAATTTGAGGAGATGTAAATAATATCTTTTGTTGAGGAGAAACCACGCCAACCAAAGAACTAGAGCTGAAATCCCTACCTACAGAGCTAAAGTATGGTTTTTTTAGGAGTAGAAAGTTTGCCATTGATCATCAATTCAGATCTCATGCAATAATAAGAAGATACGTTGATGATTGAGCTGAAGAAAAGAAAGGCAATGCTAGATTACAAAATGACTAATCTAATAGGTGTGAATCAAGCCATCTACATGCATAAGGTCCCCATGGTGGAGGACTAAAAACCATCTAGAGACCCCAACAACCACAAATGAAGGAGATGGTGCATCTAGAGGTTATTAAACTACTAATGAGAGGATCATCTACCCCAGTTCAAATTTTCACTGGGTAAGCCCAGTACATGTTGTTCCAAATAGGGGAGGCACTAGTGTTGTGAGGAATGAAAAGAATAAACTGATTCCCACCTATACTATCATAGGTGAATGATTTGCATTGACTACACAAAGCTGAACAAAGCTATAAGGAAGGACCACTTTCCTCTGCCCTTCCTTAATCAAGTTCTAGAGGGATTGGCACATCGAGAATTATTTTTCTCTTTTGATGGATACTCTAACTTCTATCAACTTCCTATCCATCCTGATGACCAAGAGAATACCACTTTTAGTTTCCCTTTTGGTACTTATGCTCTTAGGATAATGCCCTTCTGCTTGTGGAACTCCCCTCTATGTTCTAGTGTTGTATGGCAACAATCTTCACAGAGTTGACATAAACTATAATGGAGGTATTCATGGACAATTTTTCTATTTACAACAATTGTTTTAACTCGTGTTTCCATCACCCATCTCTTGTGTTAGTAAAATGTGAAGAAGAATGACTGATGCTGAATTGGGATAAATTCCACTTCATGGTGAAGGAAGGCATTGTCCTTGTCCACAGGGGGAACAATAGAGGGATTAAAGTTGACAAGTCAAAGATTGATGTTATTGCCAAACTTGTACTACCGTCAAGTATCAAAGAAATTTGTACTTTCTTGGGTTACATACATTTTTATGGAAAGTTAGTCAAGGACTTCTCAAAAATTGCAAAGCCAATGACCAATCTTCTTCCAAAATATGTTGTCTTTTCTTTTGGTGTTGATTGCATGGAAAACTTCACCAACTTGATGGTTGTCCTCACTACCACGACCGTCATATCAACACCAAATAGGTCTAAACCTTCTTACCTAATGTGTGGTATTAGAAACAATATTGTGGGAGTAGTCTTAGGCCAACAGATTCACAAGAGGCCTCATATAATCTACTATGCCTCCAAGGCATTATATGAAGCACAACACAACGACACCACTACCTATTGTGCACGCCTTCAACAAATTCAAATCATATCTTGTTGGTGATCATCTACACTGACCATGCCATCATCTGCTACTTGATGATGGAGAAGGAAGCCAAGCCCATATTGATTTAGTGAGTCTTTTAGTTAGAAGAATTTGATGTGGAAATTTGTGTTAATAAAGGAAGTCATACATGGTGACTGATCATCTCACCCATATTCATCTTCCTTACAATGACTGTATCCCTATTGATGACTCTCTTCAGATGACCAACTCATGATGACCTCTTCTGACATTTCTTGGTTTGCAATGTTTGTAAACTACCTTGTTGTAGGTGTTCTATATCCAGAATACCACTTCAAGAAGAAGTTCTTGCATGATGTCAATCATTGCTATTGGGACGAGACATACTTTTCCTTCCTTGGTGATGATGGTCTATACCGAAGGTGTCTCACAAAAGAAGAAAGGAACTCAATTCTTGAGTAGTGCAACTTGAGTCCAACACATGGCCTCATGAGTGCAAAGAAGACCTCCTTGAAGGTTCTCCATTGTGGATTTTATTGGCATACTATTTCCAAAGATGCTTATAAATATCCTATCTTATGATCAATGCCAAAGATCTGGCAACATTTCAAAACGTGATGAGACACCTTCGTCATTTTGGTAAAAAGTAGAGATGTTTGATGTCTGTGAAGTGAAATACATGGGTACCTTTCTGTATTCTTGAGGCTACTCCTACAGACTAGTTGTTGTGGACTATGTGTCAAAGTGTGTTGAAGTGGTCCCCACTGTTTAAAGTGACTCCAAGCATATTATGAAGCTTTTTAAGGATATCATTTTCCTAGGTTTGGGGAACTACACATTGTTATCTCTGATGGAGGATTTGAATTTATAGAAAAGAAGTTTGAGATTTTATTGAAAAAGTATGGAATTCATCATTGAGTAGCTACGACATATCATCCTTAAACTACTAGCCAAGTTGAAGTGTCAAACTAACAGATCAAATCATCCTTGAAGAGACGATATAAGAACAAGGAAAGATTTAGGCACTAAAGCTCAATGATGTTCTTTGGGCATACCGAATAGAGTTCAAGACACCCTTGGGTACTACTCCCTTCTGGATTATCTGTGGATGCCATCTCCCAATCTGAGATGGACCACAAGGTCAGATTGGCAATCTGATTTCTAAACGTTGACTTGTATCTTGTCATAGATAAACACTTTCTTCAACTACAAGAGCGAGAAGAAATATGAATGTATGCCTATGTGAACACATGAATCCATAAGGTGTAGAACAAGATGTGGCATGACGACTAGGGATGGAAATTTCGGGTTGGGCCAAACCAAGCTCTGGCCTGTAAAGTGAATTTGGGTCTAGTTGGGTCCTAGATCAGGTTTGTACTACAAAGATTATGCAATCCAAAAAATGATTAAATATTTGATTGTAGCATTGTTTATAATACATGCTAAAACTATTATAAAGTAGTTATAATTAATAAATCTCAAGAAAAATCCACCACAAGGAACATTTTGGGTCATTTCAGGTTACTATCAGGTTGAACTTGGTCGACTTAGTGTTATCTGGGTCCATGCAAACTGAAATTTGCACACATGGCTGAATTTTAGTTTGCAACTGAATCAACATTTTTGAGTTAATTCAGGTCATTATGGGTCATAATTTTGGTCAGGTCATTCAGGTCGGGTATGAGGTTGCCAACCCTAATGACAACCACCTAAAGTGAAAGGACATACAAGTGGGAGACTAGGTCTTGCTCTACACCCAATTGATATTGTTTCCTAGGAAACTATGATCATTGTAGCATGTGATATACCTTATGAATAGGATCTATTCGCATGGAACATTCATCTTGTGGGATAAGATCAAAGGTGAATTAGTTTCAAATGTCCACCGACTACAAAAATACATCACCATTGAATATTTTGAAGCAAGGTAAGTGACTTCACTGTATCTTTCTAGTCCTATTTATATATAAGAACTTAGGCACTATCATGGTGCTTTTTGGGAGGCAACCTAATGGTTATCTAGTTAGATTTTAAATTTTGTTGGGCTAGTTAGAATTTGCTCCCATTTCATTATTTCATTTCCTAGTTGTGTTTCATAGTTGAACACTTATTTGATTTGAACTTTTGGTTGAACTCTCCTCTAGGCCAATCTCTAACTAAGAGAAACCATGTTCACCCCAGTTGGTAATCCAAGGAGGTCCCCTTTTTCATTGGGATGAACTACATGTGGATCAATGTACCAGTCATGTTGGTTGACTGACCCACCTATAGCAGAAACTTCCTCCCCACTTGTGATCGACTGACTAGGCCATTGATCTAGTAACCAAGGTTGATCCTAAAACTATATGTAACTAGTGGATCAAGCACAAAATATGGATCTACCGAGCATGCATAATGACCAGATGACCAAACCAGATCATGAAGATTTATATTACTACTAATCTAAGGTGGTTTTAATGGTGATCACCCGTCTGATATTGTTGATCCACTAACAACCTGTGGCAACTAAAATGTCTGATATCCTAATTGTAGCTTCTTTGATTGGTCGACTGACGCCTTCCCAATTGTCTAGTTGACCCCTCCTGATCAATCAATTGAAAACTGCTCTTCCCCACCATGAAGGACCCTAATTGTCTGACCTAGATTTTCTATATTGTCTGACCAAGGGTCCCTCATCTTTGTGATCAGGTTTGGGAGCATGAGAATTGACATCAAGCTCCCAAACCTCCCTTTCCCTAGATAGTTCAAGGCCCCCCTTTTCCTCTCTCTCTCATGTGGCCCCATTATAAGGCTTCATCATCCCTAGAGGCTCAAATTAGATCATCAGAGCTTCATTGACTACCATACCACCCTCTACTAATCAATCTGTTAATGGTTGCATGAATGCCATCCCTTCCTTTTTGTTGTTGCCCCAATGGTCACCCTACCTCACTCCTCACTGTTCTTCAGTAGCACCCTGATCAAGTGATCCCATTGTCACTTATCCGCCACCCAAGCTATAAAGTCTACCCCCTTTCTTCATCCAAGATGACAAACTTTCCCTTTTCGATCGCCTGACCTGATGTGTCATAGTCGCATGAACAATATAAGAATTTTTTATTCTTTAAAATCAGCTGACCAACTTCCACTACTTATCCAATCAGGCTACCACAATGCATGTCGGGCTTCTCCCTGATTGACTGAGAACTCTCCCTAGTCACCCGTACTTACAGAGTTAGAGTCTCCTGACCATATTCTGATCTACCAACCATCCCTAGCTGATCACTCAATCAGTCGACCTTAGATTGCGCCAATACTTATCGTATTTCCCGATCACTTCTTTGATTGCCTAATCATAAGCCTAGAAAACACATCACTCCATGTACTCAAGGCAGCACATCAGACCATCCACAAGAGGGTTTCAGTTGCAAAATCCTATATAAACTGAAAACCTTTATCTCTAATAAGGCCAAGGGGAAGGGGAAGGAGAATGAGACATCTTCCACAATCCCCCTCTCACGCTCCACTCATCCCACCAATGACATCTACATCCAGGAGTAGAGTGAGATAGATAATCGACATGTCCTCAATGATATGGAAGATGAAAAGGATTTTAGAAAGGGTGCCATGGCAACTGACACAACTACAATCAAGCAAATGATCAACAATCTCGACACTTAGAGGGGATCCATCATCCTCCCCATGGGCACTCATTCCACTCCCCCATTGACAAAGCCATCACTGGTCACTGATGAGCCACAAGTATTGACTCCTACTTTCCCCTTCCATATTGTTCATCTTCTAGCCATGTATAAGGCCCTCGTCCTCCCAAGAATAAGAAGTGACACAAGACCATGGAGGCCATTGAGATGCATATTACCTATTGGGCATGCCCCAAGATTCTTAGAGATTTGGGCATCTATGAGTGCCTAATGGATATTATTTGATGTATGCAAATATCCCTCTTCTCATTTTGAATGTGGTTTGTCTTCAAGGAGTTCACACTGGAGTTCCTTGCATCCTTCATGAAGCACTACACTCTTGACAACCAGTTTAACTGCTTCTTTTACATGTTTGTGGAGGAGAACTCATTGGACGTCAACAACCTCACCTCCCTCATCTCGATATCAAAAATAGTGTCAAGAAAATTGTGTCACCAGGAATCAAAACCACCACAACAACAAATTCTTAGACGACATGTTTTGGTATGAGATCAACATTTGGCTTCCATCTTTCCCTCGTGGCACGTAAGCATCATTAATCCATATCCTAGTGATCTGTTGTTTGCACTGCATCGTGACCTACACTATCTTCATCCATATTAATGCATTGAGAACAGTTGCCACTAATAACCTCTATTGCCTATCGAGTATGGTGAATGACAAGCCTTTCATCTAGGAGTGTGCACTCATCGACCATTTGTACAATTAGCATTATCATAACATCAATTCTTATTTCTATCAGGTCACTATCATGACCGCCATGTCCTGCTACCTTCTCTATACCCATATCTCCTTCATGCTTATTATGACATAAAAGACATCTCACTTGATTAATGTCAAGTACTTGGTGTCTTATGCAAACCTCAATATTGACAATGAGTATGATATCTACCACTAGCTATTCTCGGATAGTTGTTCCATTATCGCACTGCCTACACATCCTACTTTGTTGAAGCAAATCTCTCCTACGACCTCGAAGACTTGGGCGCACACATCTATCATTATATGAGGAAGCATCACATGTTGAGGGTGGCATTCCCAAGCCAACATCTGGAAGATGTAGCACCTCCATGGAGGAGAATGATGAGGAGTCTAACCCTTCCTTTCCCCAATCAACATGCCGCACAAAGTGATTCTTGCCTGACACCGTTGGGTCATCTGGACCCTATGGCTTTGATGAAATCCAAAAGTAGTTGGACCACATCGAGGGCACTTAGACCCGCATGAAGAGGGAGCAGTAGAGACATGAACACTATCTCAATCACATGTACCCAATGCAATAGGTGCACGAGTAGTTAGGCACACGTGCCTAGGTGATTAACAACATGTGCACACTTACTACACTGACACTAGTGCCAAATAAACCTATCCTTCCCTTACATCTCGTTGTTGTGGAAGACAATACACCAATCCTCCACCGCCTGAGGAGCCACCTAGATCCACTATGTGTTGGGATTAGTTTGAAAAAACATCCTAGGAATCATTTTAGACTCCACCAGACTAGCCATCAGCTCCTCCACCACAACAACCACCACCACCAGGTCAATAAGGCAACTGGTGGCATTCCTTGTGATTTTTCTTCCCCACCATTCAAGACCTAGAGTTTTCTCGAGGAAGAGCAAATTTATAAGTTCAAGATGGAGAGTGGGTGGTATGTCTCCATTCCTCCTACTCAATCTTCCCTTTTCATCATTTGCTTTCTAGTGATTAGCATTGCATCTGTTTTTTTCGTCATTTTATTTCAAATTTCTATGACCAGTTGCATGTTGTTGGCCATTATCTATTTATCCTAGATTTGAATTTTTGTTTGCATGTTTTTTCTTGAATCAATCATCAACGTACCCCCTTTTTAATGGAATGAATCATTTTTTCAATGATGAATCAAAATTTCCAATGCTAGAACCTGTCTTCTCCCAAATGATATTAAGTAATATCACTCCCTAGAAAAGATGGCAAGTTTTATGGGTTTGAGAGGGTCAAATTGCAACATATCACTTATTGATTGACATAAACCTCTTGTGGAATTGTCAATATCGTGCTAGTTGCATTAGTTAATTGAATTGTTTGTTTAGTATTATTTCTATTCTTAGAATTCCCATTATGAGGTGCAAAAGTTCCGCGTAATCTACATTTCTTCCACCCCATCATTTGTCAAAAATAAATTAAACAATAAAAAAAAAATGTGCCAAACTCCAAGTTTGGGGTGGCACCCTCTCTCTCACCTCTCCTCTTCTTCCATACCCCATGTATGTAATAGGGTGATAACATAAGTTTTTATGCAATTTAAATAACATTTTACATGATAAAAGTAATTAGAAATAATGTTTAGATGTTTAGTTTTGCCCATTTTTATTCTAGTTCACTTAAATAATAAGTTCTAATTCAGTATTGATGATATTTGAAGTAATCAGATGCAAATCAAGTGAAATTGATCAAGTTTGAGTAAAAGACCTTTCTTTAAATAGTCGACAAGAGAGGTATTCACTAAAGGGAACAACAAAAAGACTACTGACTCAAGTTCAGTAGACCCATCGAGTACCAATATGACAAATCTCGACAACCACCTGTCAAGGTAAGGAATGTCGAATAAGAAGACAAACTCACTTCTGTCGATACAACATCGATACCCCCTACCATCAACATCAATAGATGCTTTTTGATCTGAAGCTATCAAATAAGTGCTCGACACACTTGTCGAGCAGAGGATCCTCGATACCCCCATTAGTTGTTCTAAACAATAGCTAACATCCACAACACTATCGATGTTCAGAAGACAATTGTCAAGGAGTCACCTCGATAGACCTGCTGACTTCAAGATCGACATAATCAAATTGATAGACCCCTTGCAAGGAAGAACTTTGTCAACGATGAGAAAAGATCGATATACCTATTAATCGACAAATATCATTGATGAGATCCATTGTTGACCCGTAGGTCAACAGTCCCAATGACATGAAATTATCGACATTGATGGAGAGGGGTGGATAGGCTCGACCCTATAAATATGCTGCTAGAACAACCGTACAAGACATCTTGAATTTTTGGAGTCATAGCGTAGAGAGGCTGTCACCAAAACTTCTCAATTCAGAGCCGGAGGATGAGACCTATCAACCCGCCTAGATCCCTTGATCCAGACCTGTCACCCTTACTCCTTTACAGTTCCTTTCTCATCACTGTTGATGTGAAGGACCTCCTTGCCTCAAGCCAAGATTAGAAACGAGGATAAAGCTTGTCGACACCACTGTCGGCTGCCAAGGTATCAATCGAGAGGTTGGTAGATCGATCATTCGGTCTACCCTTGTATTGATCTTCTCTTTCTCTTTTATGCATCATGACTTATTCTAGTTGTACTCTTTTTGTTTCTTTGGCCATGCGCGGCTAAAACCCCTAACATGGGTTGGGAGTAGCCATCAGGCTCTCCCAACTATGTAATTGTTCATCTTTCTATTGTATGGCATATATTCTTTAAAGTTTTGTTCCATTAATCTTGTTTAATTGCGTCGATTGATGATTAGCTACCTTCTTCTGATGTTTGATATGAATATTGTTCGAGAGAATGATTTCAATGAGATCTGAAGTATATGATAGTAATGATACACGAGAGTGAGGAGTTTCTATAACAAAAGTTGTATAGTTTTCCATCGATCTTTAGGTCATTACCTTGAGAGAGATAATCCTACTAGATAGAAATTGACTCGGATCTTGAGAGAAGGAAGGGGCATATATATTCTTATGGCTGTTTGCAAAATGAGTAGAGAATAAATATAAAATGAGCATGAAGTTTTTACATGGGGCTGGTTAGCTTTATTGGTGAAACCCAATCCAAGTCCCTATTTACCTTTATTTCTTGATTTATCTTTATTTCTTCTTTGATTTTTCATAACTTATGTTATACTTAATTTGGTTAAATATGTTCCTTAATTAGAACACCATCAAGATCATTTTTGGTTAGGCTAGACTAAGACAATATTTCACATTCTTACTCTATTATTCTCTCTGTCCATGTGTTCGATACCGCAAGGACTTTGTATTGAGTTGTGGATGCCTCTACTAGTAGGATATAAATTCAAAGTCCAATTTCTTTAACTAGGACAATTGTGTTCACACTTTTGGCCAACAAAAAAGAGCGATCAACTTTTGGCACCATTGTCGAAGACAAGGCATCAAATAATCTCTAAGAACTTGTGGTCTAATTAGCACTAGTCATCACTTCTAAATTTTGCAAAAAGTTTATTAGCAAATCCTTTTACTATATATATGCTAGAATATTGGTTACGTTTCCAGTCTTAGACTCTAATTCATTCAATATTTTCACTTATAGGTAGCCTCTTACAATTTCTAACCAATCTTGGAGTTCTTCGATGAATATCTAGAGGTAGATATTCTCCACATAGATCCAGTGGCGGCATGAGGTCACCCTGACGCAAATGTCCCTGAAGAAAATCCCTGTCTGCGTTCCCTAGTCATAATTTGTGTCAATGATGACTAAGATCCTATAGTTCTCCCTCAGATACCAGCATCAAACTTCAAGTTGAAGCTTGAATTCATCAACATGATCCAAAATTAGATGTTTGGGGGAGACTCTGTTGAAGAAAATCCATATCATCATATAGACGCATTCAAAAACCTATGTAATACTATCAAGGTGAATATGGTACCACAAGATGTCATCTACATGAAGGGTTTCCATTTCTCACTTAAAGACAAAGCCTTACAATGGTACCTGTCTCAAAAGGGCATTACTTCATGGAAACAACTATCTGAAGCCTTTGTGAACAAGTTCTATCTAGTTGAGAAGACAATGAGGTGTAAGCTAAAAATTATTGGTTTTAGGCAAAAATCTATTGAAAGTCTGCATGATACATGGGAGAGATATCAAGAATACTTGAGAGATTGTCCTAATCATGGCTATGATGATGGGTTTATTGTCACTACCTTCTATGAAAGCCTTAACTCGACTAAGAGAACATCTTTAAGCGCTGCACCTAACAATAATTTCAAGAAACATGATTCCGAAACATCCAAAGAGATAATCAACAACATGTCACTCTCCAAACAGGCCAAGATTTTGAGGGGTTCTTCAGCAACCGTGTCTTCCGTCAGCGAATCTCTAGATTCTAAGCTATTAGAGGAATTGAACAAAAAACTTGATAAAATGACATCTGACGTCTTGAATCTAAAGGAAGTCAATTCTAGACACTTTACTGAGGCATCCATAAAGTGTGTCACTTGTGGAGAAGGGGGTCATGGTATTGATCAATGCATCTGTACCCATGAAGTAGAAGATACACAGACTGAGAATGTGTCCTATGTGAATTACAAACGACCTGATCATCCTGGATTCTCTTATGGGAACACCTCTGCAGTAGAAAACTCATTTCAACTTAATCTATCTTCTCAAGCAATCGGCACGGGGCAAGCAGTTGATAGAGGAACACCACCCAAATTTCAACAAAATAGATCTTAGCCACAACAATAGGGAACTTTCTATGGGTAAAGGGGGAGTTTCTTTTAGCAACATTAGAAGTCTATATCTAGTTTGGAGTCTTTAACGAAGAAGAAGGAGGAATGTATCATGAGTAACAACAAAATTATTAGCAAACATGCAGACACAAATGAGCACTATGAATACTCTAATAAGTGATCTTCAAACCCACTATTGGATGATCGATCAACAACTAGCTTCTATTGCTGCATCGATTGGGAGATCCACATGACAATTCCCATCCATCACCGAACAAAATCCCAAGAATGAAACAACAAGAATGGCCACACTTCTCTCTGGGAGTTCAATTTCTGTTCCACAGCCTAAAGTACAGATCATTGAAGGAAACATCAACAACTCAGAAGAAACTGCAATATGCAATAAGTCAAAAGGATCCATAAACCCTGTTCAGTCATTGAAACTAGCAGAAATTCCCACATGAACCCCTTATCCACACTGTTTCATCAAGGCACAACTCGAGAAGAGATACACCAAATTCCTTGACACCATTAAGAAAATTCACCTTGATATTCCTCTCCTTGACGTCATAGACAATATGCCTACATACACGAAGTTCCTGAAGGACCTCATCACAGATAACAGGAAGAGGGGAAGTCGAGACAGTATGCCTGACAAAAATGGCATCCACCATTTGTCAATCGAATATGCCTACAAAACAAAAAGATCCTTGTACCTTTACTATACCATTCCTCATTGGATATTCATCAACGAGATATCGTCTTGTAGATCTAGGGGACAACATTAGTCTAATGTCGTATAGTTTGGGAGCCAACTTGGGCCTCACCAACATTATTAAATCCAATATGAGGGTTCAATTTGCAGATAACTCTTATACTAAACTAATTGGGGTGGTTGAGGACGTAACAATCAAGATAGGGAATTTCTTCATCCCTTGTGACGTTGTCATTATAGATGTAGCAGAAGATCCCACCTATCCCATGATATTCAGATGACCTTTCCTTTCAACTACATAAGCATTGATTGATGTAGCCGATGAGTCAATCACAATAAGAGTTGGGAACAAATCTATCGATTTCCACATACTCAATCACATGTGAGGCCCTCTTCAAAAGAAACAAGTTATTTCGTCGATTTTTGCAATCAATTATTCACAAAAATAGAGGAGCACAATGCTATAGTTGATCCCCTGGTGCGAGCTCTAAAAAACCCAGCGTCGAGATTTGACGATCCCAAAGTCGATAAATCCTAGCTTACTTGGCAACCACAAATGAGGAAGAAGAATTTTATGGAGCTACTGAAATAGTAAGATATGCTTCTCTTCAGCATGAACCGAAGGACACTTCAGTTACAAAACCACTAACAGAGCTCAAGCCACTTCTGGAAGGTCTTATGTAGAAAAGAGAATGCCAGTGATCATTAATGCAGAACTGCCCTTTGATCAGCAAGAGCAACTTTAATCTGAACTAAAAAATAAGAAGAAGGCTCTCGGATACTCTATAGATGATATCAAAGGTCTCATCCCAATAGTGCACATGCATAGAATCAACCTCAACAAATGATGTGAAGCCACAAGTCCAAGGTCAAAGAAAGTTGAATGACAAAATGTGAGAGGTCGTACACAATGAAGTCATCAAACTTATGGATGCATGTATTATCTATGATATAAGTGACAACAACTGGGTAAGTCTAGTTCATGTGGTTCCCAAGAAAGGTGGGATGACAGTAGTAAAGGATAGCGAAGGAAGGAATTAGCCACTTGTACAGTGACTGGTTGGTGTATGTGCATAGACTACAAACTACTAAATGCAAGAACACACAAAGACCATTTCCCTATTCCTTTCATTGATCAAGTTATGGATAGGCTGGCACATCATTCTCATTTCTGTTATTTATATGGGTACTCTGTATTTTATTAGATTCCCATTCATCTAGAATATCTAGAAAATACCACATTGACTTTCTTGTATGGGACATATGCTTTTCAGTGCATGTTGTTCGGTCTATGCAACACCCCTGCCACTTTTCAGAGGTGCATGTCAGCTATATTTTTTTATCTAATAAAAGAGGTCATGGAAGTTTTCATGGATGACTTCTCTTTGTATGGGTCATGTTTTGACGATTGTTAAAATGATCTATCACTGGCCCTCAAAAGATGTGAAGAAAAGTAGATAGTCCTCAACTGGGGGAAGTGCCATTTTATGGTACAAGAAGGAATAGTCCTAGGACACAAGGTGTCCAATCTAGTATAGAGGTGGATAAAAGTAAGATAGATTCCATATATAAACTTCCATCCCCTCTTCAATCTCTTCTGTCCATAATTTACTGGGACATGTAAGGTATTACTGTCGTTTTATGATGGACTTTTTAAACCTTATCCAAACTGTTGATAAAAGACACTCTATTTATCTTGGACGAAGAATGTCAAAAGGCCTTCACTACCCTCAAGGATGAGTTGACCACTCATCCCATTATGCAAGCCCCAGATTGGACCTACCCTTTGAAATAATGTGTGATGCTAGTGATTATGCAGTAGGGGCTGTCCTAGGTTAAAAGAAGGACAAGAAACATCTTGTTATCTACTATGCCAGCAAAAGTCTTGATGAGGCTCAAATTAATTACACCACCACTAAGCAAGAGATGTTAGCCATAGTCTACGCCTTTGACAAATTCAGATCCTATCTGTTAGGTGGGAAGATGACAATCTATGCTGATCATTGGGCAATAAAGTATCTTATGCATAAGAAAGATACCAAACCATGTCTCCTCAGGTGGGCCCTTCTTTTGCTAGAATTTGATCATGAGATTATTGAAAAAAAGGGGATAGAGAATGTCATTGTTGATACCTTTCTCTAATAAAGGTGGAAGAAAACAATTCACTCTCTATCAAGGAATCCTATCTAGACGAGTCACTTCTACTTATTCATTCTCTTGATCAAGTGACTCCATGGTACGCTAATTTTTGCAACCACCTGGCATGCCAATAGTTACCTCCAGGAATGACCTATAATCAAAATAAGAAATTATTTTGTAACATCAAGAACTATTTTTGGGATGATCCCCTACTTTTGTGACATCAAGAACTATAATCAAACAATGTATATCATCGTTGTGTGGATCACGAAGAAGCTCGTTCATTCTTAGAAAAATGTCATGTGCCCCCTATGGAGGACATATTGGTGCTAAGAAGACAAATTTAAAAATCTTGAACTCTAGTTTTTACTGGCCAACTATATTTAAAGATGTGGATGCTTTCACTAAACAATGTGACACATGTTAGCGCACTGGGAATATTAGCAAACACAATGAGATACCCCTTGATGAATGGATCGAAGTAGAGATCTTTGATGTTTGGGGGATAGACTTTGTGGGACCTTTTCCACCATCTTCTGGGAACAAATACATTCTGGTGGCCGTTGACTACATATCAAAGTGGGTGGAGGCTATGCCGTCATCAACATGTGACTCTAAGATGGTCATGCATCTATTCACAATAATCATCTTTCCTAGGTTTGGAGTTCCATGTACAGTAATTAGTGACGAAGGTTCGCACTTCATTGAAAAGCAATTTGAGGCTCTTTTGAAGTGATATGGAGTGAGATATAAGATAGCTACTCCGTATCACCCTCAGACTAATGGTCAAGTCGAGGTCTCCAATAGGAAAATCAAGAAGATTCTTGACAAAATAGTGAGCAAGTCAAGAAAAAACTGGTCATCTAAACTCGACGATGCTCTCTGAGCATATCAGACTACTTACAAGACACCCATAGGAACCACCCCTTATCAGCTAATATATGGGAATTCTTGTCACCTCCCACTAGAACTGCAACACAAAGCCTATTGGGTAATCAAATCCCTAAACATGGATGATGAACTTGCTAAAGAAAAGCACTTCTTACAGCTACATGAACTGGAAGAACTTTTCCTGCACACTTACAAAAATATAAATATCTACAAAGAGCGCACCAAGATTTGGCATGACTCTCATATTAGGAGAAAGGATATTTTGAAGGGTACAAAATTATGCTATTCAATTCTATTCTAGATCTCTTCCCGAGGAAAGCTTTGCTCTCATTGTTCTTGGCCATTCACAGTAATACCATCTATCCCTCAGGAATGATTGACATTCACAATGAGAAATCAGGGACGTCCTCAGTTACTGGTCACCAATTGAATTGGTTCAACGTAGATGAAGCCATCACCTGAAAGGCAGACTTGGAGTTTCTAGATGCCCTAGAAGCAGAATGAGATGTTCAAAGAGGTCAAGCTACATGACTATAACCAAAGAGCTACTTGGGAGGCAACCCAATCATTTATCTTTTCTGTCATTTAGATTAGTTTTTGATGATTTTGTTTTCCTAGTACAAAAACTTCTTAAGGATTGTCGGATCTAAAATAAGGTGGACAATCATTTTTCTTTTAAATGATGATTTGAAGACAATCATTTTACTTTGACCTATCGACCTAAATTCTGATCCGAATTGTTGAATATTACATTTAAAGTTTTTTGAAGTACCTTGTCGATCGTCGCTAATTGACAAAGTTGTCGACTCATCTAGGTCGACAAACTTGTCAACCAACTAGAGTTGATATTCCCTTTTGGGAAATGTTTTTCATCCTTATGTTCATGTCGATCGACAAGCTTTCTGTTGACCCAACGGTCCGTAGGTCTGGATCAAGGGATCTAGGAAGGTCGATAGGTCTCGTCCTCCGACTCTAATTGACTTTTAGTTTCCATCTATCAACTTCATAATTGATAGTTTTCACAAATAAGATCGACAAGTCCATTTTGAGATTTGTCGACCAATAGCAAGTTGTAGAATCCGTACCCGCATCTAAATAAGCGACTTCATTTTTATCGACCTTAACCAATGGCTATAAATACAACTTCCAACATTAAGAAATTTTACTTTCTACTAATCCTAGCGAAACTCTGCCTCCCAATTTACTCTCCTACCGACCTCCAAGCACCACCGATCGACAAGCCTTCTGTCGACATACCGATCTACACCCTTGCTCTGTGTGTTTGTGTTGACTACAATCCTATATAATCGATAGGTAGACGTTCACGCCAGTCAACAGTCTTGTTGACCTATGCCTTGATAGTAGTTGATTGATAACCCTTTCAACCTACACCACGAATATAATCCACTAGTTGATTTACCTCTTGTCGATCATTCTGTTGATAACACTGTCAACTTGTTTTCACTATGATCACTCGATAACCATATCGACAGTTTACTCCTTTTTCTTGTTGACACCACCAGTAGTTGTGCACGTTGTCGATGCTTGCTTCTATAATGCCAACCGAAAATGTTAATTCACACCTAATATGTGCTCTTTCCTCTTTCATTCACAGAGATGGCTCACCAAGGAACCACCATACCATCGAGGAAGGGGGAAAAGAGACATTTTTTTTAGCAACCCACAACTGAAGCAGACAAGAGGTCCAAGATTACTGAACCAGAACTAGAGGCTCTACAAAGCTCACAATTAGAGTTTCCCTATTCTGGAACCTTCAGGCCTCAAAACAAAGACCATCTTGAGGCATTCAAGGTGATGAAAAGAGTAGCTTTCAAACCCACTCTCTTTATCTCTTCCACCGCTCTTGAAGAAATAGGCATTCGTGCACGAGTGGAAGAAATGTTGGCTAAATCCAATCTAGCCAACCTCTGTTTCACTAAACCACAAGCTTACATGGATGAAACTATAGAGTTCATATCATCTATCAAGGAGATATCATCTACCAAGGAGGTGCACTCTAAACAACTGCAAGTCTGGATCAACAATGGTGATCACATTCTCATTAACCAAAGTTTGAACAAAATTTTCTATGGTTCAGAGGAAGAAGCTACCAGGGCTTGTTCAGGCCTCCTAGAAAAATAAGATTCTATTTTCAATGCTTCCATATATTGGTATATGTTGATAGTCCTAAATAAGTATCATTCTAGACAATCCAAAGCATCCATAGTGCATTCTGGATTCTAGAGAATTATGCACAAAATAGTAGCCAACACCCTCTTCACTAAAGAAGAAATGGGAATCATCTACCTTGAGGAACTATATGTGCTATATTTGATAATGGAAGGATGCCCTGTCAATATTGGCCGCCTTTTGATTGATAAATGATTGCTTATCTACTCCTCTTCACAAAAATAATATTATATGGGTGGTCTCGTTGGACTCATATTTTAGACATATGGAAACCTATCATGCGTTGCTTTTATGGAAACAACAAGAGACAACTTTATCACTGTAAGATAGTTGATGTCTGCTGGTGTAACAATTCTGACCACTACAAGTTCACGAGAGCCAAGATTTCTATTCCCTTACATGGACTAGAAGATTATGACAAAGAAACATTACTATTTTCTGAAGAGGAAATTACATAGCATGTTCAAAACTTTCAGAAGACAAACCAAACACAGCCAAGCACGTTATATGGGTGGGTCTGACCAAAGCCTATTGTTACAAAGGAACCCAAGTGGCCTTTGTCTAAGTTATCAAAAGAAAGTGAAAAAGGAGAGTATTCAGGTATGATTTAGAAGAACTGTGAGTGTCACCCAATCATAGCCCAGACTCCCTTCCACTTTCTTAAGAAGAATGTCCCCGTGGTTAATCCATCTACTGCTACAAGTAAGCAACCTAAATCCACCACAAAATGCCCCACCACCATCCCAGTTACATATGCTACTATTAGCAAACCTGTCTCTCTGCCGAGCCAGATGATGCATGATGCTCCTAATAGCCCACCAGGACGTCTCCCACATCAAATTGGCCCTTTTCTTCTCACCAGGACCCTAGATCTGAAAATCATTTGTCGTCTTCCTCTGAGCTAGATATTTTTAGGTGGCACCTTTGGTCATGAATTCGACACTATGCATATGGTAACTAGCATGATTATTACTACCTTTCCTAAACTTTGAAAGGCCATAACAAATATTGAACAACAAGTTCAATCTCTGGAGATGTGGGTCAGCGAGCTAAGTAACATTCACGTATAGATAGTGACCCTACAACGTAAGCTTGATGAAATATTGAAGTTCCAACACCACCTCCTGTTCAATATGACCCACCGGGAAAAAGCCAAGCATCACTGAGAAGAACATTGCACCCTTCACTGAGAACAAAGATGAGAGTGCTGTCACAGTTCTGTTGAAGCGTCGTCTTCACCATCTTCCTAGTCCAGTGAGGGTAATTCATATGTTGTCGATACTATGAGTGAAGATGCTCGTTGCCACTCTCCTGATCAAGCCACTGGGTCTTTCTGGGAATCTGTGTCCCATGTGTCTGAATCTATTTTCAACTATGCCAAACCTTTATGAAGGGACCACATTCCTCATATTCCATAGTCTCTAGTAGATGGTTTGTCTCTTTTTTATACAATACCTATAATCAACCATTCTGAAGATTGTCCATTAGAAAATGTTCCTCCTCCCTCTCCACCATCATCCTAAGATATTTCCAAAAGGGACATGAAATAGAAACTTGATGAAGCACTTCTCAATCCAAGCCCAATACGATCTCAGCTAAGTTTGCATACAGAAGAAGACATATATGTTAGGGTATATATATCACATATGGACCTCGATGATGATGCTATAAGCCCTATAGACAATGGTGACGTTTCTTCTTATGATGACAATGGTGACCTCTATGTTGTTCTATCAACCGCACCCCCTCATCTTTTTGAACCAATCTTTCCAGAACCTCTTTTGCCACTTCCACCTCAGCTTCCTCTGAAAATGAGTGGACTTGACCCAAATTGCTTGAAAAGAATTCTAGATGTCTTACAAGATGTTTTGGATGATCAACGTGATGGAAGCCATATTGTCTATAACAATGGCTCCATTATGATTTCACGATAAGATTTCTAGAATCTTTTTCAAAATCCTACCAAAGTTACCAGAAAAATGTTCACTGTCCTCACATCAACTATTATGGAAGACGTCATGCCTAGTAATAAGGACTGGCCATATTATAATGCAACTCATTCCTTGGCTAGCTACTTATTCAAGAAGTTTTTGAAAGCTCATACAATTTTGACTTTGTAGGCAAATCTTGAATCTAAGAAAACAAGAGTCATCTTGTTCCCTTTTCATTTCAGAGGATTGTGGCTCCCTTATGTTGACGATCTAAACAAATGTCAAATTACTCTATTCAACTCCTGTGTTGAAACACTGACAAGTTCTGATATGTGATTTTGAGATCTCACTGTCGAAAAGATTCCTCATATCCCGATATGACTTCAATGAGTTGTTCGTGAAGTTCGATATTATGAACCTAATTGGACAAGTTATTTGACTGCACCACTAACTTTCCAACACAACCCCTAGCACAATGATAGTTCTTTCATCATTCTATGGGTCATGGAATCTCTCAATCATGAAACTCCTATTTCTATCTTGGATCCCAATGGCTTTACAACTCTTCGTGGACGTTACGTTATGGAAGTCATCCACGACATTTGCTTCTTTCAGGACCCTGAACTGTTGGAAAATCTAAGCGATCTTTATCCACTTATTCCTTGACCTGAGAAGGAGGCCTTCTGAGATGTCTTACAGAAAGAGGAAGCAGAAAAAGGGAAGATTACACTATCACCCATTGTCACTGAACCTCCTGCTATTGTTACAACAACCACAAAAGTTAAAGAAGTCATGGATATACTGAAACTCCTAGATGAGCCTGTGCCATTTCTTGTATATGGCTCAATTACCATTATAGAAACAAGTTTTGAGAATTTTGACCACAGTACATGTTGCGAACTTTCTCTCCCTCAGCTGATGATGTTGATGCAACACTTCAAACCTGGTGGAAATCACGTTGTTTTCAGTAGAGATGACCTTTTGGTCATGAAAATGACCTCCTGGAGACTCTTCTACCATGAAGATGTTTATCTCATAGCCTCACGATGGCTTACCAATCCCTTATATGCCAGGATGTTGATGATGTTTATGTGGCCAGTCTAGGTCTTGTCACCGATCTCTGCCACGACTCTGATTCAGACGAAAAAGATCTTTTGCTTTGATGGCTACAATAGTCTATTCCCCGTTATAGCTTGTACCTATTTTTCACGATGCACATCAGACTTTGGTTGATGTCTCTACTCATGAAAGGGAGGTCATGCTCTACAATAGTTTTGATTCTTCTTTTTACCCTGAAGGCCCTAAATACTCAGTGTTAATCTACAGTACGCATGAAAGTATTGTTGATGCATGTTCAAAGGTGCTTATTCCAGTGATCGACGAATTTGGAAGTGGCTATTCTTCATAGGAACTACAAAGATGGAAAGTAACCTGATTATGGCATCATTGTCCTCAACAACGTCCTCTATCCAATGATTGTGGCTTCTATTTTCTGCACTATATGTACACCATTGGAGTTCTCCATGTTTTTGTTGAAGAAACCCACAACGATAATTATCATTGTCTTCAAGGAAATTATTCTCTAATGTTGCTCGAGTTCACATGGGCAACAGTGGAGCTTCGCTGAAGAACTCATGAGTTTATATTTTCTTTTCCTTTCTTTTTCACACTCCGAGGAAAATGTGTGTTGTAAATTTGGGGGGTGTAATCCAGTGAGTAGGTATCCATTGTATCACAAACATTGCTTTCTTCCTTTTCTTTTTCCTTTATTATTTCTTTTCATAATTTTTTTTACATTCAAACAAGCTTATGCAATGAAGCTGCAGTTGATGGAAAAACTCCCTCTATGAAGATTCTAGTTTGTTCCTAAATTATTCCCTTTTACATCAATATCTCAAGGAAAAAACTTTTTGTTACTAATACAATTTTTATATCTTCCTCTTAGAAAAACGTTATTTATCTTTTACAATTTCATCAATTGGTTTTCACAAAAAGAATATAATTAATAAAGTCACTCTTGTCGAGGGTATGTTGTCACAATAATAAAGAAAGAGCTACCTTGTGCCCTCTTCTGAATATTTCATCCCAAAAAGAGTAAGGAGTGAAAAAGAATCTGAGAGACATCCCATGAATCAAAGCTATTAAAACGGTGTAGTGCTGCACTCATGAATGCAAATATGTCAATTTTATTTAGTCTCTACAAACACTACCTTACTCTAGTGGAGTTCATTTAAAGGTATTGCAATCTGGGGTAGTGATACTTAGGGTGTGCAATCACTGCTCTAAAACCATCTGTTTCAAACATAGAGATTACTCGCCCATCTAAATGGACCCATACTTGAATGACCCAGAAGAAGGAAGGAATATCAATAAGCCTTCCTAACTATTCCACATAAATACCTGGATAAGAGTGGAAGCTTCCTTGGCAAAGTGACATATATACGTGTGACAAGCATAAGGATAAAAAACAAATAAAGAAAGAAATTGTTGCCATAATGACATTTTGGATACATATTAGTTTTGCTAAGAGGATTGTATAAACTTGTGCTTTCAGTAACTTCTAGATTTTTGATTAGAAATAATGATTCCATTAGCTTGAGGACAAGCTAAAATCTAAGTTTGGGGGAGTTGATAACATCAGTTTTTGTGCAATTTCAATAGCATTTTACATGATAAAAGTCATTAGAAATAATGTTTAGATGTTTAGTTTTACCCATTTTTATTCTAATTCACTTAAACGATAAGTTTTGATTCAGTATTGATGATATTTGAAGGAACCATATGCAAATCAAGTGAAATCAATGAAGTTTGAGTAAAAGACATTAATTTAAACAGTCGATGAATCGGTCGACAAGAGAAGTATTCACTAAAGGGATCGGCAAAAAGACTACCAACTCAAGCTCGATAGACCTATCGAGCACCAATCTGAAAAATCTCGAAAGCCACATGTCAAGGTTGGGAGTGTCAATCAAGAAGACAAATATCACTTCTACTGATACAACATTGACAACCCCCTACCATCGACACTGACAGACGCTTGTCAGTCTGAAGCTATCGAATGAGTGATCGACACACCCATCGAGTAGATGGTCCTCAATACCCCCATTAGTTGTTCTAAACGATAGCTAAAGTCAACAACACTGTCGACGTCCAAAAGACAATTGTTAAGGAGTCACCTCGACAGACCTACCGACTTCAAGATCGACATAACCAAATCGATCAATCCCTTGCAAGGAAGAACTCTGTCAATGACAAGAAGAGATTGATATACCTATTGATCGACAAAAATCATTGATGAGATCCATTGTCGGCCCATAGGTCGACACTCCCAATGACACAAAATGATTGACATCGATGGAGAGGGGTCGATAGCCTCGACCCTATAAATATGCCCCAGAAACAGCCGTACAATACATCTTGAATTTTTGGAGTCACAATGGCGAGAGGTTGCCGCTAAAACTTCTCAAGTTTAGAGCCAGAGGATGATACCTATCGACCTTCCTAGATCCCTTGATCTAGACATGTCGACCTTACTCCTTGACAGTTCCTTTGTCATCAATGTTGATCCAAAGGACCTCCTTGCCTCAAGCCAAGATCAGAAACGAGGAGAAAGCTTGTTGACACCCCTGTCGGCCGCCAAGATATCAACTGAGAGGCTGGTAGATCGATAATTCGATCTACCCATGTATTGATCTTCTCTTTTTCATTTTTGCATCATGACTTATTCTAGTTGTACTCTTTTTGTTTCTTCTGGCATGCATGGCTAGAACCCTAACTTGGGTTGGCAGTAGCCGTCGGGATCTCCCAACAATGTAATTGTTCATCATTCTATTTTATGGCATATATTCTTTAAAGTTTTGTTCCTTTACTCTTGTTTAATTGTGTCGATTGATGATTACCTTCTTCTGATGTTTGATATGAATATTGTTCGAGAGAATGATTTCAACAAAATCTAGAGTATAGGATAGTAACGATACATGAGAGTGAGGAGTTTCTATAACAAAAGACATGTAGTTTTCCATTGATCTTTCAATTATTACCTCGAGATAGATAATCCTATTAGATAGATATTTTCTCGGATCTCGAGAGAAGGAAGGGACAAATATTTTCTTATGGCTGTTTGCAAAATGAATAGAGAATATATATAAAATAAGAGTGAAGGTTTTACATGGTTGTGGTTGGCTTCATTGGTGAAACCCAATCCAAGTCCCTTTTTATCTTGATATCTTGATTTGTCTTTATTTTTCTTTGATCTTTCATAACTTAGGTTTATACTTAATTAGGTTAAATCAGTTCCTTAATTAGAACACCATCAAGATCACTTTTGGTTAGACTAGATTGAGCCAAGATTTCACATTCTTACTCTATTATTCTCCCTATCCCTGTGTTCGACCCCACACTACCGCAAGGACTCCGTATTGAGTTGGGGACACCTCTACTAGTCGGGTATAAATTCAAAGTCTGGTTTCTTTAACTAGGACAATTGTGTTCACACTTTTGTCCCATGAAAAAGAGCGCTCATAAGGACATATCATAAATAAATATGCCAATGTACACACCAAAATTAATAAATAAAATCAATGTAATTGCAACAAAAATGAAGCAACATCAAGTAATATAGAGAATATATGCACAATTTTCTGCTTCCATACCTCCATTCACTCTAATTTCTCACCACAGGAAGCAATCACATCCCTTTAATAACGGAACTCTATCCTTGTGTAAATCTCATAGGAATATATACAACTTTCTAAAACACCATTGATACTATGATTTTGATGTGTAGGTTTTGACATGGAAACTTATTTGTGAATGTGAAGTTGAAACATGGAATTTAAAGTTGTGTGTTGTGATTCTATGAAACCTAGATTGCTTGGTCATATTTGTATGTAGGGAACCAAGCAATGGTATGAAAGAAAAGATGACATGCTAGAAATATTATTTGATAGGTTGTTTTGGTATTGTGTTACTCAAGGACAAGAAACATTCATGTTCAGGGTAGTTTGATGAATGCATGTTCATGCCATTTATATTGCAACTTCTACATTAGTGTTTCTCATTTAGTTGTCCTTTTGCATCATAGTTTTCTTGGTTTTGTTATTTTTTTCTTTGTTATTAAATATTTTAATTTTGATCATATTTCTTGATTTTATGTAGAAAAAAGTACATATCAACCATGGAGAAAGTTAGAATTCCTTCCAGGGTTCATGTTTCAACATTCAAAAAAAATCCAAAGCAATTTAGAGCTAAATAGGTACAAGTTAAGCATGTTGATGTGAGATTAGATACCTTGATTGGTGACCAACTTGTCCATTTAAAGCACCTTCAAGGAAAGCTCCCCATTCTCTATTAATATTCATGGATCGAAAGATTAGAAGGTCGCTCTAATTGTTCAGCCGACCTCACTTCATGAAAGGCTGATACACATGTATAAAAGTGTCTCAAAGACAAGTATGATCAACCGATCCACCTAGCTAGTTCACTGACCAGAATATTACCTTCAAAGGTAGAAGTCATAATACATTTTAAGTGCCCACTTGATCATCCGATCCACCCCATAGATCGACAATCCACTAACTCTTTAGGGGATTTTTTTTATAATGATGATCGATTGATTAGCCTTGTTGGTCAGCCAACCAGAATTCCATCAGATGCACTGACAGGTGATTGATCAATCGATCGACCTTGTTGATCATCCTACAAACATGACAAACAAAAAAAAATTGCATAGCCTCAAACCAGAGGCTATTTTGTAACAAAAAGGGGGCACAACCTAATTATCTTTTGGTCTGTTAGCTATGAGTCTAGATCATGTTCTGCAATAAGGAATTAGGGAGAAGACATGGAAGAAGACCATCCTTGGAGAGTTTTTGGACTTGTTACTACCATAGTTGATTGCAGAAGTCAGAGACCTCTAGTTTCTTCTTTCTTATCCACCAATGACATGATTTATCCTCTCTTTTCATGTATTTGTTTTCTTATCATGACTATGACCAACTAAACCTTCTTGTTGGGGCGTGGGGAGTAACCACATCACCCACACTCTATCTTATTTGTTATCAAATTCAATTTCTCTCAGTATATTAGATTGTTCTTCATTGGGTTTATGGTTTCTAGTTGGATTGCTCTCCTAACTAGCATGTTTGATATAACCCTGAGTGTGTAGACCACAAAACTTCGGGTGAGATCTTTGAATGGAAGTTTTGGATTCCAGATGTGATCATGAAAGGGATCCTTGGGACAATTGGTTCATGATCCGTGGGTAATAGTACCTCGAGCTCACATGGAATTCAATCCATAAGCAGTTCACATTCTGAAGGAGGCAACTTCACATGGTTCTAGTTTAGATATCTAAGATTACTTAGTTGCAATGACTAGGATAGGTACATAGGTGATGGTAGTGAAATCCAAATGTCCTAGTGTTCTATAATATTGATTTCAACTCACCTTATAATGTGTTCCCTTACATTGCAATCCTTTAGTTCGATCATTAGTTTGCAATCTTTCTCAAACAAATGGTTTTTAAATATTATTCTTAATGTCTGGTTCTAAAGGAAATTTCTTAAAAACATTGTCATTTGGGTCCGACCCTTTGCTATTTTTCAATTGATCCTCCCATTTGTGGGTGAGTTAGATACAACTGGAATAAAAATTCCAAAACCTAGGATATTTCATCTTAGGGAATTTGTGTGTGCAAAAGAACTGGCATCAAGGCGACCTTGATACAACCTCATCAAAGTTATTTCTTTGAAATCAACCCAGACCTCCAGTCACAAATGTGACTAGAGAAATTGTGTTGAAGCTTCAAGGACCATCCCTAAGTTTATCCAATTCCCTGCTTGCTCTTTATCATAGTACACCTCCCCCTCTGATATTTTGGTTACTCCTTCTTGACATGTGCAACATTTGTACTTGTTTAGTTAATAATTTTGATCATGTGATGACTTGTTGACCTTGCTAGATCACCCAAACTCAATTTTTGCATACAGTTTACCTCAAAATGCTTTCCCCTATGAGTCTATTCTTCCTTTTTTGTATTCACTTCTACTTCTATGTCACAAGCATTCCTTTTATTTGAAAAGATATTCAAAAGACCTAAACTTCCAAGACATACCAAGTTTGTCATGCTAATAATTTCAAACTCTTGGGCCACAAGGTTTCTTTACCTTTTGGTCTTTCCTCCTTTAATCCACATATGGCTTGTAGGTAAGTGACAACATTCTCACAATTACTCTCTTCTGATCTAAGAAGCATATTTGTCCTTTACTCCTTTGTCTTATTATGCATTATTGAAACATCTTCCTTTTTTGTTGGTTTGGACTTCCAAACCTGATTTACATAGCTTTATTTCTCAATTAATGCTAAAAAAGTTTAACATGCTTATATATTTCTAGATTATTATGAGCCAACAAAATAACTATGACCATCACCTTTTATTATGAGTTAATTATCTCTCCATTTAATCATAAGGTAGGGTTTCTTTGTTTATTTGAACTTTGATTCTGCAACCAAAAAATCCTACCAAATGTGATCATTACCCGATTAATACTCTACTAGATTCTAGTCAAATAATCATGACTAAATCGTATGTACTTAATTAATAGATCATCATATCGTCAATTTTTTGCATGATTATGCATCAAGTCAAACTAAACAATGAAAAATATTTTAAATCAAATCAGATAGTAATACCAACATCATACTTGGTCTTCACTCCTTTCCTACTTAAATATTTTTCCAAGCAAATAAATTGATTGTGCCATCTAAGTGTTCAAACTAGATATCAATGCAACTGGGTTAACATATTTTACTTTCATGATTTAGCTAGCATTGCCTAATGAATTCTATATTCAACAAGATAATCATGTGACAACTAGAATTCCACAAGATCTTGCATAAAAATGTCGGACAGAGATCCCTTATTCATTTTATTCATCATTATCTTATCTCTCTCTTTATCTATTTATTATACTAGTTAGTTTGAATATTATTTGTATGTAATACGAGTTTGATCCAATTATATAATATAGTGTTTTAAATTTGATTTAGTTGCAAAAGAAATTTTTTTTGCATTATTCCTTATTTTCCTATTCAATACACTTATAAATAAGCACATCTACTCCCTTCATAGGGATTTCCTTTATGGACCGAATAGTTGGAATGGGGACCAATGTAGTAAATCATGATAGTAGCCTACATATTCCAACATAAAAATATTGTATTAGTTGCATAGGTGGGTCTGGCAATAAATGTCGGCATGCCTTTTATATTAACCAAGATACATGTACTATTACATATACAACTATAGACAACCATCTATTATTCTTCAAATATGTAGAGAGATGTATCATTGTTAAGAAAAGGTCTCCCAAGAAGTCTCAAATAATGTTCTATATAAGATGTCTTTGAGTGGATATATTAAAGTACTAGGAATAACAAATTGTGTGCACATACTGAAGAGCATTCTTAAACATGAAATTTCTTCAATGACTTATAATTTTAAGTCTTTTCATAATTAGTCTTTTCATAATCCACTTTCAGAATAGAAATCAAGAAAAAATAGAATTGCTAGTTTTTAGTGATTAATAATACAAATGAATAATTAAAAACTAATTACAAAAGGATGTCTCTTGTACCTAGAATTCCAGGCAACGACGCTCGCTCGCTCACTCTGCTAGGGTTTGTGACGCCCCCTTGGTGTTTCTGCATGCACGATGGTGGCGTCGGTGGCCACGGTGGCCATGGTGTTGGGCTCAGCTTTTTCAACACTCCCCTCTCCCTGATGGGTAGGGAGGCGACGGCCTATCTAAGGATCCCGACCTGGAGAAGACTACTATGGAGGGTGATGTCGAAGATGTTTATGTGGAAGACGGCTTGTTCGTGAGGAACCACGGTGCCGCTACTACCCCTCCTCCCCCGATATCCTATAAGGACACCACATATGGTCCTTCCAATGGAAAGCATCTGACGGTGAGGCCTGCTTCCCCTGATACACTGAAAGCTACAAACATCCATATTGATGGTAGTGAATCACTTCTGAACATCACAGTGAATCTCGACGCTCTGCCACCACTACTGGAACCCTGGTGATTTGCAATGGTGGTCAAAGTGATTGGGATTATAGTGGGCTTCACTGCACTGATCAATCGCATCATGTCCCTCTGGCACTTGACAGAGCAGTTTTGGGTGGTTGATCTTGAGATGGGGTACTTTATCATCCAACTAAGCAATCAAGAAGAATACATGCGAGCTATGATGGAAGGTCCATGAACCATCTTTGGCAACTATCTATCTGTCCAATCATGGTCATCGACATTCCGTTCCATCGGTCACATTCCAAGGAAACGAGTCATATGGCTAAGGGTCCCAGAACTACCTGTATTTCTCTACCATAACCAACTGCTTGTCAGTTAAGATGATCTAGTTGGAAAAACTATTAAGGTGGACATTACGACACTCTCTGGTCATCGTGAGAAGTTTGCTCACTTGGCAGTTGAAGTGGAAACTAACAAGCCTCTTCTACCATATATTTACCTCATTGGAGAGTATTACAGGCTGGAGTACGAGAATCTACCTAATGTCTACATGAAGTGCAGAAGGGTAGGTTACGAGGATAAGGATTGCACCTTTGTCACCCCCTTTGCCCCCATGGAGCCTGCATCGTCCTTAGGCCACACCTTACTAAACCCGATCACATACACTCAGCAAATCCATGCCAAGAAGACGGAGCGGAGACCACCTCCTACAAAAAAACCTACTCATGCACAAAGTGAGGAGGAGGTAGCCCCAGTAACTACTGAACACATCTTTCAGACCAAGAAAACGTCGACCCTCCCACAAGATGAGTCAAAGAATGATGAAGAGGAGTGGCACATAGTCCATAACAGGAAGCAAAAAAAGAAGAGCACTCATCCCAAACAAGCTACCCAGCCACTCACCAACGACGGCCTACCTCCCAGACCTTCAGCCAAGCAAGGTCCAAGCACCTCCCAAGCCAATATTTTAGTGATGCTATTTAATAATGAAACCAATTAAGGTAGACAATAGGAGGACCCACCCAATCCTCCGTTCCAGTACGTGGCATGGGGGAACCTATGGTGTTGTCTCAAATACAACAACCCTTCCAAACACAACAAACCTATGGTGTCTCCGTAATAGAAAGATTATATACCAGACTGTTAGTCCAAGTAGAGAAAGGAAAAAGGGTAAGCTGGCCCAGATGGTCAGAAACTTCAACCAAGGATCTGAGGTGAAGCAGACTCTCGATTTCATAGAAGAAACCACTGTTGTATCTGATGACGAGATGGTTGGTGAGGACAAGTCTGTCGGCCTCTGCGCAGCCATTGCTTGATGGTTGTCCCTCCCTCCCTATATTTTTAGAGATTAACTTCTTGTGTTGGAATATCCAAGGATCTTGTTTCAAGAAGAAAATCCATCTTCTAAAAGATTACAAACGTAGATACAGTCTGCAAATGATGGCTATTGTTGAACCTCATGTTAGTGGTTCAAATGAGATGGATATTATTAAGAAGATTGGCTTCCCTTCCTCATATTATGTTGAGGCTCTTGGGTTCTCTAGGGGCATTTGGCTTGTGTGGGATGATTCTATCTGCTTTGTGGACATCATCCAAAATCACCGACAATTTATTCACAATCTCATCAACGGGGCCTGGTACATTACGATAGTCTATGGTAGCCCAAACCCCTATCTGTGGGATCTTCTTTGGAATCGTCTACATGAAATCTCCTCCACTATCCAGGATGCATGGGCAGTAGTTGGTGATTTCAACGCCATGTTGGACATTGCAAAATGGACGACACTTCGATCATTGCTCTAGTAGAAAGTTCAACTCCTTCCTGTTGTGCACTTTCCTTATAGATATGAAGGTGGATGGCCCCTTCTTTTACCTTTAAATGTCTTCATCTCCTAGAGAGACTCGATAGAGTCATTGCAAACAATAAGTGGATGACACAACAACTGGAACTTTGATAATGGTCCTCCCCCAGCTCCACAGTGATCACAACCCCATCCTCATGCATAACATCCCTGTCCAATGGCTCAGATCTAGCCCTTTCTGAATGAAGGCTATCTAGTCTCTGTCTCCTACTTTTAAAGACATCCTTGCTCAATCTTGGGACCTGAATACATGTTTTCTATAAGCCCTCCCCTCCTTTTGTAATGTGACTATGCAGTGGGATGTTGTCCACACCAATCAGACTGGTAAGATAAAGAATAAAATCATGAAAAGTCTCAACTCTTGTTAGGTACATCCCAACTACATGAGTTCTGTTCATTAAGAGCTAACCTCATCTTGCCTCCAAGAAGGATATAGCAATATCCTTCTACAGGAAGAAGCCAATTGGAACTAACAAGCCAATATGAATTGGCTTAGTCTGGGAGACGAGAACACCAAGTTCTTCAATACTTATGTTAAGATGAGGTGTCACTTCAAAAAAATCTCTTGACTCAAAGACGCTAACAAAGTTTGGGTCGAAGCTCCAGACACTCTAAATGCCATGGTGTACTCCTTCTTTGAAGATCTTATGTCAGGACCAAGTCCAAGACAAGGTGTCGAGGTCAACGAGATTGTCTTTCCCAGATCCTTCTCTCATCCTAGTGTTGATTGTTGTACTACTATAAAAAAACACCCATTCCTGAAGAAATCAAACGTGTCATGTTCATGATAGCCCCTGAGAAAGCTCCCAGACCCGATGGTGTATAATAATTCCTTCATCCAGAAACATTGGAACGTGGTCAGACTATCTATTATTCATATTGTGAGCAATACCTTCAACAATGACACTATCAATGACATATTGGTAAACTCTTACATGGTGTTAATCCCAAAGTCGAAGCAACCCCAAAGTTGCAGTGATCTTCGGCCCATCTCCTTAAACAACTCATGCTTTAAACTTATCTCAAAAATCATTGTTGAACGTCTCAAGCCGTTGCTCAATGGTTGGGTGTATGAAATCCAATCTAGCTTCATTTCAGGTCGCATGAGATGGACATTCATCCTAGACACCCTGAAGAGAATCAGAATACTAGACAAAATCATCAGCCTGATAATGCAAATCATCTCCACAGGTCAAACCTCCATTTTATGGGAAGTTTGCCCCATGGAGCCCTTCAAGGCTACCCAAGGTGTCCTTCAGGGGGACCCTATAAGTACATATCTCTTTGTGCTTTGTATGGAACGGCTTAGTCAAGCCATCTCTCTCTCAATCTCAACTGGTGATTGGAAGCTGATCTGCCTCTCCCGCCATGGCCCTCCTCTCTCTCACGTGCTATTTGCTGATGATATTCTTCTCTTGGCTGAGGCTTCTATTGACCAAGCTCAAGTTATTAACAAGGTTCTAAAGGATTTTGCCCATGTATCTGGCCAGATAGTTTCCAAGACAAAGTCTCGATGCTTCTTCTCACCGAATACCTCCAGGATAGTGACCTCATCTTTCTACAGACGTTTGGACATACAGTGCACCACAGACTTGGGACACTACCTGGGTGTCCCCATCCTCCATCATCATGTCAACAAATCCACTCATGGAGCTATCTTAACTACTATCAAGGAACGGATGACCAGATGGTCCGCTCGTCAACTATCGCTAGCAGGTCAGATTATGTTGGCAAAGTCTACTCTACATGCTATACCCAGCTACACTATGTAGTCTGTTCAACTTTCACCCTCCCCTTGCGACGACATAAACAAGCACGTCAAGAATTTTATTTGGTCTAGAGGGCGATCCCATCACAATCTCTCCTTGGTATCCTACAAGGTCATTACCCTACCTAAAGAAGATGGTGGACTGGACATCAAAGATGCTAGAAACTAGAACATTACTCTTATGCTCAAGAACATTTGCCAATTTATGAACAACTAGAATACTCTTTGGGTCCGAGTTATGCGTCAGAAGTATATGCCCAATGGTTCCCCTGTTAAGAAACCTAGTTCCTCAGTTTGGGCCTTCATTCTCAAGCACTCCCATGCTATTATGAAAGCTTTGGAAATCACCATAAACTCTGGTCTTCTTTCTAATGCCTGGAAGAGAAAGTGTATGCATAGATCATCCTTTAAGGACCTTGAGCCAAACTTCACCCCACCACAAGATTTGCTGGACCTTTGTGTATCTTCAATGGTCCTGGAAGATGGATTCTGGGATAGGTCCTTTATCCATGAATATCTTCCTTCCTCTACATGGAAACACATCCCCACACCTACCCACAAGTACCCACTTTGGGAATGGATACTTGGATTTGGCCTTTAAATCAATCTAATTCTCTTACTACTAAGTCTGTATACCAGTGGCTGAGATAGAACTCCCTTCCGGCCTTGGCTGGGCGTTGGTACTCAATATGGACACAGTGCATGCCTGCAAGAATCAAAACTTTTCTCTGGTTCGTTCAGCACAAGGCTATCTTCACAAATGTCAAGAAGGTTCTCTGGCATATCCCGACGTCTGACACCTGTCCCGTCTATTCTAATGCACTGGACACCCTTGTGCATTGCTTGTGGGACTGGATTCTTAGTAAAGAAACATGGATGGCTCTTGGTGTAGGTCCTCAATTCTTCCTTTACACTAAGGATGATTGGATTAAGGTGCTGACCTCTTCCAAATGTAGTGATCCCAATTCCTTACTCCCTGTTGTTGCTAGTTGGGCGATATGGATGTACAGAAATGAGTTCACGCATGCCAAAAAGATTATTCCACTAAAGCGCCATATAACTTTCATCAAATAAAAGATAAGATCCATTCTTGCTTTGCCACACCATGTCGGTCCTCCCTCTCTAGTACCTAGAGAGAGTGGCAGCCTACCTTTAGGCCATCCTATCCTCATGTTCATCGACACCTCCTTCATACCATTGTCTTCCTCGAATGGCATCAGAATTCATATAGTGGATGAGCATGGTAAATTCATCATGGGTTATGGTCACCCAGTCATGCTAACTCAGTGTTGGATGCAGAAATTCAAGGTATCATTAGAGATTTAGAGCTCTATAAAAGTACGGGATGGTGATCCCCCACCATCTTGTCGGATGCAACCTTGACAATTAGGACTATCACTGGGACCATCCCACCAGCAAACACCTTTTCCTCGCACATGAGGTGTCTCATAATGCTTTGTGAAGATGTTGGAAAACCACATGTCACCTTTATCCCTAGATCTTTCAATTGTGTAGCTGATAGAATTGCTCGTTTCTCTGTCAAGTTTGCCTCGTCCTTTACTTTTTCTTGTAAACCACCTTGTCTTACTAAGGATGTTAATGTCTGTCTGTATGATTTATGGCCTGCACTAGAGAGTAGGATGAATGAAAACTAGCCTCTATAGTTGGCAAAAAACAAAAGGATGTCTTTTGATATGTAATGGGTATGTATACCTATTAATTAGTTTAAGGGTATTGAATGAAAAATGTGTAAATAACAGATCATCATTACCTATACACATACTACGGGGCAAGTGGTAAATTCTCCCAATAGCTTAACCATAACTAAAATCTAATGCATCTTCATAAACTCTATGTATTCCTTAATTTTTTCACAATAGCTTATGCTTTTGAGTCTTTTCATAATCCCCATTTAGAAAAAAAATCTAGAAAAAAACACAAATGCTTGTTTTTCATCATTAATAACAAAACAAATATTTTCAAATTAGTATCTATTGATAATAATTACCAAAGGATGTCTCTTGAGTCATAATGGGTACATATACCTAGTAATGAGTCTGAGGGTATGGAGTGAAAATTGTGTAATAACAAATCCTCATGGTCTATACTTAGAACATAGGCCAAGGGCTAGATTACTCCAACACACATATGAAATATAACACATCTTTATAGACTACATGTATACCTTGATGTGAGCACCGGGGTGGGTCAAACCTAGTTTTGGTAAGCTCTTTCTAAAACATATATGATTGTTAAATGGTATGTAGGTCGGATTTAGGCCCATATAGTGTTCAAAAGTTTTTTCATGTACCCCGAAAGTATTATTAATGTAGGTTTTGACTGGGTCTATTAAAACACAAAAAAGTGAAAATTTTCAAAACAAATATGTAGACACGTATATTTTTATAACTCAATCAAATTTATCTTATATAAAATTATAATATGGGGCTTCATGCTAAACTTTACCTTATAAAAGATATTTACCTCGTATATATTAAATGGATGGATAGATGTAATTACATGTGTGATATGTATGAGTATCTAGATTCTTTGGTATGCCTTAGGACAAGCATATCTCTTACAACGAAAGTGTCAATGTACTTTGTCTGAAACCTGTATAATTTTTATGTCTAAATTTGGGATAGGTAATGTCGGTATGGACACGGGCTGAAAGATTTATTTCAATCCTATTCTCACGATATGTATACATCTCTTGAGGATTTGTTATTTTCCCTTTTGGTATTCTATAATTTAAAAATATACCATAAATTTCGACACATGCTCTCCATGGTATATGATAAAGAATATGAAGACTTGTCCACAGATATAGAAATTAGTTGTTTCTATGTGACTTTGTTTTGGTTTGATGGATTCACTATTAAGCAAGCAATTTAATGAGGGCCTTCTTAATAACATATGTTCTATAAGATGCATACCTAAAAATAAACTTAATTTTGCATTTCCAAGAAACCAAGTAAAGCTTTGTCCTCATTGGTTTGGTGGGCTATCCACACAAACCTATTAGGAAGAATCATTTGGCATGTTTTTCACTATTTGTTTAAGCTTATGTCTCCTCGACCTCGTTTAGCATAAATATACTATTGATAGAATTCATATTTACTGGAAATAATTAGTGTATACCATGTAAATCTACAATATAGTAACATAAACAACACAAGGGAAACAAACCAAGATCTAATAAGAAACAAAAAAACTCAAAAGTATATGGACCCAAATATATCAAATATACATTAGTAACTTGTCTTATAATAAGACGTCCACAAAGGACTTGACCTAGATAAAATCATGATCCACTAATGGTGCAAGCATGTGTATATGCTTTCTATTATGGGATAGATCATTCATACACTCAAAAAATAGACCATGCCTCGCACAAACTTTAACAAGGCCTCTATCCTCTAGAGAGTATCTATGGTCACTTGCAATAATTATTGAATGTAGTAGCAAGAAGAAAAGTGAAACGATTGAATCATTTGGATTCTAGCCACCACCACATAGTTAATGGGTCAACAAAAAATTATATTTCTCTAATCGTCACAAGGAATATTTGTGCAAGTGGCTGAATCGCTTCTTTCTCTCACACATATAGTTTTGAATAGGATGTGTCAATCAAATATTGTGTCATCTACTAGATTCGTATGGATACAGTTTGTGTCTGACCAAGTCTAAGACCAGATTTAGTAATTTCCTTCATACACTTTCAACTGGTTGAATGTAGATCTCAAATGCATCAAATCTCACATATAATTTCAAATCGCCAAATACAATACTCATATACAGTTTGGACTTACTTGAACAAAATTTTAGCTACTTGAATGTATCACTCAGTTACAGGTCAAGTACAATAAAAATAGATTAAGTTTTCATTTTTATTCCTTTTAGTGTAGTTAGAGTTCAAAGATCAAAGATCATTCCCTGAGTCCTAAGGCTTGAGGCCTGAGATTGGCCTAACGTGTGTGTGTTTGTGTGGTTCCCTCTTCTAGTACAATTGAACAAGTTCTTACAATCCTTCCCACATATAAGTTTTAACATGGGATTAAAGTCCCCTCTCCATGAATAACACACCACTCACAAACTATAAAGAGGCTACTACTATTAGATTCGTATATTCTAAATATATTCTCAACAAAGTCTACCTTCTATGTTGAACCACTACCTAATTTATTCAATATAACCCCATTAGGAACTAAGTCAACATACATCTTAAACCTAAACCTTGATTGCAAAGTGCTTATTGATAATGAAAAATCGTAGGATATATTAGTGATGTATAGGGTTGAAGCAATAATATCAACACATTTTTCTTTTGTGTTATGATTGATTTTCCAATAAATAACACAATCCCCCTATCTGGACTCTAAACTTCATTCACTTAGTTGGACATCTCCAATGATGTATTACTAACATCACATCCAAATGTTTAATCCCCTAGAGTATAATTTTTTTGCTTGGTTACAGTCTGTGATTCTTATAGGTTTCATGGGGACAAACATGTACATGTTCTTAATAATCAATTTAATTTAACAATCATCAATTCATCTGATATCTTGTTGTTAGAACATTGAACCTAATTTGTGAGATCATCATTGTTTTAGGTTGTACTTTTGCAATCTATGAATAATTCATGGGTATCATCCCCATATCCAACATGGATTTATCTACCATTTCTATAGAAAGTCCCTTTTGTATTATCTTTGGTATTAATGTAATTAACTGAACAACCCGACTAGACACGAGGTCCCTCCAGCCTTCAGTCTAATTTGACGTGTCTTATTTGTTTTCATTGTATGCGGATCTCCTTAATTTATCAATTTTTAGCATGACATGACAATACATTGAGATTGTAGGAAATGACAATTTTACCATAGATAAGCTGGACATATGTCCCTTTATCTATTTAGATTCCATCAAAAGTTCATCCAAGGGAAACAACTCAACCTCAAAGGTGGGCCTAGATAAGACGGTTTGTTTCTTAAACTTCAATGTGATTGTGCTACCGTCCCAATAAAATATCCCATACTCCTAAATTTCTTATCTATCCATCATGCATCACTAAATCCTTCAAGAAATGGTGTTCATAATGAGAATCAAGGTAAGAAATACCCTTTATATATCTAAGTGACTTTAGATCATCCTGATGGCATCTATTTGGATAAATTGTCTATCTACTTAAATGTTGACATCAAACACAATGTTCGGTTGTGTATGATACATATGATATTTTTACTTTTAATAATCCAAAATTACCTAATTGAGACATGGGAATACTACTTCCATTTTTTGAATAAATATTTGGAAGGATCATATGGAGTTTTGAAATGTATACTAGATGTATAGTAAAATTTCTCTAATGCATTCTCAACATAGTGAGATCCAGAAAATGTTATGCATCTACAGATCTAGTGATTTTAAACCCTAAAATTATATATGCTATTTCCATATCCTTTATGTCAAACTTACTCATAAGAATGATTTAGTCCAGATAATAACTCTCATACTAGAACAATATATAAGTGAGACATTGTGCATTTTGGGCACCTTTATGATCTAATTACTCTTTCAACCTCACTCAGAGTTGAATTTCTCACTCCTAGTGATTCCCATGACTTCATGACTCGATGATGTCCAATATAGAGAAAATCCACATTTTGAATCATTTAACTGTACCTTTTTGTATGAAACCCTAGCTTACATTGATTCCCTAGTCTTTTGATTGATATTTGAAAATACATAATCTTTTTTATTTCAAACTTTATACATATCTAGTAATTTTAAACCATAAAATTATATATGCAACTCCCATATCCTTTACGTCAAACTTACTCATAAGAATAATTTAGTCTAGATAATAATTCATATTAGAACAATATATAAGTGTGACATTGTGCATTTTGGGTACCTTTGTGATCTAGTTACTCTTTTATCCTCAGTCAGAGTTTAATTTCTCACTCATAGTGATTCTCATGACTTTATGATTCAATTATGGTCATTGTACATAAAATTCACATTTTGAATCATTTAATTGTACCCTTTTGCATGAAACCCTAACTTACATAGACTCTCTAGTGTTTTTATTGATATCTTGATAATACATAATCTTTTTTATTTCAAAATTTACACATTTGTTTTGCACTCTATCATGAAGCTCTCGTCCAAATTTAAAGTCAACTAGACTTTCCTATGAATATTTATGAGATTTCTAAAAATTCACCTCAAAAACACCTTTTCCCCTTGTTCAGGCTTTTTGGGTCAAGAATGCACCTTAATGGGCCCTGGCCATGCCTTGGCAAGCCCACCTAAGCATGAGTCTTCCCCTACCTAGGGTAGAAATAACTCACCCTAGAAGTTGCAATAGCCGGATCCACCTCCATTTCTCCCTCATTTCTTACTGATTTTGCTCCATTTTTGACCTATTCGGTTCCGTTCTCGGTTCTGCTCCATTTTCCCACAGTCTAAACATCAAATGGTGGCCTTTAGTGAGAATTGTAGAGATTTATCCTCTCCCTCCACTATGGATCTTTGGCTTCATAATACCCTAACCCTAGAAACCATCTTACTATAAAAAGATGCTTGTTGAGTTTGTCTTGCTTCCACAAACACAACCACACCCACATATTTGGCCCTCGTACCCTCTTTCTCTTGCCCACTTTCCTACCGCCCCAAGTAGCCATGGTCCTATAGTAACTTAACATGTTTCTCTCTCCTTTGGCATGCTTCTCTCTCCTTTGGTATTCTTCTCTCCCTTTCTCTTTCTAAAAATATGTATTTTGATTATAACTTCTTCTTCGAATCTAAAAATGGTCGAACCTATAGTCCCTTTTGACGACAAGATCAAGCCAAACCTAATGGAAATATTTTAAACACCTAATTTAGTATTCCTTTTCAAAAGATGTATATATATAATGAACTTTGATGGTGATTTGCAAATCAAGTTTATAGCTTTATCTAATCTTGACCATATTATCATGAAATTGTGTGGGATCTATAATAGATTTATTGTTATGACCATGATATCAAACTTCAAAAGATGAATACTTTATCTAAATGAATTAATACTTGACAATAAATAGGGAATTTCTCAACCTAGTATATATGAATCATTCGTACATACCTTTACTCTCATTGTTAATTGAAACTTGTATAAATCATGTTTTTTGTTAACGATGCATGGAAATCATATGATCACGTAGGGAGAGTATCGTTATCTTACATTGGATACTAGAATTATCAAACATCCAATACTGACCAAAGCTACTTACACATTGACTATTTCTTGACCTTACTCATTAAAACCATATGATCACATAGGGAAAGTATCTTTATCTTACTTTGGATACTAGAACTATCAAACATCCAATACTGACCAAAGCTACTCACACATTGACTATGTCTTGACCTTACTCCTTAATCACCTCATATTGAGAATTGTGATTTGAGATCTTTTGTGAGGTACATGTTCTCTAACATCTTGACATTGGATGTCGTGATGTAGTGTATGATTTTTTACCTATGGATAAAAACACTTGGCTACATACATGGTTGATCTACCTTGTTCCGTATGACTAGAGTTTTGAATTTATATATGTATATTGATCATTATTTTATTCGGTTATTTAGACTTGCAATATACTCCCTTTGTTTCCTTGCTACTATTTAGTCTTGAGCCTTCCCCCTTTTGTTTCTAGGGGTCAAGTGGGGACCCTTTTGCCTTTCCCTTAGGGTTAAGTGGCACCTTGTTATTCTATTCACCCACTCTCGTTATATGAGGTGATTGACTCTTGTTATGGATTATATTGCATTTGTTTAATTTCTATAAACTTGTACTTTTGATCACTTGAAAGTTTATCTCCTTGTTAATATCTTATTTTGCATAAACATGTCAAGTGGTTCTTTCCTTTCTAATATACTTATATTATTTCATGCTTTTCATAATCATAATCAATGTTTATGAATTGACATTTGTTCATGATTTTCAATTTAGGCAAACAATGAAGACTCTAATGTGGTCTCTTTATCCACTGTACTTTGTTATAAGATTTGAAGCTAGACTAATAAATCTACAAACATGGGAGCATAATATGCAATCAGGTTGAATTAAATTTTTTCATAGTCAGTTTCTCTCTCCTTTCTAGTTGCTATATTGTTGCCCACATGTCATGTAAAAAAATTTGTGGTTTAGTTTTAATAAAATGAGATGTTATGTTCTTCTATGCATATGATCATGTAAGATTATTTGGACCAAAAAGATATGGGTGCTTCGATCCCTCTACCACTGTATAGGTAGTGGGATTGGGATTGAGATAAGTATAAGTCTGTGACATTTTGTATCAGGGCTTCATGATAGAGTCTACAACTGGTGTGTAATATTTGAAATAAAAAATATAATGTATGATAAAGATATCAATCAAAACACAAGGAAGTCTATAACATCCCAGGATTTGAGGCCTTGGATATAATGATCTTAAAAGGAATAATTGGACCCATATCACCAAGGTGCACCTCCTTTTCAGGGAGCCCATCAGTAAAGAACTCCATAGTTAAGTGTGCTCAGCTTGGAGTAGTACTAGAATGGGTGACCAGTCGATAAGTTGATCTTAGCTTGCATGTGTGTGAGGACAAAGCATGCAGTTAAGGCTAATGGTGGTCTGTGGGGCCATTCGTCACTCTTGAAACTCTGTTAGAGCCTAGGGCAATGGACTTGAGCATTTACAAATGGAATCAAAGCCATTTTCCCTCTAGTAGGTCGGGCCTACATGGGCATGTGGAATGTTAGTCTTAGAGCCGTGCGGTCCAGGCATGTTGGAAATGACTATCTGTAGTGATGGAGCCACCCTTGGAACGTCCCATGATTTGAGGCCTTGGATATAATTATCATAAAAGGAATGATTGGACTATCCATATCACCAAGTTGCACCTCCTTTTTAGGTAAGTTGATCCTGTCTTGCGTGTGTGAGAGGATCTATGTAAGCTAGGGCTTCATGCAAAAAGGTGCAATTAAATGATTCAAAATGTGGATTTTCTCTATAGTGCCCATCATTGAGTTATGAAATCATGGGAATCACAAGGACTGAGAAATTAAATTCTAATTGAGGATGAAAGAGTAATTAGATCATAAAGGTTTGCAAAATTCACAATGTCACATCCACACGTACCTCTCAAAGTAAAATCTTAATTCACAAGTTTTGAAACAAGATCAGGGAGTATTCAATGTGGCATTGTCCATATTGGACACATTTATGATCTAGTTACTCATTTATCCTCAGTTGGTATTGAATTCCTCAGTCCTAGTGATTACCATGATTTCATGACTCCATGGTAGCCACTATAGAGAAAATTGACATTTTGAATCATTCAATTCCACTTTTTTGCGTGAAACCCTAGCTTACATACACTCCCTAGATCATACATTTTTTTATTTCAAATTGTTGTAGACTCTATCATGAAACTCTGGGCCAAATTTTAGGTCACCTACTACTTTCCTATGAATACTTATGAAATTTCTATCAATTCACCTCAAAAACACCTTTTCCACCCTGGTTTAGGTGTTTTGGGCTGATAATGCACCTTATTGGCCCTGGCCGCATGCCGACCAACCCACCTAGGTAGGAATCATCCCCTACCTCGGATAAGGAAGCAAAAACCCGCCCTAGATGTTGCAATAGCCGGATCCACCTCTGTTTCTCCATCATTTCTTACTGGTTTTGGTCCATTTTGACCCATTCAGTTCCTTTCTCGAATCTACTCCATTTTCCCATCATTTGGACATCAAATGGTGGCCTCTCATGAGGATTCTAGAGAATTCTCATCTCCCTCCACCATAGAGCTTTGTCTTCATAATATCCTAACCCTAGACACCCTCTTACTATAGAAAGACTCTTGTTGACTTTGTCTTGCTCCCACGAACACAACCATACCCACGGATTTCGACCTCATGCCCTCTTGCTCTTTCTCCCTTACCCATTTTCTCAAGTAGCTGTGATGCTACAATAACACGGTCTGCTTCTCTCTCCTTAGCTATTCTTCTCTCCCTTTCTCTCTCTCTCTAAAAATATATATTTTATCATAACTTCTTTATAGAATCTCAAAAATAGTTGAATCAACAGTCTGATTTGACCGCATGAGTGAGTTAGGCATGAAGGAAATATCTTAAACACCTAATTCAATAAATTTTTCAAAATATATATGGTGAAAATCAAGTTTATAGCTTTATCTAATCTTGACCATATTATCATAAAACTGTGTGGGATCTATTACAGATCTATTGTTATAACATGATATCAGACTTTAGAGCATGAATACATAATCTAATTGGATTGATACTTGACATTGAAAAGGAACTTTGCCATCCTAGTACATTGAGTCATCCATCCATATCTTTACTTTCTTTGTTCATTGGAAACTTGTAAAAAAATATGCTTTTTGTTAAGGATGAATGAAAATCATATGATCATGTGGGACATGTACCTTTATCTTACTTTGGATACCAAAATTACCGAACATCCAATCCAGACCAAAAAATACTTACACATTGATGAGGTCCTGACCTTACTTCTTGTTCACCCTCATCTTCAAATTTGTAATTTGAGATCTTTTGAAAGGTATGTGTACTCTAAAATGTTGATATTGGATGTTGTGATGCATATGATTATGTACCTATGGATAAAAACACTTGGATACATACATGGTTGAGCTACCTCCTTCCCTGTGACTAGAGTATTGAATTTATATATGTATACTGATTGTTCTTTTGTCCAGTTATTTGGATTTGCAATATACTCCCTTTATTTCCTTGCTATTGTTTTATCTTGTTCCTTTCCCCTTTTATTTTAAGGGCTCAAGTGGCGACCTTTTGCCTTTTCCTAAGGGTGAAGTGGTCCTTGGCCTTTCCCATAGGATTAAGTGGCTCCTTGTTAGTATTTTCACCCACTCTCGTTATGGGAGGAGATTGACTCTTGTTATGAAGTATATTTTGTTTTTTTTGTTTCTAAAAACTTGTACTTGTTGATCACTTGAAAGTTTATCTCCTTGTTAATATGTTATTTGCATAAACATGCTAAGTGGTTATTTCCTTCCGAATATACATATATTTTTACATACTTTTCATAACTGTACTCAATGTTTATGCATTGAAATTGGGTCATGATTTTCAATTTAGGAAAACAATGAATACTCTACTCATGTCCCTTTATCCACTGCACTCTACTAGAAAATTCGAAGGTACACCAATAAATCTCAAAACATAAGAGCATAATATATTATCCAGTCATAGTAATTTATATCGTAGCTAGTTTCTCTCTCCTTTCAAGTTGCTATCTTGTTACTCATAGGCCATGTAAAAGCTTTTGTAGATCATTTTTAATAAAAAGAGATGATATTTTCTTTAATGCATGTGATTGTGTGAGTTTAGTTAGGCCAAATAGGAATGAGTGCTTCAATCCCTCTACCACTGTCTATGCAATGGAATTGGGATTGAGGTAAGAATGGTTCCATTTGGTATCATAGCTTTTTGATTAGAGTATGCAAAATCATGTAACATTTGAAATCAAAATGATTATGTATGATCAAGATATCAATCAAAACACTAGGGAGTCTATGTGAGCTAGGGTTTCATGCAAAAAGGTGAAATTAAATGACTCAAAATGTGGATTTTGTCTATCATGGCCATCATTGAGTCATGAAATCATGGGAATCACTAGGAGTGGGAAATTAAACTCTAACTAATTAGATAAAAATGATGCCCAAAATGTACAATGACACATCTACACACACCTTTCAAAATAAAACCGTAATTCACAAGTTTTCAAACAAGACCAGGGAGTTTTCAATGTGACATTGTTCATTTTGGGTACCTTTATGCTAGTCAGTCTTTTATCCTCAGTTAGAGTTGCATTAATTACTCCTAGTTATTCCAATCATTTCATGACTCAATGATGACCACTATAGAGGAAATCCACATTTTGAATCATTAAGTTGCACCATTTTGCATGAAAGCTAGCTTACATAGACTCCATAGTGTTTTGATTCATATCTTGATCATACATTTGATTTAAAGTTTTACACACTTGTTTTACAATCTATCATGAAGCTCTGGTCCAAATTTTAGGTCATTTGGACTTTCCTATGAATACTTATGAAATTTCTAAAAAATCACCTCAAAACACCCCCACCTTTAGGATTATTGGGCCGAGAATGCACCTTATTGGGCCCAAGCCAGACGCCGACTGGCCAACCCAGGCTAGGATCACCCCCTACCTCAGGTAAGACAGCTACAACCCACCCTAGACACTATAATAATCAGATCCATCTTGGTTTCACCCTCATTTCTTACCGGTTTTGCTCCATTTTTGACCCATTTGATTCCTTTCTCAGATCTGCTCCTTGATACGCATAGAAGAGCACACCAACTTACTAAGATTATTATTTTAGAGTTTAATCCTATTTTACTTTCCAATTAAGGCTAGTATAGAAGGGTCGATCCCACACGACAACATTTTTAAGATTGTTCTCTTTTAATCCCGATTGATTTTTGAAATTATTTCTTTTTAGTATTTTTGAATAAGGAATAAAAAGTAAATTTCAGTTGGGGATTATTTGATTCACTAGAATGAGAAATTAAAATGCAAATAAAGTAAAAGATTACACTAAAACAAAGAAAGGAAATGATTATTCTAAGACAAGAAGGTAAAGGAAGAAGATTGTTAGCACATAAGATTATCTAAACAAGAACTAAATTGCAAGAATTGAAAAGAGATCGATGGAAACAAGCATCAAAGAATGATTGAATTAGATGGGGAAAACATCAAGGCTTAAGGGTTTCACCACCTTGGCCCTTGTGAAAATAAGATCACGAGATACATGACGATAAGATAGAAGTAGGCATGTGGATTATTTGTAAGAAAAATGCAAGAGATGAACTCCACATGAACCCATTGGTTTTGCCATTCATGCTTCGTAGTTCTTCATCCTAAAGAATATTTTTTCACGGTCACATCCAAACCCTCATGAAATCATTTTAGGCATTCTAAATCCTTGGTTCAATGGTCACATCCGGTGGGATTAACTGACGATGAAAATGATTAATTACTTCGTTTAAACTGAAAATCTCTAAACCAAAAACCATCCATCTAAAATAGTTTCTCTGCCTATCTATAGGTTTTGAGGACTCACACTTTTTGTACTAGATCCTCTTTACACCAAAAAGTGTGGATATTTTGTGTGTATCATCTATGCATTGAACCTAGTCATACCCACATGCAAGGGTCACTAATGTGTCTATCAAAGTATAATGTACTTATCATATTTATGTTCAAGGTCTAAGAATTTTACATATGTATAGAGTCCTTGGAAAGGTAATAACCCAGGTGGTGAAAGAATGAGCTCCCAAATTAAGGGACCCATGATTGAACCCTGGATGTGCACCTTGAAATGAAAAAGATCATGTCGCACAGATTGACCCAATGTGTGAGTTTAAATTCTCCCCTGATGTTCGGGTAGCTGGGGGCAGGATGGGCATTTACACTACTAAGGTGGGGTCACCAAAGTTTCTTTTCCTTAGGAAGGGCTCCACCATCATAAAAAAACCACATATATAAAAGAATCAAAAGGCACATACAAGAAAACATAGTTCATCCAATAGCATATTCCAAGCTTAAGATTTATATATCATAGGTATATATTCATTCATATCATTATCAGGCCCAATAGGAGGTCAAGTGTTCCTATATGGAAATCAAAAACGTGTGAGACTAGATCCAACATTAAAAATATATATTAGATCTTGAAGATACTAGAATACAAGAATAACCATATATAATTCTAGGATTCCTTAAATGAATAACATGCTAGGGTATTATCCATGTATTATTATGTCATAGTTTACCATGTACTCATAGGAGTTGAGATCTAGAGTCATGATGATCAAACCATGGTACATTGCTCAGGTTAGAATCTAATCTGACTTGAACAACATCATGAATGAGTATTAGATCTCCTTTCATCATTCAATTCACTTTCACTTTCATGATTTATAATGCTTATAATGATTAACATAATGATTGAATAACAAGAACCATATGATTTATTCATCATCTTTTGATAGAGTCTAACATAATATTCAGAAGATTAATAATTACATTCGATAGATTTTCATTAAAAGTCAAAGTTACAATGAAGAAACCTAGATTGTATGATTAAATTGAAAGAAAATCGAGTTGTTGTAACAAGGTATTGGATAAGAGTTATTTATGTCCTTATAATAAAGTAGTAAATATTGTGAGCATGGTCATACTTCAAGCTTATAAAGAGAGATTTTGAATCTCTACATCTAAACGAGAATATGGCCCATGATAGAGCTGAAAGGAAATGAAGGATTCATGTAGTCGACCCCAACATAGTTGGGACTGAAGCTTAGATGATGATGATGGTGATAATTTGAGCAACAAATTTATATAATATCATTTTTGGAAGTTTGTACCAATCAAAATATAGGGAAAATGATTTATTAATTGACTAAATGAAAGAATATTAAAGGTGAGCCATGCCTCACTCATCAGAAGCAAGATCTAATTGTGTGGATCCTCTCCTTGACCCATTGGTGAGGAATGCCTAACAGGGTGTAAGGCCCCTAACCTAGGTTAGTGCTTGTTTGTGTTTGCCTTGCTAAATAATATGCTTAAACCTTAATCTAATCTCTTTAGATGCTTTAATAACATGTGGCGTGCTTATGTTTTTAGTTTGGTCATTTTCAGTTGATGTTTGAGCTAGTTATGTTTGCTTTGGACCAAGTTGCAATTTACCCATGTTGAGGGTTAATCTTGCAATTTGTCACATGTAAGTTGTACCTTTTTTGCCTTGGAATCATGAGAGAGAATGATTCCTTGGGGTGCCTTATTGGGTCTTGGTTGATGAGGTGGCATCATGAGGTGATCCTAGGGTTTGCGTGGATGCTTGTGTTTGATGGTGTATCAACCTTGTATGTTGGTCATCGAGGTGTTGTAACCACAACACTTCCTTGGTTGATGTTTTTTGCAACCTTGATGTTTCGTTCCTTGTGTTGGTCACTAGGGCTGCTCTTATGGAGTTGTGTTGCTATTACAACCCCAATTTTTGGGTTCATATGGTTGGAAATGCAATTTCCCCAATAAATGTATGATTATGGGAATTTTTTGAATTATATGTATAGAATGGATTCCCTTTACAATAATTTTCTTTTTGCATGTGATTTCGTGGGTCATAATATGTTAATGAGTCCAATGTGATTAAAAGAAGAAGAAGAAATCAAATAATGCATAATTCTAGAAATATGGAGGGAAAGAATATTCCAAGAAATAATGGTATTGTTTTAATGAGATGACTAAAGGGGAAAGTTGTGTATATATAAGCCATACCAATGGGTTTTTTTTCGATTTGCCAAGGAAGGAGGACAATTAGACTAAAGAATATACCAAAAAGGGAGATGAATCAACAACCTATATATTGAGAAATAACTCAATATGTAAATCATAGTTATATGCCTTCCTGGATAGATTCTAAATATATGACCTTTTGTGAAAGGGTCGAGTTTCTACTTTGGGAAAGGAATAGAAAAAATATATTATTATATGTGCCTTTCCCAATGTAATAATAGTGGGAGTTAATCTCTTTCTTTTTATGTGTGTTGTTTCCCAAAAGAAGCAACAACCGATGCTCCATGACTCTGGCGTTCCTCTCCATCAAACCCTAGGAGTTTTGGTTCGCACCCTATATAAAGGGAGTGATGGATATGTGACCATGGCACCCTAAACCCTGTCATCATCACCAGTCAGGCAAAGGAGACACCTTTGACCCTAGTGCAATCCTCACCTCTATCCCAGACTCTGAACTTGGCGTTCGAGTAGACCCTAGCAATTTCATAGAGGAACCATGGTCGTTGGACCTTTGAAGATCTGCCTTTATGGAAGACCTGTCGTGGAGGATCTTGCCTCACATGGAAGACCTACCCGGAGCAGTGTCCTCTGGAGGTTTTTTTATTTCCAAAGAAGCGTCTGGGGGCAACGGAACCTCCTTCCCCCTCTTCCTTTGTCGACCGTGGCCTCCGCCAAGGAGGTTTGCCCTGCAAACACAAGCCATTCTCAACTATGGTGTTCACTTCCCAGGCTATTGTGGCCTCGACATGCACCCTTGTTGCATGTGGATGGGGGCTACGGAGGGGTGGGAACCCTCTTGCGGTCCACACATGCCCCGGAGGGTCGCCTGAACGCGGTGGAAGCCCACTGTGGTAGAAGCAGCGGGCCATCGAGAGGAGGAAGACGATGCAGGTCACATTGGACCAAAACACCCCTCTGGTGTGTGAAGAAGCAACCTGAAGTGCGGGGTATTTCATACTTTTCATTATAATTTAATTTGACCCATGAGGTATGTGCATGAGGAGTAAGTTGCCTACGTGGCAGCACTCTATTGGTCCAATTATATTTATTTGCAAAAATCATAACTATTGCAAGGAAGCTATGATGAATAAAGTTAATATATGAAAGTTGCTTAGAAAAATACGAGGAACACAATAAAAATAGTTTGAGAACCTGATTTCGTTCCTAATGGAAAAAGTATGCTAAGTTAATGAAAAGTTCTTTGAAATTAGGTTAGAAACCCTAATTGAGATGAATGGTTGAGTCTATGATGCTTAATTGGTTAAATTGAGTAATAGTAACCTATTGAATGATAAAGGTAGACTTGAACCTTATCTGGATGAATAATTTCATGTTTTAGGGTTTTAAACCAAGTATGAATGATAATGCATCTAGAAACCCTAATTTAGGGTAAAAGAGGAGAAGATCATATTTAATTCGAAAATATGGAAATATGTTGTTAAATGATGATCCTAAGCCTGTTAGGAGAGATAGGATGAGAAACTTAGGGTTTATAAGTAGTTTTGTCTAATTAGGGTTTGTGGTACTAAAAGTGAAGGTAAAATCCTAATTGCAAGTGAAACCCTAAGAAGGGGTAGACACCCTAAAAAGGAATAGAAATCCTAAGAACCAAGTTGGTTTGGATAGATCTTGATAAAAGGAAATTGTATGTTTATTTTAGGATTCTTGTACTTGCTTGGTTGATTGGATTTCCCTACTTGTTTGATTCTATCTCAAATATTAGCAGTACAGGTATGTGGTTAATTATGAGTAACTAATTTAGTTTCACATAGTTTTCTCAAATGATTGATAGAATTGGATGCAACCTAATTGTTGGATGTTCATTTATGCAAAACTTTAAAGTCACTATGATTATCACAATTAATTATAAATGTGCATTCACGCACCTACATGCCACCCTGATGTATGATGCGTGATCAAGCCCTGGAGGGAAGGTCAATTAGGTCAAGCCCAAGAGGGAAGACCATTGGGCACTATGAGAGGTGACCCCAGGCACCAAGCTCAGGATAGAGAAGGTGGCCTTATGATATTGCATGACTAATGGGCACCTTGAGAGGTGACCCCAGGCACCAAGCTCAAGATGGAGAAGGTGGCCTTATGTCTATTGCAAAAGAGAAACCCTAAAGAGGGTATTCCAGGGTTAGGGAAAAAGTGGTGGAGAATGTCACATTGAAGATGTAAATTGGATTGTTAATTAACTTGATTGTGATATTTAGGTTGTTAGCAATATATGTGAAATTTTGGTTGTCCCCACATACCGGCATATTCATTTATGTTGACCGATGTTTTGTTTGTCGGCGTTTTAGGTACAATATGAAAAGGACAAACAGTGAAGTGACATATTGTGAATATATGAATTGAAGTACAAGGAGGATTACTTAGAATAGACTCTAGTTGTGGATAGAAGTTTAGAAATCCAAGATTTTAAAGAGGTATGCAAGTTTTATTTTATTCCATCTTTTGAGTATAGTTTTCGTAGAATTTAGTAATTACTATTAATTATTTGTCGAACCATTGATCCGGAAAATTGGGCTAACAGCTCTGACCTTTTGGTCTCCCTTAATTGGGGGCTACCGGGAGGCGGGGTTGCTACATTTGGTATCAGAGCATTAGTTCCTCATTTAATCTCTAATAATTATTAAATTTTACAAACTCTTTAGAACTCAAGGGAGTTATTAGAGGATTTTCCAAAGACTGAGGTGTCTAGAAAAGGATCACGGTTCGGGGGCTGGCAAGATTTTCCTCCGCCCCGCTAGTCAGTTTACGAAGACTCCCGGATGTAGTGTGACTGCCTGGCCCATGTCTGAGGTTTTAACTCGAAATAAGATACATTTAGGACTCTCTCATCCATTTTCGTCCCTTCTCAACCCTAATTCAAATAAGATTCTAAGGTTTAGGGTTTTCTCTCTTCCTCACCCTCTTGAGGATAGGGTATGTATGATAAGGTTAAGGAATCCTCCACCAAATTAATGAAAAGCATGTAAACAAGATGTCATGGACATAAGCTTAATAGTTTAAGTGTAAACTAAAGATTAGTTACATGCTTAGCGTTGTATGACATGTGTTGTCATACCCTCAGGAGAGACCTGATGTTAGACCTTCTTGTCAAGAGGATTAATAGAGAGTTGGTCTTGGAGGCAGAAACCTCCATTAAAGGTAGAGACCTGGTGCATCCTCTGAGGATGATGCTAACCCTATCCCTAAGTGGTGATTAGAGAGAGACGGCATAATGAGTTAGATGTCATGGTCAACCATGTGTGTGGGTTGACATGCTTTTGGATACCTATGAGAAGTATGAGTTATGTGAGGTTGGTTGACCTAGTGTCTTTTGGGCAACCCAACCTTAGCAGGATTGTGCAGGTTAGGGTGAAGGATAACTCCTTCATTGATGAGGTTAGTGATGACCATATAGAACCCTTATGGGCTTATATGATCATGGAAGAGCATGCACCTATGTAGCAGAGTACATCAGTAGTGATGGCAGTAGGTTAAAACCCGGGCCAAAAGGGCATGTTGGATAACTTATGAGATAAGCATAAATAGCTATGGGTAATCTTGAGCGAACATAGGTTTGATCATATGTTTCACCCCTGTAGGTGTATGCATGCAAGCTTGATCCACCTTCATGGAGAGAGAACCTCTAGTAGTATGGTTGTTTGTAGGGTTAGCTCTAGAGAGAGAGAGTAGGACCCAATCAAGAAGTTTGGAAGCTTAGACTCTGAGATATGAGGAACAATGAGGAGTTGGGTATGTTTTAACCTAGAATGGACGACCTATGTGGATGGTTGTGGTTTCCTCTTGCATGATCCATGGAGGCTTGTGGCATCTGGGTTGCCTTTAGATGAACCAAACCCTAGAGAAGGAAGGAGACTTCTTGAACCAAGCTATGGATGTTGTAGGTTCCTACCTTACCTTCAAGGGATAGGAAGAAGAGTTCGCTAGACCCTGAGAAAGTATAGGATCAAGTTGGAAGGCCTTATACCTAGTTGGTTGTCCTTGAGGAGGACTCGTCTCTGATGTGTTGTTCATATGGAAGAACTATAGAACGTGCATGTTATACCCCGTACATGTTTGGTTCATGGTTGGAATGTTGAGCTTGCACATAGCCAACTCTTATAGGAAAGTGAACCTAGGGTTCCTAGACCTAAGAGGGGAAGTAGTAGTACTTGGTGCACCTGATGCTCATGACGGGATTTGAGTTTCTATAGATTCGAGCATGGCACTCCTCATGTTTTGAGGAAAAGGGAAACCCCTTGGATTAAGGTATATGTTTGATGAACCTCCTACTTATAGGTTGGTGACATATGTATGTATGATGATGGTCCAATATGAAGGAATAGAAATAAGTAGAACCTATCATGGAGACATAGCATGGTTTAGTAAGTGGTCTGCTTGTTAGATACGTGCCTTAGTAGCTTTCTAGGGTTAAACATTCTCATGTGGATGTAAACCCTAAACATAAGGACGTTTGTGACCCTTGCTGCTATCAGGATATAGTTTCCTCCCATCCTGGAGGAGTGACCCTTCTGTAGGGTATGTACCAGCTTTTATTGGGCTTATGGTAACCTAAAGAGCTCTCATAGGATCTTGAGAAGCTAAGTGGAGAGTACATAGTATGAGAAGGAACCTGTAGACCCATAGATAACCATTAATAAGTGCATGTGGATGTGTTACCATGGAGGTAACCAGTATGGGGCCTGACCGAGGTAGGTAGGTTTCCTTGATCCCTATGAAAGGATGTAAGTCAGACCATGAATGCCAAGAGAGATGATGGAGACTTGGGTAAGGTCTCAAGTTGGATATGTAATATGTTAGAATCCTAAGTCTATCCGATAAGACCGATGGTAGTAGGAGTTGCCTAATTCCATAGTTGCACATGACCATAGGGTCGGGAGGTAACAGCTAACATTGTCTGAGGGCCATGGGTTAGGAGATTGATCACCTTCATGAACTCATGGGACCCAAAGGGAAGATGAGGAGGGCACTCTCTAGATACATAAGGGAAGAGGGATGACCCCAAAAGTGTTGGCATCCTATAGACCTAGAGGAGATGACCAAGGATGATATGATCACCCAAGTGGGTTCGAAACTAGTTTTTCATGGAAGTAAACTTGATATCAAGATGTTCATGATGTAGAGACATGTGATGCACATTTCCTGTAAGATTTGAAGGTGTACTAGCGATGTGGGATGTACCATCTCTACTCTTGGAATGGGAAGAACTATGTATTTGGACTGCAACCAAATGCTTATTTCCTCTTGTTATGGGAGTGAGACATAGGACAGTACGCATGCCATACACCAAGGATAAAGATGATGTGAGTCGAAATGTTGCTATGATGTATGATGATAGAGATATTAACGTACACTTGTGGAGTGTACGATGTGTGGACGGTTTACAAACACCAAGAGAGATAAGGTAGTCATCTTATAAGGACGTTCTTATCATTAGTTGTATTGAATTTATGAGTTATATAAGTTTGAGTTTGATAACCAGGAAGATGAGCTCTGAGTTTTCTTGATGAAGATAGACCTAAAGTCCGATATGAGATGATAAGTGGAATACATGGAGGTCTATGTCTTCACTGTTACCTAGCACATAAAGATGAAAGGTGGTAATGGATGCTCTAATTGAGATGCAACTATCTATTTTAGCTAGTGGAAAGGCTAGAAGAGGTGGTTAGGTGAACCCTAAGTTTGTGAGATATGTTTGGGTAACACTCAGATGTAACAAGATCCGTTGGTCGAGTTAGTGGTTGCTTGGTTAGCCAGCCTAGGGCTTGTTGTGATAGAAGGATGGTTGTAGAACCTCATATGCACTTTTCTGGAAAAGAAGGTGATGAAACCCACGACTAGAGTGTTTTAGGGTTTCGGACGAACCAACCTTGAGGCATCATGACATACAGGAGATCATAATTGTAAGTTCACCCTACACTGTGGTACTACGAAGATAGTAAGTTGCAGTAGTACTTTGGATGCCTAAGATGAAGTTGCATGTGGCTTGTCGCCATGCATGCCAGGAGGTGAAGGACAAACACCAGTAACCCAGTGAGTTGATATAGAGGATAAAGAGTCCCTGAGAGGGAATGGGAGTTGATCACTATGGACGTTGTGGTAAGTCTCCCATGGACCGAAGAAGGTCAAGATGCAATATGGGTTATGGTATATCACCTTACCTAGATGACATAATCTGAGAAGAGAGAGAGAGAGTAATGTCAAGGGACAGATCTAGTAGAACTACATGTAAGAGAGATGATTCAACTACACCATGATGTGAGTTCAAAAGTTCTTGAGTGTGACCTAAAGCTTCACTTCCATGCTTTGGAAGTAGGTACATGAAGAACTTGATGTTAGTACAGCTTATCACCCCTAATTGATGGTTAGTATGATCCAGACTAGAGGGTCTGATGAGAGCATGTGTGCTTGTTCAGGGTGATATATGGAGACAGTTCTTGTCCTATAAAAGATGCGATGATAGCCACCATAGCCAGTATCGGGATGTAAGAAGCTTTGAAGGGAGTTTGTGTCGGTCACCACTTCACTATGATGTTGTCAGTGAGAGGACCTTGTAAAGGTCAGAGATACCACAGTGTGTGCAGATGAAGTCGCTTTGATCATGCGATAGTTGAGAAAGCCCAGGGGCGACATGAGTCGTGAGCTGATGCGAATCAGACTGACATGCATTTCACTGTGGGAGAATATGTGATATGATAATCCGACCCCTCTGAGCTATAGCTGAGAAAGCTGAGTCCCCGATACATGGGTCCATTCGAGATGGATTGGTGGAGATGCTTGTGTGTAGCCTTACCCCTTAGGATAACATGATGTATGATGTGTTCCACGATTCCGATCTAGAGCACTATGTGAGATACCTGAGCCATGTGTTGAGCCATGAACCTATTAAGCTTTGAGAGAGGCTAAAATGTCCTGAGTCACCTATGAGGGTATGAGATACCAAGGTGAGAGAGAACTCAGATGTAAGAATATAAGATGACGAAGGTTCTTTGGAAGCACCATGGAGAGGGTGAAGCCATGATGGACATGAGGAAGTCTTATCCTGATTGTTTATATGTTTGGTGGAATTCTGAGGGAAAAATTCCCATAAGAGGGGAAGGATGTTACAAACCCAATTTTTGGGTTCATATAGTTGGAAATGCAATTTCCCCAATAAATGTATGATTATGGGAATTGTATGAATTATATGTATAGAATGGATTCTCTTTACAATAATTTTCTTTGTGCATGTGATTTCATGGGTCATAATATGTTAAAGACTCCAATATGATTAAAAGAAGAAGAAGAAATCAAATAATGCATAATTCTAGAAAAATGGAGGAAAAGAATATTCCAAGAAATAATGGTATTGTTTTAATGAGATGACTAAAGGGGAAAGTTGTGTATATATAAGACATACCAATGGGTTTTTTCGATTTGACAAGGAAGGAGGACAATTAGACTAAAGAATATACCAAAAAGGGAGATGAATCAACAACCTATATATTGAGAAATAACTCAATATGTAAATCATAGTTATATGCCTTCCTGGATAGATTCCGAATATATGACCTTTTGTGAAAGGGACAAGTTTCTACTTTGGGAAAGGAATAGTGATGTGACGATTTTGAGTCGCAATTATAGACATGTTTCATATGTATTTTATGCCTTAATTAGTCATTTCTATGGTTAATATCGCATAATTCATCTACTTTGGTCTTTGCTGCTATATTATGCCAAATCCCCTTTAGTTTATCGTTTTGAACATTAATTGTCAAATTATTATTATTTATGTGAATTGATTTGGTTTCATGTTTGAATTCTAGGAAAAATGAGTATCTGCTTCCGTCGATACCATCGACGGAAGTCGATACCATCGACTTTGTCACAGTTTGCCAGCCGAAAGAAGCAGCAACAAGTCGATACTATCGACTTTGAAGTCGATGGTATCGAGATACCATCAGCTTGTTGGCGAGAAACCGGTCGATAGTATCGACACTCAGTCGATACCATCGACACCTGGAGGCTACAGTGTCGGAAGCTTAAAAAGACCGACACCTAAAGGAAGTCGATACCATCGACCTGTGTCGATGGTATCGAGATACTGTTGGGCACGACAAAGAAAGGGTTTGCAACCGGCCGTAACCACAGTGGGTCGATACCATCGACTCGCGTCGATGGTATCGACACCGTCAGATATGCGTTTGATTCAGATTGATCCCAATCGGACGGCCGTGGTTAATTAGCGACCTAATGACCGAGATATACCTAATGACGGCCGCCCAGACGGGAGGATCATCAGATTAGCCATTGCACGAGTACCGAGGAGCAGTAGAGAGGAGAACGGAGGTCGGAAGCTCATACGAGTTGATTCGGATGCCGCAGAAGACGGATTTCACCACCGAAAGGCGGGAGAGCACGTGTTCTACGCATAGGATCAATCGGTTCTTCTCCGTTCACGGGTTTCACATCTCAGTTCACGTTTTTCACATGATTTCCCCTATCTCTACCTTGTACTTGTTTGAGATGAACATGCGGGGCTAATTCCCTTCATCTTTAGGACCGGGAGTAGCCCGGGAATTCATTGTATGACGATTTTATAATAGTAATTCATATCTTATCTCTTAAAATCCATGGTATAGTTTCGTGTTCTCAATATATTGTTATGCTTGATCAACATAATAATAACCTAATGCCCTTAATCACTTTGAAAGAAGGATTAACAGTTGAAAAGAGACGAAACCTACATTAATCGATAAATCCCTTGACCAAGGTGGTGTAAAATTAATGGTGGAAACTGAGAGATCGTTCATTATGCACCTAGTTTAGGGTATAGGTTGCTACGACGGTGGAACCGACCTAAGCTTAGGTAGTGAATTGCACCACGACAGTGGGTAATTCTGTTTTCAGGCCACTACCCGGATAGAGAGATAAGAATTGAGGCATTATATAGAATCTAATACAATGGAAACATGCGGTGAAACCGCAATCCTAAAGATACCCTTTTGAATTGATTAAATTAACATTTAATCGATTGTTTGCTTTGCTTTATTTTTATTTTCTTTTAATTTCGACAACAAACCCCAATTTGTTATTTGGCTTAGCTGATCGAAAATAGTTAGTAAGAGTCTCCAACAATTCCGAGTATCCCTGTGTTTGACTCGGGCCTCACAAAGGCCTGTACTACTCGACGCGTACACTTGCGTTTTTAGCGCGTAGTAAAATACACATCAAGTTTTTGGCGCCGTTGCCAGGGATACGGTGAATTGTTGGCACTTTGAGTGCTACGAGCGGCCACTCTAGGCCACAATTTTTTTTTATTTTGAAACAACTTCAAATATTTTCTTTCTATTGTTCGATAATTTTTATACTCATCATAGTACTGCACTGAACTCGAATTTTCTTATTTCAGGCACTGTGCATGGTGCAGACGCGTAGTACTGACTACGCAGGTAGCACACCCGAGGTTCCGCCGCTGGGACCTGAAGACGAGGATAATCACGAGCAAGAGCAACAAGAAGAGGTAGATTATGAACTTGAATAGGAAGAGATGGCTGAGCCACAGACTATATGGGAGAAGATCAAAGCTTCTTCCTCATCTTCTTCCAAAGGGCCTATAAAGAAGCAGGCAATCAACATACCTACATATAAGATTGATCCAGCTTTGATAAATCTGGTGAAGTAGAATGCTTTTCATGGGCTTAAGAATGAGGATCCCGTCACTCACATCAGCCAGTTTGTGGAGAACTGTGACATGGTAAAAATTGATAGGTTTCCACAGGATTCACTGTATCTCAAGCTTTTCCCGAGTTCATTGGCGGGAGCGGCACGAGAGTGGTTACATAATTTAGATGATGAGTTCGTGGAGTCCTGGGACCATATGGTGGAGGTTTTCTTTGAGAGGTTCTTCCCTCCTGAGAAGACTAACAACATGATATGAAAGATTCATAATTTTACCCAACAGGCCGGTGAGACATATTCTGAGACCTGGGAGAGATTTCAGGTCATGCTGAGGAGATGCCCGCATCACGGGCTAGATAAAGAGACGCAGGTGAAGATCTTCTATTTTGCTCTCTCCGAGCATGATAGGAGTAATCTGGATTCAGCTGGGTCAGGATTTTTTCTGAACAATACAGACACCAGATGCTGGGAGATACTAAAGAATATGGCTAGAAAGCAGTCATGGGGTGAGAGAGAAAGAGGCCCGGTAGAGCAAGTTCGAGTAGCAGGTGAGTCCAAGGCAATGAAAGAGCTAAATGAGAAGATGGATCTTCTCACAAAGAAGCTACTGGAAAAGGAAGATAATGAGTGTGAGGATGAGGCTCAAGTGAAATACATGAGACAACAGCAAGGGTATAGGAACAATGATTATTCATGGAGAAAAGACAAAAAGTTCTTCTGGAAGGATCCAAACAATTTTCTATAGGATCCGGATGCCAAGCCCACGCCAGTAGGAGAAGATAAGAGCACGGAGTTGCTCAATCAGGTTATAAAGCAAAACCAAGAGCTAATGAATACATTTGGCCAGCAAATCAAGCAGCAAGGAGAGTACATGAATCAATTTGGACAAACATTGCAGAGCCATGGGGCTCAAATGAGGACCATTGAGACATCCATGGCACAGATGGCAGCCGAGATTGCCAGTTTGAAGAAGCCGGCACATCCAGGTTTTCCGGGGAATACCAATGTTCCCGGTGGGAACCAGCAAGCAAAGGCTATTCTGCTGAGAAGCGGCAAGAAAGTGCTGAATCCAAGAGCTGAGGAAACAAGCACACCACAAGCCAAAGTCAAAGAAGGTAAAGCCAATGAGGAGCAGCCCGCACAGGTCACAGAATCAGTCAATGACACGACCGTGGATGATACTGAAGAACAGGTTGCAGAGGAGGAACCTCAGAAAAAGACTCCTTATGTGCCACCTCACCAAAGGGCACAAGCCGTTCCAGTCCCGTATCCTAATATTGTGAAGGCAAGGAAGGTAGATGCGCAATTTAAGAAATTCTTAGACAGTTTTAGGAAGCTTTCAGTCAATATCCCTTTATTGGAAGCCATTGAGCAAATTCCTTCATACGGGAAGTTTCTAAAGGACATCATCACGAAGAAGAGGAGAATTCCGGATACAGAGGTTGTTGTGCTTAAGGAACAAGTGAGTGCCTTCATCATGGGCACTTTGCCGCCAAAGAGGCAAGATCCAGGGTGCTTTAACATTTCTTATTTTATTGGGAAGGTGAAATTTGGTGAAGCGCTATGTGACTCAGGGGCAAGCATCAACTTGATGCCCCTTTCTACATTCAAAAAGCTAGGATTGAAGGAGTCACGGCCAAGCAATATGACGATTCAATTGGCGGATAATTCTGTGGTGAAACCTTATGGAATCTGTGAAGATGTGTTAGTAAAGGTGGATAGGTTTGTCTTTCCGGCAGATTTTGTAGTCATGGAGATGTAGGATGAACATGGCAACGAGCTTCTACTTGGACGTCCTTTCCAAACTACAGCCGACATGATCTTAGAGATGGGAAGAGGTCGTTTGACCTTGGGCATAGCCGATGACCGCTTTGAGATGGTCATGCCTTCTAGTACTGTGTCATCTAAAGCAAAGGAACAATGCAATATGGTAAAACATGTGGATAGTAACATTTCACTCTGTCTTGGGAAGCCATTTCTGGACATGGCTCGTGTGATGAGCAAGGTGGACAATGGAACTTTGGCTGTGGATATCATGGAGCAGACCAAAGTAGTTTCTCTGTGAAAAGTTGTAGGATTCCTGAATGATGAGGAGGAGGACATTCCGCCCTCCATGGAAGATGATGTTATTGCTATTTCTGCTCTTGACGCATACCCGGAATTACCATTAGAGGCTTGTTTGGTGAATATTACACATGATTGGATGAGAAGCAAATCACTCAAGGAGTGCGCCAAGATGCTCCAGATGCTTCCATGCTTCTATGTGAGGCATTATGAGGATCTAGGTGAACTTCCCCCGCCACTTCAATCATCTTTGATAAGTTCGCCAGATCTGGAATTAAAGTCGCTGCCCCCACACCTCAAATATGTCTTTCTAGCTGAGGAAGATAAGTTACCAGTGATCATCTCTGCTTATTTGAGTGCGGATGAAGAGGAACAATTGTTGATAGTGCTGAAGAACCACCGGGGAGCTTTTGGGTGGTCCGTTGCAGATATTAAGGGGATTTCCCCTACTCTATGTCAGCACAAGATTCGGCTCGAGGAGGGAGCCAAGCCCGTGATTCAACCTCAACGACGCCTCAATCCAAGCATGATGGAGGTTGTGAAGAAGGAGGTCATTAAGCTTCTTGCTGCAGGTATTATCTACGCCATATCAGACTCGAAATGGGTGAGTCCCACACAGGTAGTCCCTAAGAAGGGGGGAATTACTGTCACCCAAAATATGTTAAATGAACCTGTCACCACCCGATTGGTAACCAGGTGGTGAGTTTGTATTGATTACCGCCGTTTGAATGCTGCCACGCTGAAGGATCATTTTCCTTTACCTTTCATTGATCAAATCTTAGAGCGTCTTCCCGGTCGATCAAACTTTTGTTTTCTAGACGGGTACTCGGGGTACAACCAGATCTCGATTGATCCTTTGGATCAAGAGAAATCTACGTTCACTTGTCCCTATGGGACTTTTGCTTACCGCTGAATGCCGTTTGGTTTATGCAATGCACCGGCGACGTTTCAGCGTTGTATGCTCGCCATATTTTCTGACATGGTAGAGCGCTGTCTCGAGGTTTTTATGGATGACTTTTCGGTGTATGGTGCATCGTTTGATGAATGTCTTTATAATCTGGACAAAGTTTTACAGCATTGTGAGGACACACATTTGGTCCTCAACTGGGAGAAATGTTACATGATGGTGACTGAGGGGATAGTGCTAGGACACAAGGTGTCTAGCAAAGGTTTAGAGGTGGATCCGGTCAAAATTGAGGTAATTTCCAAGTTGCCCCCACCAAATTCTATTAAAGGGGAAAGAAGTTTCTTGGGACATGTCGGGTTCTATCGTTGATTTATAAAATATTTTTCTAAGATTGCAAAACCTCTATCCGAGCTTTTGGAGAAAGACGCTGTTTTCGATTTCAATGATAAGTGTCTACATGCGTTCGACGTTTTGAAAGAAAAATTGATTTTTGCACCAGTTGTTCAAACGCCAGAATGGACAAAACCGTTTGAACTAATGTGTGATGCATCAGACTTTGCGGTAGGAGCCGTATTGGGGCAGCAGGTGGACAATAAGCCTGCCGTGATTATCTACGCTTCAAAGACTTTGAATGACGCCCAATTGAATTATACAACTACTGAAAAAGAATTACTCACCGTTGTGTATGGACCGACCATGCCGCAGTAAAATACTTAATGGAGAAAAAAGACGCAAAGCCTAGACTCATTAGGTGGATTTTTCTATTACAGGAATTTGACATTGAAATTAAGGATAAATCTGGGATTGAAAATGTAGTGGTTGATCATTTGTCTAGGTTAGAAAGGGTGGATGAAAAAGATTTACATATACCCATAACCGAGACGTTTCCGGATGAACAGATTTTGAAAATTACTTCTAAGGATCCTTGGTTTGCAGAGATTGTAAACTATTTGGCTTGCGGGATCATCTCAGAAGATTGGTCATATCAGGAGAAGAAATGATTTTTCCATTCTTTGAGATATTATTTTTGGGATGATCCAATTCTTCTTAAGCAATGCAGGGACGGTATCTTGCGCAGGTGTGTGTCTGAGGTGGAGTATGAGAGGGTTTTACGTCATTGCCACGCATCACCTACGGGAGGACACCACGCCAGGTCGCGCACGGCAGCTAAGGTTTTGGAAAGCGACCTCTATTGGCCAACTTTGTTTTGAGATGCCTACGAGTTTGTGAGGCAATGTGATTCTTGCCAACGAGCAGGTAATATCTCAAAGCGACAGGAGATGCCCCTTAATGTGTTTCAGGAAGTGGAGGTATTTGATTTGTGGGGCATAGATTTCATGGGACCCTTTGTGTCCTCAAACTCAAATTTATATATTTTATTAGCAGTTGATTATGTGTCGAAGTGGGTGGAAGCAATCCCCACAAGGACTAATGATTCCACTGTGGTGTGCAGATTCGTGAAAGAAAATATTTTCTGTAGGTTTGGAGTACCCAGAATGATAATCAGTGATGGGGGTACACATTTTAGGAATCAAAAGTTCTCGACATTATTGAAGAAATATGGGGTCAAGTACAACATAGGTACCCCATATCATCCGCAAACACAAGGCCAGGTGGAAGTCTCCAACCGTGAAATTAAGAAGATATTAGAACGTACGGTGGCATCCACAAGGAAGAACTGGAGTGCCCTACTGCCAGATGCTTTATGGGCATATAGGACGGCCTATAAAACACCTATAGGCACCACGCCTTTTAGGTTGGCGTACGGCCGGGCTTGTCACTTACCGGTAGAGTTGGAGCACAAGGCGCATTGGGCGCTAAGAAGGCTAAATCTGAGCTACAATGAAGCGGGGAGGAAAAGACTGCTAGAATTGAACGAGTTGGACGAGCTACGGATGACGGCATATGAGAACCAACGGATATACAAGGAGCGCACAAAGCTGATCCATGACCGCCACATCCAGTTGCGCACGTTCAAGAAAGGAGATAGTGTTTTGTTGTTCAACTCACGACTCAAGTTGCATCCCGGGAAGCTAAAATCTCGGTGGAGTGGACCGTTCGTGGTAGAGGAGGTCAAACCACACGGCGCTATTTTAGTGCGTGATGGTGATACCACGTTCTTGGTAAATGGACAAAGGTTGAAGCTCTATTTTGGTGAGAACTACAAGAGAAAGGTGAATGAGGTCAAACTCATTTCCGTTCCGGATGCATGATGTGCCCAAAAGTTGTCTAGCCTAAGACGTTAAATAAGGGAGCTTGTTGGGAGGCAACCCATCCATTGGTACTTTAGTTTAGTTCATTTACATTCATAGTTTAATTTATTTTTACTTAGTTTTTCATGTAAAAAATATACTGTGATCATTTTGTTTAATGTGCAGGCTGGGGCAGGGTCGATACTATCGACGCACTGGTCGATGGTATCGACCATGGAACAGGTAGACGACTGCAGATTTCGCACTGCGTCGATACCAACGACGGCCTCGTTGATGGTATCGACAGCTCTACAGGCAGATCGCAATATCAAAGTCGATGGTATCGACATGCCAGTCGATACCATCGAGATCTCTGAAGATTTACAGAAGAAATCAACTCAATGAAGTCGATACCATCGACGGGAGTGTCGATGGTATCGACACATTCAAAGAAGAAAGGCGGCGGCCGGGCCTCGCGAGGATTCACCCTAACCCGAGGGTCGATACTATCGACATCCGTCGATGGTATCGACCGTCCACATCACCGATCCAAGCAAGCAGATCAACGGCGAGCGTGGAATCAAGAAGGTCGATCCGGGTGCAGCGTCGATACCATCGACTCCCGTCGATGGTATCGACACGTCAGTGATCCGGGTTGCAAGATCCAGCAATCGACGACTGTCGATACTCGCGATGGGGGTGGATAGCATTGACAGGCGTCGATACCATCGACCTGCGTCGATGGTATCGACGGGTCAACAGTTGCGCCGGCCAAGTCTATATAAGGAGATTCATTACGTCAATTGACGTCACACCTTCAGAGTGATTTTCTTCCTTTGCGCCGAGCACTTCCCCGAGCCAACAAGAACTTCGACGAGTAGCACCGAGCGAAAGTCTTCATCGAGCGGAGATCCGATTCTCCAATCTTCACCGAGCTCTCCTTCTCTAATCCCTTTTCTCTTCGCCAACATGGTGCATACAGCCGGAGCTTCTTCCTCACGCGCAACTCCGCCGGAATTCATGCCACCACCACCAGGATCGGTCGCACGTCCCCGACTCGTCCATCCTTCCTCGGAGGTCTGAAAGATCTACGAAGAGATAATGCGGAGGAAGATCGAGCCTACTCGGTATGTGGACCGGGAGATGATCCGAGATCTCGGATTTGAGGCCAACTTGGCCTATGTTCTTAACGGGCAGGCCCGTCACACACCAATAAGGCCTGGCGAACTAGAGTTTCACCAAGATGGCCAGCCGTTCTTTGGTGACTGGCCGACGTACAAAGAGCTGGTAGCCGAGTTCATGGCGTCGTTGGATGTCTGCATCGTTCCCAACGACATCAATGCTACCGACCGTGAGTGGATCCAGGGTCGGGTGTCTTTCCGGCTGTAGAACCACGACTACGTCCTCACGCTGAAGCAGTTCAACACGATTTTCAACGGGAACCATTCCCACTACGACCACCGGCGGCCGGACCACCGCACCAATTATGACGCAATCTTCTCTGAGCTGGTGACGGTGCCGCCGGGGAAGTCGGTGAGCTACCACAATGCAGCGGTAGCCGACTTTGAGCACCCCTTCGTCCGGGTCTTGCACCGGATGCTGAGTTCCACAGTTTTCGCTCGGGGTGATCTGGCCCTTAGCAAATTTCAGGGGTCGGATCTTTTCTTTCTATACAAGCTCCTGAAGAAACAAGAGTGCAATTGGGGTGCATTCTTTCTACAGCGCGTTTTGGACGTGAAGAGGAGTATGAGGAAAGCGTCGATTCACTTCGGTGGGCTCATCACCAGGCTGGCTTCATACCTCGGCCTGAATTTCCAGACCCTCACCCCTCTATCTACTAGGAGCAAGGTGAACTTGCAACATTTGCACCGGTCCAATCTCCTTCTTCTCCGAGATGGCATGGCGTTTGCGCATTGCCATGTCAACCACGCATACCAGGAGTGCGCGCTGCCCGATCCGGTCTTCAACATTGAGGGGGCACAACACTATCGATGGCCAATCATAGCCATCGCCGACTCCGATGAAGAAGGCGACAACGACGGCGGCGATGACGGACACGACGACGAGGCTGAGGAGGAAGAAGAGGCATTCACACCTCTTCGATCATGAGTGGCACCCCGAAAGTTCCCTAGGATGCATCCGGGTGCATCTTCATCTTCTCCGCATGCGCCTCCACCATCGCAGCCCTCGCAGCCAAGCGAGGATGCCTATTATATGCAGGGCATGTACGCAATGTTACAAGACATCCAGCAGACCCAGCATAGCCACACCGCCACCTATGTCGGTATTCAATATACTACCAACCGGCTTTTCATCAATCAGCAGGCGATTTTTGAAAACGAGCGTCTCATCCTCGACAATCAACAGTTGATGCATAATCAGATGAACAGGATGGAGATGCAGCAGCAGCCGTTTTATGATCATTACTGGAGTCAAAATTATTTTGGAGGGTATCCACAACCTCCTCCAATGCCCCAGTATGATCCGTCTTTTCAGGGGCAGTACCCATCTTGGGACCCCACAGCGCCGCAATACCCGCCTCCACCACCGCAGGACTAATCTGGTATCACTGTTCCAATCTTTAAGTTTGTTTTTGACTATGAGGCCATAGTCGAATTCAAGCTTAGGGGGGTAGTTGGAATAGCTTTATCTTTTATTGTTTTTAGTTTTTAGCTTTATTGCTTTTGTTTGTGTTATTTGTTTCTTGCAATTTTAGTTTTTGTAGGATCCACATGCTATCTAGTGTAATCGTGGATGTCATAAAGTTGTGTCATCTCATTTTGTGCATGGGAAAATCAAGGGAAAATGTAAAATTTTTGTGTGTTTGGAAAGCTTGTCTTGTTTAACCTTGGGCACGTATCCTATGAAAATGATTGGTTATGTCAACTTTAAAACAAAATTTCACAACTAGACCCCTAATGATTCATGAAAGTGGATGGCAATGGTTGTTTGAGCCTAATTTGACCAAATGGTAATGAGACTCTAATCGGATGTAAGAGAGAGAAACCTTTAAATTACTACACAGGTCAGTGAGGAGGGACACATAATATCTTTCTAAGGTTCAGTCATCTAGTCTTGTGATCGTTCCACCTCATTGTTTCCATAATCCACCCAAGAATTGGAAGGAAAGTATAGTTTTAATTCTTTTTGATTGCATTGCATTTAGATAAGGTGTTGCATTGAAGTTATTTCCATTTGTTTTGCATAAAAAGAAGAAAAAATTTAGAATAGTGATACATGCACATTACCCTTAGGTGCATGCCATGTAGTTGCATTCATAACTATCATGCATAAAGTATATCATGTATCTCAATTTTTCTCCAATGGTGAATTAAATTGTTACATACCTTCTAAATAGTGCAAATTTCTGAATTATAAAGAAAAATAAGCCTGATAAAATATTGACGTGTATTTTACTACGCGCTTAAACGCAAGTATACGCGTCGAGTAATATAGGCCTTGTGAGGCCCGAGTCGAACTCAGGGATACGTGAATTATTGGAGACTTCTACTAACTAATCGCAATCAGCTAGACCGATTAACAAAGTAGGGTTTTGTTGTTCAAATCAAAAGAAAATAAAAATCAAACAAAGAAAACAATCGATTAAAGGTTAATTTAATCAATTAAAAGGGATATCTTTAGGATGGTGGTTTCACCGCAGGTTAACATTGTATTAGATTTCATATAATTCCTCACACTTCTCTCTCTATCCGGGTAGTGGCCTGAATTGAGAATTACCCACTGTCGTGGTGTAATCCACTACTTAGATTTAGGTTGATTCCATCGTCATAGTAATCATTCCCCTAAACTAAGCGCATTAAGATCGGTCCCTCAGTTCCCACCATTAATTTTACAACTCCTTTGTCAAGGGTTTTATTAATTAATGTAGAATTCGTTTCTTTTCAACCGTTAATCCTTCTGTCGAAGTGATTAAGGGCATTAATTTATTATTATGGTGATCAAGCATAACAATAGAAATAGAGAAAACGAATTTATACCATAGATATGAGAGAAAAATATGAATTATCAATATAAAATCATCATACAATGTATCCCCGGGCTACTCCCGGTCCTAAAGATTGAGGGTTTTAGCCTCTCATGTTCATCTTACACAAATACATGGTAGAAATTGGGGAATTCATAAGAAAAACGTGAAATAGATGGGAAAACCCCTGAACGGAGAAGAACCGGTGGATCCTTGGCGTAGAACACAAGCTTTCCCCGCCTGTCGGTGGTGGAAATTGTCTTCGGCAGCGTCCGAATCACCCGGGATGAGCTTCTCGGCCTCCGTTCTCCTTTCTCTCCTTTCTCGGCACTCGTGCAATCTAAAATTGAGATGATGATCACGTCTGGGCGGCCGTCATTAGGTATAAGTCCCTAATTAGGTCGTCAAATAACAACAGCCGTCCGATCGAGATCAAAACAGATCCAACGCATATCTGCCGGCGTCGATACCATCGACGCGGGTCGATGGTATCGACCCAGCGAATTAGCGGCAGCTTTCCTTTCTTTTATTCTGAGCGCCTGTGGTGATCTTGATACCATCGACTTGGGTGTCGATGGTATCGACTCCTTTAGCGTCGGTTGTTGTCGTTTAGCGACGCTGTAGCTCTCCTTGTGTCGATGGCATCGACTTGCGTCGATGGTATCGACTTCATCCTTGCCAGCAGCCTGGAGACATCTCGATGCCATCGACTTGGGTGTCGATGGTATCGACTCTGTATTGCTCTTCTCGGCTGACAACCTGTGGCTTGGTCGATGGTATCGACATCCGTCGATGGTATCGACGGATGTAGATACTTGTTTTTCCTGAAATTGTACAACAAGACCAAATAAATCCACACGATTTATGATAAGATGATCAATAATGCTTAAAATAATGAAATAAAGGGGATTTGATATAAAATGATGGCAAGGACCAAATAAAGTGAATTATGCAATAATATCCATGAAAATGAGTAATTAAGGCACAAAACACATATGAAAAAGGTCTATAAATGTGACTCAAAATCATCGCATCAAACTCCCCTAAGCTTAAACATTGCTCGCCCTCGAGCAACTAATCCTTAGAATAGAATTGCGAATGTCAACTAACAATCAAAACACCAACCCACCTCACAAATGACTCCCACTGGACGTTCTCAAACCGGCCTACCCTAATCACAGAACAGTAATTACCCTATAGGCGACAATAACCATCAATAAAAGAAATTATCCTTCAAACTGATGAACACTATCACATAAGGCAGTTATCATAATAAAGTTCGCCGATTCAGCCATGGTGCATCTTGTGATCACCTACTCTACGTTGCTCGCCCTAACTACCATCTACATGGAAGCAGTTCTCCTGATAAACATGAGTGAGGAGAAAATCACGGTGGCCTACCAATCCGAGCAACGGGTGGATGGAATGGGTGGTTCATGGGAGAATTTGGAAGTATTACACAGTTTCAAAATGCATATAACAAAATGCCCTACATGATGCAAATGCACATTAAGAATGCCCTACTGCCTAAAAGTGAGTGGAATGATGCATGCCCTAACCTTCTACCTCACAATGAGATAGAAATCTACTCAAGCCACATCATGTACTCAATTCCCCTTTATTATACAAGTGATATCATTCCTTTCTCCCTCTTATTCCTTTTCTTTCCAAATCTCCTTTTTCTTTTTTCTTTTTTTTTCCAGAATTTTTTTTTCTTCTGTTTTTTTTTTCTTTGCCCATATATCCATAATTGCTTAGAGATACATGTATAAGGCCATTTTCTTTCCAATTGGAGATCTTTGCTTTATTTCGAGGGTATGGAACAAATTAGATCACCTATTTAGGAAAACTGAGATACATGGTGTGCTTATGCATGAAAATCATGAAATTGTGAGTGCAACTACATGACATGCACCTAAGGGTAATGTGCATGTTTCACTATATATTTTTTCATTAATCTATGCAAAAACATGAAAATAATAATGCAAACCTATCTACATGCCATGCACGCAAAAGACATTGAAACTGCACTTTACTTCCAATTCTTGGGTGGATTATAGGAAATGGGGTGGAATGATCACAAGATTAAGTGACTGAACCTTAAAAGAAAATTATGTGTCCCTCCTTATTGACATGTGTAGTAGTTTAAAGGGTTCTTTCTCTTACATCTGATTAAGGTCTCATTACCATTTGATTAGGTAGGCTCAAACAACCGTTCCTATCCACTTTGCATGAGTCAATGCGGGTGTGAGTATGACATATTGCTTCAAAGTTGACATAATCAATCATTTTCATAGAATAATTTCCCCAAGGACAACCAAGTTAAGCTATCCAAAAGACACAAAAATTTTGAAATTCCCTTAAATTTCCCATGAAAAATAGCAAGATGACAATTTTTAAGACATCCACGATTACACTAGATAGATGTGGATCCTAAATAAAAACTTAAAATTGCAAAAACAAATAACAAAGCAGAAATTAAAAACAACTAAAGAAAAGATAAAAGATAGAGCTGTTCCAGCCACCCCCCTAAGCTTGAATTCGACTATGGCCTCATAGTCAAAAACTAACTTAAGGGCGGAACAGTGATACCAGATCAGTCCGATGGTGGTGGAGGCGGGTATGGCGGGGCCGTAGGGTCCGGATTTGCTCTGGATGATGTGACTTCATTTGACCAATAACCCTGTCTTGAATAACTGGTCCCAACACTGCTGTGTTCCCGTCGATACCATCGACGGAAGTCGATGGTATCGACTCGCTGATTAGGGCAACTGCCTCGCGAGTCCGGCTGCCGCCTTTTTCACTTGTAAATGTCGATACCATCGACCTGTGTGTCGATGGTATCGACTTTACTGAGTCGATGTCTTCTAAAAATCTCCAGAGATCTCGATGGTATCGACTGGCATGTCGATACCATCGACCATTATTGCGCAGCCAGCCTGTAGGTATGTCGATACCATCGACGGGACCATCGATAGTATCGACTCAGTGCGATTTGTGCAGCTGTCAACCTGAACCTATGTCGATACCATCGACCTGTGTGTCGATGGTATCGACCCTGCCTGTGCCTGCACATTCAACAAACGGATCAAGGTATCATTTTTAAACTAAAATTTAAACGAAATAAAAGCAATCTATGACTAAAATTAAACTATCCTAGTGTACCGATGATTGGGTTGCCTCCCAACAAGCGCCCTTCTTTAACGTCTTAGGCTAGACGGTGTGACGATTGTCATCTTCTTTTCACCTTGGGGACTGCACTTGGAGGATCATCCGGTAATTTAAATTCAACACGCTCTCCTCCAATGCCCAAGGACAGAGTACCTCTCCCTAAAGCAGTAACAACATCTGCCGTTGCTTGAAACGGTCTTCCTAGGAGAATTTCGCAGCTTTGGAGTGGTGGCATGTCTATGACGACGAAGTCCACCGGAAATATGAATCGGTCAACCTTGACTAGAACATCTTCACATACTCCATAGGGTCTCACGGTAGACCCATCTGCCAATTCAATTGTTGCGGCTGACCTCTTTATCTCTTTTAACCCCAGCTTTTGAAATGTCGCCAAAGGCATGAGATTTATGCTAGCGCCAGAATCACATTGCGCTTTAGAAACATGTTGACCACCTATTGAGCACGGTATGTAAAAACCTCCTGGGTCTTTTTTCTTCTTTGGTGAATTCCCATGAATCATCGAGCTCACCGTCTCATTCATCCAATAAATTTCATCTTCTTTTATCCGCCTCTTCTTATTGATGATCTCCTTAATGAACCTCCCATAAGCGGGCACTTTCTCAATCATCTCCACCAGCGGAATGTTGATATGCAGCTTGCGGAACATTTCCAAAAATTTCCTATTGTGTCGGTGCTCCTTCTTCAGCTTTGGATTGTCTCGATTTGACACATCTGCCGCATTGACACGCTTGTGAGGAGGCACATATGAGTCTTTCGGGGGTACCTCCCCTAAGCTTGCCTCACTCACTATCTCGGACGTGTGCTTTTGCAAGTCATCCTCATTAGTAGCAGCTTGTTGTGGTTCCTCTTCCACCTTCTTTGTCTCCGCATGTGCACAAACTTGCACTTCCTCTTTTTGCCTAGGTGGAGATACAGTATTCACAACTCTATCAGATTTTCTGAAGAAAGGGTTTCCACCCGGCAGTCCATAGTACGTGCGTGGAAATGGTATTGCCGGTGTTGCATTCATATTGAACGTCATTCTCCTTTCCTCTGCAACTTCTTGCACCTGAGATTCTTCTTCATTACTCACCACAGAAATGTATTTGACCTGATGGTGCGCTTGAACCACATTCGCGTTCTCGGCTGGTTTCTGTTGATTGGCGTGCTTGATAGCCGCCACCTCATTTGAAATCTGTGCCACGGTGGTCTCCAATGCCCGCATTTGCGCTCCATGGCTTTGCAGCGTCTGCCCAAATTTGGTTAGAATATCACCTTGAGATTGCAGTTGTTTTCCAAACATGGCCATCATCTCTTGGTTTTGCTGGACCATTTGGCTTAGCAATTCAGTATTTTTATCTTCAGCTCTCGGTTGTGGCTTTGCATCCGGATCTTGTAGAAAGTTATTCGGATCCTTCCAAGAAAACTTTTTATCCTTTCTCCATGAATAGTTATTGTTTCTATAGCCCTGTTGTTGCATGAATTTCACTTGGGCTTCCTCATCATCAGATGCATCCTCCTTAGTTAACACCTTCTTGGCTAGAAGATCTAACTTATCATTCAGCTCTCTCACTATTCTGGATTCGCCGGCAGCCTTGACATGTTCTACTGCACCTCTGTCGCCCCATGACTGTTTCCGAGCCATGTTCTTTAATATCTCCCAGCATCTTGTATCCGTGTTATTTAGAAAGAATCCAGAACCGGCCGAGTCCAAATTGCTTCTATCATGCTCGGAGAGAGCAAAGTAGAAGATCTTCACTTGGGTCTCCTTGTCCAATCCATGGTGTGGACATCTCCTCAACATGACCTGGAATCGCTCCCAAGTCTCAGAATAAGTTTCACCCGCCTGTTGGGTGAAATTATGAATCTTCCTAATCATATCATTGGTCTTCTCAGGAGGGAAAAACCTCTCGAAGAAAACCTCTACCATGTGATCCCATGATTCAACAAACTCATCGTCGAGGTTATGAAGCCACTCTCTTGCTACTCCAGCCAAGGAACTGGGGAATAACTTGAGATACAACGCATCTTGTGGAAATCGGTCTATCTTCACCATATCACAGTTCTCCACGAACTGGCTGATGTGGGCAACCGGATCTTCATTTTTCAGCCCGTGAAATGCGTTGGATTTGACCAAATTAATCAGTGCCGGGTCGATCTTATATGTCGGTATGTTGATCGCCTGCTTCTTTATAGGCCCCTTTGAAGCTGATGAAGAAGACGCTTTGATCTTCTCCCATATCGTCTGTGGTTCGGCCATTTCTTCTGCTTGCTCTTGCTCAGATTCAGAATCTATGTCGGTTTGGTGCTCTTGCTCGTAGTACTCCTCGTCCTCTGGTCCCAGAGGTGGAACCTCAGGTGTGCGATTTGCGTAGTCTGCACTACGTGTATGCACCATGCAAAGTACCTGAAATAAGGAAATCGGGGTTCAGTACTATGCTTTGAACGAGTAAACACAATTATACAGAAATAAAGGAATTTTTTAAAATTGTTTTAAAATTAATAAATAAAAAAAATGTGGCCTAGAATGGCCGCTCTTAGCACTCAAAGTGCCAATAATTCGTCGTATCCCCGGCAACGGCGCCAAAAACTTGACGTGTATTTTACTACGCGCTTAAACGCAAGTATACGCATCGAGTAATATAGGCCTTGTGAGGCCCGAGTCGAACTCAGGGATACGTGAATTATTGGAGACTTCTACTAACTAATCGCAATCAGCTAGACCGATTAACAAAGTAGGGTTTTGTTGTTCAAATCAAAAGAAAATAAAAATCAAACAAAGAAAACAATCGATTAAAGGTTAATTTAATCAATTAAAAGGGATATCTTTAGGATGGCGGTTTCACCGCAGGTCAACATTGTATTAGATTTCATATAATTCCTCACACTTCTCTCTCTATCTGGGTAGTGGCCTGAATTGAGAATTACCCACTGTCGTGGTGTAATCCACTACTTAGATTTAGGTTGATTCCATCGTCATAGTAATCATTCCCCTAAACTAAGCGCATTAAGATCGGTCCCTCAGTTCCCACCATTAATTTTACAACTCCTTTGTCAAGGGTTTTATTAATTAATGTAGAATTCGTTTCTTTTCAACCGTTAATCCTTCTGTCGAAGTGATTAAGGGCATTAATTTATTATTATGGTGATCAAGCATAACAATAGCAATAGAGAAAACGAATTTATACCACGGATATGAGAGAAAAATATGAATTATCAATATAAAATCATCATACAATGTATCCCCGGGCTACTCCCGGTCCTAAAGATTGAGGGTTTTAGCCTCTCATGTTCATCTTACACAAATACATGGTAGAAATTGGGGAATTCATAAGAAAAATGTGAAATAGATGGGAAAACCCCTGAACGGAGAAGAACCGGTGGATCCTTGGCGTAGAACACAAGCTTTCCCTGCCTGTCGGTGGTGGAAATTGTCTTCGGCAGCGTCCGAATCACCCGGGATGAGCTTCTCGGCCTCCGTTCTCCTTTCTCTCCTTTCTCGGCACTCGTGCAATCTAAAATTGAGATGATGATCACGTCTGGGCGGCCGTCATTAGGTATAAGTCCCTAATTAGGTCATCAAATAACAACAGCCGTCCGATCGAGATCAAAACAGATCCAACGCATATCTGCCGGCGTCGATACCATCGACGCGGGTCGATGGTATCGACCCAGCGAATTAGCGGCAGCTTTCCTTTCTTTTATTCTGAGCGCCTGTGGTGATCTCGATACCATCGACTTGGGTGTCGATGGTATCGACTCCTTTAGCATCGGTTGTTGTCGTTTAGCGACGCTGTAGCTCTCCTTGTGTCGATGGCATCGACTTGCGTCGATGGTATCGACTTCATCCTTGCCAGCAGCCTGGAGACATCTCGATGCCATCGACTTGGGTGTCGATGGTATCGACTCTGTATTGCTCTTCTCGGCTGACAACCTGTGGCTTGGTCGATGGTATCGACATCCGTCGATGGTATCGACGGATGTAGATACTTGTTTTTCCTGAAATTGTACAACAAGACCAAATAAATCCACACGATTTATGATAAGATGATCAATAATGCTTAAAATAATGAAATAAAGGGGATTTGATATAAAATGATGGCAAAGACCAAATAAAGTGAATTATGCAATAATATCCATGAAAATGAGTAATTAAGGCACAAAACACATATGAAAAAGGTCTATAAATGCGACTCAAAATCATCGCATCAAATATTCATTATCAATTATGGATATAAAGGGTTGAGAAAAAAAAATCTGAAAGAAAATCTGCATAATGAAAAAAAAGAGTTATGTAGAAGCCAAGAATAAGAAGGAGAAAGGAACATAATATCACCTGCATTTCGAGATTATTGAGTACATGATGTAGCTTAACTAGATATCCATCTCATTTTGAGATGGATGGTTAGTACATGCATCACTCCACCTAATTTTAGGCATTAGGGAATTTCTCATGTGCACTTGCATCATGTAGGACATTTTTGTATTATGCATGTTGAAACTGTACAATACTTTCACTTTCTTCCATGAGCCACCCATTTTCATCCACCCGTTGCTCGGATTGGTAGGCCACCGTGAATTTCTCCTCACTAAAGTATTTCAGGAGAACTGCTTCCATGTAGATGGTAGTTAGGACGAGCAATGTAGTATAGGCGATCACAAGATGCACCAAGTCTGAACCGGTGAGTTTTATTATGTTACCTGCCTTATGTGATAGTGTTCATCGGTTTTGAGGTCAATTTCTTTTATTGATGATTACTGTCGCCTTCAGGGTAATTACCATTCCGTGGTTAGAGAGGTCGGTATGTGAATGTCTGGTGGGAGTCATTTAGATGTTGGTTGTGATGTGTTGTTTTTCAGTTGACATTAGCAATTCTATTCTAAGGATTAGTTGCTCGAGGGCGAGCAACGTTTAAGCTTAGGGGAGTTTGATGTGAGGATTTTGAGTCGCAATTATAGACCTGTTTCATATGTGTTTTATGCCTTAATTAGTTATTTCTATGGTTAATATTGCATAATTCATCTACTTTGGTCTTTGCTGCTATATTATGCCAAATCCCCTTTAGTTTATCGTTTTGAACATTAATTGTCAAATTATTATTATTTATGTGAATTGATTTGGTTTCATGTTTGAATTCCAGGAAAAATGAGTATATGCTTCCGTCGATACCATCGACGGAAGTCGATACCATCGACTTTGTCACAGTTTTCCAGCCGAAAGAAGCAGGAACAAGTCGATACTATCGACTTTGAAGTCGATGGTATTGAGATACCATCAGCTTGTTGGTGAGAAACTGGTCGATAGTATCGACACTCAGTCGATACCATCGACACCTGGAGGCTACAGTGTCAGAAGCTTAAAAAGATCGACGCCTAAAGGAAGTCGATACCATCGACCCGTATCGATGGTATCGAGATACTGTTGGGCACGACAAAGAAAGGGTTTGCAGCCGGCCGCAACCATAGCGGGTCGATACCATCGACTCGCGTCGATGGTATCGACACCGTCAGATATGCGTTTGATTCAGATTGATCTCAATCGGACGGCCGTGGTTAATTAGCGACCTAATGACCGAGATATACCTAATGACGGCCGCCCAGACGGGAGGATCATTGGATTAGCCATTGCACGAGTACCGAGGAGCAGTAGAGAGGAGAACAGAGGTCGAAAGCTCGTACGAGTTGATTCGGACGCCGCAGAAGACGGATTTCACCACCGAAAGGTGGGAGAGCACGTGTTCTACGCATAGGATCAACCGGTTCTTCTCCGTTCAGGGGTTTCACATCTCAATTCACATTTTTCACATGATTTCCCCTATCTCTACCTTGTACTTGTTTTAGATGAACATGCGGGGCTAATTCCCTTCATCTTTAGGACCGGGAGTAGCCCGGGAATTCATTGTATGACGATTTTATAATAGTAATTCATATCTTATCTCTTAAAAAAAATCTTTTTTTTATCCGACAATTTTGAGTCACAATGGAGAGGAGAAACCTTTAAATTACTACACAGGTCAGTGAGGAGGGACACATAATATCTTTCTAAGGTTCAGTCATCTAGTCTTGTGATCGTTCCACCTCATTGTTTCCATAATCCACCCAAGAATTGGAAGGAAAGTACAGTTTTAATTCTTTTTGATTGCATTGCATTTAGATAAGGTGCTGCATTGAAGTTATTTCCATTTGTTTTGCATAAAAAGAAGAAAAAATTTAGAATAGTGATACATGCACATTACCCTTGCCATGTAGTTGCATTCATAACTATCATGCATAAAGTATATCATGTATCTCAATTTTTCTCCAATGGTGAATTAAATTGTTCCATACCTTCTAAATAGTGCAAATTTCTGAATTATAAAGAAAAATAAGCCCGATAAAATATTCATTATCAATTATGGATATAAAGGGTTGAGAAAAAAAATCTAAAAGAAAATCTGCATAATGAAAAAAAAGAGTTATGTAGAAGCCAAGAATAAGAAGGAGAAAGGAACATAATATCACCTGCATTTCGAGATTATTGAGTACATGATGTAGCTTAACTAGATATCCATCTCATTTTGAGATGGATGGTTAGTACATGCATCATTCCACCTAATTTTAGGCATTAGGGCATTTCTCATGTGCACTTGCATCATGTAGGACATTTTTGTATTATGCATGTTGAAATTGTACAATACTTTCACTTTCTTCCATGAGCCACCCATTTTCATCCACCCGTTGCTCGGATTGGTAGGCCACCGTGAATTTCTCCTCACTAAAGTATATCAGGAGAACTGCTTCCATGTAAATGGTAGTTAGGACGAGCAATGTAGTATAGGCGATCACAAGATGCACCAAGTCTGAACCGGTGAGTTTTATTATGTTACCTGCCTTATGTGATAGTGTTCATCGGTTTTGAGGTCAATTTCTTTTATTGATGATTACTGTCGCCTTCAGGGTAATTACCATTCCGTGGTTAGAGAGGGTCGGTATGTGAATGTCCGGTGGGAGTCATTTAGATGTTGGTAGTGATGTGTTGTTTTTCAGTTGACATTAGCAATTCTATTCTAAGGATTAGTTGCTCGAGGGGGAGCAACGTTTAAGCTTAGGGGAGTTTGATGCGACGATTTTGAGTCGCAATTATAGACCTATTTCATATGTGTTTTATGCCTTAATTAGTCATTTCTATGGCTAATATCGCATAATTCATCTACTTTGGTCTTTGCTGCTATATTATGCCAAATCCCCTTTAGTTTATCATTTTGAACATTAATTGTCAAATTATTATTATTTATGTGAATTGATTTGGTTTCATGTTTGAATTCCAGGAAAAATGAGTATCTACTTCCGTCGATACCATCGACGGAAGTCAATACCATCAACTTTGTCACAGTTTGCCAGCCGAAAGAAGCAGGAACAAGTCGATACTATCGACTTTGAAGTCGATGGTATCGAGATACCATCATCTTGTTGGAAAGAAACTGGTCGATAGTATCGACACTCAGTCGATACCATCGACACCTGGAGGCTACAGTGTTGGAAGCTTAAAAAGATCGACGCCTAAAGGAAGTCGATACCATCGACCCGTGTTGATGGTATCGAGATACTGTTGGGCACGACAAAGAAAGGGTTTGCTGCCGGCCACATCCACAGTGGGTCGATACCATCGACTCGCGTCGATGGTATCGACACCGTCACATATGCGTTTGATTCAGATTGATCTCAATCGGACGGCCGTGGTTAATTAGCGACCTAATGACCGAGATATACCTAATGACGGCCGCCCAGACGGGAGGATCATCGGATTAGCCATTGCACGAGTACCGAGGAGAAGTAGAGAGGAGAACAGAGGTCGAAAGCTCATACGAGTTGATTCGGACGCCGCAGAAGACGGATTTCACCACCGAAAGGTGGGAGAGCACGTGTTCTACGCATAGGATCAACCGGTTCTTCTCCGTTCAGGGGTTTCACATCTCAATTCACATTTTTCACATGATTTCCCCTATCTCTACCTTGTACTTGTTTTAGATGAACATGCGGGGCTAATTCCCTTCATCTTTAGGACCGGGAGTAGCCCGGGAATTCATTGTATGACGATTTTATAATAGTAATTCATATCTTATCTCTTAAAAAAAAATCTTTTTTTTATCCGACAATTTTGAGTCACAATGGAGAGGAGAAACCTTTAAATTACTACACAGGTCAATGAGGAGGGACACATAATATCTTTCTAAGGTTCAGTCATCTAGTCTTGTGATCGTTCCACCTCATTGTTTCCATAATCCACCCAAGAATTGGAAGGAAAGTACAGTTTTAATTCTTTTTTATTGCATTGCATTTAGATAAGGTGATGCATTGAAGTTATTTCCATTTGTTTTGCATAAAAAGAAGAAAAAATTTAGAATAGTGATACATGCACATTACCCTTAGGTGCATGCCATGTAGTTGCATTCATAACTATCATGCATAAAGTATATCATGTATCTCAATTTTTCTCCAATGGTGAATTAAATTGTTCCATACCTTCTAAATAGTGCAAATTTCTGAATTATAAAGAAAAATAAGCCCGATAAAATATTCATTATCAATTATGGATATAAAGGGTTGAGAAAAAAAAAATCTGAAAGAAAATCTGCATAATGAAAAAAAAATAGTTATGTAGAAGCCAAGAATAAGAAGGAGAAAGGAACATAATATCACCTGCATTTCGAGATTATTGAGTACATGATATAGCTTAACTAGATATCCATCTCATTTTGAGATGGATGGTTAGTACATGCATCATTCCACCTAATTTTAGGCATTAGGGCATTTCTCATGTGCACTTGCATCATGTAGGACATTTTTGTATTATGCATGTTGAAACTGTACAATACTTTCACTTTCTTCCATGAGCCACCCATTTTCATCCACCCGTTGCTCGGATTGGTAGGCCACCGTGAATTTCTCCTCACTAAAGTATATCAGGAGAACTGCTTCCATGTAGATGGTAGTTAGGACGAGCAATGTAGTATAGGCGATCACAAGATGCACCAAGTCTGAACCGGCGAGTTTTATTATGTTAGCTGCCTTATGTGATAGTGTTCATCGGTTTTGAGGTCAATTTCTTTTATTGATGATTATTGTCGCCTTCAGGGTAATTACCATTCCGTGGTTAGAGAGGGCCGGTATGTGAATGTTCGGTGGGAGTCATTTAGATGTTGGTTGTGATGTGTTGTTTTTCAGTTGACATTAGCAATTCTATTCTAAGGATTAGTTGCTCGAGGGGGAGCAACGTTTAAGCTTAGGGGAGTTTGATGCGACGATTTTGAGTCGCAATTATAGACCTATTTCATATGTGTTTTATGCCTTAATTAGTCATTTCTATGGTAAATATCGCATAATTCATCTACTTTGGTCTTTGCTGCTATATTATGCTAAATCCCCTTTAGTTTATCGTTTTGAACATTAATTGTTAAATTATTATTATTTATGTGAATTGAATTGGTTTCATGTTTGAATTCCAGGAAAAATGAGTATCTACTTCCGTCGATACCATCGACTTTGTCACAGTTTGCCAGCCGAAAGAAGCAGGAACAAGTCGATACTATCGACTTTGAAGTCGATGGTATCGAGATACCATCAGCTTGTTGGAAAGAAACCGGTCGATAGTATCGACACTCAGTCGATACCATCGACACCTGGAGGCTACAGTGTCGGAAGCTTAAAAAGATCGACGCCTAAAGGAAGTCGATACCATCGACCCGTGTCGATGGTATCGAGATACTGTTGGGCACGACAAAGAAAGGGTTTGTAGCCGGCCACAGCCACAGCGGGTCGATACCATCGACTCGCGTTGATGGTATCGACACCGTCAGATATGTGTTTGATTCAGATTGATCCCAATCGGACGACCGTGGTTAATTAGCGACCTAATGACCGAGATATACCTAATGACGGCCGCCCAGACGGGAGGATCATCAGATTAGCCATTACACGAGTACCCAGGAGCAGTAGAGAGGAGAACATAGGTCGAAAGCTCGTACGAGTTGATTCGGACACTCTAGAAGACAGATTTCACCACTGAAAGGCAGGAGAGCACATGTTCTACGCATAGGATCAACCGGTTCTTCTCCGTTCAGGGGTTTCACATCTCAATTCATGTTTTTCACATGATTTCCCCTATCTCTACCTTGTACTTGTTTGAGATGAACATGCGGGGCTAATTCCCTTCATCTTTAGGACCGGGAGTAGCCCGGGAATTCATTGTATGACGATTTTATAATAGTAATTCATATCTTATCTCTTAAAAAAAATCTTTTTTTTATCTGACGATTTTGAGTCGCAATGGAGAGGAGAAACCTTTAAATTACTACACAGGTCAGTGAGGAGGGACACATAATATCTTTCTAAGGTTCAGTCATCTAGTCTTGTGATCGTTCCACCTCATTGTTTCCATAAACCACCCAAGAATTGGAAGGAAAGTACAATTTTAATTCTTTTTGATTGCATTGCATTTAGATAAGGTGCTGCATTGAAGTTATTTCCATTTGTTTTGCATAAAAAGAAGAAAAAATTTAGAATAGTGATACATGCACATTACCCTTAGGTGCATGCCATGTAGTTGCATTCATAACTATCATGCATAAAGTATATCATGTATCTCAATTTTTCTCCAATGGTGAATTAAATTGTTCCATACCTTCTAAATAGTGCAAATTTCTGAATTATAAAGAAAAATAAGCCCGATAAAATATTCATTATCAATTATGGATATAAAGGGTTGATAAAAAAATCTGAAAGAAAATCTGCATAATGAAAAAAAAAGAGTTATGTAGAAGCCAAGAATAAGAAGGAGAAAGGAACATAATATCACATGCATTTTGAGATTATTGAGTACATGATATAGCTTAACTAGATATCCATCTCATTTTGAGATGGATGGTTAGTACATGCATCATTCCACCTAATTTTAGGCATTAGGGCATTTCTCATGTGCACTTGCATCATGTAGGACATTTTTGCATTATGCATGTTGAAACTGTACAATACTTTCACTTTCTTCCATGAGCCACCCATTTTCATCCACCCGTTGCTCGGATTGGTAGGCCACCGTGAATTTCTCCTCACTAGAGTATATCAGGAGAACTGCTTCCATGTAGATGGTAGTTAGGACGAGCAATGTAGTATAGGCGATCACAAGATGCACCAAGTCTGAACCGGCGAGTTTTATTATGTTAGCTGCCTTATGTGATAGTGTTCATCGGTTTTGAGGTCAATTTCTTTTATTGATGATTATTGTCACCTTCAGGGTAATTACCATTCCGTGGTTAGAGAGGGCCGGTATGTGAATGTCCGGTGGGAGTCATTTAGATGTTGGTTGTGATGTGTTGTTTTTCAGTTGACATTAGCAATTCTATTCTAAGGATTAGTTGCTCGAGGGCGAGCAACGTTTAAGCTTAGGGGAGTTTGATGCGACGATTTTGAGTCGCAATTATAGACCTGTTTCATATGTGTTTTATGCCTTAATTAGTCATTTCTATAGTTAATATCGCATAATTCATCTACTTTGGTCTTTGCTGCTATATTATGCCAAATCCCCTTTAGTTTATCGATTTGAACATTAATTGTCAAATTATTATTATTTATGTGAATTGATTTGGTTTCGTGTTTGAATTCCAGGAAAAATGAGTATCTTCTTCCGTCGATACCATCGACGGAAGTCGATACCATCGACTTTGTCACAGTTTGCCAGCCAAAAGAAGCAGGAACAAGTCAATACTATCGACTTTGAAGTCGATGGTATCGAGATACCATCAACTTGTTGGCGAGAAACCGGTCGATAGTATCGACACTCAGTCGATAGTATCGACACTCAGTCGATACCATCGACACCTGGAGGCTACAGTGTCGGAAGCTTAAAAAGACCGACGCCTAAAGGAAGTCGATACCATCGACCCATGTCGATGGTATCGAGATACTGTTGGGCGCGACAAAGAAAGGGTTTGCAGCCGCCCGCAGCAACAGCGGGTCGATACCATCGACTCGCATCGATGGTATCGACACCGTCAGATATGCGTTTGCTTCAGATTGATCCCAATCATACGGCCGTGGTTAATTAGCGACCTAATGACCGAGATATACCTAATGACGGCCGCCCTGATGGGGTGATCATGGGATTAGCCATTGCACGAGTACCGAGGAGCAAGAGAGAGGAGAACGGAGGCCGGAAGCTCATACCAGTCAATCCAGACGCCGCAGAAGACGGATTTCACCACCGAAAGGCGGGAGAGCACGTGTTCTACGCATAGGATCAACCGTTTCTTCTCCGTTCAGGGGTTTCACATCTCAATTCACGTTTTTCACATGATTTCCCCTATCTCTACGTTGTACTTGTTTGAGATGAACATGCGGGGCTAATTCCCTTCATCTTTAGGACCGGGAGTAGCCCGGGAATTCATTGTATGACAATTTTATAATAGTAATTCATATCTTATCTCTTAAATCCGTGGTATAGTTTCGTGTTCTCAATATATTGTTATGCTTGATCACCATAATAATAACCTAATGCCCTTAATCACTTTGAAAGAAGGATTAACGGTTGAAAAGAGACGAAACCTACATTAATTGATAAATCCCTTGACCAAGGTGGTGTAAAATTAATGGTGGAAACTGAGAGATCGTTCATTATGCACCTAGTTTAGGGTATAGGTTGCTACGACGGTGGAACCGACCTAAGCTTAGGTAGTGAATTACACCACGACAGTGGGTAATTCTATTTTCAGGCCACTACCCGGATAGAGAGATAAGAATTGAGGCAATATATAGAATCTAATACAATGGAAACCTGCGGTGAAACCGCAATCCTAAAGATACCCTTTTGAATTGATTAAATTAACATTTAATCGATTGTTTGCTTTGCTTTATTTTTATTTTCTTTTAATTTCGACAACAAACCCCAATTTGTTATTTGGCTTAGCTGATCGCAAATAGTTAGTAAGAGTCTCCAACAATTTTGAGTATCCATGTGTTCGACTCGGGCCTCACAAAGGCATGTACTACTCGACGCGTACACTTGCGTTTTTAGCACGTAGTAAAATACCCGTCAAGTTTTTGGCATCGTTGTCGGGGATGTAAGAGAGAGAAACCTTACAATGAATCGGATGTAAGAGACGTTTTGCCGACGTTTTTGACCAAATGGTAATGAGACTCTAATCAGATGTAAGAGAGAGAAACCTTTAAATTACTACACAGGTCAGTGAGGAGGGACACATAATATCTTTCTAAGGTTCAGTCATCTAGTCTTGTGATCGTTCCACCTCATTGTTTCCATAATCCACCAAAGAATTGGAAGGAAAGTACAGTTTTAATTCTTTTTTATTGCATTGCATCTAGATAAGGTGTTGCATTGAAGTTATTTCCATTTGTTTTGCATAAAAAGAAGAAAAAATTTAGAATAGTGATACATGCACATTACCCTTAGGTGCATGCCATGTAGTTGCATTCATAACTATCATGCATAAAGTATATCATGTAGTTTTAATTTTTTTCTTTTTTTTAAGAGACAAGATATGAATTACTATTATAAAATCGTCATACAATGAATTCCCGGGCTACTCCCGGTCCTAAAGATGAAGGGAATTAGCCCCGCATGTTCATCTCAAACAAGTACAAGGTAGAGATAGGGGAAATCATGTGAAAAACGTGAATTGAGATGTGAAACCCCTGAACGGAGAAGAACTGGTTGATCTTATGCATAGAACACGTGCTCTCCCGCCTTTCGGTGGTGAAATCCGTCTTCTGCGGTGTCCGAATCAACTAGTATGAGCTTCCGGCCTCTGTTCTCCTCTCTACTGCTCCTCGGTACTCGTGCAATGGCTAATCCGATGATCCTCCCGTCTGGGCGGCCGTCATTAGGTATATCTCGGTCATTAGGTCGCTAATTAACCACGGCCATCCGATTGGGATCAATCTGAATCAAACGCATATCTGACGGTGTTGATACCATCGACGCGAATCGATGGTATCGACCCGTTGTGGCTGCGGCCGGCTGCAAACCCTTTCTTTGTCGTGCCCAACAGTATCTCGATACCATCGACACGGGTCGATGGTATCGACTTCCTTTAGGCATCGGTCTTTTTAAGCTTCCGACACTGTAGCCTCCAGGTGTCGATGGTATCGACTGAGTGTCGATACTATCGACTGGTTTCTCGCCAACAAGCTGATGGTATCTCGATACCATCAACTTCAAAGTCGATAGTATCGACTTGTTCCTGCTTCTTTCGGCTGGCAAACTGTGACAAAGTCGATGGTATCGACTTCCATCGATGGTATCGACGGAAGCAGATACTCATTTTTCCTGGAATTCAAACATGAAACCAAATCAATTCACATAAATAATAATAATTTGACAATTAATGTTCAAAACGATAAACTAAAGGGGATTTGTCATAATATAGCAGCAAAGACCAAAGTAGATGAATTATGCGATATTAACCATAGAAATGACTAATTAAGGCATAAAACACATATGAAACAGGTCTATAATTGCGACTCAAAATCGTCGCATCAAATAGAAAAAAATATCTTATTATATGTAGCTTGCCAAACGTAATAATAGTGGGAGTTAATTTCTTTCTTTTTATGTGTGTTGTTTCCCAAAAGAAGCAACAACTGATGCTCCATGACTCTGGCGTTCCTATCCATCAAACCCTAGGAGTTTTGGTTCGCACCCTATATAAAGGGAGTGATGGATACGTGACTAGGGCACCCTAAACCCTGTCATTATCACCAGTCAGGAAAAGGAGATGCCTTTGACCCTAGTGCAATCCTCACCTCTATCCTAGACTCTGAACTTGGCATCCGAGTAGACCCTAGCAATTCTGTAGAGGAACCATGGTCGCTGGACCGTTGAAGATCTGCCTTTGTGGAAGACCTGTCGTGGAGGACTTGGCCTCGCATGGAAGATCTACCTGGAGTGGTGTCCTCTGGAGGTTTCTTGATTTCTAGAGAAGTTTCTGGGGGCAACGGAACCTCCTTCCCCCTCTTCCTTCGTCGATCGCGGCCTCCGCCAAGGATGTTTGCCCTGCATACATGAGCAGTTCTCAGCTTTGGTTCTCGCTGCCCAGGCTGTTGTGGTCTCGACCTGCACCCTTGTTGCATGCATCTGGGGTTACGGAGTGGTGGGAACCCTCGCGCGGTCCACCCATGCCCCGGAGGGTCGCCTGAACGCGGTGGAATCCCACCGTGGTAGCAGCAGCGGGCCATCGAGAGGAGGAAAACAATGCAGGTCACATTGGACCAAAATGCCCCTCTGGTGTGTGAAGAAGCAACCAGTAGTGGGGGGTATTTCAGACTTTTTGTTATAATTTAAGTCGACCCATGAGGTATGTGCATGAGGAGTAAGCTGCCTACGTGGTAGCACTCTATTGGTCCCATTATATTTATTTGCAAAAATCATAACTATTGCTAGGAAGCTCTGATGAATAAAGTTAATATACAAAAGTTGCTTAGAAAAAAACGAGGAACACAATAAAAATAGTTTGAGAACCTGGTTTCATTCCTATTGGCAAAATTATGCTAAGTTAATGAAAAGTTCTTTGAAATTAGGTTAGAAACCCTAATTGAGATTAATGGTTGAGTCTATGATGCTTAATTGGTTAAATTGAGTAATAGTAACCTGTTGAATGATAAAGGTAGACTTCAACCTAATATGGATGAATAATTTCATGTTTTAGGGTTTTAAACCAAGTATGAATGATAATGCATCTAGAAACCCTAATTTAGGGTAAAAGAGGAGAAGATCATATTTAATTTGAAAATATGGAAATATGTTGTTAAATGATGATTCTAAGCCTGTTAGGAGAGATAGGATGAGAAACTTAGGGTTTATAAGTAGTTTTGTCTAATTAGGGTTTTTGGTACTAAAAGTGAAGGTAAAACCCTAATTGCAAGTGAAACCCTAAGAAGGGGTAGACACCCTAAAAAGGAATAGAAATCCTAAGAAGCAAGTTGGTTTGGATAGATCTTGATAAAAAGAAATTGTATGTTTATTTCAGGATTCTTGTACTTGCTTGCTTGATTGGATTTCCCTACTTGGTTGATTCTATCTCAAATATCAGCAGTACAGGTATGTGGTTAATTATGAGTAACCGATTTAGTTTCACAGAGTTTTCTTGAATGATTGATCGAATTGGTTGCAACCTAACTTTTGGGTGTTCATTTATGTAAAACTTTAAAGTCACTATGATTATCAGAATTAATTATAAATGTGCATTCTCGCACCTACATGCCACCCTGATGTATGATATGTGACCAAGCCCTAGAGGGAAGGTCAATTAGGTCAGGCCCAAGAGGGAAGACCATTGGGCACTATGAGAGGTGACCCTAGGCACCAAGCTCAAGATAGAGAAGGTGGTCTTATGATATTGCATGACTAATGGGCACCATGAGAGGTGACCCCGGGCACCAAGCTTAGGATGGAGAAGGTGGCCTTATGTCTATTGCAAAAGAGAAACCCTAAAGAGGGTATTCCAGGGTTAGGGCAAAAGCGGTGAAGAATGTCACATTGAAGACGTAAATTGGATTGTGAATTAACTTGATTGTGATATTTAGGTTGTTAGCAATATATGTGAAATTTTGGTTCTCCCCACATACTGGCATATTCATTTATGCTGACCGACGTTTTATTTGTCGGTGTTTTAGTACAATATGAAAAGGACAAACAGTGAAGTGACATATTGTGAATATATGAATTAAAGTACAAGGAGGATTAGTTAGAATAGACTCTAGTTGTGGATAGAAGTTTAGAAATCCAAGATTTTAAAGAGGTATGCAAGTTTTATTTTATTTCAGCTTTTCAGTATAGTTTTGGTAGAATTTAGTAATTACTATTGATTATTTGTCAAACCATTGATCCGGAAAATTGGGCTAACGACTCTGACCTTTTGGTCTCCCTTAATTGGGGGTTACTAGGAGGCGGGGTCGTTACAGTTGTGACCTTGGTAGTTGGTGTTGCGACCTTATTTAGTTGTTTTGCTTCAACCATGATGAGGTGAGGACCAAAGTGGTCACTACATCACATAGTTTCTAATGACCCTCTTGCATGTGTGTTTGCATGGTCAATCCTTTGGTGGGAAAGTGTCCTTTTGGTGCTATCATACCTTGACACCTCATATTTTTACCTCCCTCCTAACCCTTGAGTATATAAGCTCTATCTCTTACATGCAAGTATCTCTTTTAGCTCTTTTTCCTATCTTATTCCTTGATTTCGGCCTTGATATTGGTGGTTCTTGAGGAGGTGGTGATCTTTGAGCTTTGGTGGCCTATCACCTTTGCATGTGATGATGTTGAGCTTGATCTTCTTGTTTTTGGTGATCCTTAGTGATCTTCCTTCTTGGTAAGTGGTTCTACACCTTTAATCTCGTTTCCCTTTGAACCCTACCTCTTCTTTTCCCCTTTTGGTCATGATACTATGGATCACCATGGTGTCTACCTTGAGTATCTTCTCTCCTAGAGGTTAAAGACTATGGTTTGACTATGGTAGTACCTAAGTGTGATGAAGCTTCCTCCTTTCTCTTTTCTTCCTTATTCTCTCTTGTTCGGCCTAGGGTTTGAGTTTTCTTCATCTTGAGCTTGTCTTTGACCTTGGTATGTTTTTCTTCTTCTTGAGGCAACCTTGTTGGCTGTGGATTTTATCCTATATGGTGTTCCTCTCCTCTCTTGGAGATTGTGGCTTTGGAGCTTGATCTTTATCCTAAAATGGGTTATATAACTTTCCCCTCTACTATTATTGCACCATATTCTTTCTTGCATGATATTGTTTTAATCTTTGAATGTGAAACTAATATGCTAGATGATTTTATTGGGGTTGAAGATTATCAAGTGTTCTCGTATGGTTTACACTTTCTCCTAAACCCTAATTTCATGTACCTGATTACTAAGTGATTAAGGAGTTGCTATTCTACATGCAATATGATCTTGGTTTTAACACCATGTTATGTTTCAACCATCGTATGATGTTTGAGGTTTTGATCTTTGGTCTATATGAGTTGTACACATGGTTTTCCTTCTATCATCATGATTTTCCATGTTTACCTTGGTGACGTTTGTTTAGGGTTTATGATGACCATCTTTGCATGAATCTTTTCTCCTTGATGATGTTGGGTTTTCTTGATGTTATAATCTATTTTTTCCATGGTTTTACTCTATTTTGGATTTGGTTATGTGTTGTTTGTTGTGGTTAAACTTTGGGTCGCTACACATTACCTGGGTGCTCAAGGTCGCTATATGTTGATGGGGTGTTGTGGGCACAACAAACCCTAACCCTAGAGGGTGGTCGCTATATTTGCTTAAACTTGGTTTGGTCACTACAAGGGTCATTACCCATGGTTCACCTACGGTCACAATGCATGATTTAGTTGGTTTGGTCGATTCCCTCAGTTGATTTCTGGTTTGGTCACAACATTAGTCCCGTGTAGTCGCAACATAGGCCTTAGTTTTTTGGTACACACACATGCATGAGTGAATGGCCGCTACAGTTTACACTCATGTTGATTGCAACACATGTGCTACGAAGGTTGGTCGCTACACTTGTTTCCTTGTATGGTCGATACATAGTGTTGCTTGAGATGATTGAATAATCATGATAATAATGGTGCTTGACCCTAATGTGCTCCAAGAATGTGGGAAATAATGTACCTAGACAAGTATTGAAATGGAAACCCTAACCGACTATATGAGAAACCCCAACCCTAATTATCAAGTGTATGATGTTTTTGTTGAAACTTTCTTGAATGAATAGCATGAGTTGTTGTTTTCTCTCTCCTACTTGTGTAACCCTAACCTTGCAGGTGGAATGTATACCATAGCTAGTGATTGTCGTGATGCATATGAAATGAACAGGGTAATGATTGTGAGCCTTTATAAGGCATGATGAGATAGTGATGATGTGCAGGAATTATGTGATTTGGGGATTATGACCTGGCAGAGGCTTTATGTCTAATTTGAGGTGATATCCTCTAGTGATGAGATGAAGGATTGTTATCCCCTAGTGATGTGATAATATTGATGGCCTTTTATGGTGGTGATATTAAGAGATGATGTGACAAGTCCATAACTCATATGTTTTATATCTTCTAGAGTTGTACCTTTACCCCTACTTTGTAGAATTTGTTTAGGGTTTGTACGTTTTAACTTGATTGATGCTAAAAGACACTCAATTGGCTTAACTAATCAAGTGAAACCCTAATCATGTAATTTCCCTATTCCATAGATTCATCCTCGTTGTTAGTACTTGTTGGATAGTGAAATGGGTTCTCCCTCAATGCAATCTCAGACTTGTATATTGTTGAGTATATGCATTTCACAGGATTGGTTGCGGTCATACGTTGGCAAGAGAACGATCGATGTCGTATCTCAATGATGTGATTTAGTATATATATGATATGTTTTGAGTATGGCTGAGGTCATACCTCAACAGGAGTGTGGTTGTATTCATAGCTTAGTTTTCACTAGTGTTGTGCCTATATACCAAGGCAAACTAGGTTGTTTTGTAGTTGGACTTTATATGTAACTGTGGAGGGCTCAAATTGGCTGAGGGTGTGGGAGATCATAGGAGTTCGGATCCTCCTAGATTTCCTTGATCTTGTATGGCACTGATTTTGACTTAGGAGTGGTCAATTAGAGTATGAGTGGTATACCTCATCTCCTCATGGCATAATAAGAGACATAATACAACTGTGTAGTATATTTTCTTAGGGTTAAACATGACTCCCATTGGATGAACCTTTGCCTTATCTCTTATATTGTTTAGTTGATTTATAATGTAGTAAGAGAAATCAACTGTGATACATGTTATTCATAACCCTTCTAAAAGTATAAGATATTCTACAGCTCAGTTATAGATGCCTAAATTGCTTAATTAGTGTTAACTGCTTTACTCATATCATTTAGCTGAATCTGCTCGACCTGATAATAGTTCTATCTTTCAGCTTTATTTTTTGTGCTTTTAATAATTGTTTCCAGAGAGTTATATATCTTGCTATGACGTTGGTCTCACTCCATGAGTTTCCACATCTTTTAGGTGGTCGTGCACGATGAGGTAGATGTTGACCTAGGTGTCGCACATTGCCCATATTTTGATAATGACTTAACCATTCCATTCATATGTATCTAACAAATCTATCTGAGACTGTTTCAGACATTAGGTACAAGAAAAGAATCACATTCAACTCAAAAGCTACTCATCCAGCACATGCAAAACATGTGACTTTTAACCGTTTTGTGAAATAGCCCTTATTTGGCTTAGAACAATTGATGTAATCACTTATACTCATGTTTTGCATTGTAACTAAGATGGATAAAATTATTGGGACTCAAAAATCCATCATTTGTACAGTTTTACGAAAATTCCAAAATACCCATAACAGGGATTTTGTCGGCCGAATTCCAAACTCGGCCGATCCATATATTCTGGAATTTTTGGTGCAATCGGCCGAGTTACAAACTCAGCCGATTCTTGTTCGGTCGAGTTTCTAAGCCAGGAAACTCGGACGATCCACTGATCGGTCCAAGATGAAATTCGACCGATCAGCCGAGTTTCTCCAAGGGAACTCGGCCGACATTCTAACTTTCAGCCTTGTCTTTTAGTAGTTCGGCCGAGTTGCCTTTATTGAAACTCGGCCGATCAGACTGTATTGGAATGCAGAAAAAGCAATTCCAACCGTTGGAGGAGTAGGTGGGACTCAAAATAGATCCGTTGCAAGTTGTAAAACGGCTAGTTTGTGCCCCTTATCTCTCCCAACCTCAAAGGGACACCCTCAACTATAAATAGGACCTCTTGGACTTCATTCTAAGGTTGCTCATTCACATATGCTTGGTCCTAGCCTTAGTTGATTGGTTTCTAATCCTTTGAGCCCCTTTCTCTCTCTACCTTCAAAGCAAAATTGTGAGTATGAGTGAGTTAGGATCCCATGTATGAGAGCTATCATTTGTAATGTTGTAAAGCTCTCCCTTCTACTTCTCCCATCTCCATTCCCTATGAAGATTGCTTGAAGATTCTTCTCCGAGTGAAAGAGAAGAAGGTTGTTGTTCTTCCCCGAGTGAAGGAGAAGAAGGCTAGCTGCTCCAGGCCTCCGAGTGAAGGAGGAAGGTGCTAAAGCTCTCCAAGAGAAGGAGAGGTGCAAGGCAAAGCTCAAGCAAGATGGGTAATTCCTGCAAGGCCGAAGACTAGAGAAAGAGTGGGTAAGTCCTTTGAAGAAGGTTGAAGACTACTTGCTTGGTGGGTAAGTCCTTGGTGAGGTAGAAGATCTTGGCTTGATATATAAGTCCTTGGATGGTTGGTTGTTGTAGCTTGTAATCTTATTGTGTGATATATATAAGAGAACCAAGTTACAAATCCTAGAGCCTAACCAACTCTAGGTAGTGGACTGACATTGCTCCTAAGTTTAGGACATGGAACCACTCTAAACCACCTATCCAAGTGCATGCTATTCCTTTTCTCTTATCCTTGCTTTGTATGCTAGTTTAGGACATCAAATTGCTGTTTTGGTTTAAGTTCTACACTTAATATAATTTGGTGGTCTAATCACTTTTGTGAAGTTTGTGAAGCTCTATTCAACCCCCCCCCTTCTAGAGCCCATTGATCTAACAAGTGGTATCAGAGCAGGTCTTCTCCAAGCTACTTCAACAAGTAGGAGAAGATGGGCGATTCGGCTCTTGGGTCACTCAATCTTGAAGGAAGCTTCTCCATGAGACCCCCGGTCTTCGACGGCACAAACTTCCTATACTGGAAGAGAAGGATGCAATTCTACATCCAAGGAGTGAGCTACGAGATGTGGAAGATAGTCCATCTCAAGTATGAAGATCCAAAGGGGAACATCACCACATGGACGGAAGATGAGATGAAGCGTGCTCAACTCAATGCTAAAGCCGTGAGCATCATCTACGCCGCCCTTTCACCATCGGAGTTCAACCACATCTCTTCTTGGGACACGGCGCATGAGATTTGGCACAAGTTGTGTGTCACCTATGAAGGGACGGAGCAAGTCAAGGAGGCCAAAGTCTATATGCTTGGTGGCCTACTTGAGAACTTCAAGATGGGGAAGAATGAAAGAGTTGCGGACATGTACACAAGGTTAAACGTCATCTTGAACAGCCTTGCAGCCCTTGGGAGTGTCATGGATAGAGGTACAATCAATGCAAAGATCTTGAGATCTCTTCCAAAGAGATGGGAGCCAAAGGTCACTTCAATTGAAGAAGTCTACAAGTTGAGCGAGTTGTCAACCGAGGAGCTGGTTGGTAACCTCCAAGCACATGAACCTAGGCTCGACAAGCAAGAGGAAGAGGAGAAAAGAGAAGAGAAGGAATCAAAGAAGATGAAGGACACAGCCTTCAAAGCCCAAGTTGAAGAAATGGTCCGGCAAAAACAACTTGCCATGAAGTCTCCCTGCCCTTCCTCAAGTGAAGATGAAGGTGCAAATGATCATGAAGCCAACTACTCAAAAGGAAGACACTTCAAGAGCAAGCCATCCTCCTCAACTCCTAGGTGCTACGAGTGTGGTCAAAAAGGCCACTACAAGAGTGACTACCCAAAGGCCAAGAAGGGCTATCATAAGAGTAGCCACAAAAAGGATGACAAATACAAAAGAGAAGCCAAGTACAAGAAGAAGGACAAGAAGGACAGACGATCCAAAGATGCAGCTCATGCGGCATGGGAGGAGTCTTCTACTTCAAGTTCCTCAAGCTCCGAGGATGGAGAATGTCATCTTACCCTCATGGCATCTACTAGTGAAGAAGTAATTGAGGTAAGTGAGGTAAGCAAGGTAAGTGATGAAAATTTACTTGAGTTATCTAAGGAAACTCTCATTAAAATGCTTAATGAATGTCAATAATCTTTTGCTAAATGTAAAGCTAAAAGGAAAAGATTAGGAAAGATAGTTGATGATCTTTATGCCAAGATTGATATTCTTGATAAAAATGAGAAATTACATCTTGATAGCATAGATTCCTTGCAAGGGCAATTTCTTGACCTTGAACTTCAATATAACGGAGTAGAGGTTGAGAATGGTACTTATCTTAAAACTATTGAAAATCTTAAGGTTGAGAACCAAAATTTCCTAGATGAGCTTGATGTTCTAAAAACTAAAAATGTTGAACTTAAGCTTATTGATGATGCTAGGAGAGATGAAGTTTACGCTTATCAAAGGGAAATTGTTGTTCTTAAATCTGAAAATGCTAAATTGCTTGCTCAAACAAATGATTTATCTTCTAGACCTATCTTGCCTAGAAATGAAGTTGCTAACTTAACTCTAGAAAAAGACTCTCTTCTTACTAAAGCCCTCTGCCTGGAGGCCGACCTTTTGCATACTAGAGAAGATCTTGCTAGTTTATCTACTACCGTTATAAATCTTAGTGATGATAATGCTAGATTAAGATCTACTTTGCAAAGGTTTCTTTCGGGTAAGAAATCCCTAAATGATGTTCTAGAGCACTCTACCAAACAAGTTGGTACTAGTGGTCTAGGATACAATGAGACTACTCCAAAAGGTAAGAAGAAGAAGAAGGGTAAGAAAAAGAGTGTGGAAACTCCAATTTTCAATGGAGAGTCTTCCGGCTCTAAAAACCCCATGGTATGTATTCATTGCAAATGTGATGATCATTATTCTACCTATTGTCCTTACAAGCCCAAGGGGACCAACCCAAAGATGAAATGGGTCCCCAAGCTAACCCCGGACCCCAAAGTTTGAGTTGGGTTCCGACATCCTCTTTTCTTGCAGGTTAAAAAGAAATGGATTGTTGATAGTGGCTGCTCTAAGCATAGGACTGGAGAAATCAGCCATTTCAACAAATTTGTGAAAAAGAAAGGAGGATCGGTAACCTTTAGGGACAACAAAAAGGGTAAGGTTATAGGTGAGGGTGATGTAGGCAATGAATTGTGCATTAAAAATGTATTGCTTGTTGATGGCCTACATCACAATTTAATTAGTGTTAGCCAATTATGTGATAATGGTTATCTTGTGCTATTTACTTCTTTAGAATGCTTGCTTCTAGATTCCCTGTCCTACAATGTTATATATAAGGGAACTAGAAATGGTAATCTCTATGTGATTGTTCTCGATGCTCTTAAGCCCATACTAAATAGATGCTTATTTGTGGATAAAAATGATCTTTCGCTTTGGCATCGTCATTTGGGTCATGTGAACTTGCATCAAATGAAGAAACTGAACAAAAAGGACTTGGTTCGAGGACTTCCTAAATTGGATTTTGAAAAGGATGAGGAATGTCAACCTTGTACACAAGGGAAACAAACCAAATCCTCCTTCAAATCCAAAGGAGTCATGAGTACCAAGAGAGTTCTTGAGCTTCTTCATATTGATCTTTTCGGACCAATGAGAACACAAACGCTTCGCGGCTCCAAGTATTGTCTTGTTATTGTCGATGATTTTTCTAGATATACTTGGACTTTCTTTCTCATTTCTAAAAGCGATACACTTGATGTTTTCTCGAACTTTTGTAAACGAGTTGAAAACGAAGCTTCTTGCCATGTTGTTTCTATCCGTAGTGATCATGGGGGAGAGTTTGAAAATGATCTTTTTGAACGTTTTTGTGAAAAATCGGGTTATTCGCACAATTTCTCTTCTCCTCGCACACCCCAACAAAATGGAGTTGTTGAGAGGAAGAATAGATCTCTGCAAGAGATGTCTAGGACCATGCTTCTTGAGTATGACACTCCTAAGAAGTTTTGGGCTGAAGCCGTTAGCACCTCATGTTTTGTGCAAAACCGAGTTTTCACACATCCGACTTTTAAGAAAACCCCCTATGAACTATGGCGTGGTAGGAAGCCATCTATTGATTTCTTTCATGTTTTTGGATGTCCTTGTTTTGTTTTAAACACTAAGGATTCTCTCGACAAGTTTGATCTGAAATCTTACAAGGCTTTCTTCCTAGGCTATAGCACTACTAGCAGGGCTTTTAGAGTATTTAACATTGAACTATCTAAAATTGAAGAATCTATAAATGTTAAATTTATTGAAACTAACCCTGTTATTGGCAAGCATATTGGTGATGATGATGTTGCAGATGAAATCATTCCTATCTTAAAAGAGCTCAACATCAAAGACAAAGGTAAGCAGGTTGAAGAAGAAGAAAAAGAAGAAGAAAAGAAGGATCCCACTCCCCGCTTTGCAAAGAATCACCCCAAGGAGTTGATCATTGGCAATCCGTTTGAGAGAGTGAGGACACGAGCTGCTCACAACAAAGAACACGCAGATAGTGCCTTCATCTCCCAACTGGAGCCAAAGAACATCAAAGAGGCCCTTGGTGATGATGAGTGGATCCTTGCCATGCAAGAAGAGCTTGAGCAATTTGAGAAGAACCGTGTGTGGACCTTAGTGCCAAAACCAAATGATAGAAAGATCATTGGTACCAAATGGGTCTACCGCAACAAGCTTGATGAGAAAGGAAAAGTGGTAAGGAATAAAGCAAGATTAGTAGCACAAGGTTACAATCAACAAGAAGGTATTGATTTTGATGAAACCTATGCTCCTGTTGCTAGATTAGAATCTATCCGTATGCTACTTGCTTTTTCTAGTTATAAAAATTTCTTGCTTTATCAAATGGATGTTAAAAGTGCGTTTTTAAATGGTACAATCGAGGAGGAAGTATATGTTGCTCAACCTCCAGGCTTTGAAAATGATAAGTTACCCAATCATGTATACTTCTTGCAAAAAGCTCTCTACGGACTCAAACAAGCACCTCGAGCTTGGTATGAGAAACTAAAGAACTTTTTGTTAGATAACGGGTATATCATGGGCAAAGTTGATTGTACTTTATTTCTAAAACACACTTCTACCCATTTTCTCATAATTCAAATATATGTTGATGATATTATATTTGGCGGAACTGACCTTGATCTTTGCAAGGAGTTTAGCTCTCTTATGCAGAGTGAATTCGAAATGAGCATGATGGGTGAGCTGACCTTCTTCCTCGGCTTTCAAATCAAACAAACAAAGGAAGGAAACTTCATCAACCAAGGAAAATACACAACTGAGCTACTCAAATGCTTTGGGATGGAGAACATGAAGTCGATGGATACACCCATGTCAAACACCGCAAAACTCGACAAGGATGAAGAAGGTGAAAAGGTAGATGAGAAGCTCTATAGAGGTATGATCGGAAGTTTACTTTATTTAACTGCCTCTAGACCTGATATAATGTTTAGTGTTGGGTTGTGTACTCGCTTTCAATCAAGCCCTAGGAAATCACATCTTATTGCTGTCAAGAGGATTTTGAGGTACTTAGCCAAAACTCCAAATTTTGGACTATGGTACCCTAAGTCAAGGGACTTTACTCTTGTGGCATATAGTGATGCTGACTACGCAGGCTGCTTGATTGATAGAAAGTGCACAAGTGGCACTTGCTTCCTCTTGGGACCATGCTTGGTGTCTTGGTTCTCCAAGAAACAGAGCACAGTGGCATTATCAACTACCGAAGTTGAGTACATTGCAGCCGGAAGTTGTTGTGCCCAGGTCCTATGGATGAAGCAAATGCTCCAAGACTTTAACATTTATTTTGATGCTTCTCCTATTTTCTGTGATAATACTAGTGCAATCAATCTTTCTTATAATCCGATATTGCATAGTAGAGCTAAACACATAGAAGTTCGCCATCATTTTCTCTGTGACCACATTGTCAAAAAGGATATTTATATCACACATGTGGATACGGAAAATCAGTTGGCCGATATCTTCACTAAACCTCTTGCTAGAGAACAATTTAATTTTATTAGATCAAAATTGCTCATAATTTCTCTTGATGATATTGATTTGCTCTCTAATTAGTTGGTTACATCTTATATGTGTTGCTCTTGCTTTACATTCTTTGTTTACTCAAGATGCTTGTTTTTGCTAAAATTTCTCTAGTTTCTGTCTCTTTTTCGGGCTTTTTCTCGCAAATCGGGTTTTAATCGACAAATAGTACCCTATGATAATGGGAATGTGCCTAAATATCCTTAATATACAAACTAGACCAAAAAGAATTTTTGCATTCGGTCATTAGAGGCTAGAGCTAGATTTTCAGTTTTTTTCCTCTTCAGGGTTTTGGTCGGCCGAGTTTCAAACTCGACCGATCGGTCGGGCTTCAGGGTGCCTGTGCGCTCGATCGGTCGAGTTTCCATTTCCCAAACTCGACCGATCGGTGGCAGACCATTTTTATATATATAGGAATCGGTCGACTTTCTCCCTCTCAACTAGAGAAAAGTCGACCGAACCCTAGCCGTAACACCCGCCCCTCTCTAACCCTGGCCCTCTCTCCCCTCGTTCCGGCTGATTTCACCTTTGATCGACCTTGCCTCTTCGTTCTTACTGTTCTCGGGGTTTCGTCTGCCTAGTATTCTCCACGAGCTCGGCTCTCTTTCCTCCATCTCCTCTCCATGAGGTCCCAACGACGGAAGAGAGTTGTCCCTTCCCCTGCTCAAGCGACCCCTCTTGCTCCAAGGTATATCGTGTTCGAAAATCTCTCTTTTATTGACCAAGCTGCTGTTACTAGATATCAAGAGCTCCTTCCTCGCACTCCCTTTCCTTTTCGAGCTCTCCATCAACCTAACAGCTTTCACGCTGACCTTTATGAAGCTTGTCAAATCCTTCGAACTCATCACCTTGATCCGTTTTGCATAGAAGATGCCCACTTCCACAATTTGAAATATAGTTCCAAAGCTGTCCGTGAGTTCTATGCCAATTTGCGTTGGAACTATGACTCTTTGGTCCCATCTATAGACACTTCTTTTGTGTTGACATCCATGATTGCTGGTAAGCCTTTCCATATCACTGAGCGTTCTTTCAATCTCTATCTTCATGGAAATGTTGGTACGGCATCATGGATCGCTGACTATCCTCAATATCTTGATCTTCTTTACCCCGATGATGTGTATAAGGCAATTGAGGTTGACTTGACTGACATCCATAAATTTCTCAAGCGACCCAACTTTCCCTATACAAAAAGGGGTACTCTGCCTTCCTCAGCCCTTTCTGCTCCTCGACGCGTCTTGGCGTTTATCTTGAGCTGCAATGTCCATCCTAAGAAGAATCAAACTGACATTGCTGAGAATACGGCTGTTATGATGTATCTTTTGCTGAAGAATCAAGGAGTCAAATGGGCACATTATATCCTCCATCATATGACCTATTTTGACTCCGGAAAGAACACAAAGGGCACTCATCTTCCCTATCCTGCCCTCATCTATGGTCTTTTCCAGCATGCCACTGGTAAATCCCTCTTTGTCGATCTCCTCTACCGACCTGATCGCAAAGGCGTTTATATCAGTGAGACCACTCTTCTGAAGAGTGTTCCTACCCCTGGTGCATCATCTTCCTCTGCTGCACCTCCACCCTCCTCAGCTGCACCTCCACCCTCCTCAGCTGCACCTCCACCATCCTCAGCTGCACCTCCTCCACCTGAGCCTTCCTTCTAGCCTCCTCCCCAGCCTGCCTTTGCTGATTTCCATGTTTCACATGAGGCCCTCATGGGGTATCTCATGCACCAGCAAGCGTACAACATGCAGGTCTAGCAACACCTTCATCAGGATCTTTGCCACATCATGTCCTCCATGCATATATCCTGCCCTCAGCCTTATCCCACCTACCAGCCTTATCCCGGTGGTGACTACGCTTCCTACGTGTATAGTCAGTTTTACCCTGCTCCACCCTTCTCTGCTTCCGCTGAGCCCTCTGCAGGTGGATACCCTTCCCCGGTTCTGGCGCTTCCAGGTGGTCGTCTGTCTGAGCTCCTGGCCCAGTACACCTCTTCTGCTCCTCCCCTTGAGGTTGCCTATGAGTTACATGCTCTAGGCATGTCTTGGTCCGAGCAGAGTGCTAGGTGGCCCGGGCATGCTTCTGGTCCTCCAGATGATGATATGCCTGACCAGGAGGATGCTACGACTGATGATGATGAAGACAATGAGGCTACTACGACTGATGCTGATGATGAGGATGATGACCAAGATGCTGACGAGGCTACACAGGCCGCTGCTCCTCCTTCTGACGAAGGAGACGAGGACTACCGGCCAGATGAGGATATCTATGCTGTTGTTGATGACATAGACATAGAGTAGTTAGCTTTGTGGGCTGATGTATCTAGTTTTAGTCTTAGATGATCATGTTGTATCTCTTTGGACTATGTTTGCACTATATACATTAGGCACATCATCTGAGTTGTACTATTTTTGCTCTATGCTATCCGTGCAGTTTTGTTTTATGGTTTATGGGAACGCTTTGTATGGTATATCTTTTAGTGTTTTCCATATTTTGATAATGCATGCTTTAGTTGTTTATCTTGGTATTCCTCTGTCTTTATATGGAGTGATTGATTGAGTGTTTTTGTTTTTCTATGGAGAAGACCTTGCTTTTATGCTCTTCTACCCCCCCTGCCTTTTTGAGATGACAAAGGGGGAGAAAAAGCTCAATCATATTGAATTTATTGCTTGTATGGTTCTTTTCTTGTCTATTAACTAAAATGCATCTAGACTTGCTTAGAATCATATAGTATACATATGTGTTTTGGTTGCTTGTTGTTTAACTAACCATGCAGGCATGAGTAAGCATGAATTGAGGGGGAGCACTACAAATTGATCATATTTGCATCCCCTTGCAATTCCCTAAGAAAAGGTATAATTTTCACATTCTTTTCAATATGTTGAGGAATGGTTTGTCATTGTCAAAAAGGGGGAGAATGTTGACCTAGGTGTCGCACATTGCCCATATTTTGATAATGACTTAACCATTCCATTCATATGCATCTAACAAATCTATTTGAGACTGTTTCAGACATTAGGTACAAGAAAAGAATCACATTCAACTCAAAAGCTACTCATCCAGCACATGCAAAACATGTGACTTTTAACCGTTTTGTGAAATAGCCCTTATTTGGCTTAGAACAATTGATGTAATCACTTATACTCATGTTTTGCATTGTAACTAAGATAGATAAAATTATTGGGACTCAAAAATACATCATTTGTACAGTTTTACGAAAATTCCAAAATACCCATAACAGGGATTTTGTCGGCCGAATTCCAAACTCGGTCGATCCATATATTCTGGAATTTTTGGTGCAATCGGCCGAGTTACAAACTCAGCCGATTCCTGTTCGGTCAAGTTTCTAAGCCAGGAAACTCGGCCGATCCACTGATCGGTCCCAGATGAAAGTCGACCGATCGGCCGAGTTTCTCCAAGGGAACTCGGCCGACAGTCTAACTTTCAGCCTTGTCTTTTAGTGGTTCGGCCGAGTTGCCTTTATTGAAACTTGGCCGATCAGACTGTACTGGAATGCAGAAAAAGCAATTCCAACCATTGGAGGAGTAGGTGGGACTCAAAATAGATCCGTTGCAAGTTGTAAAACGGCTAGTTTGTGCTCCTTATCTCTCCCAACCTCAAAGGGACACCCTCAACTATAAATAGGACCTCTTGGACTTCATTCCAAGGTTGCTCATTCACATATGCTTGGTCCTAGCCTTAGTTGAGTGGTTTCTAATCCTTTGAGCCCCTTTCTCTCTCTACCTTCAAAGCAAAATTGTGAGTATGAGTGAGTTAGGATCCCATGTATGAGAGCTGTCATTTGTAATGTTGTAAATCTCTCCCTTCTACTTCTCCCATCTCCATTCCCTATGAAGATTGCTTGAAGATTCTTCTCCGAGTGAAAGAGAAGAAGGTTGTTGTTCTTCCCCTAGTGAAGGAGAAGAAGGCTAGCTGCTCCAGGCCTCCGAGTGAAGGAGGAAGGTGCTAAAGCTCTCCAAGAGAAGGAGAGGTGCAAGGCAAAGCTCAAGCAAGATGGGTAATTCCTGCAAGGCCGAAGACTAGAGCAAGAGTGGGTAAGTCCTTTGAAGTAGGCTGAAGACTACTTGCTTGGTGGGTAAGTCCTTGGTGAGGTAGAAGATCTTAGCTTGATATATAAGTCCTTGGATGGTTGGTTGTTGTAGCTTGTAATCTTATTGTGTGATATATATAAGAGAACCAAGTTACAAATCCTAGAGCCTAACCAACTCTAGGTAGTGGACTGACATTGCTCCTAAGTTTAGGACATGGAACCACTCTAAACCACCTGTCCAAGTGCATGCTATTCCTTTTCTCTTATCCTTGCTTTGTATGCTAGTTTAGGACATCAAATTGCTGTTTTGGTTTAAGTTCTGCACTTAATATAATTTGGTGGTCTAATCACTTTTGTGAAGTTTGTGAAGCTCTATTCAACCCCCCCCCCTTCTAGAGCCCATTGATCCAACAGTAGAGATTGTGCAGTTGAGGCTGAGCAGCAAGAGGAGAAGTAGCTAGTAAAGGTTGGATATGTTGCTAGTGTCTTGTAGTAGAGTCCTATATGTCATCTCTATACTATCAGGTCCTTGGGGGATGTTTTATAGGTGTTGTATATCGATACGAGGTTTTTGGAAGTATGCCATGGTTGTACAAATATTGGTTGTATATGCTAACAAGTTATCATATGCAATAGGTCATGGCAAGTTGGCCAGGTGAATAGTGATATGTATCATCTTGTGGCATTATATGTATTATAGGTGGCTTCATGTGGACTCAGATGTGATATGTTTTTGCTTTTGTGGTTATATGGAATCAATTTTAATTTACCCTATTTTATGGTAATATGGATGTTTAGTATTAGTTGTGCGCTTGTTTTGAGTTATCTTGTTTGTGTGGCATCGGGTTTTCACAAAGGGGGTGAGACCAAAGGGGAAAAACACCTTATGATCCATGATATGAAAAACATTGACGTGAGAAACTTAGGGAACTTGGTAGGTTCATTCCCTTGAATTGTTTTCTCAAAGAAAAGAATTAATCATGACATACAAGATGAAGACTAGAAGAAAGAGGAAAAATGGATTCACGAAGGAAGACATTGAGAGGAAAAATGGATGCAACTAGCAAGGTCAATGATCCATCATATGCTCAAAATTGTGCACAAAGTAGTGACCAATGGTGAACAAATAAAGTGGGGGAAACCAAGATATGAGAGGAAGAGGTATACCATGACAGGGATAAAATGGGGATTGAAGAAGATTCAACATTGTCCTTGAATTTCATGAATGAATTATCTGCTCATGCTAGTAAATGGAGCTATATGTTGTAGTTAAAGTTGTAAATTCAATGAGGTCGGGATCGGGGTAGAGCCATAGGATGCATCATCTATACTGGTGTTTTAGGGAAACCTCACCTTGATCATGTGGTGGTGTAGGAATATTTGATTAGGTTACAGTGCCTAGGATTGCTCTGATAGGATACAACTGCAAGCCAAAGAGGAGTTTAGGTAGAGACAACATAAGGTTCTTGAGGGAAATTGAGGGTGGTGTTAGAGATTAAAGTGAGAAAGGACAGTGGAAGATGGTATAAACAGAGGTTCAATAGTGTAGGATGACACTGAGAGGAATCAATTATTGTGCACACATTGTAGAGAATTGTGCAATTTGTTTGTGGTGATCAAGACAAGGGTTATTAGGAATCATTATGAAGAGGAAAATAATCTTCTTACAAAAAATTGGTTTCGACTTGAGAGTATATAAGGGGGTGGAGTTGTTAGGATTTCAAATCACATGCAATTGTGCATTGAAAACCCCAAAGAAGTCATGTTTGTGGGGGGTGATAATTCCCAAGGGCATGGTTTATCCTGGATGAATATCTAGCTCCACTAGGGTTTAGGTTTAATTATCTTTCAAGATTTTGGTGTATTTTCTTCCAAAAATTGTTCCTATTCATTCAATGTCCAAAATTATTAATATTTATACCATAATCTTAAGTTAGGTCCTTCTAGTAATAATAAAAAGATTTAAGACCTGACTAAGTAGTAGAAGGTCACTTTACTTAGAAGTATGTGAGAATTAAAATTATCAGTCAATTAATTATTGGAAATATGACTAAGTTCAATCTTTACAATTTTACTTGTCTTTATGAACACGATTAAAATATGGAAATTTGTAATTAAAATATAACCCAAATAGTAAACTACAATATTCAAAATATAAAGAGTTACTTGAAAATGTACTTCATCGTAGTTGGGAAGGATCAAATGGGTCTGACCTAAACTGAGGCTAGTCCTATGTATATACCCCCTATCAAGTTATATATATGAGGTTCAATCCTTAATTATACAAATAATATCCTAAATCACATTCCTCCCCTCTACAGTTTTCATCTATAGTATAGAATAGAATGGCATATATGCAATTACATAAGCTATTACAATAAAGTACATCCCACCTATTCTTTAGCATATAGAAGAACATATCCATAGTTGTTAAAACATAATACATAAATTGCATCACACCCGCTTATGACTCTTCTTATATAACATAATACAAATTTAATTGGGCTTCTTTGTACCATATAGAAAGACCGATAACTTATTATAAAAAATAATATAAATTGCATCCCACCCCCTCAATGTTCTTTATATATAGTATACGTACATGTGAATAAGTGGGTACATAACCTACTGAAAATGGGCTATCTAAACAATCTTACTCACACAAATATCCCATTATATTGCCTTCTACTTGTAGTTGGCCATGAGCTAGAACAACACCCAAGAAGTACGAGTTTATACATAATACCATGATTTCCATATCTATTAGACAACTTGTGCATTGCACGAGTTTGAGGATATTAAATTATTCTAAAGATAGTATTCTGCATTGTAGTAGTGTATTTAATTAAGAAATAGTAAGATAATATTAGAGTAAATATGTAATTATCTTGTGAGTTAGGTGTCTAGAAGAAAGATACATTAGTTGAAACTTGTTTGAATGTCCAGTAGAGGCAATGTTATATAAGAATAACACTAAAAAGAGAAGCCATGAATAAAAGCAATGATTGTTGACTCAAGGTCTAAATTGATTAAACCCTTGTTTTGATGATGACTAATCATTCCACATACTTGTCTCTAATGCTTCTACTTGAGTGATTTTAGATTAGATAAGACACACTCGAATTGTCTAAACGTGTGCGTCCTAAAATGGAGAAATCAAACCATACATGCATAAAGATCAAGATTGAAGAATGGATACTTTTATCCATAGATATTTGATGTAAATCTCTTGTAATGATTGTATGACTTGTAATTATGCTTAGAAAAATCAGGAGCACTTCACTCAAATATTTAACCAATTTGATGGAATTTTCCAAACTGCATCACAGATTTCCTTGTCGGTCAGAATTTGTCTTGGAGACAACACAGCAGACAAGTTGTGTGGGTCTAGACAAATTCCAACGCCAGTTGAGTTTATCTTGGGGACAACTCGACCGATGCATTGCTCTTTGACTTGTCATATAGTGTCATCAGTCAAGTTTATCAAAAGAAAACTCATCCAATGACACTGTATGAAAAAGTATAGAGAAGTGTTTCTAGCCGTTGGAGTGTTGCAAAACTCGAAAAAATATCTGTTGCAATACCCAAAATGGTTATAATTTATTCCTAAGTGTCTCTACTAGCCAATAGGCAACCTCAACTATAAATAGGACCCCTTTGGCTTCATCCCATGATTAAACAAGCACTAAGAAGGTTCCTATATTATAGTTGAGAGAGATTTGCCTCCTTCCACTATGATAAGCTTAATCAGTTGCTACATCCATTAGAGTGAGTAGGAGACTTTCTAAGAGAGCTAGTCCAACATGTATATCTTGTGAGGCCCTCACTTCCTTAACCTCCCAATATCTCTTTCTACCATGAAGATGAATATTATCTCTCTTTGCTAAGAGAGGTGAAGAAGAAGGGAAGGTGTCCCTTGGTGAAAGCTTCACCTTGGTGAAAGTGAAGTCAAAGGTGGAAGATCCAAGTCAAGAGTGAGTAAATCTTATAAGTAGGAAGACTTCTTGCAAGAGTGGGTATGTCCTTAGAGAAGGCGGAAGACTCACTGTAAGAGTACGTAAGTCCTTTTCAAGGTAGAAGACACTTGGTCATGGATAGAGAAGTCCTTTATAAGGTTACTAGCTCCCTTGTCCTCAAAGGGAAGGATAGGTATTTGTGTTCTTGAAAAGAAAGGAATTATTTTGTAACTCTTACAATGGAATATAAGAAGTGAGACATGGTTGAAAATCCTATAGGTTGACCTTTTTGGATCAATGGGCTCCAAAGGGGGGTGAATAGAGCTAAAAACACTTAAACTAAATTCATTAGACCTTCGAGTTACTTCAAGAAATAGGATTGCAAATATGGAATTTGTGTGCAACAAAACATACATAGCAAGGATGAGAGAGATTGAATGAGATCAAGAACAAGATACGTATAGTGGTTCCAAATTCCAAACTGGGAGAGTGTACATCCACTACCTAGAGATGTCAACCTCTAGGATTTTGCAACCATTGCACCTTCCCTATATTCCATTATAAGAGATACAATAAGACCTTTCTTTTGTAGGGCACGGATACCTTTCCTTCCTTTTTAAGGATCAAAAGGATCCAATTAACCTTACAAGGTCTTACCTATCCTTTGTGAAAAAGTCTTCAACCTATATAAGGACTTACCCACGTTTGCAATGAGTTAGACACTTTCACCAAGGAGTTTCCCTCTTGCAACAAGTCCTCTACCTTGAAGGAATACCCACTCGTCTCAAGGATATTCAACCTTCAACTTCACCTTCACTAAGGAGAAACTTTCACCATCTTTTCCTCAAGAAAGGGATTGGGAAAGGGAAGATTGAGAGATTCACAATGAGTACCAGGAAGTATCTCTCTCACAAATAATCTTTCTCACATGGATTGGTGATAATCTATAGTAAGTAAGAGAGAGAAAGGGGTTGTTAGTATAGACATCCACTCAACTATAGCTAGGAGCATAACAAGAAAACTTATGATGAAGCCTAAGGGTCCCTATTTATACTTGGGGATGTCTACTAGCTAGTAAAAGCACTTGAGAACAAGTTCTAGTCATTTGGGATGTTGTAATGAATCTATTTCTGAGTTTTCAACACTCGAATGACTAGAAGAACTTTTTCTGCACATTCTATACAGTGTGGTTGGTTGAGTTTAAATAAAACAAACTCGACCAATATCACTATGCGACAAAGAAAATTTGAAGTGTTGGTCGAGTTTATCATGGAAGTAACTTGTTCGACAACTTAAATTGTATTTGATTGTGGAGGGGTGTCAGTCGAGTTTGTCCTGGGAAAATTTGGTTGACCCTGTAAGTTCTTAGAATCCATCAAGGATGTCGATCAAGTTTATTAGATATTAAACTCGACCAACAGAAGTCCCTGTAATGAATTCTAAAAATTTTAATTTGAGTGCTTAAACATTCATTGTAAGTGTTGCTAGTTTTTTCTCATCTTTCTTACAAGCCATAACATCGATACAAATGATTAAAAAAATCGTCGTAAAGGTTTTAAGGCATTTTCCACAAAAATGCATTTTCATTGACTTTGACTTGTATTTGATCAAGCTAGGGCTTGATTGAATTGATCCTTTTTAGGTACCTAATACCTAAAATCAATCTCAAGTAGACATGTTAGATACATATGAATGGAATGGTTAAGTCATCATCAAAAAATGGATAGTGTAGAACTATTAGGTCAGCATTCTTCCCCCTTTTTATGATTAAAAACAATTCCTCAACATATTAAAAAAGGACTTAGAATTTAAAATGGCATACCTTCTCAAAGTAGGGGGATACATGAATGTATCATAGCAATTTCTTCCCCTCAATATATGCTAGCCTTTACCTGTATGGTTAGGTCTTCCAAAAGCATAACCATGGCATATATGTGTTATTTGAGTCCACTTCCATAGTCACATGATATTTTAAAAGACAGACTAGAAAAGGACCAAAATTCAATATGTATTGATCATTTCTCCCCACTTTGTCATATCAAAAAGATAGGGGGTAAAAGAGCTAAAACCAGTCTTATCTAGAAGGCACAAACCACACAAGCAACCACCACATGCAAGCACCACACATAAGCCAGAGAGAACATGATATACTAGAGTCAAAATCAAAATATTGGAGCACATACCACTAACTCATGGAAAATAACCAATCATACAGTTAAGACACATAATTAGATTACAACATGACATATGTCCTCTCAAAATGAAAAACTACAATACAGCAAAGAAAAGCAATTAGATATGAAAATAGTAAGGCTAAGATACAATGCCCAATGTTTAGTACATGAAAGTCTAATATATGTATATATATATATGAGCATTGTAAAGACTAAGAACTAAACATCAAGGGTATCTAGGTCAAGCTCCACATCACCATCTGGCTGGTAGTCTTCATCATGATCAAAAGTTGCATCAGGGGCAACAGGTATGTCCTCACCACCATCTCCATCATCATTAGAGCCATCATCACCACCCTCATCATCATCCTCACCCTCGTCACCATCACCTTCAGCATCATCCTCGTCCTCCTCATCATCTATCTCTATATCCTCCTCAAGAACAAGAGAGCGAGGACCATGCCCTTTGTGATTGTGCTCTTCCCAAGAGATGACACACTCACACAGAGCCTTTGGTTGGTCATAATCAGGTTTAGAACCCAGTCAAAACCAACAAGAAGAGTAGAAACATGACCAACTAGAAGAGTGAGAAGCTAAGAGGTAGTAGGATGAGAGGAAGCAGTGGGCCCACCATCAGAGGTAGGGGGTACAACAGAAGTAGTAGGGTGGTAGGTTGGGTGGAACTAACTATAAGCATAAGAATCATAGTCAGTAGTTGGGTAGGGGTGGAAGGTGGGATAGGGATGGGTGTAGGACAAGTTCATGTCAAATAATATATGAACAAGATCCTAATGTAGGTGATCCTAGACCTGTAGGTTGTATGCATGTTGGTGCATCATGTAGCCCATGAGGTTTCATTAGACACTGAAAAGGAGGCGTATTTAGGTTTAGGAGGAGTCTGGGTGGAGATAGAGGCACCAAGAGTAGACGAGGTGGAGTGAAAAGATTTCTTGATTGTGGTGTCATTGATATAAACTCCTTTTGACTCACTTTGTAGCCAAGGTCTTTGAAAAGGGATTGGCCAGTTTGATCTTGAAAGAGAGAACATATCAAGTTAAGGTAGGGTAGGTGGGAGTCCTTAGTATTTTTCTATGTGTCAAAGCAAGAATAGTGGTGTAAAGTGTGCCTTGCCCATTTGATACAGATATTTTGTAGAAGACAGTACATGATCACAATCGATTTTTCTACAATGTCTATATGATTCCTTTTGGGGTGGATGTTACAGTTAACAAGGCGAGTAACCAAGTGTATCCTAATATCCAAATAACATGATGGTAGGATGGATTTCTTCCTATATGGGACCTCAGGCTTCTTGAGATTTTGTGGATATCAGGAAGATATAAGTTAGGGTCAAAGCTCTTGTAGAAGGCTTCTGGATCAAGGAGGTCATGGTAGGTAGGGTAGGAATACATCCAACTTGACAAGGAGAAAGACAAGTAATTATTCATGAATCATCAGAGATTGAAAACTTGAATCCCCCAATCATGGATGGAAAAATGACTTGGGTGTTTGGAGGAGGCATGAAAGTGGTGTCGTTCTAGGTAACATTTGCATAGAACTCATGCACGGATTTCTTGCTTGATAGGGAGTTGTCAAAAGACATGTATTGAGGCAGAGGGCACCAAGGTGTTGGTGAGAGAATATGTCCTTAAAACCTTCAAAAGGTCATTGCTAGGGAAAGACAAGGGCCTACAGGGATAAGGATTCCTAGGCAACAACTCCTTATAGTGATTGACCTCTTGATTTGCGACAAAAGAGGTGCCATTGTAGGAGATGTACCTAATAGATGTAGAGGATGAGGGTACACCTAATGGACCTATTCTGGTCCCCCTATTTGATGTCATGGAGAGGAAATTGTTGAAGATGGCACCATACAAGGAAGAAACTACAAGAAGCATGCCGCCCAAGCTAGGGTTCAAGGTTGGGGAAGGTTAAACGAAGCAAACTAGGGCTAGGAAAATGGATTGGGTGACCTAGGGTTCAAGGACTAACATAGAAGGAAGGTGATTGGTCGACTTTTATCTAGTTGGGAGGGTGAAAATCAGATGACATTCTGTATATATTTCCATGTAACATTGTTGTTAGTCGAGTTTGAGATTTCAAAAATTTGGCTGACATTGTTATGTGTTCAGTCCTAGGGTCTGTTGTCGGTCAAGTTTCCCAGGGCAAACTTAAGCAATAGAAAGGCATGTCAACAAGATCTGAAATTTAATTCTAGGCCACTAGAGTTCTATATAAATTTACTTTTCTATGCATTTGAACATATTAAGGTACTTTCCACTCATCATTAGCTACTATTTTGTGATAAAATAAGTGTTTACAAAAAATAGCAAAGAACAAGCAAAAAGGCATTAAAACTAGGCATATGTAGCACAATCAAGTATATAAGATGAGAAATTTATGAGAAATAACATATAAGTAATACAACATCTATCTAGAAGGCATACCAATATCATCAAGAATAGTAATAAGCAATTCTGATCTCATAAAAGGAAATTGCTCTCTAGCTAGAGATTTAGTGAAAATGTCTGCAAGTTGGTTTTCCGTGTCCACATGAGTGATATAGATATCTTTCTTAGCAATGTGATGATGGATAAAGTGATGGAGAACCTCTATATGTTTATCTCTACTATGCAATGTAGAATTGTAAGAAAGATTGATTGCACTAGAATTATCACAGAAGATAAGAGAAGCATCATAATGAAGATTAAAGTCTTAGATCATAGATTCATCCATAGGACTTGGCCACAACAACTCCTAGCTACAATGTACTCATCCTTGGGAGTTGAAAGAGCCATTGTGCCTTGTTTCTTAGATAAACAAGAAACTAAGCATGGTCCTAAGAGGAAGCAAGTGCCACTTGTGCACTTTCTATCAATTAATCACCCAGGATAATCCACATCACTATAAGAAGTAACAGAAAGTCCCTTGACTTGGCATACCATAGTCCAAAATTTTGAATTTTGGCTAGGTACCTTATAATCTTCTTAACATATATAAGATGGGATTTTCTAGCACTTGATTGAAATCTAGCACACAAGCCAACACTAAACATAATATCAGGTCTAGAGGCAGTTAAATATAAAAAGCTACCAATCATACCTCTATAGAGCTTCTCATCTACCTTATCACCTTCCTCATCTTTATCAAGTTTGGTGGTGTTTCACATGGGAGTGTCCATTGACTTGGTGTTCTACAACCCAAAGTGTTTCAAGATTTCATTTGCGTACTTGCCTTAGTTGATGAAGTTTCCATCTTTAGTTTGCTTTATTTGGAAGACAAGAAAGAATGTGAGCTCCCCCATCATACTCAAATCAAATTCACTCTTCATAAGAGAATTAAACTCCTTACAAAGATCAAGATCAATTCTTCCAAAAATAGTATCATCAACATATATTTGAATAATAAAACAATTACTCAAAGTGTGTTTATGAAAGAGTGTAGAGTCAACTTTTCCCATGACATAGCCATAATCAAAAAAAAGTTTTTCAATTTCTCATACCAAGCTCAAGGGGATTTCTTGAGACGATAAAGAGATTTTATAGTAGATAAAATGATTAGCATACTTTTCATGTTCAAATCTAGGAGTTTTATCCACATAGAATTCCTCCTATATTCTATCATTCAAAAATGCACTTTCAACATCCATTTGATATTCTAATAAATTCTTATGACTGGAAAAGGCAAGTAGAATTCTAATGGATTCAAGTATAGCAATAGGACCATAACTTTCATTAAAATCAATACCTTCCTATTTATTGTAACCTTAAGATACTAACCTTGCTTTATTTCTCACCATTTTGCCTCTTTCATCAAGTTTGTTGCGGTAGACCCACTTGGTGTCAGTGATCTTTCTATCATTTGGTCTTGGCACTAAGGTTCACACTTTGTTCTTCTCGAACTGCTCTAGCTCATGTTCCATAGCTAGGATCCATTCATCATCTTTAAGAGCTTCTTTGACATTCTTTGTTGAACTTATGAGATGAAGGTGTTGTCAGCTTGTTCATTATTGAAGGTAGCCCGTGTCTTCACCCTTTTAAAAGGATTTCATATGATGAGCTCTCTAGGATAATACTTAGCAAACCAAGGAATTAGATCCTTCTTTTCATCTTATGTCTCTTCTTCATCTAGTACCACCTCTTTTCCTTTTTTGTTGATGTTGAGATCTTTCAATTTAGGAATCACCTCATATATAACAAAATCATTCAAAACATTCTTGGAAATAGAGGGGTCAGTTTCAATAAATTTAACATTGATAGATTCTTCAATTTTAGACAATTCAATGTTAACAACTATATATGTTCTGTTGGTAGTGCTATATCCAAGAAACAAAGCCTTATAATATTTCACATCAAAGTTGTCGAGAGAATCTTTGGCGTTCAAAACAAAACAAGGACAACCAAGACATGAAAGAAGTCAATAGAAGTCTTTCTACCATGCCATAACTCTAAGGGTGTTTCCTTTAAAGAAGGGTGAGTGAAAATGCAGTTTTACACAAAAGATGAGGTACTAACGACTTCCACCCAAAACTTCTTTGGATCATCATACTCTAAAAGCATGGTCCTAGACATTTCTTATAAAGAACAATTATTTCTCTCTAGAACTCCATTTTATTGAGGTGTATGAGGGGAAGAAAAGTTGTGCGTATAATCGGATTTCTCATAAACCTTTTCAAATAAATCATTTTCAAACTCTCCCTCGTGGTCACTATGGATAGAGACGATCAGGCAAGAAGCTTTGTTTTCAACTCATTTGCAAAAAGTAGAGAAAACATCGAGAGTATCACTTTTTCAAACTAAGAAGAAGGTCCAAATAAAGTGAGAAAAATCATCAACAATCACGAGACAATACTTGGTACCAAGAATTAATTGAGTTCTCATTGGTCCAAATAGATCTATGTGAAGAAGTTCTAGAACTCTCTTAGTACTAAGGACTCCTTTGAATTCAAAAGGAGGATTTGGTTTGCTTTCCTTGTGTACAAGATTGTCATTCCTCATCCTTGTCAAAGTCCAATTTAATAAGCCCTTTGACCAATTCCTTTTTGCTCAACTTCTTCAATTGATGCATATTTACATGACCAAGCATACATTGCTACAACGATATGTCACTGTTATCGACAACAAGACATTTACCAAGAATAGGCTTAAGAGAATCAAGAACAATAACATAAATATTTCCACTTATAGTTCCCTTATATACGACATTGTAGGAGAGGGAATCTAGAAGAAAGCATTCAAGTGAGCTAAATAGAACAAGGTAACCATTATAACATAATTGGAAAACACTAATTAAAGTGTAATGTAGGTCATCCACAAGCAGTACATTCTTAATGCATAGTTAATCACCCACATCACCCTCACCTATTACTTTACCTTTGTTGTTATCCCCAAAAGTCACTGATCATCCTTTCTTTTTTGTGAAATTTTTGAAGTGGCTCATGTCACTGGTCATATGTTTGGAACATCCACTATCAAAAATCCATTTTTCTTTTACCTACAAGAAAGAAAGAAGATGGTGCCAAATTCAAACCTTGGGATCTGGAGTTAGCTTGGGGATCCATTTCATCTTTGGGTTGGTCCCCTTCTCTTTATTAGGACAAAAAGTAGAATAATGATCATCAGCCTTGCAATGAGTGCAAACCATAGGGTTCTTTGAGCTGGATGACTCTACATGGAATATTAGAGGCTCCTTTCTCTTCTTCTTACCTTTCCCTTTTCTCTTTGGAGCTTCCTCATATCCCAAACCACTTCTACCCATTTGTTTGTTAGAGTGCTCTAGGAGATCATTTAGGGACTTTTTTAGGAACTTTTGCAAGGAAGATCTAAGCTTGTGATTATCATCACTAAGATTTATGATTGTAGAAGAAAGGCTATCTAGATCCTCTTGAGCATGAAGCAAGTCAGACACAAAACATAGGGCTTTAGTAAGATAAGAATCATTTTCTAAATAAAGATTAGCAACTTCATTACTAGGAAATAAATGTCTAGATTAAAGAAAATTAACTTTTGTAAGAAATCTAGCATTTTCAATTCTAAGAATAGTAATCTAATCAAGTAAGATTCTATTTTTCAAGATAGATTCTATTTTCATCCTTAATACCATCACATAGATTTCTAAGATCATTGAACTTGGCAACAGGCTTATCATCTCCAGTTCTAGTCAAAACAAGTTCATTGAGGCAAGTTTGGTTTTCATCTTTGAGTCTATTTATGTTCTTAAGATAAACACCATTTTATACCTCAACACCATTGTATTGCAATTAAAGTTTAAGAAATTGTTCTTGTAGAGATTCTATGCTATCAAAATGAACTTTTTCATTTTGCTCAAGAAAATCAATTTTAGCATAAAGATCATTAATGATTTTCCCAAGTCTCTTCTTTTTTAGATTTTCACTTAGAGTAAGAAGAGAGGGAATCAAGGATAATGTTAATGAGAGCATCTTATAGAAAGTTCATTCAATCTTACCTCACTTACCTCACCTATGTCTTCACTTGTTGAGGCCATAAGATCAAGGTGACACTCTCCTTAATTGGAGATGGAATCACTAGAAGATGACTCCTCACATGCGGCATGGGTTTCATCCTTGCTTCTTCTTTCCTTCTTGTCCTTCCTATTGAAATTTCTTTCCTTCTTGTAGTCATCATTCTTCTTGGATCTACTCTTATGGTGGGACTTCTTTGCCTTTGGGCAATCATCCTAGTAGTGTCCCTTTTGGCCACACTCATAGCATCATGGAGTAGAGGAGGAGGAGGAGGGTTTTCCCTTGAAGTGTTTCCCCTTAGAGTAGTTGGCTTCATGATTTCTAGGGGATTCAACTTGACTAGAGGAAGGAGTAGACCGGTAATCAAGTTGTTGTTGGAGAACCATATCCTCCACTTGAGCTTTGAAGGCATTTTCCTTCATCTTCTTAGTCTCCTTCTCTTCAAGCTTTTCTTCTTCTTCTTATTTGTCAAATCTAGGCTCATAAGCTTGGATATCCTCATGAGCGCTTTGGTAGCAAAGTCACCAAGGCCTCTTGTTTCTTCAATGGAGGTCACCTTGGATTTCCACCTCTTGGTTAGAACAATTTGATCACCCCTTGTAGGGAAGGATGACCACCTTCCACATGTTGTAGCACATTCCTTTCAAGTTGAATTCCATCCTTCTCTTCCAATAGAGGAAGTTTTTACCATCAAAGTTTGGTGGTCTCATGTAGAATCCACCCTCCAAGTTGAGAGAACTTAGTAGGTTGTTGCCTATCTTCTCATCTCATGGGAGATCTAGTTGGAGAAGACCGTTTCTCTAATACCACTTGTTGGATCAATGGTCTCTAGAGGAAGGGTGAATAGATCTAAAAACACTTAAACTAAATTCATTATACCTTCAAGTTACTTCAAGAAATAGGATTGCAAATATTGAATTTGTGTGCAACAAAACATACATAGCAAGGATGAGAGAGATTGAATGACATCAAGAACAAGATATGTATATTGGTTCCAAATTCCAAACTAGGAGAGTGTACATCCACTACCTAGAAATGTCAACCTCTAGGATTTTGCAACCATTGCACCTTCCTTATATTGCATTATAAGAGATACAATAAGACCCTCCTTTTATAGAGAAAGGATACCTTGCCTTCCTTTTCAAGGATCAAAAGGAGCCAATTAACCTTACAAGGTCTTCCCTATCCTTTGAGCAAGATTCTTCAAGCTCTACAAGGGCTTACCCACTTCTACAATGAGTTGGACACCTTCACCAAGGAGTTCCCCTTTTGCAACAAGTCCTCCGCCTTGAAGGAATACTCACTCTTCTCAAGGATCTTCAACCTTCAACTTCACCTCCACTAAGGAGAAGCTTTCACAATTTTTTCCTCAAGAAAGGGATTGGGAAAGGGAAGATTGAGAGATTCACAATTAGCACAAGGAAGTAGCTCTCTCACAAATAATATATCTCACTCGAATTGATGATAATCTATAGTAAGTAAGAGAGAGAAAGGGGTTCATAGTATAGAAATTCACTCAACTATAGCTAGGAGCATAAAAAGCAAACTTGGAATGAATACCAAGGCTCCCTATTTATAGTTGGGTATGTCTACTAGCCAGTAGAAGCACTTGGGAATTAATTCTAGTTGTTTGGGTGTTGCAATGGATCTATTTTTGAGTTTAGAAACACTCGAATGGCTAGAAGCACTTTTCTACACATTCTGTACAGTGTGGTCGGTCGAGTTTTAATAACGCAAACTCGACCAATAACACTATCTACAAAGAAAATTTGAAGTGTTGGTCGAGCTTATCCTGGATGAAACTCATTCGATGACTTAAACTTGATTTTCCTATGTAGGGGTGTCAGTTGAGTTTGTCTTGGGAAAACTTGGTCGACCCTGGCAGTTCCCTAAAATCCCTCAAGGGTGTCAGACGAGTTTAACAGAGATGAAACTCGGGCAAGAAAAGTCCATGTAATGAATTTTATAAAATGTCATTATAGTGCTTAAACATTCATTTTAAGTGCTCCTATTTTTTCTCATATTAATTACAAGTCATAGATTCAATACAAATTATTACAAAAATTGTCCTAAGGGTTTTAGGGCATTTTTCACAAAAGTGCATTTGCATTGACTTTCGCTTGTATTTGGTTAAGCTAGGGCTTGTTTGAATTGATACTTTTCATGGACCTAATACCTGAAATCAATGTCAAATAGACATATTAGATACATATGAATGGAATGGTTAAGTCATCATCAAAATAAGGACAATGTATAATTGTTAGGTCAACAGACCTCTCTAGGTAGTGGACATACATCTCCTAGTTTTGAGGTTGGAACCATTATACATAGCTTGTGTTATTGTGTGCTTCTTCAATCTCTCTCCCTTTCTATGTATGTTTAGTTGCGCTCAAAGTTCATATATGCAATATTATCTTAGAAATATCTTGAAGGTATAATAAATTTTATTTAAGTGGATTCATCTTATTTCATCCCCCTCTAGATCCCACTATAGATCCAATAATTAGTATTAGAATGGGTATTCTCCAATAAATAGTTCTACAAGTAGGAGAAGATGGGCTATAATCAAGGTGGGAGATACTACATGAACATTTCAATCGTTGATGGGAGCAACTTCCTCTATTGGAAGTGAAGAATACAAGTTTACATCCAAGGGTCAAGTCTTGAGCTATAGAGAATGGTGGATCTTCCATACAAGCAACTGGAGACAAAGGTAGAAGAATGGGATGAGGCTACTTTAAAGAAAGCAACCTTGAATTCAAGATCCATCACCATCCTCTATGCCTCTCTTTCCCCCACCAAATTCAACTGGATTTCTCCTCAAGAAACAGCCTATGAGGTATGGAGAAGGTTGTGTGTCACTTATGAGGGGACAAAGCAAGTGAAGGAAAGTAGATTGTACATGCTCAATGGTCTCCTTGAAAACTTCAAGATGGGAAAGGAGGAGAGGGTAACCAAAATGTACTTAAGGCCCAACACCATTGTAAATGGTCTTGTCGTCCAAGGTCATCCTATGGATCAAGGATATATAAACTCAAAGATCCTTAGGTCTCTTTCTAAGCGGTGGCAACCAAAGGTGACCACCACTGAAGAAATAAGGTCTCTTTGTGAAATTCCTATTTAAGAGCTCAAAGGAAACCTACAAGTGTTTAAAGTGATACTTGACAAGTAAGAGGAAGAAGAAAGAAAAGGAGAGAGAATTCAAGAGAAAGAAGAAGGCTAAAATCAAAGCCCAAGGTGAAGCTTTTGTGAGTCAAGATCCTCCATCCTATCAAGTTGAATAAGATTCCATGTACTCCAAAGGTAGAGTCTACAAAGGCAAGTCTTCCTCCTCCAGTTGGTCCTTCAAATGTGGAAATAAGGGTCACTTCAAGGATGATTTCCCACAAGGCAAAAAGACCCATCATCACAAGATAAATGAGGATAAGAAGGAGAACTGGCACAAAATCTCTAGTGACTCCTCCAACTCAAGTTCAAGTGAATATTCTAGTGGAGAATCTAGCTCAAGTTGTAGTGGAAGTGGAGAATGCCACTTTGCTCTCATGGAAATCTCAAATGAAGATTCAAATGAGGTAAATCTAAACTCTTTAGATAAAGAATCCATAAATTGTCATTGTTCATAATACTCTTGCCTCTCTTAAATCTACTAAGTATAAAAAGAAAAAGTTTGCTAAGATTTTTTTTAAAGGCTCTACTGCTACTTACTAGTAAGCGGCCAAATCAGGAAACACGCTTTCTGTTACAAAGCTAGGCAAATTTTGCATGAAGAAAAATTATGATTACCATCTATTATTTCTCTAGCTACCTATGAGCTACACTCTTATTCTCCCTAGAACAAAAATGAAAAGAACAAGAGCTAAGAATCTTGATATCTCCAATCAACATGCCTAATAGATTGAGATACTTGGTTGTGGATTATAGGGCCTGAACCACTACAAAAGAGTCTAATTTAATAGCTACCTTCTCTATTTGAACTCCAAGCTTCTCTGTAGCCCTCTTTGAATTTTCCATGCTTCCATAAGATCTACATCCATGGGTTTATTGGTTAGAATACCTTCAACATATAGACAGCATCGTCAGAATTTCTCCACACAGTCCCAGCTTCCATTTTCCCCTAAATCCATGCTATCTCACTATAGTTCATCTTTATAGTGGTGTCTTCAGGTTACCTCCATCATTTCCGTCCCCTTATTTCTTCTTTGTTATCACCCTCTACTATCCTCACCCTCCTATAGTTAGTTATCATTGCCTTGTTTGAGTGTTGGATGTGCTTGATCGATCTCAGTTTATACACAAAGACCCATCATTCTATCGTGACCATACCGCCCACAGAGAGACTAACATGGTATCATCATCCTCCTCATTCCCTGAGTTCAAAAGTTGATGTATTGCCTAACTTGGTGTCCCATCTTTTACTTCAATGAGTCTGTCTGGGGTCCTCAAATCTCCTTTCCCCTATATCTCCCATGCATTGTTGCATCATAATAGCATGTGTGAGATGCTTTCCCATTCTCTGTTGCAGATAGTACAAGTGTCATCCAGGTGGAAGTGATAGTCATAAAGCCTCCCTGTCATGGCTAGTGCTCCTGAGTAGTAGCGTCATAGAAAATCAGCTACTTCTGGCAGCCAGCCTCATTTCTGCTCCATATTGGGGCTCCTCTCCACTTTGATATGTCTGCAATTCTTGTGCCTCTAGAATCCCTGTCCAGTAGCCCAAATTTATTGTATATTTCCCATTAATACTCAGTCACCAATATATTGTGTTGATTTGGTGTTCTCTGCTTAGCGGGATTGCTAGTATTAGGCACTCCATTTGTTCTTGGAAGCATTGGTGTATTAATTCTTCATTCCATCCCCTTCTATCCTCGCATAAGAGTTGGTTGACAGTATTCATATTGGTTGATCCTTAACTCGTATTCTCCTTTGAAGTACCTCCCATGTTTGGAATCCACTGATCAACGTAAATATTGATCTATGTACCAACCTCCAGTCCCTCTACCAGTAGTGCCTTTGAGTTCCATATGCTCCTCCACATATAGTCTAGGTTGTGGTCACTTCTCACCTCCATTATGCTTGTATTTGGGAAATATCTTCCTCTCTTGAACTTATATACCATCCTGTCTTTTTGGTGATGAAGCCTCCATACTTATTTGGCTAGCAACACTTGATTGAAAGTATGCAAATCCCTAAATCTCATGCCCCCACATTTTTTGTCTTACATAGATGGCCCCATCTTACCCATGATATTTTCCTTTCATCTCCTTTACCACCCAACCAAAATCATGCTATACACTTGTTAATGGAATTTAGCACTCTGCTTGGAAGTTGGAACACGCTCATTACATAGGATGATATTTCTTGTGTGACTGCTTTAATAAGCATTTCCTTTCCCATCTTTGATAACATCTTCTCCTTCCACCCTTGTAACTTCTTCCATATGCTTTCTTGAATGCATCTAAAGACCTATTTATTGGAACTACCAATCGATGTAGGAAAGCCCAAGTACTTAGCATGACGTTCAACCTCCCTTACTTTGAGGATCTCCTTCAATGTCGCCCTTCTCTCATGCTTGACTCCTTTGCTAAATGCAACTTCTATTTTGGATAGGTTAATCTTCTATCCAGATGCTTGTTCATATTGGATGATAATTTCAGCTACTTTCAAGCATTCCTCTATTGCTGCTCTTGCAAAAAGTATGGAATCATCTGCAAAGAAAAGATCTAATATGTGAGTTCCATGATGGCTCATCCTCACTCATGTATTTTCTTTTCCTAGACAACAAGGTTTAGAGATGTAGAAAAATCTTTCGCACATAAAATAAAGAGATAAGGTGAGAGAGGATCTCCTTGCCTGAGTCTATGTGTAGTTTGGTCTTTCTGGTCTAATTTCCACTGATGGCAAAGTAGAGTGACATTGTAGAGATGCAATCTTGTACTTTGAGTCTCCATCTCTGTCCAAACCCCATTTTTCTATACACATAATCAATGAACCACCATTCCACCCTATCATAAAACTTGGACATGTCTAGTTTCAAAACAACTGATCTGTGTTTCTTTCCTTTATCACCTTTCATCGTATGGAAAAGCTCATATGTTATGAGGGCATTGTTTGTGATTAGACGTTTTATAATAAAAGCACTCTGATTCTCAAAAGCAATCTTATCCATCTATGGCTTTTAGTCGGTTCGTCATCACCTTAGATGTTATTTTTTATATCACATTACAGAGACTGACGGGTCTGAATTCTACCATCTCTACCAGTTTCTGTACCTTGGGTATCATCACCACAAGTGTCTCATTTAGCTTTTTTATGATATTTCCGATTTCCACCACCTCTTAATCCAAAATAGCTACATCCTTTCCAACATATTTCCAATATTTTATAAAGAACATCGCCTTTATACCATTTGGTCTCGGGGGCCTTGTTTGGATGCATCTGGGAAAGTGCCACCCAAATTTCCTCATCTATCAACTCACTGTCCATCTACTCCCTTGTTTCCCTTGAAATTTTTTCCTCCTCTCCATGTGTCTCTCCCTCAAAATTAGAAGGATTCGAGGTCTAGAACAGCTCCTAGAAGTATGTTGTTACAATTTTTTCCACCTCCTTGTCTCGGTCCTCCATGCACCATCCCTATCATTTAGTCCATCAATAGGGTTCCGGCTTTGCCTCTACAAAGTTTTGCGACGAAAATAGGCAGTATTGTTGTCCCCTTCTCTCATCTCCTTTATCCTTGCTTGTGCCAACCAATATGCTTCATTTTAACAATGCCAGTACTGAATATCTTTTGCTATCTCTGAGCATCTTTGTAGATTCTCATAATGTAAAAGTAGTTTCTCATTCTCACCCAACTCAATTTTTATTTCTTGGATTCTCCTCTTCATATCCCCAAAGTGATTTTCAACCCATTTTTAGCCTAGCTCCACAGGTAGAAATTTTATCTATCATCTCTGAGCAACTAGTTGCCTCCCATGCTTGTTTCACCACCTCCTCACAGTGACTCTCCCTTGACACATAGGCTCAAACATGAAGAACTCTCTCCTATTTTATTGCTTCAGTTTTCTTCTATCAGCCTTGATAATAATAAATCCATGGTCAGATTTGTATATTGGATAATGGAGTACTCTACAGAAGGTAAACATATTTCTCCATTATGTACATGCCATCACCCTATCTAGCCTCTCTTGAATGTAGATCGTTGGGTTCAGCGTTCTATTCCATGTGAAAATATCCTCACTATATCCCATGTCACGTAGATCACAATCATCAATAGCATCTTTGAAGTCTTGCAAGAATTTGTCTGGTTTTGGTGGCTCTCCTCTTTTCCCTCATTGGGTACAATTTCAATGAAGTCCCCAAATAAGATATATGGTAGCTCATCTTCCCCTTTCAACTTCCTCATCATCTCCCAGGTTTTTGTCTTTTATTATCTACCCATCCATATATGCCAATCACCCTCCATTGTGCATTGGTTGCCTCCTCAGTAATCTTACAAGCCATGTGATGTTGAGAATAAGATTGGATCTCTAAGTTGAGTCCTTCCACCATAGAACCACTTCCCCTGCTCTCCCTTCACTTGATAAACATAGTCCTTCCACAAAACCACATGTCCTCTTCACATCTTTAAGATCCCTTGCCGACACCATAGTCTCCATAAGAAAGACTATGTTTGGGATCTCCCTCTAGCACCATGACCAGAGAGCTTGCATTGTGTCAGGGTGCACCATCCCCTAACAATTCTAGCTAGGAATTTTCATTGCCCTTCATGGGGTTGGTACCTACCAACCTCCTCTACTGGAGGCATAGCGCCCCTAAAAACATGTTCCTCTTGAAACATCTTCATTTTTTTTCTCTACCTCTATTTCCTCCTCTTACCTGTCAAGCTCCAACGCACATTTCCCCATCTCCCTATCTCTCTTCCCTGTCAGTCTCAACAACTCCACCTCCTCCTTTTGTATGCCTAGTCGTGTTTCTCTCTCCATCTTATTTACCCATACAAGCTTCCATTTTATGCTTTCTGTCAATCACCTTCCTCCTTCCCTTCTCCCCATCTGCCTTCTTCCTTTGAACTCTTGTTAACACCTTTGACATCAAAGGTTCCCCCATCTAGAGATGCTCATGGTGTCTGACTATGCCCACACTACCCCCAAAATTTTTCTGCACCTTTGTCCCTATCCCCTTTGGTGATTTGAGATCGTAGATTTCATCATCATCTTCTACTGGTGCCTCTTTTGGGACTTTGATGTTGTCTCGTAGTACCATGAGATACTCTTTAACATATTGGATCTTTTGTTCTCCTGCCTCCCTGATAGCATCAATTTTGGTGCAAATTCAATAGCCTTTTACATGAAAAATGTCGTTAGGAATAATGGTTAGAAGTTTAGTTTTATGCATTTTTTATTCTAGTTCACTTAAAGAATAAGGTCTAATTTAGTATTGATGATATTTGATGGAATCAGATGCAAATCAAGTGAAATTGATAAAGTTTCAATAAGTGTTCAAAAGACCTTTCTTTCAAAAGTTGACGAATTGATCGACAATAGAATTATTCACCAAAGGGACCGACAATAGACAACTGAATCAAGCTTGATAGAGCCATAGAGAACCAATCTAAAGAATTGAAGAACCTCGATAGGCACCTGTCGAGGTAAAGAATGTCGAACAAAAAGACAAATCTCATTTTAGTTGATTACACATCGACAGCCCATCTCATCGACATTGATAGATGCTTGTCAATTTGAATCTATCGAATGAGCGCACAACACACTTATCGAGCAGAGGATCCTTGATACCCCTGTCCATTGTTCCAACAATAGCCATGTCAACAGCATCATCAACGTCCAGAAGACAATTATCAAGGAATCACCTTGACATCCCTATCAACCTAATCCTTGACAAATCCCTTACACAGAAAAGCTCTATCGATGACAAAAAGAGATCGACATACTTGTTGATCGAGAAAGATTGTTGATAAGAACCATTATCAAACCACAGGTCAATGGTCCCGAGGACATGTCTAAAATACATTGACTAACACAACAAGATCAACACCAATTGATAGGGGTCGAAAGCCTCGGCCCTATAAATAGGCCCCCAGAGTAGTCGTGTAGGACATCTTGAATTTTTGGGAGTCAGAGCATCGAGAGGCTACTGCCAAAACTTCTCAAGTTCCAGAGCTAGAGAACGAGACTTATTGACCTGCCTAGATCTCTTGACGAGACCTATCGACCTGGCTCCTTGATGGCTCCTTTGTCATCACCACTGATCCAAACGACCTTCTTATGTCAAGCCAAGATCAGAAACAAGGAGAAAGCCTGTCGACACCACTATCAGTCGTCAAGATATCAACTGAGAGGTTGGTAGATTGATCATTTGATCTACCCTTGTATCGATCTTCTCTTCCTCTTTTCTTCATCATGACTGATTCTAGTTGTACTCTTTTTGTTTCTTCGTCCATGCATGGATAAAACCCTAAGTTGGGTTGGGAGTAGCCGTCAGGCCCTCCCAACCATGGAATTGTTCATCTTTCTATTTTATGGCATATGTTCTTTAAAGTTTTGTTCCTTTACTCTTATCTAATTGCATCGATTGATGATTAGCTACCCTCTTCTGACATTTGATATGAATATTGCTTGAGAGAATGATTTCAACTAAATCTAGAGTATAGGATAGAGACGATACATGAGAGTGAGAGTTGTTATAACAAAAGTCGTATTGTTTTCCATTGATCTTTCGGTTGTCACCTCGAGAGAGATAACCCTGTTATATAGAAATCTTCTTAGATCTCAAGAGAAGACAGGGGTAGATATTTTCTTATGGTTTTTTACAAAATGAGTAGAGAATACATATAAAATAAGAGTGAAGGTTTTACATGGTTGTGGTTGGCTTGATTGGTGAAACCCAATCCAAGTCCCTTTTTATCTTGATTTCTCAATTTATCTTTATTTCTTCTTTGACTTTTCATAACCTAGGTTTACTACTTAATTAGATTAAATCTATTCCTTAATAGGAATACCATCATGATTTCTTTTGGTTAGGCTAGATTAAGCCAAGATTTCACATTTTTATTCTGTTATTCTCCTTATCCCTTCGTTCGACCCCGAACTACTACAAAGATTCCATATTGAGTTGCAGATGTCTCTAATAGTCGGGTATAAATTCAAAGTCTGGTTTCTTTGATTAGGACAATTGTGTTCAAACTTTTTGGCCCACAAAAAAGAGTGATCAACTTTTGGCACCGTTGCCGGGGAGAAGGCACCAGATAATCTCTAAGAACCTGTGGTCTACTTAGAACTAGTCATCACTTCTAAATTTAAAAAAAAAAATTATTAGCAAATCCTTTTACTAACTATGTGCTAGAACATTGGTTATGTTTCCAGTCTCAGACACTAATTTGTTCAATATTTTTTCTTATAGGTAGCCTCTTACCATTTCTAACCAATCTTGGAGTTCCTCGCTGAATATCCATAGGCAGGTATCCTCCTCATAGACCCAATGGCAGCACGAGGTCCCCCTAACACAAATTTCCCTAAAGAAAAGCCCTCCCTATGTTCACTAGTCACAGATCATGTCAATGACGACCGGGATCCTATAGTCCTCCCTCGCATGCCAGCAACAAACTTTGAGTTGAAGCCTAGATTCATCATCATGATTCAAAACCAGATGTTTGGAGGAAACTCAATTGAAGAAAATCCTTATCATATAGACACCTTCAAAAACCTCTGTAATACTATCAAGGTGAATAGAGTTCCGCAAGATGTCATCTATTTTAAGGGTTTCAATTTCTCTTAAAGCCTTACAGTGGTACCTATCTCAAAAGGGCATTACTTTGTGGCAACAACTGTCTGAAGCCTTTGTGAACAAGTTCTATTTAGTTGAGAAAACAATGAGGTGTAAGCTAAAAATTATCGATCTTAGGAAGAAGGCTACTGAAAGCATGCATGATGCATGGGAAAGATATCAGGAATATTTGGGATATTGTCCTTATCATGTCTATGATGATGGATTTATCATCACCACCTTCTATGAAAGCCTTACATCAACTAGGAGAACATCTTTATGCACTACAGCTGGCAGTAATTTCATGAAACATGATGCCAAAACCTCCAAAGAGATAATCAATAGTGTGGCATCTCTTCAAGCAGGTCATGATTTTGATAGGGGTTCTTCAACAACTATGTCCACCGTCAGCAAATCTCGAGATTCTAAGTACTACAAAAATTGAACAACAAACTTGATAAAATGGCATCTGATGTCCAGAATCTGAAGGAAGTTGGTTCCAGACACTTTACCGAGGCATCCATAAAGTCTGTCACCTATGGATAAGGGGGTCATGGTATTGATCACTGTATCTACACCCATGAAGTAGAAGACACGTACACTGAGAATGTGTCCTATGTGAATTACAAATGACCTAATCATCCCAGATTCTCTTATGGGAACACCTCTACTGCACAAAACGTGTTTCAAATGATTCAATCTCCTCAAGTAATGGGCATGGGTCAAGACATCGGTAGAGGAACCCCACCCATATTTCAACAAAAATAGACCTCAGTCACAACAACATGGAACTTACAATGGGCAAAGATGGAGTCTCTTTCAATAAAAGAAGTCTATATCCAGTCGGGAGTCTTTAGCAGAAAAGATGGGGGAATATCTCATGAGTAACAACAACATATTAGCAAACATGCAGACACAGATGAGCACTATGAATACTCAAATAAGTGATCTACAAACCTGCAATTAGATGATCGATCAACAACGAGCTTCTATTTTTGTATTGATTGGGAGTTTCACATGACAATTCCCATCCAACACCGAACAAAATCCAAAGAACAAAATAGCAAGAATGGCCACACTTCACTATAGGAGTTCTATGTTTGTTCCACAGCCTAAAGAACCAATCATTGAAGGAAGCATCAACATCCCAAAAGAATCCCCAGTATGCAAAAATTCAAAAGGATCCATAAATCCTATTCCATCGTTGAAGCCAACAAAAATTCCCATAGGAGCCCCCTATCTGCATCGCTTCATCAAGGCGCAACTTGAGAAGAGATACAACAAATTTCTTGATACCATTAAGAAAATTCATCTTGATATGCATCCCCTCGATGTCATAGATGAGATGCCTATGTATGCCAAGTTCCTAAAGGATCTCATCACAAATAAGAGGAAGAGGGTAGAATTCGATACAATATGCCTCACAAAAATAGCATCTACCTTTTTTCAATCGAATATGCCAATGAAACAAAAAGATCTTGGTGCCTTTACTATACCATTCCTCATTGGAGATTCATCAACAAGGTATTGCCTTGCAGGTCTAAGGTCTAGCATTAGTCTGAAGTCATACAATTTGGTAGCCAAGTTGGGCCTCACCAACAATATTAAATCCAATATGAAAATTCAATTAGTAGATAATTCCTATACTAAACCAATTGGGGTGGTAGAGGATGCACCGATCAGGATAGGGAATTTCTTCATCCCTTGTGGTGTTCTCATCATCTAAGTAGCGGAAAATTCACCTTTCCTATGATATTCGGACGACCTTTCCTTTCAACTACATGAGCATTGATTGATGGGTCAATCACAATTAGAGTTGGGAATGAATATATCAATTTCCACATACTCGATCACATGCAAGGCCCATCTTAAAAAGAAACAAGTCATTTCGTTGATTGTTGCAATAAACTATTTGTAGATATAGAGGAGCACAATGCGATAGTCAATCCCTTGATGTGATATCTAAACAACTTGGTGTCGGGATTTGACTATCTCAAGGTCAAAGAAATCATAGCTTACTTGGCAACCACATATGAGGAAGAAGAATTTTATGGAGCTACTGAAATAGGAAGATATGCTTCTCTTCAGTGTGAACCAAAAGACGTTTCATCTCCAAAACCACTACCAGAGCTCAAGCCACTTTGAGAAGGTCTGAAGTACAAATTCCTTGATGAAGAAAGGATAAATCTGGTGATCATTAATGCACAACTACCCTCCAATCAGCAAGAGCAACTTTTATCTAAACTAAAAAACCAGAAGAAGGGTCTTGAATACTCAATAGATGATATCAAAGGTCTCATCCCAATGGTGTGCATGCATAGAATCAACCTCGATAATGATGTGGAGCTATAAGTCCAAGGTCAAAGAAAGTTTAATGACAAAATGTGAGAGGTTGTATGCAAAGACATCATCAAACTTATGGATGCATGTATTATCTATGCTATCAGTGACAGCAATTGGGTAAGTCCAGTCCAAGTGGTTCCCACAAAAGGTGGAATGACAACGGTAAAGGATAGCAAAGGAAAGGAATTAGCCACTCATACAGTGACTGGTTGGTGTATGTGCATAGACTATAGACTACTGAATGCAGCAACACGCAAAGACCATTTCCCGCTTCCTTTTATCGATCATGTTCTAGAGAGGCTGGCACATCATTCTTACTTATGTTATTTAGATGGGTATTCTGGATTTTATCAGATTCCCATTCATCCGGAATATTAGGAAAGGCCACATTCACTTGCTTGTATGGGACGTATGCTTTTTGACGCATGTCGTTCTTTCTGTGCAATGCCTCTGCCACCTTTCAGAGGTGCATGTTAGGTATATTTTATGATCTAATAGAAGAGGTCATGGAAGTATTCATGTATGACTTCTCTGTGTATGGGTCGTCTTTTGAAGATTGTGTAAAGAATCTATCCCTAGTCCTCAAAAGATGTGCAGAAAAGCAGTTAGTCCTCAACTGGGAGAAGTTCCACTTTATGGTACGAGAAGGAATAGTCCTGGGACACAAGGTGTCCGAAGCCGGTATAGAGGTGGATAAAAGTAAGATAGAGGCCATTTTTAAACTTACACCCCCTCCCCCACTCTTCAATTTCCTTTGTCCATAGTTTTCTGGGACATGCAGGGTATTATCGTCGCTTTATCAAGGACTATTCAAAGATCACAAAACCTCTGTTCAAACTTTTGATAAAAGACACTCTATTTATCTTTGATGAAGAATGCCAAAATTCCTTCACTACTCAAGGATGCTTTGACCACTTCTCCCCTTATACAAGCCCCAGATTGGGACCTACCCTTTGAAATAATGTGTGACGCTAGTGATTATAGAGTCGGGGTTGTCCTACGACAAAAGAAGGACAAGAAACATCATGTTATCTACTATGCCATAAAAACTCTTGATGAGGCTCAGATTAATTACACCACCACTGAAAAGGAGATTTTAACCATCGTCTATGTCTTCAAAAAATTCAGATCATATCTATTATGTGGGAAGGTAACAATCTACATTGATCATGGGGCAATCAAGTATCTTATGCTTAAGAAAGATACCAAACCACGTCTCCTCAGGTGAGCCCTTCTTTTGTAAGAATTTGATCATGAGATTGTTGACAAAAAAAGGGACAGAGAATTTTATTGTTGATCACCTCTCCTGTGTAAAGATGTAAGAAAACAATTCACTCCCTATCAAAGAATCATATCAAGACAAATCCCTACTTCTTACTCATTCTCTTGATCAAGTTAATCCATGGTACTCTGATTTCAACAATTACCTGGCATGCCATTAGTTACCTCGGGGAATGACCTACAATCAAAAGAAGAAATTCTTTTCTGACATCAAGAACCATTTCTAGGATGATATGCTACTTTTTTTAAAGTGCACAGACAATGTATATCGTCATTGTGTGGATCACAATGAAGCTCATTCAATATTAGAAAAATGTCATGCGCCCCCCTATGGAGGACATATTGGTGCTGAGGAGATAGCTTTAAAAATCTTGAGATCCAGTTTTTATTGGTCAACTAAATTCAAATATGTGCACACCTTCACTAAACGACCCACCGGGAATATTAGAAAATGCAATGAGATGCCACTTGTTGAATGGATCAAAGTAGAGATCTTTTGTTTGGGAGATAGACTTTGTGGGACCTTTCCCACCATCTTCTAGGAACAAATACATTCTAGTGGAAGTTGACTACATCTCAAAGTGGGTGGAGGCTATACCGTCATCAACATGTGATTCAAAGACGGTCATGCATTTATTCACAAAAATCATTTTTCCTAGGTTAGGAGTTTCACGCACTGTAATCAATGATGGATGATTACACTTCATTGAAAGGCAATTTGAGGCTCTTTTGAAATGCTATGGAGTCAGACATAAGATATCTACTCCGTATCACCCTAAGACAGTAGGCCAAGTCGAGGTCTCCAATAGGCAGATCAAGCAAATTCTCTATAAGACAGTGAGCAAGTCAAGAAAAGATTGGTTGTCTAAGCTCGATGATGCTCTTTGGGCATATCAGACTTCTTACAAGACACCCATAGGAACCACCCCTTGACAGCTAATCTATGGGAAATCTTGCCACCTCCCACTGGAACTGGAACACAAAGCCTATTGGGCAATCAAAGCCCCAAACATGGACATTGGACTTGCTAAAGAAAAGTGCTTTTTACAACTACAGGAGCTGGAAGAACTCCATCTACACACTTATGAGAATACAAAGATATACAAAGAGTGCACCAAGATTTGTCATGACTCTCATATCAGGAAAAAGGATATTTCAGAAGGGGACAAGGTTCTTTTATTCAATTCTGCTCTAAGTCTCTACCCTGGAAAGCTTCATTCTCGTTGGTCTGGACCATTAATAGTGATTACCATCTATCCCTCAGGAATGATGGACATTCACATCAAGAAACTTGGGACGTTCTCAATTAATGATCACTGATTAAAGTGGTACTATGAAGATGAAGCTATCACCAAAAAGGCGGACCTAGAATTACCAAACGCTCTGGAAGCATAATGAGATGTTTAAGAAGTCAAGATACATGACTATAAACAAAGTTCTACTTGGGAGGCAACTCAAGGATTTATCTTTTCTATCTTTTAGATTGGTTTTCAATGATTTTGTTTTCCTCATACAAAAAATTTTATTAGGATTGTCTGATCTAATTCATAAAGGACAATCATTTTTCTTTTAAATGATGATTGGAAGACAGTCATTGTACTTTGACATGTCAACCTAAATTCTACTACGAATTATCAAATATTGCATTAGAAAGTTTCTAAAGTTCTTGTCCGATCATTGCAAATTGCCATGACTGACTACCCATCTAGGTCGACATGACTGTCAAACAACTAGAGTTGATCTTCCCTTTTTAGGGAAACAGTTGTCGACCTTACAGTCATGCCAATCGACAAGCTTTCTGTCAACAAGATGGTCAACAGCCTTTTTGTTTCCAGCAGTCGACTTCATGATCAACAGTTTCCACAAATAAGATCAACAAGTACATATGGAGGTATGTCGACACTCTTGGTCAACACCGTTGTCGATCGACAACAAGTTGGTGGATCTGGATCTGCATCCGAATAATCGAATTTAGTTTCACCAACCTTAACCAGCGACTATAAATACAACTCCCACCATTAAGAAATTTTATCGTCTTCTAATCTTAGCGAAGCTCTGCCTCTCAGTTTACTTGCCTATCGACCTCCAAGCACCATCGGTTGACAAGCATTATGTCAATGTATCTTTTGACACCCTTGTTATGTGTGTTCTTGTTGACTACAATCCTAACTAATTGATAGGTAGATGTTCGTGTCAGTCGACGGTTTTGTCGACCTATGCCTCGATATTAGTCGATCGATGACCTTGTCGACTTACGCCACGACTGTAATCCTCTAGTAGATTTACCTCTTGTCGATCATCCTATCGATAACACTGTCCAATTTGTTTCACTATAATCAATTGACAGTATACTCCTTTTTCATATCGACACCACCAGCATTTGTGCACGCTATCGATGCCCACTTCTATAATGCCAATCAGAAGAGTTAATTCACACCTAATTTGTGCTCTTTCCTCTTTCCTTTACAGTGATGGCTCAACTGGGAACCACCATCCCATCGAAGAGGGGGGGGAGAGACCTCTTTTTTAGCAACCCACAACTAAGCATACAAGAGGGCTAGGATTACTAAACCAGAATCAGAGGCTCTACAAAGATCACATATGGAGCTTCCCTATATTGGAACCTTTAGGCCTCAAAATAAAGACCATCTAAAGGCATTCAAGGCGATGAAAAGAGTAGTTTTAAAACCCACTCGCTTTATCTCTTCCACATCTCTTGAAGAAATAGGCATCCTAGCATTAGTGGAGGAAATGTTGGCTAAATCGAATTTAGCCCACCTCTGTTTCACTAAACTATGAGCTTACATGGACGAAACTATAGAGTTCATATCATATATCAAGGAGGTATCATCTACCAAGGAGGTGCACCCTAAACAGCTACAAGTCAGGATCAACAATGTTGATCACATTATCACTAACCAAAGTCTAAACAAGATTTTCTGTGGTTTAGAGGAAGAAGCTACCAGGGCTTCTTTGGGTCTCCTAGAAAAAGAAGATTCCAGTTTCAATGCTTCCAAATATTGGGAGAAGTTGACAGGCCAAAGAAGTATGAATTTGGACACTCCAAAGCATCATTGGTGCATTCTAGATTCTGGAAAATTATGCACAAAATAGTAGCCAACATCCTCTTCACTAAAGTAGAAATGGGAAGCATCTACCTTGAGGAACTATATGTGATATCTTTGATAATGGAAGGATGCCATGTCAATATTGGTCGACTTCTGATTGATAAATGGTTTCTAATCTGCTCCTCTCTACAAAATGAATATTAAATGGGTGGCCTCATTAGACTCATATTTCAGGCATATGGACACCCGCCATGCGTCATTTTTAAGGAAATAATAGGAGACATATTTATCACCATAAGGTACCTAATGTCTACTGGTATCTTGGTACGGTGTAATAATTCAAACCACTAAAGGTTCACGAGAACCAATATTTTTATTCCTTTACCTGGATAGGAAGATTACGAAAAAGACAATTTACTATTTTTTTAGGAGGAAATTACTGAGCTTGTTCAAAACTTCTAGAAGACAAACCAAACACAACCAAACATGTCATATGGCTGATGCTCGACCAAAGCCTATTGTTACAAAGGAACCCAAGCAGCCTCTGTGTAAGATATCAGAAGAAAGTGAACAAAGGAGAGTAGTCGGGTATGATTTAGAAGAACTGGGAGTCTCACCTAAGAATGGCCCAGACTCCCCTCCAGTTTCTAAAGAAGAATGTGCCCTATTTACTCCGTCTACTCCTACAAGCAAGCAACCAAAATCCACCACAAAATGCCCCACCACCATCCCAGTTACATCTTCTACTATTAGCAAAGATGTGGCTACGCCAAGGCAGATGATGCATGATGTTCCTGATAGCCCACCATGATGTCACCCATGCATTCAAATCGGCCCTCCTCTTCTCACCATGACCCTAGATTTAAAAATCTTTCTTCATCTTCATTAGGGCTAGATACTTTGGGAGGCATCTTTGGTAGTGAATTTGACACTATGCATAGGGTGACTGGCACAATTATTACTGCCTTTCCTAAACTCTGAAAGGTCGTTACAAACATTAAACAACAAGTTCTATCTTTGGACACACTAGTTAGCGAGCTAAGCAATATTTTTTTACAAATGGTGACCCTTTAGCGTAAGCTTGATGAAATATTAAAGGTCCAACACCAACTTCTACTCAATATGACCTATCTGGAAAAAGCTAGGCAGTGCCGAGAAGAGAAGTGCTCCCTTCAATGAAAAGATAAATAAGAGTGCCTTCGCCATTCTATTGAAGTGTCACCTTCACCATCTACCCAGTCTACCAAAGGAAAATCATATGTTGTTGATACAATGAGTGAAGATGCTCATTGCCACTCTCCTGATCTGGCCGCTAGGTCATACTTGGAATCGGTGTTCCACATATCTGAATCTATTCATGATACTGCCAAACCTTTGTCAAGGGATGACCTTTGTATGCCTCGTATCCCACAGCCTCTAGTGGATGGCCTACCTTAGTTTGATACAACACCTCTCATTAGCCCTTCTGAGGATCGACCATCTGGAAATATTCCACCTCCATTTCTACCATCATCCCAGGATATTTTTGAAAGGGACATGAAATGAAGACTTGACGAAGCACTGCTCAATCTTAGCCCAATACACTCTCTACTAAGTCTACATACATATGAAGACATATTTGTTTGGGTATATACAACACAAATGGACCTCGACGATGATGTTATAAGCCCTACAGACAATGAAGAGATTCTTTTGATGATGATAATGGTGATCTCTCTGTTGTTCTATCGGTCGCACCCCCTTGACTTTCTAAATAAATCTTTTCAGAGCATCCTTTACCACTTCCACCTCAGCTTCCTCTGAGAATGGGTGGTCTTGATCTGAGTTTCTTGAAGGGAATGTCAGTTCAAGACATCTTTGTCCTATAAGACATTATGGATGATCAACGTGATGGCATCCATATTGTCTATAACAACGGCTCCACCCTTTCATGAGAGGATTTCCGGAATTTTTTTCACAATCCTACCAAAGTTACCAGAAAAATGTTCACCGTCCTTGCATCAACTATTCTGGAAGATGTCATGCCTAGAAATAAGGATTGGCCATATTATAATGCCACTCCTTCCTTATCAAGATGCTTATTCAAGAAGCATTTGAAGGCTCAAGCCATTTTGACTTTACAGGCAAAGCTTGAATGTAAGAAGACAAGGGTGATCATGTTACCCTTTCATTTCAGAGGATTGTAGCTCATGTGTGTTGTTGACTTAAAGAGACCTCAAATTACTGTGTTCAACACCTACACTGAAACACTTGCAAAATTTTGGTATGCAATTTCAAGATCGCATTGTCGAAATGCTTCCTCACAACCTGGTTCGACTTCAACAAGTTGTTCATGAAGTTAAATATTATCAACCTAATTGAACAAGTTATGTGATTGCACCCTTAACTTTCCAGCATCATCAAGAGCACAATGATAGTGTTTTCATCATTCTCTGGGTCATGGAAACCCTCAATCGTGAAACTCATGTTTCTATCCTGGATCCCATTGTCTTTACACCTCTTCGTGGACGTTACGCTATGGAAGTCATCCACGACAGGTGCTTCTTTCAGGACCCTAAACTGCCAGAAAATCTATGGGACCTTTATCCACTTATTACTCAACCGGAGAAGGAGGCCTTGTGAGATATCTTGCAGAAAGAGGAAGTGGAAGAAGGGTAGATTACACCATCACCTATTTTCACTGAACCCCCTACTACTGTTAGTCGAGCTTTATCTGCTTTAGTCAAGCTTGTAATGGAGGACGAGGCTTCTATACCGGTATAACTGGCTCAGGCTTGTCTTCTGCTTCTACAGTAATAGGTTTCTCAGAATTTTCTTTGTCTGTCTTATTAGTGGTCAGTAGTTCTTTCAGTTGAGATTCAGGTACTTCATTGTCTTGGACAATCACTGAGTCAAGATCGTATGTAAATACCACAGGTGTCTTGACATGAGGATCAGAATAGTCCATTCCAGATCGAGTATAAATAGCTTTTAGTTGCTTAGGATGTTTAGGATTATTCTCTGGTTGGCCAGCAAAAGTTCTAGCAGGTGGCTTCAGGCTATCTAAAAGTTGAGCTAGTTGGGATTCAATAACCTTATGATGAGCTTGCTGATTTGCTATCATAGTCTGTTGTGATTGCAGCATCTTCTCAATGGCTAAAAATTTTTCATCAAAAGATATGGGATCAGTTTGTTGTCCTTGGTCTAGTTGTTGATGCGGGATTTGGTTGAGATTTTGAAATTGAGGGGTGTTTGATGTTGATTGTAATTTATGTTCTGAAAGTTACCCCTGAAGTTCCCTTGATTCCTAAAATTTGGTTGTTGATTATACAAGAATCCCACTAGGCCTCATTGTTGATTATCTAAACTGAGTTGTTGCGAGTTTTCCACTCTCAAAGGATTTCCATACTGAAAACCTGGATGGTTCTTGTTCTGATTTGGATTATAATACCCTTAACTAGGGATAGCATGGATGGCATTCAGATTTTCCATCTGACCATTACCTCCTTGGGCACAAGCATTGCCCAGAACAACATTGTAGAGAATATTACAGGGTAGCGTAGAATGATCAGTGCCTTTACATGCTTCGCAAAATGGTGAAGCTGACTTTACTTGCTCTTGTTTTCGGGGGGTGAGTGCCTCCTTTCATATGCGTTGAAAGACGATACAAGGTTGTCTTGCTTGGCAACTAGTAGCTTTAGAGACTCGGAAATAGACTTGTACTCAGGACTACTTTCTGTCATAGCTACCTTTAGCACTCCTTTGCCTACGGATCTGCCCTAGTTGGCTTGATTTTTAGCTCTAAGAGTGACAACCTTCCATGCGCTATCATAACTTTGATGCATGAATTTTCCTCCAGACGAGGAGTCTAAACACTTCTTGATATCATCATATACACCCCTATAAAAGATTTCTATGAGTTGATTCTTACATATGTCATAATGTGGACACTTGCGCAGTAACTCATTGTATCTTTCCCAAGATTTTTCTAGGTTTTCTCCAGGGACCTGAACAAATTGCGTTATCGGGCCCCTAATATCATAGGTGAGGGAAGGAGGGTAGAACTTTTTCAAGAAAGCATTTTGAAGTTGTTCCCAAGTGGTGATGGGGTCGCATTGCAAAGAGTTATACCAACTCATGGCTCTATCTCCAAGGGAATATTTGAAGAGACAGAGTCTAATGGTATCATCTATAAATCCATTCTACTTTGTCATAGTGCATAAATCTATGAACCTCAGAAGATGTTCTTGACTATCCTTGCCATGCTTACCATAGAAAGGGTTGTTTTGAAGCAGTGTAATCCAATGTGATTTGATCTCAAAGTTTGGCGTAGTGATGGGAGGAGGTTGCACTGGGTGTTGAACGTCAGTGGCCTTAGGGATTGAGAACTCTCTAAGGTCCTTTTGTAACTCAGCTTGTTGAGACTGGTTTTCCTCTTGAACCGCATCTTGGGCTTCTTGCATAAGCCTTTCCCTTTGTGCATTAAGGGCTTGAGTTACCCTTCGGGCAATTTCCTCCTCTTGTTCCATCCCATCTTGGTTCACTCTACTCTAACAATGAAAGGTTTGTTCTATCTTAGGGTCAAAACTAGTTGCAAGGCTGGTGTTGTTAGAGCGTGGCATGCACTAGTCTTTGGGAGTACCTGGGACGGAAAGATCTTTGGGAAGTCAGATGGACGGAGTAGAACCAAATTCAATTAGATGATCAATAGTATGAAAAGTGAAAGTAAAATCCTAGATCGGTCTCAATAGAACTATATTTAACTAGATGATTTTATTGCCCCGAGAAACAGTACCATAATTTGATGTGGGTTTTACTACACTAACAAATCCACATAGGGCTGAATCCCTACATTTTTACCAAAACCTTGTGCAATAATACCACCAGCAAGCAGACGGATCTTATCGCAGTATAGTTAAGGATCAAATCCCAAGGGACAATGTTTTTAAGAATCTTGCTAGTCGAATCTGGATCAAGTAAGACTAATATTTAGAACAAAGATTTGATTTGGGATTAGTTAAACTAATTGCAAGGAAAGTTAAAGAGCAAGATTAAAATTGAGTTTAGATTAATGATGGGAATTACTAGGATGGAATTGGGTTTCACCACCACTACACATGCAAACACATCCAAAACACATCCAGGCAAGATACAACTATCCAAATTGGGTAAGCAAACCATCAACTAGGAAATAGAGTTTGCGTAAGCATCTCTGTAGGCTCAATGTCTCGTTACCCACAGGTCACACACTTACTACTCTGAAGATATCCCTTTAGAATTTCTCATCTAGGCATCAACCATGTTAATCGATATTCAAATCCTAAGTATTGAAGTACTCACATCAAAGTAATATAATAGATCATGCAAGGAAGGTGATCAATCCACAAAGCACGCATTAAATGATTAACAACGAAATGGAAAGTTATATGCAAGCCATGGAATGTTATAAAATAGACATGTAAGCACGGGTAGTGAGGCTAGTCCCCACACCCCACTGAAATGGACTACTCGATCCTCATTATATAAACAAAAAGAATAAGAGAGAGGGATATTCTACCATGGTCATGATGAAGGAGATGATCGTAGCTCGGTGGAGAAATGGTCTTCTACACGATGGCGGGGTAGATCTAGACGAGGAGGGGAAGAACACCAAGACAAACTAGGATGATCTTCTCTCTCCTTCTTCCTTCTCTTCTCATGCTCTTGCTCGTAGGAGATGGAGCAGTAGATGGTTGATGGATGAAGGTGCTACAGATCAGAAATCCCACCACTTTTGTGGCTAGGAGATAGATCTTGATGGAGCGGAGATGGCTGGGTGGCAAGGACACCACAGAGGTAGTCTTTGGTGGCGGAGATCGTCTTCCTTGGCTAGGCAAAGAGTGGCAACCTGTTGTCATGGATGGAGCGAAAGCAATGCCTTAAATGAAGGAGGGGGTCATCTATTTATAGGGGCAGATCTGGAGTGCACCGACTTGGCTACCGCAGTCACAGCCTTCGATAGCGGTCACGATACTCCTCGGCACGACCGTGTCGGGTGTGCGCCTGATCGTGCTGAGGTGTTTGCTACAGTCAAAGTGATTGTCACAGTCGAGGTGATTGTACCGCAGTTGCACTGGTATGTTGTGGTCGTGGTGGGGTCTTCTTGGTCACGGTCGTGGTGGGGTGTCATGGTCACGCTACCTTGGCCTCAGCCCGACAATGCTGAGGTGGGCCCAGTCGTATCGAGTGTCGATCAACACGTCGTCTTGGTCATGGTCGTGGTGGGGTGTCGCGGTTGCGCTACCTTGGCCTCATCCCGACCATGTCGAGGTGGGCCCAGTCGTATCGAGTGTCGGTCAACACGTCGTCTTGGTCGCGGTCATGGCATTGCCTTCTTGGTTGTGATTGCGACATTATAGAATCTATTGCTATGGGTCGATGGGCATGCGTCAATGAATCCTCTAACTGATGAGGATGCTTTCTGATAAAGGAATTGGCTATCGAAAATAGGGTCCAAATTATCAAACGTTTCTTGGGCCCGCTAGTTGGTTAGTGGGATCACTGTCTCCTACACTGGTGCACATAGTGTGACATTTAATCTTGCAATGGAGATGAATGGATTTGATCAAAACTCTAAATAATCATCTAAAACTGAGGAAAATTGTATATGAGCATATTCATGGGGCATATGAGAGCTTCCAGTGCAAAACTGGGCTGAAAATGGCAACTTAAACTAAGATGAATATGCATTCTTCAAAACACCCCAAAATTAGCATTGCTCATCCTCGAGTAACACAAGATCTAAAATAGTCACCAATTAAATACTTTCAACTCTTGTGATTGCCTCATCTTCACATCACTTTAGTTTCTTTTCTGCTTTGTATGGTTGGGCATCTCAACGTCTTGAGACCACTGAACACATCTTACAATATCTTCCTTCCCGAGTTCATTTCCCAAAAGAACTTCCTCCCTACTTTCTCCAACATCAAGCATGTCTAAGAGCTTCGTAAGAATCCAAAGATACCCACATAACAACAAGTGTGCATCTGATCTGACACTGGTGTTTTACAAAAGAGTGGTAAAAATGAGGCATTCATTGTGCCTGTAGGTGGAAAAGGGAGTGAAGGGGGTATGGAAGGAAGTAGTAAATCTCTCCTCTATTCGACTTGATATTTTATTATATGGTTGCGATTACATTTATTGCAACTTTTTTATGTGAATCTCTCCTCTATTCGACTCGAGATTGCATTTTTTTTCTTGTGTGCACATTGGCATATTTTCTTTTTTGTGATACGCCCCTATTACATAGAGAGGGGTATGGAAGAAGCGGATAAAGAGAGAAGTGGTGTGCCACCCTGAACTTAGGGTTTGACACTATTTTTATGGCTTTTTGTTTCTTTTTGATGGATGGAGGGGTATGAAGATGGTAGAAGAGGTGTAGAAGAGAGTTCAAATCATAATGCAACTTGATTTACAATTCAGTGCATCGAGTTGTTCTCCTTATCATACTATGCTCAAATAATGACTTAATGAGTATATGGTGGAGATTCCATTCTATTATTCCACTAGTCCGTTAGGAAGCACGATCTGTTTGATTCCTCTCAGTTTAACGGATACTTTCCATTTTTATTGAAGGATCATGATGTTAGGATTCATAAGCTTCACATGGTGATTTCTAACCATTGGTTAGTTTTAGAAATTGTTCCACTTGAGGCTTTGCTTCGAATAAGGAGGGTATAATGATTCAAAATTGCATGGACAAAGAACTAGTTGGCTAGGTAAAGGCTTTAATTGAAATAAAAGCATCAAACTTCATCAAGTTTCTATGCAAAACTACTTTTAAAATTTTGAAATTTTGAAATTTTTGATCAAATTTGCTTCAAAATTGCAATGATGGAATCTTAAGTCTAAAATAGATAGGTGTAGGTAGAAAGTAAAGTACGTACCACTCACCCTCCACCCCAAACTTAGAAATTTTCTTGTCCCGACAAACTCTAAATCTGAGATGGAGGGGAAAAGCTATGCCGATTGGACCACCTGATGTGGTTGTGTTCCTACCAGTAACGTGTCCTCCATCTAAAATCTCAAAAAATAAAAACTATCAGAAGTTAAGATTGCATCTTGTGATGTGATATCTATTGGGTGCAAAATTGTCTAATTTAAAACTAAAAGTAAAAGCTAAGGTAAGGATCGGGTTGCCTCCCGACAAGTGCCTTTGTTTTATGTCATTGGCTCGACATGCTTCTATCAATTTTCTGGTAGATATGTTGGTTTGGAAAGATTCAGTGATGCTTCAATGCTCATGTCAGCTGTGGTGAAATATCTCTTCAAGCGTTGGCCATTTGCCACAAACTCGCCTGACTTTTCACTCCATAAAATGAAAGCACCATGTGGGTTGATGCTCTTGACAATGTATGGTCCAAACCATCAAGAACGGAGTTTTCCTGGGAACAATCTCAATCTTGAGTTAAACAGTAGAACTTGGTCCCCCTACTTGTATGTCTTTCCTTTTTAGATGACCATCATGCCATAATTTTGTGCGTTCTTTGTAGATTCATGCATTTTCGTAGGTTGTCATCTGGAGTTCTTCCAGCTCCTAAAGTTGTAGAATCCTGGCTTGGCCAGCTTTATTCATGTTAAAATTTAGTTGTTTGATCGCCCAGCAAGCTTTGTGTTTGAGTTCTACGGGAATGTGACATAACTTTCCATAGATTAATCTAAAGAGTGTTGTTCTGAGAGGAGTCTTGAAAGCATTTCTATAGGCCCACAGGGCGTCATTGATTTTTACTGACAAATCCTTTAGGTTGCAGCCTACTGTCTTTTCCAGGATAGCTTTGAGTTGGTGGTTTGACACCTCTACATGTCCACTTGTTTGTGGGTGATAGGGGGAATCTACCTTGTAAGTCACACCATATTTTCTCAATAGTGCCTCGAAACTTCTTTCCATAAAATGAGAACCTTCGTCGGATATGATAGTGTGTGAAACTCCAAAATGGGGAAAAATAATATCTCTAAACATTTTGATGATAGGTTTCGAATAGCTAGTGATGTTTGGTATGGCCTATATCCATTTAGAGACATAATCCACTGCAACTAGAATGTAGCAAAATCCATACAAGGATGAGAATGGGCCCATGTAGTCCACTCCCCAAATGTCAAAAATCTCTTTTTTTTCAGAGCTTAAGGGGCATCTCATCTCTTTTTGTTATGTTACTGTAACATCCCTGGCCTGGGTTATGTTCTAACCCTAGGTTTTTTGCCTAATAAAGTTTATTAGATGCTTTCTCTTATCTTTTGAAAGGTAATTAAGGCTCAAGAGGAACTTATATTTCAATTTCTGTCCTCTTTGAATAATGTTGATACATTGTTTTGTTAATTTTGGACTAAAGTGCAAATTACCCAAGTTGAGGGGTTAACTTGCAAATTGTACATGATAAAATGTTCCTATGATGTTCAGACATCATAAGAGTGAGCATGATGTAGTGGTATGGTTTCCACAAGCTTGAACACCAAGATAAAGCTTGTAGAGCAATCCTTGTGCATTAAAACCTAGTTTTGGTGTAAGGTGCAATTTACCCAAAACCCTCTATAGGGTCCCTCATGTTTCTTGGAATCAATTAGGGCAAAGAAATTGAGAGGGGCACCTCATTTGAATTAATATGAGGAGAGAGAATCTTGACATTAAAATAATCACGATTTAAGCATAAAAGGAACTTTAATTCTTTTTAATGCAAAAAGAAATATATTAATTGAGGAGCCCTTCAACCTAAAGTTGAGGGATGAATTTTCAAAGTATTGGACGAGCTTGTGTCTTGGAAAGGCACAAAAAGATCTTGAGTGAGTGGAGACTCCACTCACATTAACTTAATAAAAAGTATTATCCACTAAAAATTGGATATTAGTATAATATGATTAAGGTGCTTAATTTCTTTTCCTTTAATTCTTGGATAATGAAGAGGTTTTGCAAGATGATGAAGGTGGCTTCGTGGACAAGGATTGAGGGGGAAGTGGTGGAAATAATTTTGCGAATAAAAGGAATTAATTCCATTTTCTCTTTCCTTGAAATTCCTTACACATATCTCTTTTCCAACACACTTAAGGATCTTTTCTTGGAATTTCTTTTCTCTTCTTGCCTTGGTCGACCACGAGAAATCTCAAGAGCAGGAGAAGGACGAATCTAACCTGTTGGTAAGCTTTTGATCATCTTCCACCTTGGTTTCATGTTGAAAACCCAAAATCAATGCTTGATTCTTTGTTTTCTTCACTCAATTTCCAACTCTAGCCAACTTTTTCATCCAAAAGCTTAAGAACGGACCTTGGGCAAGTTGTTAGAGCTTCATCCACCATTATAGACGTGGATCTTGAAGCTTGGAATCAGATTCAAAGGTGGGTTATATAACTTAAACCCTTAAACATTGATATTGCATTCAATTCTCCAATTAATGTTGAGTATTTTCTTCTAATTGAACTTCCTTTGATTCATTGTTGCACTTTCCTTGAAAATGGTAGTAGTTCTTGGTTGAACGGAGGAAGATGATGATGACATCATCTTGGACACTTTTCCCAAGAAAATTCTAGGCCAAACGGTTTCAATATACGTTCTCAATCGGTTTCACAAACTGTTTGGGAGCAAACGGTTTCAAAGTGTTTGAGAGTAAACGGTTTCAAAACTGTTTGAGAGTGTTGACCACAGTTGACCATTTCGAGATTTGATGATAATGATGATGGTTAATGACCCATTAAATATAAATGATTAGTTTCAATTGGTTCATTAGTTGAAGGTCTATCAATCACCAAACCCTAATCAGGTTAAATGTTGATTTCTTAATTGATTGACTTAGAACCTTGAGTTGATTGACTCAAACGGTTTCAAAATTGTTTGGGGATCACCCAAACGGTCTCAAAACTATTTGGAGGTCAACCAAGATCGTTTGGAGGTTTAGGGTTGACTATGGTTGGGTAATTGAAGATCCAAAGATACCAAATTGAAATGTAATCAATAATCGATTTGATGATCAATCCAATGATCCAAATCCTAATTGGATGTCATGGATTTTGATGATGAGATGGGAAAACGGTCTCAAGACCGTTTGGAGGTCATCCAAACGACCTCAAGACCATTTGAGGTCAGGTCATGTCCAATTTGGATAGTGATCCAATGTTTTCAAAGTAATTAGTTTCATAATGATTAACATTGAAGGTTCATCGATTTCAAACCCTAATCCAATTGGATTCAAAACCCTAATTGGTGATTAATTGGAAATCAAATCAAATGAAGAACAATTTATTTAAGCTCAATTGAAGTATGGTGTTAGGTTCAATTGATGAGTGGTTATATGAATTCAATCGAGCAGGGAATCAACATTGGAAACCCCAAATCAGTTTGAGTGGTTGAAGCCATATTTGGTCCAATCGGTTTTGAGGAGGTTTGGACCAAACGGTCTCAAGACCGTTTGGGACCAAATGATCCCAAACCGGTTAAGGCTCAAACGGTTTCAAACTTCAACTTTGGCAAACGGTCTCAAGCACCTACTTTGGCAAACGGTTTCAAGCACCTACTTTACTAAATGGTTTCAAGTTTTCAACCAAGACCGTTTGGGGGTTTAAACGGTCTTAGACCATTTGGAGGTATTTCAAGCTAGACAGTTTGAAGTTTGATTGTTCAAGACCATTTGGGGTCTAAGTGACCAAGATCATTTTGAAGATAATTAACCAAACCGTATGAACACTTGAAGTGGTTAAAGGTTAATTGATTAATTGAACAATTACATGATATAAACCAAGGGTGATTATAATAATTGTACCCTTAATGAGATAGGGTGATTAGTACTCTTTGGACGATTAATCTTTAATAATTATGGAAACAATAACATAATACATTGAATCAACCTTCATTCAAGTGGAGTTGACATCATCTAATCAGGTCCAAAGTAGGTATCATCTTATAAAGGATGAGAGAGAGAGGATATCCTACATGAATGATAACCATGTAATGGTTAAGCCTTAACACTTTCAACATGAATGAATGTATAATTAGGGTATGATCCTTGATAGGGAGATCATGAAACCCTAATTGAAAGCAATGATAGGTGAAACCCTAATCATGATATTGGTAAGATCCTAATTTAGGGTAATAACATGGGAAACCCTAATTCAAGGTATTTTAATGATCAAACCTAATTAATGTGAATAGTAAACCCTAATTTCGGGTTAATTAATGTAAACCCTAATCTAGGGTGATGTGATGTGAATAGTAAACCCTGATTTCGGGTTAATGAATGTAAACCCTAATCTAGGGTGATGTGATGTGAATAGTAAACCCTGATTTCGGGTTAATGAATGTAAACCCTAATCTAGGGTGATGTGATGTGAATAGTAAACCCTAATTTTGGGTTAATGAATGTGAACTCTAATCTAGGGTGATGTAATGTGAATAGTAAACCCTAATGCTAAATAAAGTGAAAGTGTATGTGGAACCCTAATTCTGGGTTATACTATATAGCAAGAAACTCTAAGTTTGGACAATGCAATGATGAATCATTGGTTCTAATTGAACCAAGAGAATGAATAACTCAAATTGAAATGGAAAAGGAGACCCTAACCCTGGTAAGGGAATAGTGGTGTAACCCTTGAATAGTGATGTTATAATTGTTTTGCATTGTGCTGATATGAAATTGATGTAACTGTTATCATTTGTACTAATCATGCAGGTTTTATGAGGTAATGACATAGCCAGGTATGAGATATGATGATTTATTTATTGAAAGTACTTTATGAGCCTTGTGAGCCATAATATGATATGTTGCCTAGTGAGAGGTAACAAAAGAGATTAATAGGCTTTAAAAGCCATGTGAAATACCTGCATTTGTAATTATCATGTTTACACTATCAGATGACTTGATGGCATTAAGTTACCTGTTAAAGTGGTAACAAGTGATTTGACGATCTAAGGGTTTGAACACCCATATTCTTGAATCATGATGATGAGGTGACAAGGGACTGAGATCTCAATGTTAATAAAGTTGTGAAAAGAACTTGATAGAAATAGTACTCATTCTCTACAGCAATTTGTTACAATGATTTATGTTTGAAAACATGTTTGATGCTAAAAGAATATTATAATGTACTTAAATAATCAAGTGAAATGATATCATGTAGAGCCCTGACCATAGATCCATCATCGTCAGCAGTTTGGTGATGGTGAAATAGGTTTTCCTACGGGAACTCCTGGAGGGCATACTTTTGAGTATGTGGGGGTTATGGGCGTGAATATCCTTATGCCCTAATGGAAGAATTGATGTGAGATAAACATTAAATATCTCAATCCTTCATTATATATATATATGACGGGATGGATGTATCACTAATCTCCCGATGACGTTAATGCCGAATCGATGTGAGATAAACATGAGATCTCTCGATTGCGAAGAGAGTACAGCATGCCACTGTATCTCTAATAGCGAAGTTGCCAGTATACCCTGGAAAGCTATTTAGCAGAGACACGAGATGTCCTGCATGTTGGTCCTCACACTGACTAAGGAAGATGAGGTCATGGGAATCCGGCTCTTCTATTGACCTATGTATGGTACCAATTTCGATTTCGCAATGGTCGGTTGGAGTATGATGAATGTATATTCATCATGAAATTCAATTATCACTTTGGGACAAATTCAACTCTATATATACAATCTCACTCATCAAATGTCAAAATGCATCATAATGTGCAAAATTACTTAATTGGCTCGATTATCAAGGTTTTAACCGAATTTATGTTGATTTAAAGCAGGTCTTGATAAAGTTGAACAGTCAGTTGGGACCCACTTTCACTCACCCTTGGTTCTGACCAATCGATCTGATCAAACGGTTTCAACCATTCGGTCTCGCCAAACGGTTTCCACCATTCGGTTTCAAGACCGAATGGACAGATTTTTCTCAAGACCGTTTGAGCCCATGCGGTCCCAAGACCGTTTGAGTCCATGCGGTCCCAAGACCGTTTGAGCCCATGCGGTCCCAAGACCGTTTGAACCCATGTGGTCCCAAGACCGTTTGAGCCCATGCGGTCCCAAGACCGTTTGAACCCATGCGGTCCCAAGACCATTTGAACCCATGCGGTCCCAAGACCGTTTGAGTCCATGCGGTCCCAAGACCGTTTGAGTCCATGCGGTCGCAAGACCGTTTGAGTTCATACGGTCCCAAAACCGTTTGGGCGCCAAGGTCGCAAGACCGTTTGGCCACGAAGACTGTTTGGCCACGAAGACCGTTTGGCTGCGAGACCGGTTGGAGCCAGACTTCGGAACCGTTTGCAGCCGGATTGCGCGACCGCATGGAAATCATGCACCAAGACCGCATGGACATGCAGCACAATACGAGACCAAATGGTCACATGCACGTAGACTGATTTGCTTCTCTAAAGTATGAAGAACGTTTGGCCGCAGCTAGGAAACTGTTTGGATTAGTTGTTCACATGAAGAACGAGCAGCTGCATGTATGTAGCAAAACCGTTTGGCAAAGTAAACACCAAGACCGTTTGCTGCTGTATGCATGCAAACCGTATGAAAAAGCAGTGCTGCGAGACCGATTGGACATAGCGCAAAGACCGTTTGATAAGTACGCATTAAATCGTTTGCAAAATAACAAGCAAACCGTTTGAGTTGGTTGCATGAAGACCGTTTGCTCAGCCCACGCGAAGACCGTTTAAAGTATACACATGGAACCGTTTGGAAAAGATCAAATATCAAAATCGTTTGCTGTTTGCTCAAGAAGACCGAATGAATCACGTGTTCAATGAAACCGAATAGCCCATGCATGCATACATGCAGATCGTGCAAACCGAATGAAGGAGTTGCATAGCGCACATGCATGAAAACGTTTGGTGGAAAGCTGAGCGTAGACCGTTTGCTCTCCCAGCTGATTGACTACAGGACCGATTTGAGAGAATCACGTGAAGATCGGATAGGCATGCAATGATGCAAACCGAATGGAAAAGTAGGCACAAAGCCAAGACCGTTTGCAAAAGTAGCAACCGCAGACCGAATGAGCAACCGGCAATGCATTCAGACCGTTTAACAAAGTACCACGCATGCAAGCCAAAGTAGAAATCTGCCAAACCGTTTGCTAAAGTGGTATGCGAAGAGCGTTTGCAAAAGAGGTTTGCGTAGACCGTTTGCTAAAGTGTGGGAATGCAAACCGTTTGATAAAGCAACTACAGCAAACCGTTTGGATTAGCCGTGTGCAAAACCGAATGATAAAGTAGAAAGCAAACCGTTTAAGTCAACTTATAACCAAACTGTTTGGACAAGATTTTTTTGGACTGGAATCACACCAAAAATATGAGGGCTAGTCCAGTGCCTATAAATAGGACCCCAAGGGTCCTCATTTGGGGCATCAGATCCGGACGCCGTCAAGCTGTCCGAACACAGTTCCGATCCAAATCCAGTCCAGTTTACGCCAGTTCCATTTCACCTACTGTCTGTGCTGTAACCAAGGAGGCTGAGGAGAGAAGGAAGACAGAGTGGGGGAGACTCTCCGGTCTGTCTTGGCAACTCCCGTTCGCGACCATATCTGCTCCGACATGACGTAGGAGGCCGTATCTTCTTCACCGAGCTGCGACTACCTTCTGCACCGAGTTCGTGGCGGATTCCTCTCTCTTTCTCATTCTTCTTGTGTCTCGCATCATGAGCGTGTAGTACCTTTTCGCTGGGGTGCGGGGACTAGCCCCGCTGCCCATGCAACCATGTTCTTTTGTGAAACTTTCCATGGCAATGAATATAACTCTTCATTTCGTGGTTAACCGTTATGCTTGTAGTTCGATTAATTGCTCGCTTTCATCTCTGTTCTACCTATATTGCGAGAACTTCTATATATAGGATAAAATGTCGTTTAACAAGTTGACTCCTTGACGAGAACTTCTGAAAGGATTCCTTGAGGTCGTAAGTGTATGATCCGCGAGGGGACGAGCCATCTAGCCTTCGGTGACGCTTCTGTGAACCTAACGCCTTTACAGGGGGTTCACAACCTTAGTTGGATTTTGTATCTTCTTGTTAATCGTCGATGTTTGCTCGTATATTAATTACCTGCTCGCTTATTGGTTAATACGGTTGACTCCCAAACTAGAAATAGAATGGGATTTCTTCAGAGCCGTAAGTAAGTGATCTGGGTGGTGATGAGACATCTGATGCCTAAGGTGATGTTTACGCGAACCTAACGCCCTAACGGGGGGTTCTGCAGCCGCTCTATTTGGATTGTAATATCTTGCCTGGTTTGTCTATGATTGAATGTGTTTGCATGTGTGACGGTGGTGAAACCCGGTACCATCCCAGTGATCCCATATCATTGATCTAAATCCAACTTCAATTCAGCTTTTACTTCCTTGCAATTAGTCTAATTAACCTCAAATCAACCAATCGTTTTAAATATTAGTTCTACTTGAGCTAGATTCGACTGACAAAGATTTTTAAAAAGGTTGTCCTTTGGGTTCGATCCTCAACTATACTGCGATAAGACTCGTCCGCTTGCGAGTGGTATTATTGCGCTTTGATTTTGGTAAAAGCTCGGGGATTTCAACCCCGAGTGAGTTTGTTAGTGCGTTCAAAAATACCACGTCAGAGTATGAGCGGTATACCTCATCTCCTCAGGGCTTAAGTGTGTTTGTAAAATGTAATCAGCCATGTAACGTATTTAAGGTTGAAATATGAGAAACAATGGTTGATGATACATTGCTTAATATGTCTTAATTGGATAAATGCTATACATGTTCTTCATATTCCTTAATTGGATAAATGACATGTTTCTTTGTCCAGACATAGCTGAATTGACTTAAAAAGAGAATACTGCTCTAAATAGTTTATTTAATGATTTAATTGCTGCTGAATACTTATAATTCTTCTGCTTAAAGTTATTCTATTATCTGCAATAATAATGTTTCTGGCGGAGAGTTATATCTCTCGCTGGGACAATTTTCAATTGTCTCACCCCCGTGGGATCCAACTTTTTAGGTAGACGCCGAGGAAAAGGAAGAAACCCTACAGTGGGTGAGCAGCAGCAGCAGCAACAGCAAGGACAACAGTGATTCCTCAGGTGGAGACACTGTCTGTCAAGTCCTGTATATAGAGAGTCCTATGTGTCGTCTCTGTACTCTCAGGTCCTAGGAGTCAGAAGATAGTTTAATATTGATCTGAGATTTTTGGCTTGATGCCTCGAGATTTTTGGCTTGATGCCTCGAGATTTTTGGCTTGATGCCTCGAGATTTTTGTATACTGTCTGTGTGTAGTATAACAGGGCAGTTGATGCTTGTAACTTTCGAGAAAGGGTTGATACAGAGATGTACTGATGAATCTGGAATGTAAATAACTTTCTTTAATTCTTTATGAAAGAGTTTTTCAATTTATGGATCTCTTTGCAAAAAGTTTTAATTTTTAGTGATTTTCAGTAATTCTGCTGCTAACGATACGCTTCCACATTAGTTAATCTTGTTTTCTAAATCGTACGCCACAATTTAGTTGGTATCAGAGCTCTAGGTTCGCTGAGTCTACAGAGACATAGGACTAAGGTTGTTGAGTCTGTTCTAGTGTCTTCCAGTTATCTGATAGTATCTTCTGCTCCTATAGGAGGAGAAGAAGAAACTAAAGATGTCTGTATCACATGAGGAACATGCTGCTGAGAGCAGCGTTGCTGCACCAGGAGGAGGTGCGAGAGACCCTGATAGGGAGGAGCCCGTACCTGAACCACCCCAGTTCAATCAAGCTGACATGGGGAACCCAGCCTTTCAAGCCATGTTTGGGCAGTTTATGGCTGCCATGACTCACATGACAGATAGGATACCAATACCTGCACCAAGGGCACCTACCCACAATGAAGGACAGGGAGTTGGTAAGACGTTTGAATGACTTCGCCGGGTTGGAGCCACGGAGTATGCTGGCACAGCTGACCCAGCAGATGCTGACATGTGGCTGATTGAACTAGAGAAGGCCTTTAGAATCCTTAACATCCCAGAAGCTGAGAAGGTTAGACATGCAGTGTACCTTCTTAAGGGGAGTGCTGGTCACTGGTGAACCATAGAGGAGGGAAAGAGGCCAGGTGTGGAGATCGAATGGGAAGTATTCCAACGAGAATTCATCAATAGATACTTTCCTAAGACATTTTTAGATGAGAAAATCTCTCAGTTTGAGAGGTTAAGGCAAGGACCAATGAACATTAGTGAGTATGAGGCTAAGTTCATGGAGCTTTTGTAGTTCTGTCCGCATATGGCAACTACTGATGAAGAACGGATTCGGCATTTTGAGAAGGGATTAAACGATGATTTGACCACCCCTGTGTCTGCTCTGGAGAACAAGGAGAGATTTGCTACTTTTGTGGAGTCTGTCAGACGGATAGAGAGGTATCTGACGGAGAAGTGACAGACCAAGAATAAGAAAGTGTACCCCCAGTTTCAAGGACCCTCATCCAAAAGTTTTAAGAAACTGAGGTTTTCTGCACCAATAGCACCACCAAGGTTCAATACCCAAATGCAGTGGACGTCAAATAGGGGTAGAGGATGTAGTTTACCACCATAGGGAGCCCATAGCTCAGCATCTGTGTCAATTACAGGACCATCCAGACCACATCCAGGGAACAGAGGTTGTTTTATATGTGGAAAGATGGGGCATCTGATTAAGGATTGTCGAGCCAGAAAAGCAAGTGTGACTCAACCTCAGAGGCAGAGTCAGCAAGGCTCTCAGAGGCGGCAGTTTCCAGGTGGCGCTAGAGGATGTGGACAAGCATCCCAAGATGGATCGTCGGCACCTAGTAATCGAGCACCAAATCAACCGCAGGCGACGGCGAGGTTTTATGCGATGAATCAGCCTGATGCAGTAGTCAACCCCCGAGTTGTGACAGGTCAGATGAAACTATTTTATTCATATATGTCTACATCCTACGTTGTATCTGTTTTAATTGATCTGGGTGCTACGCATTCCTTCATCACTCGAAGAGTAATTCTTGACTGCAATATGAAAGTTGGTCATAGGGCAGAAAGTTTGAAGTTAGAAACTCCTTTGATGGGATTTGTTGTGTTGCGGGAGGTGTGTTCTCCCTGCATTCTTTTCTTTTCTGAACATCGCATTCAAGTGGATCTTATACCACTTGAGATGCATGGGTTCGATATAATCCTTGGGATGGATACCTTAGAAAGGTACAAGGTTGTCTTGGATTGTGAGTCCAAACAAGCTGTGTTCACAGATGATAGTTACACATGGATCTTTCAAGGAGACAGAAAGATCCTTCCAACATGTCTTGTGTCAGCTATGGTAGCTAAGAAGTTGATGAGGCAAGGATGTTTTGCATTCTTGGCACATGTGGTAGATACCACCATGGAGAGTTCTAATCCTTCTGAAGTTCTTGTAGTCAGGGAATTTGAAGATGTATTCCCTGAAGAACTTCCAGGTGTTCCTCTACCCTGAGAGATTGATTTTGAGATTAATCTAATCCTGGGTACGCAACCTATACCACAAACGCCGTATAGGATGGCACCTGCTGAGATGGCAGAGCTTAAGAAACAACTTCAAGAGTTGCTTGAGAAGGTTTTATCTGACTAAGTACTTCACCCTGGGGTGCTCCAGTTCTTTTTGTTAAAAAGAAGGATGGGTCTATGCGATTATGTATAGACTATAGACAGTTAAATAAAGTAACTATAAAGAATAAGTATCCTTTGCCAAGGATTGATGATTTGTTTGATCAGCTGTGAGGTGCAACTGTCTTTTCTAAGATAGATCTGAGATCAGGATATCATCAGCTATGTATTAAGGAAAGTGACATACCTAAGTCTGCCTTTAGCACAAGGTATGGTCACTATGAGTTCACAGTTATGCCGTTTGGACTAACTAATGCACCAGCTGCGTTCATGGAACTCATGAATAGAATCTTTCGACCTTTTCTTGATAAGTGTGTTGTCGTCTTCATAGATGACATCTTGATCTATAGTAGATATGATCAACAGCATGAGCAGCACCTTCGTCAGGCTCTAACTTTGCTAAGAGAGCATAAGCTATATGCTAAGTTTAGCAAGTGTGAGTTTTGGTTACCAGAAGTCTCTTTTCTTAGACACGTAATATCTGCTTCAGGTATTCGTGTTGATCCTAAAAAGGTAGAATCTGTCCTGCAATGGGAACAGCCGAAGACACCAACGGAGATTCACAGTTTTCTTGGACTAGCAGGCTATTACATGAGGTTCATCAAGAACTTCATCTCTATAGCTTTACCCCTGACAAAGTTGACCAGGAAAGATATTCCTTTTGTCTGGAATGACAAGTGTCAACAATCTTTCCAGTTGCTGAAGGAAAGGTTAACTAGTGCACCTGTGTTGGTGTTACCAGAGCAAGGGAAGGGGTAGATAGTCTTATGTGATGCATCCAAGAATGGTCTAGGATGTGTGTTGATGAAGGATAAACAAGTGATTTCTTTTGCTTCTCGACAGCTTAAGAAACACGAGGAGAATTATCTGACACACGATTTAGAGCTAGCTGTTGTGGTCCATGCCTTGAAGATCTGGAGACATTATCTCTATGGAGAGACATTCCAGATTTTCACAGACCATAAGAATCTAAAGTATATCTGCTCTCAGCATGAGCTGAACATGAGGCAACACCGCTGGATGGAGTTAATCAAGGACTATGATTGTACAATTGATTATCATCTAGGGAAGGCCAATGTAGTTGATGATGCTTTAAGTAGGAAATCAGCAACACCATCCATAGATAAAGCACAGATGAATTCCTTAGTGTGCTCTAAGAGAGACATGCTTATCTCTTTAAGGCAAGATAATGTACAGCTTAAGGTATCATTGTTATCTGGGCTGTTAGCTAAGATGCACATAAAACCTACTCTGAGACAGCAGATTAAGGAAGCACAACAAGTTGATATTGTAGTTCAATAGATTAGATCAGAGTATGGTAGTGAGAAACAAGATGGTTTCCATGATTCAGATGATCAGGTAGCCCGTTATCATGGTAGGATGATAGTACCTGATGTTGATAACTTAAGGAAGTTAGTTCTGGAAGAAGCACATTCATTTATGTATGCTATGCATCCAGGAAGCACCAAGATTTATCATAACTTGAAAGATATGTATTCGTGGCCTGGATTGAATAAGGATGTTGCTGAGTTTGTTATGTGGTGTCTGATGTGTCAGCAAGTTAAAGTTGAACACTAGAAGCCCGCAGGAACAATGCAGCTTTTGCCTATACCGCAGTGGAAGTGGGATCATGTAACCATGGATTTTTTGGTTGGTTTACCCAGAACAGCTAAAGGTCATGATTCTATTTGGGTAATAGTTAATAGGTTGACAAATACAACACATTTCTTACCTGTCAAAACAACCTATACTGTGGAGAAACTGGCACAGTTATATATAGATGAGATAGTGCGTTTGCACGGGGTCCCAGTTACCATTGTTTCTGACAGAGGTCCCCAGTTTATGAGTCATTTTTGGGAACGACTTCATAAAGCTTTAGGCACACAGTTAAGGTTTAGTACAACCTTTCATCCTCAGACAGATGGACAATCTGAAAGGACTATACAAACCTTGGAGGACTAGATTAGGGCATGTGTCCTTCAGTTTACAGGAAGTTGGGATCTACATCTGAGCTTGATAGAGTTTTCTTATAATAATAGCTATCAACATAGTATTGACATGGCACCATATGAAGCTTTATATGGTAGACATTGTAGATCTCCCTTATGTTGGTATGAAACAGGAGAAAATCAACTTTTGGGTCCTGAACTTGTGCAGCAGACAACTGAGAAGATTAAAGTAATACAACAACAGTTAAAGACTGCACAGGATAGACAGAAATCATACGCGGACAAACGGTGAAGACCCTTAGAATTCCAGGTTGGAGACAAACTATACCTCAAGGTCTCACCTTGGAAAGGAGTCCTTAGATTTGGAATAAAGGGAAAGTTAGCTCCCAAATTTATGGGGCCTTATCCAATCATTGAACGGATTGGAAAGGTAGCTTATAAGATGGAGTTACCACCTGAGTTGCACAAGTTTCATCCAGTGTTCCATATCTCTATGTTGAGGAAGTGTCATCCTGACACAGAGTTAGTTCTACAACCTGTGGAGGTAGAACTAAATGAAGATATAACTTATGTTGAAGGACATGTGATGATCCTTGACAGAAGAATTAAAAAGTTGAAAAAGAAAGACATTTGTCTTGTAAAAGTCCTCTGGAATCACCGTGTCATTGAAGAAGCTACATGGGAACTAGAGGAAGAGATGAGGAGGAAATACCCTACTCTTTTCTCTTAAATGTTTTGTTGATGATTTCGGGGACAAAATCCTTGTAAGGGGTGGATAATTTGTAACATCCCTGACCTAGGTTATGTTCTAACCCTAGGTGTTTTTCCTAATAAAGTTGATTAGATGTTTGCTCTTATCTTTTGAAAGGTAATTAAGGCTCAATAGGAACTTATATTTCAATTTCAGTCCTCTTTGAATAATGTTGAAACATTGTTTTGTTAATTTTGGACTAAAGTGAAAACTACCCAAGTTGAGGGGTTAACTTGCAAATTGTACATGATAAAATTTTCCTCTGATGTTGAGACATCATAAGAGTGAGCATGATGTAGTGGTATGGTTTCCACAAGCTTGAACACCAAGATAAAGCTTGTAGAGCAATCCTTGTGCATTAAAACCTAGTTTTGGTGTAAGGTGCAATTTACCCAAAACCTAGGGTTCAATATGCAAAATACCACCTCTAGAGGGTCCCTCATGTTTCTTGGCATCAAGGAGGTCAAAGAAATTAATAGGGGCACCTCATTTGAATTAATATGAGGAGAGAGAATCTTGACATTAAAATAATCAGGATTTAAGCATAAAAGGAACTTTAATTCTTTTTAATGCAAAAAGAAATATATTAATTGAGGAGCCCTTCAACAAAACGTTGAGGGATGAATTTGCAAAGTATTGGACGAGCTTGTGTCTTGAAAAGGCACAAAAAGATCTTGAGTGAGTGGAGACTCCACTCACATTAACTTAATAAAAAGTATTATCCACTAAAAATTGGATATTAGTATAATATGATTAAGGTGCTTAATTTCTTTTCCTTTAATTCTTAGATAATGAAGAGGTTTTGAAAGATGATGAATGTGGCTTCGTGGACAAGGATTGATGGGGAAGTTGTGGAAATAATTTTGTGAATAAAAGGAATTAATTCCATTTTCTCTTTCCTTGAAATTCCTTATACATATCTCTTTTCCAACACACTTAAGGATCTTTTCTTGGAATTTCTTTTCTCTTCTTGCCTTGGCCGACCACAAGAGAGTGCAGGAGCAGGAGAAGGACGACTCTAACCTGTTGGTAATCTTTTGATCATCTTCCACCTTGGTTTCATGGTGAAAACCCAAAATCAATGTTTGATTCTTTGTTTTCTTCACTCAATTTCCAACTCTAGCCAACTTTTTCATCCAAAAGCTTAAGAACAGACCTTGGGCAAGTTGTTGAAGATTCATCCACCATTAGAGCCGTGGATCTTGAAGCTTGGAATCAGATTCAAAGGTGGGTTATATAACTTAAACCCTTAAACATTGACATTGCATTCAATTCTTCAATTAATGTTGAGTATTTTCTTCTAATTGAACTTCCTTTGATTCATTGCTGCAATTTCCTTGAAAACAGCAGTAGTTCTTGGTTGAAAGGAGGAAGATGATGATGACATCATCTTGGACACTTTTTCCAAGAAAACTCTAGGCCAAACAGTTTCAATATAAGTGCTCAATCGGTTTCACAAACTGTTTGGGAGCAAACGGTTTCAAACCGTTTGAGAGTAAACGGTTTCAAAACCGTTTGAGAGTGTTGACCACAATTGACCATTTGGAGATTTGATGATAATGATTATGGTTAATTACCCATTAAATATAAATGATTATTTTCAATTGGTTCATTAGTTAAAGGTTTATCAATCACCAAACCCTAATCGGGTTAAATGTTGATTTCTTAATTGATTGACTTAGAACCTTGGGTTGATTGACTCAAATGGTTTCAAAACCATTTGGGGATCACCCAAATGGTCTCAAAACCATTTGTAGGTCAACCAAGACCGTTTGGAGGTTTAGGGTTGACTATGGTTGGGTAATTGAAGATCCAAAGATACTAAATTGAAATGTAATCAATAATCGATTTGATGATCAATCCAATGATCCAAATCCTAATTAGATGTCATTGATTTTGATGATGAGATTGGAAAACGGTCTCAAGACCGTTTGGAGGTCATCCAAACTACCTCAAGACCGTTTGAGGTCAGGTCATGTCCAATTTGGATGGTGATCCAATGTTTTCAAAGTAATTAGTTTCACAATGATTAACATTGAAGGTTCATCGATTTCAAACCCTAATCCAATTGGATTCAAAACCCTAATTGGTGATTAATTGGAAATCAAATCAAATGAAGAACAATTTATTTAAGATCAATTGAAGTATGGTGTTAGGTTCAATTGATGAGTGGTTATATGAATTCAATCGAGCAGGGAATCAACATTGGAAACCCCAAATCAGTTTGAGTGGTTGAAGCCATATTTGGTCCAATCGATTTTGAGGAGGTTTGGACCAAACGGTCTCAAGACCGTTTGGGACCAAACGATGCCAAACCGGTTAAGGCTCAAACGGTTTCAAACTTCAACTTTGGCAAATGGTCTCAAGCACCTACTTTGGCAAACAGTTTCAAGCACCTACTTTACTAAATGGTTTCAAGTTTTCAACCAAGACCGTTTGGGGGTTTAAACGGTCTTAGACCATATGGAGGTATTTCAAGCTAGACCGTTTGAGGTCTGATTGGTCAAGACCATTTGGGGTCTAAGTGACCAAGATCGTTTTGAAGATAATTAACCAAACTGTATGAACACTTGAAGTGGTTAAAGGTTAATTGATTAATTGAACAATTACATGATATAAACCAAGGGTGATTATAATAATTGTACCCTTAATGAGATAGGGTGATTAGTACCCTTTGGACGATTAATCTTTAATGATTATGGAAACAATAACATAATACATTGAATCAACCTTCATTCAAGTGGAGTTGACATCATCTAATCAGGTCCAAAGTAGGTATCATCTTATAAAGGATGCGAGAGAGAGAGATAGGATATCCTACATGAATGATAACCATATAATGGTTAAGCCTTAACACTTTCAACATGAATGAATGTATAATTAGGGTATGATCCTTGATAGGGAGATCATGAAACCCTAATTGAAAGCAATGATAGGTGAAACCCTAATCATGATATTGGTAAGATCCTAATTCAGGGTAATAACATGAGAAACCCTAATTCAAGGTATTTTAATGATCAAACCTAATTAATGTGAATAGTAAACCCTAATTTCGGGTTAATGAATGTAAACCCTAATCTAGGGTGATGTGATGTGAATAGTAAACCCTGATTTTGGGTTAATGAATGTAAACCCTAATCTAGGGTGATGTGATGTGAATAGTAAACCCTGATTTTAGGTTAATGAATGTAAACCCTAATCTAGGGTGATGTGATGTGAATAGTAAACCCTAATTTCAGGTTAATGAATGTGAACTCTAATCTAGGGTGATGTAATGTGAATAGTAAACCCTAATGCTAAATAAAGTGAAAGTGTATGTGGAACACTAATTCTGGGTTATACTATATAGCAAGAAACTCTAAGTTTGGACAATGGAATGATGAATCATTGGCTATAATTGAACCAAGAGAATGAATAACTCAAATTGAAATGGAAAAGGAGACCCTAACCCTGGTAAGGGAATAGTGGTGTAACCCTTGAATAGTGATGTTATAATTGTTTTGCATTGTGCTGATATGAAATTGATGTAACTGTTATCATTTGTACTAATCATGCGGGTTTTATGAGGTAATGACATATCCAGGTATGAGATATGATGCTTTATTTATTGAAAGTACTTTATGAGCCTTGTGAGCCATAATATGCTATGTTGCCTAGTGAGAGGTAACAAAAGAGATTAATATGCTTTAAAAGCCATGTGAAATACCTGCATTTGTAATTATCATGTTTACACTGTCAGATGACTTGATGGCATTAAGTTACCTGTTAAAATGGTAACAAGTGATTTGATGATCTAAGGGTTTGAACACCCATATTCTTGAATCATGATGATGAGGTGACAAGGGACTGAGATCCGAATGTTAATAAAGTTGTGAAAAGAACTTGATAGACATAGTACTCATTCTCTACAGCAATTTGTTATAATGATTTATGTTTGAAAACATGTTTGATGCTAAAAGAATATTATAATGTACTTAAATAATCAAGTGAAATGATATCATGTAGAGCCCTGACCATAGATCCATCATCGTCAGTAGTTTGGTGATGATGAAACAGGTTTTCCTACGGGAACTCCTGGAGGGCATACTTTTGAGTATGTGGGGGTTATGGGCGCGAATATCCTTACGCCCTAATGGAGGAATTGATGTGAGATAAACATTAAATCTCTCAATCCTTCATTATATATATATGACAGGATGGATGTATCACTAATCTCTCGATGATGTTAATGTTGAATCGATGTGAGATAAACATGATATCTCTCGATTGTGAAGAGAGTACAGCATGCCACTGTATCTCTAATAGAGAAGTTTCCAGTATAGCCTGGAAAGCTATTTAGCAAAGACACGAGATGTCCTGCATGTTGGTCCTCACACTAACTAAGGAAGATGAGGTCATGGGAATCCGGCTCTTCTATTGACCTATGTATGGTACCGATTTCGATTTCGCAATGGTCGGTTGGAGTATGAGTGGTATTCATCTCCTCAGGGCTTAAGTATGTTTGTAAAATGTAATCAGCCATGTAGCGTATTTGTTTAAGGTTGTAATACGAGAAATAATGGTTGATGATACATTGCTTAATATGTCTTAATTGGATAAATGCTATACGTGTTCTTCATTTTCCTTATTTGGATAAATGACATGCTACTTTGTTCAGACATAGCTGAATTGACTTAAAAAGAGAATACTGCTCTAAATAGTTTATTTAATGATTTAACTGCTGCTGAATACTTATAATTCTTCTGCTTAAAGTTATTCTATTATCTGTAATAATAATGTTTCTGGAAGAGAGTTATATCTCTCGTTGGGACTATTTTTAATTGTCTCACCCCCGTGGGATCCGACTTTTTAGGTAGACGCCGGGGAAAAGGAAGAAACCCTACAGTGGGTGAGCAGCAGCAGCAACAACAACAGCAAGGACAGCAGTGATTCCTCAGGTGGAGACACTGTCTATCAAGTCATGTATATAGAGAGTCCTATGGGTCGTCTTTGTACTCTCAGGTCCTAGGAGTCAGTAGATAGTTTAATATTGATCTGAGATTTTTGGTTTGATGCCTCGAGATTTTTGTATACTGCCTGTGTGTAGTATATCAGGGCAGATGATGCTTGTAACTTTTGAGAAAGGGTTGATACAGAGATGTACTGATGAATCCGGAATGTAAATAACTTTCTTTAGTTCTTTATGAAAGAGTTTTTCATTTTATGGATCTTTTTGCAAAAAGTTTTAATTTTTAGTGATTTTCAGTAATTCCGCTGCTAACGATATGCTTCCGCATTAGTTAATCTTGTTTTCTGAATCGTACGCCACAGTTACCCACCCTCTGGGATTTGTCACAAGACAAGACAAAGTGGTAGGCATCCTTGGATATGGTTGGCCAAAAGAAGCCACATTGTAGAACTTTCAAAGCAGTCTTCTTGGAACTCATATGGCTTGTAGCGGGGCCTGATTGGCATTGCTCTAGAACAAGTTGAGCTTCTTCCTCAATGATACAACGTCTGTAGAGACCATCAGCACAGAGCTTGAAGAGTTATGGCTCATCCCAATGATATTGCTTCACATCGTGCATGAATTTCTTCTGTGCAATGCTGGTTCATTCAGGGTGGACGAAGCTGGACGCAAGGTCGTTCACGTAGTCCGCATACAAAGGGATAGCTTCTGAAGCTTTCATGAGTTGGTCGTCTGGAAGAGAGTCATTAATTGGGATCTTTTGAGTGTCTAGGGTGTGGATACGACTCAAGTGGTCTGCCACAACATTCTCTGTGCCTTTCTTATCTCTTATCTCAAGATCAAATTCTTATAAAAGGAGAATCCATCTGATTAGCCTGGGTTTTGCATCTTTCTTTGCTAGGAGGTAATGAATTGCAGCATGATCAGTGTAGACAATCACCTTGGAATCGATAAGGCAGGATCTAAACGTGTCAAATGCATACACAACTGCTAAAAGTTCCTTCTCAGTAGTTGCATAATTCCTTTGAGCTTCATCAAGGGTCTTATATGTATAGTAGATGACATAATGTTTCTTTTCTATATATTGGCCCAAAACAACATCGATTGTGTAATCACTGGAATCACACATTATTTCAAATGGGTGCCCCTAATTTGAAGCTCTGAGGATAGGGGTTGATGTAAGGGTATGCTTAAGATTGTTGAGACTTTTGATGCATTCTTCATCAAAGTGGAAGTCAGCATCCTTTACTAATAAGTTTATCATAGGCATGGTTATCTTGGATAAATCCTTTATAAACCTTATATAAAAGCCTGCATGACTAAGAAATGTGTGGACCTCTCTTACTTTAGTTGGAAGACTGAGTTTAGAAATCACTTCGATCGTTGCCTTGTCTACTTTGATCCCTCAATTGTTGACCCTAGGGCCGAGGACAATGTCTTCTTTTACCATGAAATGACATTTCTCCCAATTTAGCACTAGATGTGCTTCTTCACATCATTTGAGAACAAGGGATAGGTGCTTCAGGCATGAGTCATATGAATCCCCATAAATGGAAAAATCATCCATGAAAACTTCCATAATGGTTTCAGTGAGTCCACGGAATATGGATGTCATGCAATGCTGGAAAGTAGCAGGTGCATTATAAAGTATGAAAGGCATCCTTCTAAAGGCATATGTTCCAAAGGGGCAAGTGAATGTTGTCTTCTCTTGGTCATCTAGATGTATGGAAATTTGATAGAATCAAGAATAACCATCAAGATAGCAAAAATATTCTTGGTGAGCTAATCGCTCTAAGACTTCATCTAGGAAATGCATCGGGAAATGATCCTTACGTGTGGCCTTGTTCAATTTCCTATAATCGATACACATCCTCCATCCAGTGGTTGTTCGAGTGGGGAAGAGTTCATTATTTTCATTATGTATCACAGTAGTTCCACCTTTCTTCAGGACAACATGTACAGGGCTTACCCATGGCGAGTCGGATATAGGATAGATGATTCCCGATGTGAGCAATTAATTGACTTCAAGGTGAACTACTTCTTTCATATTTGGATTCAACTTTCGTTGATGTTCTACAGTCAGCTTGTCGTCTTCCACCATGGGGATTATGTGCATGAAAAGTTCTTGACTGACCCCGGCAAGGTCACTCATTTTGTAGTCAAGGGCCTTTCTTCTTTCCCTTAATTCTATTAGGAGTTTATCTTCTTGTTCAGACGTTAGGTCAGAATTTATGATAAATGGGTAGACCTTGAGATCATCCAGAAACACGTACTTCAGTCCCTTAGGTGGGGGCTTCATTTTAGAGGCCTCTAGTTTCTCGCATAGGTCTTCTGTTATGTTCATAGCCTTGAGTTCCTCAAATTTAGCTTCAGGATCTTCTTCTACAGCGTTGAGGTGGAGAACACAATTCTTTACTTGTTCGTCAATGGAGTTATCATCAGTCGGGTTTGTCAGAGCCACTTCTAAAGGATCATCTAATTCATTATTCTCTTATGTGAGGAGTGACATTTGCTCTATGCAATCAATCAAATAGACTTCTTCTTGCATGCTTGGTCTTTGCATACTTTCAAAAACTCTAAACTTGAGTATTTCTTTTCCTAGTATGAGGAGCAAGGTTCCTTCTTCAACATCAATCAAAGCTCTCGTAGTGGCAAGGAATGGACAGCCAAAGATAAAAGGGTATCTGGAGTCCTCTTTTATGTCCATGATGACAAAGTTGCATGGGACATAAGAGTCTTTGCCTACCTTGACTGGGACATCCTCAATGATTCCCATAGGGAGAGTCATAGAATTGTCTACAAACTGTATGGTCATGCTTGTTGGGAGAAGTTTTGCAAATCATATCCTCTTGTAAAGGTTAAGTTGTATGATAGAGATGCTAGCACTGAGGTCGGCTAGTCCCTTCTTACATATGGAGTCACCGATATGGCATGAAATCCCAAAAGATCTTGGGTCTTTTTGCTTCTTGGGCATTCTGCTCTGAATAATATCGGAGGTAGTTGTTGCTAATTTGACTGTCTCATATTCCTTGACTATATACTTCCTTGTGAGAAGAGATTTTAAGTACTCCGTCCAGGCTGGTATCTCTTCCAGCGCATCTAGAAAGGGTATATCAACATGAAGCTTCTTCATTGCTTCCTTGAAGTTCATGAAACAAGTGTCGAGCTTTGTCTGCTTTAGTCGAGCTTGGAAAGGAGGATGAGGCTTATATACCTGTATAATTGGCTCAGGCATGTCTTCTACTTCTGCAATAATAGGTTTCTTAGAATTTGCTTTGTCTGCCTTATCAGTGGTCAGTAGTTCTTTTAGTTGAGATTCAGGTACTTCATTGTCTTAGACAATCACCAAGTCATGCTCGTTGTAACTACTATAGGTGTCTTGATAGGAGGATCAGAATAGTTCATTCCAGGTCAAGTGGAAACAGCTTTCAGTTTCTCAGGATGTTTAGGATTGTTCTCTAGTTGCCAGCAAAAGCTCCAGCATGTGGCTTTAGGCTAGCTGAAAGTTGAGCTAGTTGGGATTCAATAGCCTTCTGATGGGCTTGCTGATTTGCTATCATAGTCTGTTGTGATTGTGACATCTTCTCAATGGTTGACAGTTTTTTGTTAGAAGAGATGGGATCGATTTGTTGTCTTTGTTGTAATTGTGGATGCGGTATTTGGTTGAGATTTTGAAACTGAGGGGTATTTTGATGCTGATTGTAAATTCTATTCTGAAAGTTACCCATGAAGTTCCCTTGATTCCTAAAATTTTGTTGTTGATTATACAAGAATCTCGACGGGCCTCGGTGTTGATAATCTGAACTAAGTTGTTGCGAGTCCTGAAGGATTTCCATACTAAAAACCTAGACGGTTCATGTTCTGATTTGGATTATAATACCCTTGACCAGGGATAGCATGGATGGCATTTGAATTTTCCATCTGTCCATTACCTCCTTGGGTACAAGCATTACCCAGAACAACAGCATAGAGAATATTACAGGCTAGCGTAGAATGATCTGTTCCTTTACATGCTTTACAAAATGGTGAAGATGACTTTACTTTCTCTTGTTTTTTAGGGGGCGAGTGCCTCCTTTCATAGGTGTTAAAAGACGATACAAGGTTGTCTTGCTGGGAAACTAGTAGCTTTAGAGACTCAGCAATAGACTTGTACATAGCTACCTTCAGCACTCCTTTGCCTACAGATCAGCCCTAATTGGCCTGATTTTTATCTCCAAAGGTGACAACCTTCCATGCGTTGTCATAACTTTAACACATGAAGTTTCCTCCAGATGAGGATCCTAAAAACTTCTTGATATCATCATCCACACCCCTATAAAAGATATCAATGAGTTGATTCTTAGGTATGCCATGATGTGGACACTTGCATAGTAACTCATTGCATCTTTCCCATGCTTCTGCCAGGGTTTCTCTAGGGACCTAAACAAATTATGTTATCTGGCCCCTAATATCATAGGAGAGGGAAGGAGGGTAGAACTTTTCCTAGAAATCATTTTGAAGTTGTTCCCAAGTGGTGATGGGGTCACATTGCAAAGAGTTATACCAACTCATGTCTCTATCTCCAAGGGAATATTTGAATAGGCGGAGTCTGATGGAATCATCTGTAAATCCATTCTGCTTTGTCATGGTGCATAAATCTATGAACCTCAGAAGATGTTCTTGACTATGCTCATCGTGCTTACCATAGAAAGGGTTATTTTGAAGCAGTGTGATCCAATGTGACTTGATCTCAAAGTTTGGATCAGTGATGGGAGGAGGTTGCATTGGGTGTTGAATGTCAGTGGCCTTAGGGATTGAGAACTCTTTATGGTCCTTTTGTAACTCGGCTTGTTGAGATATTTCTTGAGCTGCCTAGATTCCCTCTTGAACCACACCTTGGGCTTCTTGCATAAGCCTTTCTCTTTGTGCATTAAGGGCTTGAGTTACCCTTCAAGAAATTTCCTCCTCTTGTGCCATCCTATCTTAGTTCTCTCTACTTTGATGTTGAAAGATTCATTCTATCTCAGGGTCAAAGCTAGCTGCAAGGCCGGTGTTGTTGGAGCGTGGCATGCACTAGTCTTTGGGAGTACCTGGGATGGAAAGATATTTTGGGAGTCAGATGGATGGAGTAGAACCAAATTCAAGTAGATGATCAATAGTATCAAAAGTGAAACTAAAATCCTAGATTAGTCTCAATAGAACTAGATTTCACTAGATGATTCTGTTGTCCCCGACAACAGCACCCGAATTTGATGTGGGTTTTACTGCACTAACAAATCCACATAGGGTTGAATCCCTAAGCTTTTACTAAAACCTTGTGCAATAATACCACTCACAAGCGGACGGGTCTTATCATAGTATAGTTAAGGATCGAATCCCAAGGGACAACATTTTTAAGAATCTTTCTAGTTGAATCTGGATCAAGTAAGACTAATATTTAGAATAAATATTTGATTTAGGTTTAGTAAACTAATTGCAAGGAAAGTAAAAGATAAAGATTAAAATTGAGTTTAGATTAATGATGGGAATCACTGGGGTGGAATCGGGTTTCACCACCACTACACATGCAAACACATCCAAAACACATACAGGCAAGATACAACTATCAAAATGGAGTAAGCAAACCATCCGCTAGGCAATAGATTTTGCATAAGCATCTCCATAGGCTCGATGTCTCGTTACCCAAAGATCACACACTTACTACTCCGGAGATATGCCTTCAGAAGTTCTCGTCTGGGCATCAACCATGTTAATCGATATTCAAATTCTAAGTATTCAAGTTCTCACAACAAAGGAATATAATAGATTATGTACGGCAGGTGATCAATCCACAAAGCACGCATTAAACGATTAACAATGAAATAGAAAGTTATATACAAGCCATGGAATGTTACAAAATGGACATTTAAGCACGGGTAGTGGGGCTAGTCCCCGCACCCCAGTGAAATGGACTACTCGATCCTCATGATAGAAACAAAATGAACAAGAGAGAGGGAAGATTCTACCATGGTCATGGTGAAGGAGATGATCGTAGCTCGATGGAGAAATGGTCTTCTACACGATGGCGGGGCAGATCTGGATGAGGAGGGGAAGAACACCAAGACGAACGAGGGTGATCTTCTCTCTCCTTCTTCCTTCTCTTCTCATGCTCTTGCTTGCTGGAGATGGAGCGGTAGTTGGTTTATGGATGAAGGTGCTACATATTTGAAATCCCACCACTTTTGTGGCTAGGAGATAGATCTTGATGGAGCGAAGATGGCAGAGTTGCAAGGACACCACAGAGGTAGTCTTTGGCGGTGGAGATCGTCTTCCTTGGCTGGGCATAGAGCGACAGTCTGTCAGCATAGATGGAGCAGAAGTGATGCCTCAAATGAAGGAGGGGGTCGTCTATTTATAGGTGAAGATCTGGAGTGCATCGACTTGGCTGTCGCGGTTGCGACCTTTGGTAGCAGTCGCGGTACTCCTCGGCATGACTGTGTTAGGTGTGCACTCGATCGTGCTAAGGTGTTTTCCACAGTCGAGGTGATTGTCACGGTCGAGATGTTTGCACCACAGTCGTGCTGGTATGCCACGGTCGCGGTACGGTCTTCTTTGTCATGGTCGCGGTGGGGTTCCGCAGTCGCACTACCTTGGCCTCAACCCGACCATGCCAAGGTGGGTCTGGTCATGCCAAGTGTCGGTCGACACGTCATCTTGGCCGCAGTCACGTCATTGCCTTCTTGATCACGATCGTGGCATCATGGAATAGACCCACCCCCGCGGGGGGGGGCTATTATTATGGGTCAATGGACATGTGTCAATGAATTCTCTAACTGATAAGGATACTTTCTAATAAAGGAACTGGCCATCGAAAATAGGGTCCAAATTATCAAAATTTTCTTAGGCCCGCTAGTCGGTTAGTGGGACCACCATCTCCTACACGGGTGCACATAGAGCAACATTTAATCATGTAATGGAGACGAATGGATTTGATCAAAACTCTAAATAATCATTTAAAACTAAGGAAAATTGTATATGAGCAGATTTAGGGGACATATGAGAGCTTTCGGTGCAAAACTAGGCCGAAAATGGTGATTCAAACTAAGATAAATATGGATTCATCAAGTACATGTTGCGAACTTTCTCTCCCTCGACTGACGATGTGGATGCAACGCTTCAAACCTAGTGGAAATCATGTCATTTTCAGTAGAGATGACCTTTTGGCCATGAAAGACAACCTACTGGAGACTCTTCAACCACATGGATGTTTATCTCGTAGCCTCTTGGTGGCTTACCAATCTCTTATATGCCATGATATTGATGATGTCTATATGGCCGGTCCAGATCTTGTCACATGATCTCTGTCATGACTCTGATTCGGCCAAAAAAGATCTTCTGCTTCGACGGTTACAAGAGCATATTCCTTGTTATATCTTTGTACCTATTCTTCATGATGCTCATTCGACTTTGCTTGTGGTCTCTACTCATGAAAGGGAGTTTGTTCTCTACAGTAGTTCTAATTCTTCTTTTGACCCTGAAGGCCCTAATACTCTGTGCTAATCCGCAGTACGCATGAAAATATTGTTGATGCATGTTCAAAGGCACTTATTCCACTGATCCACAAATTTGGAAGTGGCTATTCTTCCCAGAAACCACGACGATGGAAGGTAACCCAATTCTGGCATCATTGTCCTCAACAATGTCCGCTATCCAATGATTGTAGCTTCTATGCTCTACACCGTATGTACACCATTGGAGTTCTCCATGTTGTTGTTGAAGAAACCCACAATGATAATTATCATTGTCTTCGAGAAAATTATGATCGGATGTTTCTTGAGTCCCCATGGGCAATAGTGGACCTTCAATGACCAACTCACGAGTTTACATTTTCTTTTCCTTTCTTTTTCACACTCTGTGGATAGTGTGTGTTGTAAGTTTGGTGGGGTGTAATCCCGTGAGTAGGTATCCATTGTATCACTAACATTGCTTTCTTTCTTTTCTTTTTTCCTTTAATATTTCTTTTCATAATTTCTTTTTTTTACAGTCAAACAAGCTTATGTAATGAAGCTATAGCTGATGGAAAAACTCCTTCTATGAATATTCTAGTTTGTTTCTAAACTATTCCCTTTTACATTAATATCTCAAGGAAAAATCTTTTTGTTACTGATACAGTTTTTATATCTTCCTCTTAGCAAAACGTCATTTATCTTTTATGATGTCATTAGTTGGTTCTTACAAAAGAATATAATTAATAAAGTCTTATCTTTTCAAGGGTATGTTGTCGCACTAACAAAGAAAGAGATACCTTGAGCCCTCTTCCGAAATTTCATCCCAAAAAGAGTAAGGAGTGGGGAAAATCTGAGAAACATCCCATGAGTCATAGCTATTAAAATGGTGTAGTGTTGCACTCATGAACGTAGATATGTCAATTTTATTTAGTCTCTACAAATACTACCTTACTCTAATGGAGATCATTTAAAGGTATTGCAATCTGGGGTAGTGATACTTAGGATGTGTAATCACTACTTTAAAACCATCTGGTTTGGAACGCATGATCACTCGCCTATCTAAACAGACTTGTACTTGAATGACCCATAAGAACAAAGGAATATCAATAAGCCTTCTTAATTGTTCTACATAAATACATGGACGAGAGTGAAAGTTGCTTTGACAAAGTGACATATATATTGGAGACAAGCAAAAGTCTCAAGAATAAATAAAGAAAGAAATTGATGCCATAATGACATTTTGGATAAAGATTAGTTTTGCAAAGAGGATTGTATAAACTTGCATTTTCAGTGATTACTGGATTTTTTATTAGAAATAGTAATTCCATTAGCTTGAGGACAAGCTAAGATCTAAGCTTGGGGGAGTTGATAACATCAATTTTGGTGCAAATTTAATAGCCTTTTACATGATAAAATTCGTTAGAAATAATGTTTAGATGTTTAGCTTTCCCCATTTTTAATTCTAGTTTACTTAAAGAATAAGTTCTAATTCAGTATTGATGATATTTGAAGGAATCAGATGCAAATCAAGTGAAATTGATAAAGTTTGAGTAAGTGTTCAAAAGACCTTTATTTAAACATTCGACAAATTGGTCGACAATAGGAGTATTCACTAAAGGGATCGACAAAAGACTACCGACTCAAGCTCGATAGACCCATCAAGCACCAATCTGATGAATTGAAGAACCACTAGGCACCTATCAAGGTAAAGAGTGTCAATCAAAAAGATGAATCCCACTTCTTTCAATTACACATCGACAGTCCATCTGATCGACACTGATAGATGATTTTTGATCTGAATCTATCGAACGAGTGTTCGACACACCTGTCGATCAGAGGATCCTCAATTCCCCCATCGGTTGTTCGAATGATAGCCATGTCGACAGCACTATCGACGTCCAGAAGACAGTTGTCGAGGAATCACCTTGATAGACCTACCGACCTAATCCTCGACATATTCCTTACAAAGAAAAACTTTGTCGATGACGAAAAGAGATCGAAATACCTATCGATCGACAAAGATTGTTGATAATTTATCAACCCACATGTTGATGGTCCCAACAACATGTCTAAAAGCCATCGACTGATAGGACAAGATTGATACTGATTGAGAGGGTTTGACAGCCTTGGCCCTATAAATAGGCCCCCAGTGCAGCCATGTAGGACATCTTGAATTTTTGGAAGTCAGAGCACCGAGAGGCTTCTGCCAAAACTTATCAAGTTCCAGAACCGGAGGACGAGACCTATCAACCTACCTATATCTCTTGACAAAACATGTCAACCTATCTCCTTGACCGCTCCTTTGTCATCACTACTGATCTGAAGGACCTTCTTGTCTCAAGTCAAGATCTTAAATGAGGCGAAAGCTTGTCAACACCACTGTCAGCCACCAAGATATCAATCGATAGGTTGGTAGATCAATCATTTGATCTACCCTTGCATCGATCTTCTCTTCCTCTTTTCTTCATCATGACTTATTCCAGTTGTATACTTTTTGTTTCTCTAGCCATGTGTGGCTAAAGCCCTAACTTGGGTTGGGAGTAGCCGTCAAGACCTCCCAATCATGTAATTGTTCATCTTTATATTTTGTGGCATATGTTCTTTAAAGTTTTGTTCCTTTACTCTTATTTAATTGCATCGATTGATGATTGGCTACCCTCTTCAGACGTTTGATATGAATATTTTTTAAGAGAATGATTTCAACTAGATCTAGAGAATAGGATAGTGATGATACACTAGAGTGAGAGTTGCTATAACAAAAGTTGTATTGTTTTCCATTGATCTTTCAGTTATTACCTCGAGGGAGATAACTCCTTTAGATGGAAATCTTCCTGGATCTTGAGAGAAGGAAGGGACGGGTATTTTCTTATGGCTGTTTTCAAAACAAGTAGAGAATACATATAAAATAAGAGTGAAGGTTTTACATGGTTGTGGTTGGCTTGATTGGTGAAACCCAACACAAGTCCCTTTTTATCTTGATTTCTTGATCTATCTTTATTTCTTCTTTGACTTTTCATAACCTAGGTTTACTGCTTAATTAGTTTAAATCTTTTCCTTAATCTAAATATCATCAAGATTTCTTTTGGTTAGGCTAGACTAAGCCAAGATTTCATGTTCTTATTCTGTTATTCTCCTTGTCCCTACGTTCGACCTCAAACTACGACAAAGATTTTGTATTGAGTTGTGGATGTCTCTACTAGTCAAGTATAAATTTAAATTCTAATTTCATTGACTAGGATAACTTTGTTCACACTTTTTGCCCACGAAACAGAGTTATCACTCCCTTATTACCCCTATGCCTTTCTAAGAATTGTCCTCATTCGCATCCACATACTATTTTCCATCGTGCCTCTGACTTACCTCAGTGTCTTTTATTTTATATGGCGGACCTCTACCTCATTCTCTACCTTCCAGCCCCATCTTTTGTTTTGTGTATCCCGATCTTTTCCCAAGGTTTGGTTGACTTCCTCTTCATGTCGATTTGCCTTAGTGTTGCCCCTTCGGTAATCTGGTTTTAGCTTCCGGTTTCCATCCTCTATTCCTTCTTTTATTCCTATCTCCTTGATACTCGTTTGGCTCCCAGTATCCCTTCCAGTTGTGTTGTCCTCTCGCAAAGACATTGTACCCTTCAGCCTTAGCTGAAATTGAATCTTCTTCGCTTTCCCTTACTCAAACAATTTGTTGTGGATTGGTACATGTTCCTTTCTAGGTGACACTTTAAGCCACACTCCCCGTCTCCTTTCTCTATCATTTTCATCTTCCTCATGATTATAGTCCTTCTCCACATGCCCGATAACACTACATATGTAGAAAAAGTTTACAAGATGTTCATACTTGACTTCCACATCCACAATTTGGTTTTGTGCTTTCACTTTTAATTTCCTCTTTAGTGTCCTCATAATGTCCGATCTGACCCAAACTTTGGATGAGGATTCCCATCCCAGTTCATCCATGTCAAGTTGATTACTTCCCCAATCCTATCAACTATATTTATGATTGTATACATTGATTGTATGCCCATCAGTAAGCCATAAACTGTAAAATAGAAAGGTTTGTGGTTGATGACGATCTTCCAAGTTGCTCCAATTCATTAATTTCCTTGAAAAGAAGTAACTTGTTTTTGAAATTCCATGGAGCGTCTTCCATTACCTTCTATTTATCCCTCCAGTGCATAAATTAGATCATAAAATAATCTCCTTCCAATTTCTTGATTAGGACTTTCTACCCCAATGTCCACGCTTGCGTTAAAGTATGTTTCATCACCCAGAAGTTGTATGCTCGATCAGTGGGCAGACGTGCCACTAGTGCCAACTTGATATGATCATCATTCTCATTAGCTTCATCTAAATGAATCTCTATTGGATCTGCTTCCTCCTCTGTAAGATGCATATGTGCACACCTACTCGCCAATTCCTCTGCCATGGAAAGAAGACTAGAGAAATTGTTGCCACACTAGGACCTGCAAGAGAAATCAACCAAAGGAAAGAAAAGTTTCCACGCATGCCAAAGGCTAATTGCCAGAGCAGTTAGGTCGTCTACGGAAGAGTAAAAGCTTGCTAAGATTGTTGATAACTTGCATTCAAAAAAGGATGATCTTGAACATGTTAATACTTTCTTGCAAGATGATGTTGACAATATTCAAAGGTAATATCTAGAACTTGAATTGAAATTCAATAGTGTTGAGATTGAAATCAATGTTTATCTTCAACAAGTAGATGCTCTTAAAATCAAAAATGCAAGCTTGCTTGATAAGGTTAGATTTTTAGAAGCTCAATCTCTTATATCTAATTCTAATGAAGAGCATACTAAAACTATAGATTCTCTCATGGTTGATATTGATTTTCTTAGAACTAAAAATGAGGACACAGATTTTGTTTTCCAAGGAATAAAATATGAAAATAGTGTTTATCTTTCTAAGATTTTTTTCTTGTAAATGAAAATGCTTCCTTGCTTGCTAAAATCAATGTTGTTGCATCTTATTCTGGTTCCACTATAGAAAGAATAATGTTGTTTCTCTTCATATTGAAAAATATTCACATATGACTAAAGCTCTTTTCTTAGAAACTAATCTTTTGCATGCTAGATATGATATCAATCAATTTCCTTCTACTATTACTTCTCTTATGCATGATAATCATAGTTTACATCCTCTATGCAAAGATTCTTAGATGATAAAAAGAATCTTAATCAAATCCTAGACCATACTACCGAACAAAAGGGTAGAGATGGTATTGGACTTGATAGTAGCCAAGGGAACAACAAAGTCAAAGAACCTGCAATATTCCATGGAGAATCCTCTAGTTACAAGGCTATGGGCACTTGCAATTATTGGAATTAATTTGTTCATTACTCTATATATTACCCTTTTAGGAAAGTACCCAAATGCACTAGGACTTGGGTTGCTAAACTAATCCCTACGGACCCAAAAATATGATTGGGAACCATTTTATCTATCTTCTTGTAGGTCACATGTGATTGGATTGACATGAGCCATTGATTTGCAAATTGACTTCTCAATCCACATAAAAGAAGAAAGGTGAGATGTATGTGTGGTGGAAAAAGGTTGAAAAGAATTGATAGTAATGTTATTCTTACTCATATCCAATCATTGCTTGCTTTTTCCAAGTTTGTATGCACTTTACATATGGTTTTTTAGTCAAAACTGATATTTTGTGATCCTCATCACATCCTTTCTCAATAATTCCCCTTGATGTTATTATAGTACATTACTAACTTGCTTATATATATTTGGATATTGTCAATATTTTTATCATGCCTCTAGATATGTTTTTCAGAAATATATGTGCTTTTTGACAATAACAGGTGTCGGCCGAGTTTGTCTTGAGGAAACTCGACCAAGGTGCATCAATGGGGATTTTCTGACAGTTGTCGTCAGCCAAGAAGTTCAACCCAAAAACTCAACTGACAACATTGTGCACTGAATATACATATGTCTGATTGGATGAGAATTTCTTTCTCAACTATATTTTATCAACTAATAGCCTTATTATATTGGCAGTCCCCTTGGTACCTTTATTTGATATGCATATTACCATGCTTTAAATTTCCTATTGTGCATACAACTCTATCTTTCTAATTGCTATAAATGAGTATCTATATACTTTGCAATTACTTGTCTTGAGTTGTTATGCATGTTTTGATGATGATCTCTTTGGATCTATAGGTTTTGTCTTAAATTTCTTCCATTGTAATCTTACTTGCTACACCTATATAGTTGTATATATATTTTTTATATAACCTTATATTTACTACTAGTAATCATGTTTTGCATACTTGCTAGTGAGTAATATCCATTCATAATTTTGTTATTGCATATCTCTTTGATTGGATATTTCTCTACATCTATTCATAGCTTGTCCTTTAACTTTTGGATCTTTTTCCATGACCTATATCCTAGTAGTAGCCCTAAATTGTGATATCATCTACTAGTAGTCCATCTACATGTAATTCTAGTCTTTTTCATGAATTGGTACCTTTAATCATATATTGGTATCCAACCTTTTTCTATGTTTGTATCTTGTTTTATACATACTCAAGTTTGTCTCTTGACTTGCATATCTACTATCTTGAGTTGCTTGCACAACATTGCCTTATTTATTGCTAGAATTACATCTAGGGTTGTTCAAAAGCATGTCTTGATTATCTTTACGTACATTGCTTGGACAAGCCCTTAGTTTTTTCTCTTCTACACTCCCTTTTTATAACAAGTTGTATTTTATCTCTTCGAATCCTTCACTTTTTGAAATGGAAAAGGGGGAGAAGACATGCCTTATGTAAAGGGGAGAAGGTGTGTATGTAGAATGTATATGAGTAGAAGACTTAGTTTCTATAAATGTTATGAAAGCTAACCAAGAAAGAAAAATCACATCAATTTAGGGGGAGTATGTGAACTTTATTAGCATCAAGTTAGGGGGAACATATGAACTCAATTCTATTGAAACCCCTAGGTTTCTCCAAATGTATGATTTTACTTAAATGCTTTCAATACATTTATGGAATGGTTTATCATCTTCAAAAGGGGGGAGAATGTTGAGTCAAGGTCTAACTTGCTAAGCCCTTGTTTTGATGATGACTACCATTCCACTTATTTGTGTCTAATACTTATACTTGAGTGATTTCAGATTCAATAAGATACACTCCAAAAGCCTAAACTTGTGCATCCTAACTTGGAGAAGTCAAGTCATACATGTATAAAGATCAAGATTCAAGAATAGATAGTTTTATCTATAGATATTTAATGTAAATCACTTGTAACAATTTTATGATTTGTGATTAAGATTACAAAAAATTAGAAGCACTTAATTCAAATATTTATGCACTTTTATGGCATTTGCCAAAATCCATCATAGACTGCCTTGTTGATTGAGTTTGTCCTGGAGACAACTTAGCCGACAAGCTTTGTGGGTCTTGACAAATCCCAGTACATGTCGAGTTTCTCCTAGTGACAACTCGACGGACACACTACACTTTTACTTGTCATATAGTTTCGTCAGTCGAGTTTTCTAAAAGAAAACTTAGACGAAAACACTATACGGATAGTGCAGAAAATTATTTCTAGCCGTTGGAGTGTTGCAAAACTCGAAAATATATTTGTTGCAACACCCAGTACGGTTAGAATTCATTCATAAGTGTCTCTACTGGGTAGTAGACAACCTCAACTATAAATAGGACCCCTTGGGCTTCATCCCATGGTTAGCCAAGCACTATGAAGGTCCTTATATTATAATTGAGAGATATTTTCCTCCTTCCACTCTCATAAGCTTAATCACTTGCTACATCTATTAGAGTGAGTAGGAGATTTGTAAGAGAGCTAGTCCTACATGTATATCTTGTGAGGCTCTCACTTCCTCCACTCCCAATCTCTCTTTCTACCATAAAGATGAAGATTCTCTCTCTTGGATAAGAGGTGAAAACGAAGAAAGGAAGGAGTCCCTTGCTGAAAGCTTCTCTTTGGTGTAGGTGAGTCAAGGGCGTAAGATTCAAGTGAAGAGTGGGTAAATCCTTGAAAGCGGAAGACTTGTTGCAACAGTGTGTAAGTCCTTGGAGAAGGCGGAAGACTCTTTGCAAAAGTAGTTAAGTCTTTGGCAAGGTAGAAGACTCTTGCCCATAGATAGGTAAGTCCTTTGTAAGGTTATTCATTCCCTTATCCTCAAAAAGTTCTACGCGGCACGGCCGTTCTACCTCATCCCAACACGGCCATTCTATGCAGCACGGCCGTTCTACGCGGAACGGCCAAGACACCTATAAGGTCGGTTTTTTAAGAAAACCGACGCTATAGGGTCGAATCTTTTTTTAAATTTTTGCAGAAACTGAACAGAACAAAACAGAAGAATAAGAATAAGATATGGGAGAGGGGAGCATTGATGCTCAACCATCACCATTCCAAACCACACATTCATAACAAAAATGATTCATATATTGAGTTGAGTACACATAGTCACATCATAATTTACAAAATGATAGATTGCAAGTCTGAGATGATATTAAATGTCAGATACAAAAGTAAATATGAAAGAGTACTGAAACCACATACATAAATGGAACGTAACTGACATATTTATCCCAATACTATATTGACTTCATTTAGAAAAGCATCTGACCACTCTTCTCGGAATTCATCTAAGTCCTCACGTGTGTAAGGCTGAGTTGTAAAGATCTGTAACAGAAAATGCACATGCTAATATTTTATAAAATGACTACAACTCACTTGTAAATTTATGATGTTATTCTTTATTACTTGATCTATAGTCTGAATGTCATTTGATGCTTGTTTGACAATAGCTTGCATATATTTCATTACATAGTAGCCACAAGCCCAGCCATTATTTTGTATAGGACACTACAAATAACGAATTATACTTAATGTTAGTAAACTACTATAAATAGAAGACTATAAGAGTTGACATATAAGAGTTGAAAATTAATACATATAAGACTAAGTAGTTGTCAAAGTAGCTACCTTGACATTTTTCAAAGTCAATGTCTTTAATTTTGTGGGTATTTGTCCTCCGCCTTTAAAAAAAGCTTTTATACCCCTATCAATTAAACGATAGTTTGTAAAATAGAAATTCTAAATAGAAATATCATGTTGAAGCATTGACTATATGTATGCTTATGTCATAGCTGGCAATTTCAGTTTGTGACCCCTTGTTGCTTTTCCCATTGGGTCAATATAATAAAGAGTCATCAATTTTGGGACAATCACCACTAATTCCCAATGTCTAGATCTGAGTAAGAATAAAACAAACATTAAAATAAATACATTTGTTCATTATTAAAATTATATTGAATAATAATACTTATTGGACGTTAAAAGGAATTAGGATAATTTCCTTTCCCACACTAGCAAAATATTTGAATGCATCAGAGAAGTACTCACTCACTTTCTCAATATGTGTCTCCACCTGACTAGTGACCAAAGGAACTAAGAATCCAACATTCTTTATATCAAAGTTAGTGGCCTCGGTATATAAATGGCTGTTAAACATTTGTAATTATTTTCATATGTAGAAATAGGCTAAAAATGTGTATTGGGGTTTTCTATATTGATATATCCTTACCTTATCCATACTTCTAATATCGAAGTATTCAGCCAATCATACCAGAACAACTCTATAATATCATCAAGAAAAATATAATTGTCAAAGTCCCTCCCAGTTGCATCTTCTATTAAATTGATCAACATTTGTAGTCCAGAGCTTTGGTTGGCTAAGTATCGACACAAACATTTACATTTACTTCCCAACTCGTCGAATGTGGATTCTGGAATAATAGATGGCTTGGGCATAGGAGGACGACTAGTAGAATTTTTACTTTTTGGTTTGCAAACATGTTAATTAAATTACATACTTCTATTACACAAGTTCGTATATGCAGTCAAATATGAAAAACATGGTAGAATTCAAGTATACCTTGTCATTGATAACCAAGTGTCTAGGCAAACCCACCATAGCACCCTCTTCTTCTTCAACTGTACTATATTCAGGATTACGTATGGGTAGTGGTTTGTCCCCCATTCCGTCATACACAAGATGGATGGACACACGGCAAATGTCATCAGTAATTTGTTGGCAATGCAATGTACCGCCAAGGTTGTACACCTTGCCCGCTGCCACAACATTATATTCTGGAACCTCCACTGCAAGTTTACAGTTCATACCAACCTAGATTCAAATAATATAAGTTATATAAGAAGTAGTAGAACAGATACCTGTTACAACTATATATATTATCATATATATATCATACTAATAACACAACATATAGAACAAAAACTTACTACAGATTGTTGTGGTGGGTCATTGGGAGTGCTCCCATGACCTTCTACAACTATAGCATGGGCTTGTACCTCGTCACTTGAGAGACACACAGTATGAATAGGTTGAGAAGGTTGAGTGGGCTGAAATGAAGACATTATTTCTTTTACTTTCTGTGCTACTAATGCTTCAACCTGCTCTTGTGTAAGACCTCCTGCACGACCTCTTTTAGATTGCGAAGGGCCAAAATAAGACTTGAATCCTATGCCAGCTCCTAATCCCCTAACACGGCCAGGATGCTCCTTCGTACTAAGAGCAACTGATAGTTCATCCATGTGGCCAGTTGGGATGAACTTTCCTTCCTTCCTTTGCTCGTGGAGATCAATCTATTCATAGTTAATATAAATATTAAATCATAATATCAATTAGATATAAATAAATTTAAGTTTGTGGGAGTTACTCTTTACTTAGTTGGGATAAACCTACCATCTTTTGTGCCACCTCCTTAGTTGCAGGGTTGACAATTTTACCTGCTCGATTCTTTCTAGCATCAATCTATGTCAAGTGTCGGGGTGGACGCTCAACTTGAGTTGTACTAGATTCTTCTCCAGAAGAGGATTGCTTCTCTTGTAGTTGGCAGCGGAAGGCATAACCACCGGGCCCCAAGCGATGGTCATGCACATTTTTGGCCCGTCTTTCCTTTTGAGCCTGGTGGATAGCCTGATCATTTAAAATGAGGTATTGCAATTTAGACTTGGCAAACATGTATAAAAATATTCACCTCCTTAATTGTATAAAATTAAATATTCATACAATACATCACAATCTTTATTACCTGAAGCTCTTCCGATCTCCTAGCTGCAACAAATCTTTCCCACACCTCAGGATCTATAAAAATATATACATCTATTGTTTTCTTCTTTTGTTTAGGATTATCTATAAATTCCCTTGTGAGATATGTCTTAAAACCCCTCCATCGTACACCACAACATTGTAACACTCTTTTCTTGTGATCTTTTTCATTTAGATGAAAAACACCCTATACATACAAAAGAAGCAATTAATAATGTTGTTTTGAAAAGGAATTAATTCCAAGCAAACTAAATTAGAATCAATAGATAAAAAACATATTAAAATAATATCACTTCCACTCACAGATATATCTTTCCATATGAGGTCTTTTTTGACATTAGGAACATCATGCCAATTTTCTATATCTATTGGCACCGTACTGTGTGCGGTCACCCCTACGTAATGCTTGAAAGTACTAGCATGTTCCCCAACAGGTGCTCCTGTGATATCAAACTGGACTGGCAATTTGTCCCCTTTAGCCCTGAGCTCCTGCAGCCTACGCATCAGTGTGGGACCTCTACTTTTCTTAGCATCACCACTACCATCCTCATGGTGCTCATGCTCATGCTTAGAATGTTCATCTTCACTCGCCATTTTAGAACCTGCAAGTATACATGATAAAAAAATAAGCGATAATAAAAGCACAAGTGATAAGGTATACATGATATATGATGTATATTTAAACGATTACTTGCTTGAATGATAATAAAATAAATAATTCAAAGAATACATGCCTCTAGTATTGGTTGAGTTGTTAGTCAAGGAAAATTCCTTTAGCATGGTCTTGACGTTTATAATATTCACCGGTGTTATCTTCAACATTTACACTTGGCAAACCAACTGAGAATGGACTGGAATCACCATACTTTTTGTAGTATTCTTCTTCAATTATAGGATCTACAGTAAACTGTCTTTTTCCATGAAGAACGACAGACCAATTTTTATTTGTCGGGTCATCAATATAGAATACTTGTTTTGCTTGGTCTGCCATGATGAATGGCTCATCTTTCTCACCAATCTTTTCAAAATTCACCAATTTGAAACCCAACTCATCCACTAAAACTCCTTTGTTGTTGTCAACCCAATTACACCTAAAGATAGGAACTCTAAAATTTGTATAGTCCAATTCCCATATGTCCTCAATGACGCCATAATATGACATCTCAGCTTCGCGTGGTCTTTTATCTTTGGCACTAGCAAAATACAATGAACAAGCTTGAACAGTGACCCCACTATTTTGAACTACACTACTTTCATCTTGAAACTTTGTGTAGTATGACAATCCGTTTATGTCATAACCTTCATATGACATGACATCCATTTTTGGCTTAAAGGCGAGCCATTTTATATTCTCAGCAACATTATTCGGTGATTCAGATAGTTGATTAAATACTTTCTCTTCAAACCACCTAATAAATGTTCAATTATGCTCTCTTGCAAGCCACATTGAACTGGATCGCGGATGATTTCTCTTAATAAGATCATTGTGTTCTGTGATGTAGCTACTAACTTCATCGATGTTGTGTAAAATATACAAATGCGCTTGTTCCCACAACTCACGACTGATTCCTTTCACTCGTCCTCCCAGAGTTCCTTTACCACAATAAGATTCAGTGTCATGGGAATTTTTTAGATCGTTGGAAGTTTCATTGCAATTCAAAAAATCATTGCAAAAGTCCATCACCTCCCTAGCCACGTAACCCTCAACAATACTCCTTTCAGGACGATAACGATTATGAACATCACCTTTAAAAACACTCATGTAGCGTTCAAATGGATACATCTAGTGTAAGAAAATTGGACCCAACATCTTCACCTCCCTTGTAATATGTACTATAAGATGAACCATGATATCAAAAAATGAAGGAGGAAAGTACATTTCAAGCTGACACATGGTAACAATTACATCTTTCTGTAATTTATCGAGAGTATCAAGATGTATCACTTTGTTGCATATTTCATTGAAGAAGAAATAGAGTCTTGTGAATGCAAACCTTACATGCTTCGGCAATATAGATCGAATAGCCACAGGTAAAATTTGTTGCATTAAGGTGTGACAATCGTGAGATTTGAGACCTATCAACTTCAGATCCTTCATTGATACCAATCTACAAATATTAGAAGAGTATCTTTGTGGAACCTTAATATTATACAAGCACTCACAGAAAGTCTTTTTCTCCTTCTTTGACAAAGTGTAACAAGCTGGTGGTAAATATGTGCGGCGACCCCTGATCTCCACTGATAATTCTTTTCTTATACCCATTAATTCTAAATCTTTTCTAGATTTGATGTCATCTTTAGTCTTTCCTGGTATGTTCAATAGCGTACCAATGATGCTATAACAAATATTTTTTTCAACATGCATGACGTCAATGCAGTGTCTAATTGCCAAAGATCTCCAATAAGGAAGATCCCAGAATATTGACCTCTTCTTGTATAGAGATTTGTCACATGTGAGTGTATGACTACTTGAACTCTTTCCAAATTCATTAACAATATGTTTCACCCTATCATATACAACATTTCCTGATATAGGTTTAGGAGCACTTCGTTCCTCAGTTGACCCATTAAAGCTTTTGTGTTGCCTTCGATAAGGATGCACTAGTGGGAGAAATCTCCGATGACCAAGATATACGATTTTACCACCATGTTTCAATCTGATTGAATCATTATTTTCTTCACAAATAGGACATGCTTTGTATCCTTTTATGCTATATCCAGACAAATTTCCATAAGCTGGAAAGTCATTAATCGTGCAAAAAAACATAGCACGCAAACTGAAGATCTCTTTACGTGAAGCATCATATGTCATAATACCTTCTTCCCATAGTTTCATTAGGTCATCTATTAGAGGTTGAAGGTAAACATCAATATCATTTCCAGGTTGCTTGGGCCCTGATATCAATATTGACAACATGACATACTTATTTTTCATACACAGCCAAGGAGGAAGATTGTATATAACAATCATAACAGGCCACGTGCTATGTTGGCTGCTTAATGTACCATAGGGATTCATTCCATCTGTACAGAGTCCAAGTCTTAAGTTTCTTGGTTCTTTACCGAATTGAGGGTATAATAAATCAATTTTCTTCCATTGTGATGAATCAGATGCATGTCGTAGGATGCCATCATCATTGGCCTTTAACTCCCCATGCCAAGACAAATTTTGCGCATCTTCTGTATTAGCAAATAAGCATTGAAATCGTGGTATTATTGGTAGATACCACATCACCTTGATAGGAGAGCCATTTTTAGCCTTAGCTGAATTTGTGGTCTTATACCTTGACGCACCACATTTTGGACAATTTATTAAATTACTATAGTCCTTCTAAAATAACACACAATCATTTGGACATGCATGAATCTTCTTAGCCTCCATTCCCATTGGGCACATTATTTTCTTTGCTTGATATGTTGAAATTGGAAGCTCGTTGCCTTCAGGAAGAATTTCCTTTAACAAAGACAACAGTGAAGTGAAAATCTTATCGCTCCACCGGTTTTGAGCTTTAAGAGTATATAATCACATCACAACACTCAACCTCGTGAACTTATTACAACCCTTATATAATGGTTTTTCAGCATCATGGACAATGTTTGCAAATAAAGAAGGTGGATCAATGACATTGTCCCGACAACTACGTAGCATTTCATCAACCATATCATCCTGAATTGGGTCATCCTGAATCGGTTCATCATTGAAATTATCATCATTATCTATATCTTCTATGCCACAACTATTAGTATCGACATTTTCTGATCCATTATTAATTTTCTCTCCATGCCAATACCATTCATTATAACCTTGTATGATCCCATTGCATATGACATGATCCTCAATTTCCTCAGTAGTATCAACTTTCAAATTGTTACCACAATTTCTACATGGACAATAGAACCTATCTGTAGGTAGTTTCCTATGTTCCTCAGCAAATCTGATAAATTCATCAAGACCTTTGGAAAACTCTGGACTACAACGGTTCTTGATAGACATCCAACTTCGATCCATTTTCTATATCACATTAAAAATTAATTATAAAACTAAGCATTTAATATTGATACTATAAGCTGTAAATTTTTATGGATAGGAAGTTAATTACTTTTAAACTAAAGTGTACCACCTATCCCATTTTTGAATATTTAATCTCACTAGTAACTGTATAATGTATGTTTAGTTTTGAAGAAAATTTCAGCAGTATTTCCCCTAAGTTCTCCAAGTACACCGGTGTAAATGGTAAATAACCACTCACATATGTACCCAGAGAACAAATGAGGAAATACTACTAAAATTTTCTTCAAAACTAAACATACATTATACAGTTACATCCTAAGTGAGATTAAATATCCAAAAACAGTCCCAAACCGGGGACTATCCAAAATTTACTCCTATGAGTAAATTTTGAACGGGTTTCTAAGTTGATACATGCATAAATGTATTATTGTCATATTTATATATTAAGTTAAACATCATGCATCGATGATCTCATATATAAACCCTAAAGTGTCAATATGAGACTACACAATGTCTACCCTCATATTTCTGGAATGTATATATAATGATTACATATGTGATTGATAACAAAATGTAGATATAAATGAATACATATTTTTATTATTGGTTGATTTACTAGTCAAATAAAATGGCACATTGGGAGAGTGAGAATATTATACCTCACTTGTAAGCTGAAGAAGAAATATATGCAAGTCAACAATAAGTCAATAGTACCGGCAACAACACAAATGCATGATTTAATTCTGTTATAATGTATTAATTAGGGGTCAGTATATATCAATTTTATAGGAGCAGTAACAAATTCAAAATTGACAAATTTTGATAATTCTGCAACTCAACCGACACGGCCATGCTGCCCAGCACGGCCGTGCAAACAACACGGTCGTGCTACCTGGTCAATTGCTTGAAAGTAAGACGTAAGCGGAGGAGTGAGGCGGCAGAGACAATACCTTGAGAAGAACCGGTCGGTAAGGGAGCTTGTGCGGGAAAAGAACTGGAGAGATGCACATGACCCTTGCAATGCCTAAGGCGTCGTCGTCATCGACTTTCAAGGAAGAAAGCACCGGAGAGAGAAGCAACACCTAAGGCGTCGTCGTCGTCCAACGAAAACGGCGCCGGAGATGGTGGTAAGGAGTGTCGTCGTCGCCGGAGATGGTGGTAAGAAGCTTGGGTGTCGTCGTCCAAGGAAAGCGGCGCTAGTTTGCCTCTTTTCGGACGAGGAGATGGTTGGGGGAGGTCACCTTTGTAGAGGCGGCGCTGTCTTTCTTCAGGCGCGGGCGCGGGAACGGGGAGTAGCAGCAGCAACAAATGGCAACCTAAGCCTTACAATCGGGCTGCTATGTGCAATGTAGAAGACCTATAGCGTCGGTTTTGGGTAAAAACCCGACCTTAAAAGTCTATTAAAAAAACGGTGCCCGGACTTAACCTATAGCGACGGTTTTTTAGGATAACCGACGCTACAGACCACATCTGTAAGGTCGGTTATATATAAAAACTGACTCTAGAGCTCCAAAGCGGTGCCCACATTTTTTGTTGACCTTATAGCATCGGTTATTTTAAAAAACCGACCCTATAGATCGAGGCGTGAAGCCAAAATCGCGTGAATTTTCGCCGCGGGAAACCTATAAGGTTGAGTGTTATGATAAAACCGATGCAGTAGTCTATTAGGTCGGTTATTCTAGTAAAAATGACGCTATGGACAGCGACGTTACTGGCCAAAAATGTAGTAGTGAGCTCAATTGTCGGCAAGGGATAGTGCAGTTGGTGAATGTATATTTTCTCCAATGAAGTGACCTCAGTTTGAACCACCATATTAGAATTTCTCAATGAAACACCCATGGGCATCTGGACTCCGGTAAAGGTTGTGAGAGAGGGGAGGGAGAAATATCTCTCTCTAAATCTCATAAGCAAAGCCTATTAGTAATTCAAAAGACTAAAAGTAAACATTATATGCAACTCTTTGTTGACATTCATATATAGTAAGACAAAAGTCTATATATATTTTATAAACTAAAATTATTGTATTAGAAATCCTTCCACAGTCTTTAACATAACCTTATCATTTTACGCAAAGACCAATTTATATGTACAAAAAGTTTTAAAGAAAAAAGTTTCATTCGAAACTTCCTATACTTTCGCAGACCGTCTTACTTTTATGAAAAAAAACTATTTATAACTAGAAAATAAAAAATACATACAATACCTCCCACACTCTTTTCTATATGCTATATATTGGAATACAAACACTAATTTGCAATTCAGAAAATAGAGAAAAGAATTGCATAGGAACTCTTATCGGACTTTACGATGATATCGAAATTCATCTTTTTTATAAACTTGACTTTGGCGTCCGGTACGATACAAATAGAAAGTTTAATCCGTTTTTGAAAATCTAGCTTCTTATCCTCACTTTTCCTAACCAAACGAAGGAAAATGGATATGTAGATACGAAATTGCGAACTACAGTCCAATTCAGCAAAACCTGACAAACTGGACGCCTCATATGTTTGAGCCTTAATAGAGGTCTTCGAATTCTCAACCGTAGGATAATTATCCACGCCCAAATTGAAACGTAAGTGCAATATCCTCTTACATTACGTGCAACTCTTGATCATGTGAACCTAATTGCATTAGATTAAAATAATCCAACGGTAAGGCATCGCATTTAATTATTATATACGCGTGGGTCGGTGCGTAAGCACTCAATATCGCCTTATAGTAAACGAGTGACAGGTGACAAGGAACGAAAAGAGCTCATATATAATCGATTTGTTTATATGTCATGCGCATGGACTTTACCTAAGAGCATCAACTTATACCGGTGTACCTCTTAATCGCAGCCGTATGAGGATGGATATAGAATACGGGTGACCGCTTTAATTAAGTTTTGCAATGCATCTTTCTTCAGCCATCAGCTGACACGATTCCTTGATAGTGACAGTATCAATGCTCACGGATTCTCTGATTTAGAACTTTGTTTGCCTATTTGAGGCTTTAGGGCTAATTCAGTAGGGTGTAAATGCTTGTCAAGTGGCAAATTGAAAATAGGAAACCATAAGGCATGAAAACGAATTACATCTGAAATATTCGGTAGTATGTACTTTGGAATGATCGTCATCATTTGGTTTTATTTAGTTGGAAGGAATTGATCTCAGACAAGGCTGCTGTCAGTGTTCTCCTCAATACCACAAAGTTTTTGTGCATATCAATTGTGAGGCTGGACATCCGTAGAAACCAACCACATCCATTTGCTACATGACTAGTTTATGCGATTTCTACAGAGGATTTTGTTCACGTGGAAATAGTTTCCCCACCTATAAACGGTACAGAACCAAAAGCTCAGATTTAGAAAAACGACGAACATCCTTTGTTTAACTTTGATTTCCCATGATACCGAATAGGCCCTTAGGATAAATTACTGCGTCAGGAGCATTTTTTTTTGTTTCATCAAATACAGCATAACATCTGACCCATACATCGATGCTCAATTTAATTACTGATAAATTAAGTCTAGCACCTCCACTGAGAAAATATCAAGTTCATCTTATGCCCTCTCTTCTATCCTCCTACACTTGTGTGAAAAACTCCGCCAGTGCTCCGTTGCCTTCATCAACCTGTTTATCGGTACCCTCCCTTCCCCATCACAATATGTTGATGGGCACTAGCTGTTGAATTTTCCACCTTTCTTCCTCTATTTCTTACCCTAAGCAATATATTTGAAGCATTAGATAATGAAGACCACTAATGAATTAGAATAAGATATAGTTGCTGGACTAACATTTTAACTAGATGTTATCTCTATTATATTAATTTTTATCAATAATTACATTATATTTTATAGTAATACTATAAAGCCGGACATAGTTAAAAGGCGAAGTGCAAAGCTAAATTAACTTGGAGAGAGTTTACAAACACATGTTTAAACTTTATACATATAAGGAATATAACTCATAATAGAGCTAAATGGAAAAGAAGGATCCATGTAGCCAAATCAAACGTGATAGGAAGGATGCTTAAATGATGATGACATTGATTATCTCTATTGTATTTAATCTACCTCGGTATTATACTTTTGTATGTAGCCATTTGAATCTTGGGCTTTGCTTCTACAAAGTTTGCACTCCTATGTGTTGGCTATGCTAATATGCAAACTCAAGTTGATGATGTAAAAGTATTTTGTTTGTGTTGTTAACATGTGCATGAAGTGTTTCAGGTGATTTAAGAATATATACAAGATCCAATGAAGTTGTTTGATATCATGTGTGTGGATACTTGTAAATCAAGTAGTATCTAGAACCATAAGTTGTACATGTGTAATTGTTCAACTTGATGGTAGTAATGTAAGAATATTTGATGAATGGAAGAAAATTATCCTAAACTCAGTTTTATACTTGTATAAACTCATTAGTGTAGGTGGGTTTCACTGAGGAAAAATCCCATTTGAGCCATTTTCTCAAATTTAGGATTTCATGGGACAGATTCATTTTCCATCAATTATAATTCGGCCAAAAAACATGTCGGGAAAACTTAGTTTGACAAAAAAAATGTCTTTACACTTTATACGGTCAAGGTAGTGTCTCAAAAGAATTGGATTCCAACTGAGATGCTTCACGATATAATTAAAATTTGACCGACATGTAGTCTATAATCACTTTCAGTTATCCTAGATTGACTAATTTGGCCTTAAACTCTCCCTTAACACTCTCTAGATTCATTTAGACTATTTCAAAACATTTCCTATATATAGGAGTGCCATATGAAATTGAAAATACTTTGAGCAATCCATCTACTTGCTATGATGTTGAGATTATGACTATACTTTGTAGGTTGAGCTCCTTGCTTACCTAAGTCTAGTCTAGATCAATTGTCCTAATTCATCAAATATAGTCTTGTCTAAAGGTGATGTAGCTCAAAACTCATCCATTAGTTCTTGAATTGTAATCTTTGTTAGATAGATTGTACCATTCCTTCCTAGTTCTGGTTCAGAGCCTTGAAGCTATGCCTTAAGAGAAGACATCGTTCGAAGATATTTGGATGTACTTCTTGTGAGGAGGTTGTGCCTAAGAAAGATAACAATATCTTTCAAGGGCGGTCTTGAAATCCCATAAGGAAGATTATAATTTTCCTTAAGATAAAAAAGGATGTTGTTTTTTATCCAAAAAAATACATATGTGATTCTAATTTCTACCCATAATAAGAAGTTAAATAAACTACAAGTTGAGAAACCTTATTATGCATCTTTTAGGTAGTGGAGTACAATGTTTAATGTCAAAATTACTAAATACTATGAGTCTTTTATGCTTGCTTTTGTTAATTTATTGCATATCTTATTCTCATTGTGCATATTTTTTGAAAAAAAAGTTTCAACTAACCATCCTATATTTTAAATTGTATAAATAAATTTTTAGCTTTATTCCCCCTTATAGAGGTTTCAGTTGGTATTGGAGTAGGGCTTCAAGGAATTCCAATGAATCTTGAAGAATGGTGAAAAATCTACTCAGACATACAAACCTTGAACATGTGTGTGTCTACCACCAAACTCTTTTGGATAGATCCAATTACACTTCTTGAAAGGAAAAAATGCAATTCTTATTCCCATAGGTCAGTTTTGAGATTGAAGATGATCTTCCAATTATATATTCCACAAAAAATAGAGTTTTAGATTTGGGATGATAGTATAGTTATAAGTTCACATCTTAATGTAAAGGTTGTTATTTTATATTTTTTTTCCTAGTAGATTTCATGTAAATTTCTTATCTTGGAATTATCGATTACTCGTGAAGGAACTAAGCTAGTTACATATTTCAAGATCAGTACTCTTTCTCAAAGACTATAGTTAACACAAATGTAAGAGCATGAATTCTTTTTGAGATATACTCTATATTAATTTTGCTTATATAACAAATTAAAATAAGTTGGGAATAAAATACTGAGGATAAGGAGTGTGTTACTAAATTTTTCATTCAATACCCTCTTAGTATGAAAAGAAGGTTAGTGATACAGATTTCTATTTTTTAGCTTGAAGACCTTATATAGAGTTTAGATAGTCATGAAGTAAATCTCTAAGATTGGGAGATGCAAGAAGAGGAATAAAATAATTATGGAAAAAATAGTTTGTCTCTTAAAGCAAGAGCTTTAAAGTCATCATCCTATTCTTCAAGTAGTTAATCATGATGTAATGAAGATAAGGACTCAAAATGAAATAAGGACATTAACAATTATTTAAACATATATATTAGATCCTCTTCAGTAGGTGTTGTGCTAGTGGACAAAATGGACACTGGAAGAATGAATGCATATAAGTCAATAGGAAGAAGAATATGATGAATTAAGCAATAGTTTACTCTATCACTCTATTACCCCTTGCTCTCATGATAGGACGAGGCTAGGGTTCCATTTTTTTATCGCAGATGGTTGTGGGAGGGGTTTTAGCTACTATAAAGTGGTTACGCACTCCCCTTAGGCCTCTTATAGCTCGCCTTAGAAAGTCTCTATTTTAGTTGATGTGTGTTATTCTACTTTGCATCTTGGTGTTGGATGCAGTGGCATTTCTAGACCTATGGGTCTAGATCTTAGATGTCGTGTTGTTTGACTCTTGGGATGCATCTTGGTGGTTGAAGCTTGATTGGTGGCATGTGCATTGTGCCTTTGAATGCAGTAGTTTTATTCCTCCATTTTTTCGAGCTTCTTGTGATGAATCTCTTACCCCTTTCTCATTTCCTTACTTTCTAACTGACCGGCCTAAATTGCACGTCCAAAAGAAGCGGATTTGAAGTAGTCGGACTTTTAAATTACCCGACTCTTAGGCCCCCGCAACGATGACGGGGTCCGAAGTAGCGATCGGGGTCGAACCACAGGGACAAGGGTGGTAGTGTTAAGAACTCAGAATCAACACATTACACTCCAGTAAAGGCAAAGTGAGGATAAAGTTCCCAAAGGGAACAACAGGCTAAGATCGATAAAATTAAAGAAAACTATCTCCAACTGGAGTTACAAGGAAAATTAAGGTTTTAAGCGTTTATCAGTTTTTAGGGGTTTTGCGCAACAGAACCAGAGGAGATAAAACTGCTGCTTCAGTAAGGAACGAAAGAGGAAACTTTGATAAAACAATCGGCAGCAGGAACATACAGTACCCCTTCTCTCAAAGAGGGTACCTCTAACTAAGCGCCAACACCTCTCTCAAGATTGCTGGACTTGGATTAGAGTGGAGAGATAACTAAAGCCACTCCAATCATGGGTACTCTCGTACTCCCTGATCAGACCAAATACTAGAGCCACAACACCTCTCGCGAGGGAGTCGCAGCGGGAAACACGATTTGATAGCTAATCAAAACATGATCCAAGCATACTAGCTAGAGTTCGGATGCTAAACAAAGTAATCATCCAACAAAAAGGAACCAAACATAAAGCAACAGATATTTAAAACTTCTCTAATTCCATTAGCATAATCATTATATAAAAGGATTTGGTTACATTGTGTAAGTAAAGAAAGTAAATGACTGAAAAAGAAAGATAAGTATCGCCTCCTTGATGTAGAAGAGAGACATGCAGCAGCAGATCCCTAAGGGCCCTCTAGCCCGATACCGGTTTGGGGCTCTGCCCGATACGCCTGTGACGGGCAGCACTCCCTGTCGGGCGATAGGCCATGACGGGCAGATGTACCGACCAAAGCGCCCTTGCCCAATACGGTCATGACGGAATGCCACCCTCTCGGGCGACACACTGTGACGGGTGATTCGTATCGGGCTCGGTATCGTGTCGGTCTAGAGACCACTTAGGGTGTCGGGTTACTCATATCGGGTGCCCTTGTTGGTCGGTATCGGGCTGCTGCGGTGATCGGGACGGATTCTAAGTGAACCATTCCCACCCTCTCGGGTCAGGGAAGTGCTCACCTAGTATCGCCCAGTACACCTCTAGGACACGACACACTAGCTCCAGGCACTTTCCAAAGTTAGCTTTCACGAGGTTCTGACCCGTCCCATCGGAGTCCTGTAGCTGTTATTTATAGGCAGCGGGTGGGGAGAAGTTGTGGTTCTTCGGGTGCCATGTGTCCTCCATCAGCTCTATCACTGCGGCTTCAGGGATGCCCGATATGCGTGTCGCCCGACACAGAGGGTGTCGGGCTGTAAGCGTGTCGGGTGTCGTGATGAGTGGGCGCCTGCCGGTGGGTGGCTTGTATCACGCAACACGCTTCAGTAGTCGTGGCGAGTACAGCTCCCTGTCGGGTAAGTGGCATATCGCCCGTCAGATCCTTCTTGCGCGGCACGCCCGTGTCGCGTGGTAGCTGTATCGTGTTGTTGTATGTCGGGCAGTGAGTGCGCCGGCCAACTGGTAGGAGGGTCGATGCAGGTAGAACATGTTCATGGGCCGGGACGGGCCTTTTTGCTGATAAATGAGTAGAAAAATGAGGAAAACTCTGCAAAAGATGATAAAATTGAGTTAAGAGCATAGCGCGGCCTGTTTATTCAAAAACATGACAAAAAGGAGAGGAAAACAGTTTAAAAGGGCAGATTTGACAGCGAAATAAGGGATAAAAATATCACAAAATTTGGTGTTATCACTAACATATTGGGTTTCTTTCTCATTTTTTCTCTTTAGTCGTAAATTGATATTATTTTCTTCTCTTAGTAGGTTATTTTTCTTAGTACATTTTGTTGTGTGGTATTATGGAGAGGTGACATTCTTTTGTAACATCATCTGGCATGGTTACTCTACAACCTATACATACTTAGTTTGAAGATATTTCTTGGGGAAAGCTGCCTTATCTAGTGAAATAGAAGAGGTATATGTACATCATGTCCCTTACTAGATTCTAATATGAGTTTGTGAGGTATGTTGTGTCTACTCTTGAATTTTCTGTAATCTATTGGTTAGTCTTCCTCCTCATGTAGATGTTGTATGCCTCCTCCTTAATGAAGGTGACCTTTTATAATGATAAAAACATGATGAGAAATAAAGGATTGCAAGAAGGATTACCATGATTTATGGGGTTCATATTCAAATCTAAGAGAAAATTATATTGAATAAGCTTTGCATCATGTTTTAGTGTGCTTTTACAAAACAGAATGAAGATGAAGAATATGATAAGTATTATTTACAATCTTCATGTTATGATGATATTGTATTTGTGACTCTCCACCACCACAAGAGGGAAATTACTTAAAACAAAACTTTGGTTATCTTCAATGATATCAACAACCATCATTAACAAAAACCTTTCACCTAAATAAAATGGAAAAAATAGGAATTAAGCACTAAATAATATGAACAATGTCATTGCATATTATTCATGTGCCACATGTTTTGTACAAAATATGGATCAATGACCTTATTCACACCTTCATACAAAAGGGAGGCATGCATGTTCATATATTACAACACATACAACTAGTACAAAATTGAAAGACATACTTTCCAAAATCCCAAGCCAATTATACAACCAGATAAAACTCCCTGCCTAGATAAGAGAGTATAGGGATAACTCTAGGACTACCTACTTACAACATATAAACATCACCTACCTCCAGGTGATCCCACAAACATCACCTACCCACTAGGTTATTGAGGTGTGCCACACAAACTACTAGCTAGCCCTTTTGATGCCTCTCTACCAACATAAGATCTAAGTATATCTGGATTAGATCTCTCTGCATAACTTGGGTAAAAGTGAGGGTAACAGAAGTTAAATTCTCAAAGTCCAGATATTCAGCGGATTTCCTCAAAAATAAGTCTAGATATCATAGTTATGTCTTGGGTACACATGCCAAAACATTAGTCACATGGTATACAAGCCAGCAAATACCTAGACACAACCAAAGTCACTCTTCATCAAATATCATTGATCATCAGTCGTGATTAAGTCCCAACAAGATTTAAAGATGGCAAGGTATACCAAACCCAATTATCTCTCTATATTCACTAGTATACAGCTGTAAGAATTTTCTCACAATTCTTATGTTACTACAAGATAAAATCATTTCACTATTTCCCATACAAACCTTTAGGGAAATGGATCTACAAAATAAGAGTCATAAATATTAGAGTTGTACTTTTCTATTTAGATTAAGTACTCATTTGATGATTGCAATTATCAAGTTACATATGATCAACAAAAAAAATCAAACATATGCAACTCTAGAAGATATAAAATGTATTAGTATACAATTCTAACTACCCAAATCATGGAGTATGTGATGCCTCTAACTGTACCAACATCAAGGAAGCTATCTAGGGCACCACTAGGCCCAATTTTGCATAAAGACTTACCAAGATCCAATTCTTTCAAGGATAGAATATCATCACAACCACTCAACAAAGGTTCAAGTATCATTCTTGGGCTTAAGAAGGCCCAAACCACCAATCAAGGGAACCATAAGGCCCATTTACCATAAAAATCCACAACAAGGATAAGTTCACACAAAAACCTCATAATTTACTAAAAGCTTGTGCAAAGATTCACTAAGTAGTATAAAACAGAACATAAATTTGAGACTAAAACTCCAAAGGATGCAAGATAATCGTAGTTTCCAAATTAGGGCATCATAATTATAAACTAGGCATAAATGAGTTTATCCTTACATAAAAAGTCTATTTTGAACTTCTTTCCAACAACATAATGGCTAGGACAAGGATTAATACAATATGGAGAAGTTTGAAAGATCAATGCCATGTAGCTCTTATTTTTCATTTTGGGTATAAAGCTACCATAAAGGTAACACATTTAACATCGTCTCTCATCATAGTTTGAATATAAGCAACTCCTAACTAAGCATGTCTTTGGAATCAAGGAGTATATTAGAGAGAAAGAGATAAATGTAAAAATTCATATTACATTTTTACTTAGATTAGTTAAAGATTCCATCTTTTAGCATATTAGAGGGAAAAGGAGCAAGAAATAAGGTTTGCATGTGTCAAGCAGGTATTAAATGCATCATATATTACATCACTTTCCTTAGAAATAGTAGAAAAGAATCCACTTGTTTAACAAGATGAAAATATTTGAGATTTACTCCTATAATGCTTTGAACAATCTCCAAGTTAACATTCTTTGCCACAATATCTTCACAAGATCTGAGATTTACTTCTAAAAGGTTTCTCAAGGCCCTTCTTTTATGATCCTAGAACATCTAGGGAAATAGGGAAGGAGAAGGTGTGTTTTATCACAGGGTCTAACCCTATATGAGGAAGCCACCATGCACTCATAGCTCAAGGAAAGATATGATGGAATGCAATCACAAAAACGGTATGATATGAAGCTTGCTTGCATGGATCTAGGTTCAAAAGGCTTAGAGGTGTAAGTAAAGTGGTCAAACTCCCAGGAAGAAGAAATGAAGAAGAAGATTGTCAGTTGATAGAAGGCAAAGATCTTATCGGTTGTCATCAACCGATGAGGAGAGGTAGTTTTTTTGTTCCTTCTTATACAACTCAACAATAGCATGAAGGAGGAAAGGTGGAGGGGTATCTATAGGATTGAAAGAGAAGAGAAGAGGAGAGACAAGGATCATCTCAACATTACCACACCATCAGATCCTCACATTCATGACTTCATTAGGAAATCATGTCATCAGTAGATGAAAGAATTTGTTTTATAAGTAGACGATGGTAAGAAGTTCATTAGTAGGTGGAACCAGAGGTTTAATTGGATTTATTCTAATCAGCGGGTGGTAGTAGGTTCTTCAGTGGTCGATGTCGGACTAATATTTTAGTTAGTAGATGGGTACCAGCTACTGATGGAACTTGATTGTCCCAATCTCAATGATCCACACAATGAATAAGCTCCATGATTGGTTTCATTAGTTGTCATCATAACATCCATTGGTAGATACTTAGTGAGGAACAACAATGATGTTGTCATTGTTTGACGCTCTAAGCATCATCCAACCTCAATTGATGGAAAGGCACATAGGTGGTTAAACCATCAAAATCTCACTAGTTTAAGCCCAAAGAATAGAGAGAAGATAGGAGAAAAGCATTCTATATGAATATTACAAAAAGGACCTCCAAGCATGGAGAAATTGTACATATATCTCCAAAAGCATAAATCAACCAACTAAATACTTAACTAATAAATTAATATATTTGAGAATATTATTAAGATACAAAACATGTTCATTAAGAGTTAAGGTGGGTCAAGATTCTTACAACCATAAACATGTAATAGGGGTTCACTCTATAAGTCCTACAAGAACAAATTTGGGTACTTCTTATGCATCTCATACTCTAGCTCCCATTTGGCTTCCTCTAAACCACAGTGATACCACAACCATTCAATAACACCATATCTTTCTTCATCAACTTCTATACATGCTTGTCTATGATAAACATTGGACCCTCTACGTAAGTGATATCATCATCAAGGTGTACCTCTGTAGGCTCAAGAGTCTTCTTTGTGTCCAGATGACACTTCCTTAACATGGAAACATGGAACATCTTGGGAAACCTATAAACACAGGTGGCAACTTCGATTGATATGTTACCATCCCTACATGAGATGTGATAGGGTAAGGCCCCAAAAACCTAAGATACAACTTACCCTTATTATTGAACCTTAGAACATCCTTCTAAGGTAGAGCCTTGAGATATACCTTATCTCCAACCTAAAACTCTAACATGTTATGTTGATTATCTGCATATGACCTATGTCTCTCTTATCATGCCTTCAATTGATGCTTTATCACTTTGATCTTCTCTAAATTATGTTGAGCCAGCTTATATCCCAAAAACTAATACTCAATTCCCTCGTACAAACAAAGATGTGATCTTCAACGCCTTCCATACATAGCCTTATATAGTGCCATACATAAACTCATGTGCCAATTGTTGTGTAGTCAAACTCAATTAATATGAGTTGTGTAACCCAATTTTAGGGTTTTGGGGAAAGGGGGTAGCAGAAATACAAAACATTTCTCAAGAAAACTCTTAGCCAATATATATGTCATATTCTAAAATATTGGTAGATTAAGTCATAGAAGGATATCGAGTATATTTGGGCACATAGTAGTTGTCTACAACTAGACATGTCTCATGTCAGTGTATAACCCATACTTCTAGATATGGATCTAAAGTTGTTATTGTTGTTATTGTCTCATTATCTTTGTAGCAACACCTTGTCTTCTCCATGGAGAAGTATCTTGTACTCAAGCCTCTACCCAAGGGCCCTGGTCTCTATGTTGTCAACATGGATGGCGGAACTCTCATTGCATTGTCTTTCGCCAAGAGGAAGTAGAACTAAGAGATTTTAGAATGCTAGCACTGCTCACTCTCCTTCTCCTCCTACTAAGTGTTGTCATGCTTAGAATGAGTTTTTCTATCCTTGAGGAAGAACTCTCAAACAATTTGTATCTCAATGTGTTTGTCTCCCTTTGGACGTTCAGTCCTTTATATAGGAGAGTCATGGGCTTAGATTTTCCAAAAATGCAATCTCATTCCTAATCCCAACTCAAATAGAATCAAACTAGGAATGCTTCCAAGAATTCTCATTGATCGATTCATTTATCCAGTTGACCATTTGGATTGGATTTGTCACCAAGTCTAAAAGTTGGATTTCCCAATCAAGTGATTTTTCAGTCTTTGTCCAATCAAGTTGACCAATTTGATTCCAAATAAAATATAACACATATTCCTTGTTGTTTTCTAGATATAATTCAATGGATCGAATGGGTCATCTAGTCAAAGGACTAGCCAGTTTTCTAAAATGGTGATTGTTTGATTGTTTGACAATAAATCAGTCCATTGATCCAAACCATCTAGTCAACTGAATGGATTTCCCACTCGACCATTTGGATAGGAAATCACCATATACATGATTCACAACCATTCTAATCATATATTTGATAGTGAACTTTGATTTCCTTGTGCATACTTGTGTTTGTGACCCTATAGGTTCCACATTAAGTTGGTAGTGATGTTCATAACCTCGCATGAAAAGAGTGTTTTCCAGTAACATGTTATGTCTACCCGAGTAATTGGAATAAGTCTAAAAAAACTTTAACATGAAAGTGGCCAATCTTACCATGACCGTATAACCCTTTGACACAAATATCCAGACTAAAATAGAGGCATGAAGTTGTCATCTTCTTAACATTCAATTTATATTTCTTGAATTGGAGCAGACTATTGAGATCGTGTGAGCTAAATATCATAATGGTCTCACATGAGCATGTCCATCATAGTCTCACTTATTAAGTGGCATGGATATCATTCCAATGGATGGACATATTCCATCTACATTTCACAACAATCCACAAGTGTCTTAGTGCACCCATTCACTACCTAAATAGCAACCCAATTTTAGAGTGACATTGGGTAATATTGAAATACATAAAACAACATGTGAGCATTGTAGGGACTTCAGTTCTAAGGATCATTATTACCTATGTTAAATTGAGATATTAATATAATTACCATATCATAACTTCCATATATCATACCAAAAGTGGGTCTGTTGAGTACAACCTTTTATCAAAGTACTCATGTATTTGAATTTATATCAAATATCATGATTTAAGGGACAGACATCAGTCAGCTTACACACTAGTCTTATGTCTTATTGTCATCTTATAATATCCACAATAGTAACTAACAAGAATGAATACTCTTGACTATACATATGACCTCATGTTAAGGTCCTCAACCGGAACCACATGTCACCAAATCAAAGCATTGTTACTACATTATCACATTATTCATTATCTCAATGCAAAAACAAACATAAGTTGAATTTATTTTTGTTAGAAATCAATTTATAGGCATTCTATCCCTATTAGAATCATCACATGACGGCTCTCAAAGCATAAAACCAAAAGTATTGCACTTGCACTATAGCCCATACACTTATAAATCAAATTCCAAGCGATATAACATGATCATCATGCTTATGCCATAAAAGTGCTTTTGTCAGGAGATCACCATTATTTCTTTAAGTTGGTACTTTAAAAATCATTACATCTTCTTGTTGTATAATATCTATTATGATATGATGTCATCATAGTATGTGCTTGGAGTGCTAATGTGATTCGGGTTCCTTATCATGTGCAATGACTCCATTTTTGTCACAATAAAGCTATACAACATCCTCAATGATAGGAGCCAGTCTAAGTTTAATAATGAACTTCTTGATCCATACTTCTTCATTAGTGCACAAGATGCAGAAATATACCCAAATTGTGTTATAGAATCAGTCACTATCTCTTGCTTGAAACTTCTAGCTTACAACTCCACTAAAACAAAATACAAATCCTAGTTGTAATTAGTAATCATCCTTGTTGGTTTGGAATCTTACATCACTATAAACCTTTATAATTCTCTTATTCACCTATGTACATTAAGAACTGATCATTTATTCTTCTCAAGTAATTCTAGATATTCTACATGGAAATCCAACAGCCTTCACCGATATTTTATAGGTACCTTCTTGCCATGCTCAACACATATGAGACATCTCAACATGAACATAAAATTTCATACATGATAGATCCAATTGTATATGCATATAGTATCTTATGCAAATGTTCCGCTCTGCCAAAGACCTGGGACATCGGGATCTCAAGAGACTTATTCCACTAGACATGCGTAAGTTTTCTCTCTTAGAATATTACATGCTAAACCTCTTCAGGACCTTGTCAAGGTATATACTCTGTCTTAGGATAAGAAGTGTACCATATCTATCTATATATATCTTGATACCTATAATATAAGATGATTTCCCTCTATCCTTCATGGATAAGGTGTTTCCCAACCAAGTCTTAACCAATTGTGGAGCATGCATGTCATTTTCCATCAATAATATGTCAACCACATATAATATGAGAAATACACTTATGATCCCACTAATATTATTGTATACATGAAGAGGATGGATCCCGTGCTCCCCGACTCCTCTACCTTGGGCAATAGAGTAAAAGGGAAGGCGACGGCGTTTGTCTGACCACCTTACCGGAATTCTCGATGGCATGGCGACAGTAGCAATTCTGAGGGAGTACCGGAGGAGCGTTTCAATTCAAGGGAGGTGCCAGATCTAGTTCTAGATCTAACCCCAATTAAGTGGGAGTCGTTCAAACCGAGGAAAGAAGGAAAACATACAGATCTGAAGAAGATGGATATTACGATAATCAAAGGAAAAGTGTCATATCCAAAGAGAGAAGTGATGGGAAACACAGATCGATGGAACAAGTGTTTTTTGGGATACATCATTGACTTCGTTCCTCATATCCCCACCCTCGCCAACCACTTTTCCGGGGTATGGAACACTCAAGAAGCTTTTGAAATCTTTGATAGAGGAGAAGGGTTTTTTCTGATAAGGTTCACTAATCAAAATGAACTCGAGGCAGTCTTGAAATCTAAATGGATTGTTAGAGGAAAACCTGTTATCCTGAAGAAATGGTCTATTGAGGAGAAGCAGACTAAATCTGTTCTTGAGGATGTTCCAGTGTGGGTGAATATCCGGAAGCTTCCTATGGAATTGTGGGATACCCGAACTTTCGAGAGGATTGGATCCTACCTTGGTACTCCGGTCAGAATGGATGAGAGGACTTATAATATGAGATGTATTGAATATGCTCGCATTCAAGTCATTATGAATAAGGATTCTTTGTTCCTAGGTAAACTCACTCTGATTAGTGACAAAGGGGACAAGTAGATCGTTGAGCTGGATTATGAGTGGATTCCCTACAAATGTAAAGAAGTGTGGCTTTCTGGGCCACAACGACTGCCATCTAAATCCTACTCTCTTCAGGCAAGCCCCGAGAATTGATAAAATTGTCAAGAAAGTTTGGGAGGTTAAAAAGACACATGAACAAATTCATTATGATAGAATCCCTATTGGCAAGGAGGTAGATAATGGGTTGTATACCATTGAGGAAGTAGAAGATGAGGAGAAAATCAGTCGAGCTAGAGAGAAACTTCTTGAAGAAGTACCAGTAGTTGAAGATTTGAAGTTATCAAAAGAGGTGAACGAAGGATTCGATAATAGAACCACAGGGGGAACTTGCGAATCTGGTTCAGTCCCTTCTACCCTGACACAAATTCTTGCTATTCCTAATGTGTCTCCAGGTAGTATTGTTAGTTCATAGGAATCGTCGGCTTTAGTTTCTAATGAACTGAATAACAACATTCAAAAAGGGCCTCCAAGTTCTCAATCTAAGTTCAACGTTGGCATTTATCATAGAGTGGAAAATTCCCAATACTCCCCCATTCAAGTTGATCTCCAATTGTCTTCTAAAATCACTGAGGTTGACAGTACAACAACCCTGGTTATCAAATGAATCCTTCCTTTTCTATTTCTTCTTGGAACGTGAGGGGGATTAGTAACAAGATTATCTCAGTCCAGGAAGAAATCAGGAGGGCGAGAAGTGATATCTTTATTATGGTTGAAACGAAACTGAGAAGCAAGAGGGTACCTAATTTTATGGCTAAGTTTTTCCCAGACTATGATTGGATCTCTAATCATACTTTTCACCCTTTGGGAAGAGTTGTAATTCTTTGGAAAGAGGAGAGTTGTCACATTACTAAACTAGAGGATATTGATCAGGTTATTCATGTGACTATTTCCATTGGGGATTCTTCTTTCTTTCTGTCAGCTATCTACAGTCACAATCCTGACAAAGACAGAACTCTTCTTTGGGACTCCATTGATAAATTTTCTCCATGTGACCTCATGTTAAGGTCCTCAACCGGAACCACATGTCACCAAATCAAAGCATTATTACTACATTATCACATTATTCATTATCTCAATGCAAAAACAAACATAAGTGGAATTTATTTTTGTTAGAAATCAATTTATAGGCATTCTATCCCTATTTGAATCATCACATGATGGCTCTCAAGGCATACAACCAAAAGTCTTGCACTTACACTATAGCCCATACACTTATAAATCTAATTCTAAGTGATATAACATGATCATCATGCTTATGTTATAAAAGTGCTTTTGTCAGGAGATCACCATTATTGCTTTAAGTTGGTACTTTAAAAATCATTACATCTTCTTGTTGTATAATATCTCATATGATATGATGTCATCATAGTATGTGCTTGGAATGCTAATGTGATTCGGGTTCCTTATCATGTGCAATGACTCCATTTTTGTCACAATAAATCTATACAACATCCTCAATGATTGGAGCCAGTCTAAGTTTAATAATGAACTTCTTGATCCATACTTCTTCATTGGTGCACTAGATGCAGAAATATGCTCAAATTGTGTTATAGAATCAGTCATTATCTCTTGCTTGAAACTTCCAGCTTACAACTCCACTAAAACAAAATACAAATCCTAGTTGTGATTAGTAATCATCCTTGTTGGTTTGGAATCTTACATCACTATAAGCCTTTATAATTCTCTTATTCACCTATGTACATCAAGAACTGATCATTTATTCTTCTCAAGTAATTCTGGATATTCTACATGGAAATCCAACAGCCTTCACCGATATTTTATAGGTACCTTCTTTCCATGCTCAACACATATGAGACATCTCAACATGAACATAAAATTTCATACATGATAGATCCAATTGTATATGCATATAGTATCTTATGCAAATGTTCCGCTCTGCCAAAGACCTGGGACATCGGGATCTCAAGAGACTTATTCCACTAGACATGAGTAAGTTTTCTCTCTTAGAATATTACATGTTAAACCTCTTCAGGACCTTGTCAAGGTATATACTATGTCTTAGGATAAGAAGTGTACCATATCTATCTATTTATATCTTGATTCCTAGAATATAAGATGCTTTCCCTCTATCCTTCATGGATATAGTGTTTCCCAACCAAGTCTTAACCAATTGTGGAGCATGCATGTCATTTTTCATCAATAATATGTCAACCACATATAATATGAGAAATACACTTGTGATCCCACTAATATTATTGTATACATGAAGAGTATGGATCCCGTGCTCCCCAACTCCTCTGCCTTGGGCAATAGAGCAAAAGGGAAGGCGGCGACGTTTGTCTGACCACCTTACCAGAATTCTTGATGGAATGGCGACAGTAGCAATTCTGAGGGTGCACCGGAGGAGCGTTTCGATTCAAGGGAGGTGCCAGATCCAGTTCTAGATCTGACCCTAATTAAGTGGGAGTCATTCAAACCGAGGAAAGAAGGAAAACATACAGATCTGAAGAAGATGGATATTACGATAATCAAAGGAAAAGTGTCATATCTAAAGAGAGAAGTGGTGGGAAATGTGGATCGATGGAACAAGTGTTTTTTGGGATACATCATCGACTTCGTTCCTCATATCCCCACCCTCGCCAACCACTTTTCCGAGGTATGGAACACTCAAGAAGCTTTTGAAATCTTTGATAGAGGAGAAGGGTTTTTTATGATAAGGTTCACTAATCAAAATGACCTCGAGGCAGTCTTGAAATCTGAATGGATTGTTAGAGGAAGACCTGTTATCCTGAAGAAATGGTCTATCGAGGAGAAGCAGACTAAATCTGTTCTTGAGGATGTTCCAGTGTGGGTGAATATCTGGAAGCTTCCTGTGGAATTGTGGGATACCCGAACTTTCAAGAGGATTGGATCCTACCTTGGTACTCCGGTCAGAATGGATGAGAGGACTTATAATATGAGATGTATTGAATATGCTCACATTCAAGTCATTATGAATAAGGATTCTTTGTTCCCAGGTAAACTCACTCTGATCAATGACAAAGGGGACAAGCAGATCATTGAGATGGATTATGAGTGGATTCCCTACAAATGTAAGAAGTGTGGCTTTCTGGGCCATGACGACTGCCGTCTAAATCCTGCTCTCTTCAGGAAAGCCTCGAGAATTCATAAAATAGTCAAGAAAGTTTGGGAGGTTAAAAAGACACACGAACAAATTCATTATGATAGAATCCCTATTGACAAGGAGGTAGACAATGGGTTGTATACCATTGAGGAAGTAGAAGATGAGGAGAAAATTAGTCGAGCTAGAGAGAAACTTCTTGAAGAAGTACCAGTAGTTGAAGATTTGAAGTTATCGAAAGAGGTGAATGAAGGATTCGATAATAGAACCACAGGGGGAACTTGTGAATTTGGTTCAGTCCCTTCTACCCTGACGCAAATTCCTACTATTCCTAATGTGTCTCCAGGTAGTATTGTTAGTTCATAGGCATCGTCGGCTTTAGTTGCTAATGAACTGAATAACAACATTCAAAAAGGGCCTCCAAGTTCTCAAGATAAGTTCAACGTTGGCATTTATCATAGAGTGGAAAATTCCCAATACTCCCCCATTCAAGTTGATCTCCAATTGTCTTCTGAAAGCACTGAGGTTGATAGTACAACAGCCCTGGTTATCAAATGAATCCTTCCTTTTCTATTTCTTCTTGGAATGTGAGGGGGATTAGTAACAAGATTATCCCAGTCCAAGAAGAAATTAGGAGGGCGAGAAGTGATATATTTATTATGGTTGAAACAAAACTGAGAAGCAAGAGGGTACCTAATTTTATGGCTAAGTTTTTCCCAGACTATGATTGGATCTCTAATCATACTTTTCACCCTTTGGGAAGAGTTGTAATTCTTTGGAGAGAGGAGAGTTGTCACATTACTAAACTGGAGGAGATTGATCAGGTTATTCATGCGACTGTTTCCATTGGGGATTCTTCTTTCTTTCTGTCAGCTGTCTACGGTCATAATCCTGACAAAGACAGAATTCCGCTTTGGGACTCCATTGATAAATTTTCTCTTAAAGTGGATAGGCTGTGGATTCTCATGGGAGATTTCAATTGTGTTAGGAAGTCTAGTGAAAGAATAAGTAAGAAACTACCATCAAGGATATCTATGGATGATTTTAATAGTTGCACTTTGAATTGTGGCCTTTTTTATTTAGACCTTTAGGGTCCCTTCTTCACCTGGAGTAACAACCAAGACGGTATTGGTTTTGCTACTTATAGGATTGACAGAATCCTCTACAATGCTGATTTCTTATCTATTAATGTTAATTATTCTGGTGAAGCTATCTCGAACATCATTAGTGACTACAAAAGAATCCTCCTAACAGTTGGACATCCTAGAAAAGTCAAGGCTCCGTTTAGATTCATCAATTCCTGGGCTCAACACGAAGAGTTCCCTGACATTCTCAGTTCGGTTTGGGGCACTAAGGTACAAGGTTATGCAACTTTCAGATTGTATAAGAAGTTGTCCTTACTGAGAAACAAATTGTCTACTTGGAAAAAGAATACTTTTGGTGATGTGAATGATAAGGTCAAGATCTCAAGCTTTCAATCTCTTCAAGCTCAGAAAGAGGCTGATCTACATTCTACAAATGAGGCTCTTCATGCTAATGCTAATCTTTTGAGGTCGGAGGCTATTAAATGTTCTAAGGTCCAAGAGGCCTTCTATAAACAAAAAGTAAGGGTCTCTTGGCTCAAATAAGGGGACTTGAATACATCTTTTTTCTACTCTTCAATGAAGACCAGGAGGAACTCCAATACTATTAGGAAACTTAATATTGATGATTCTAACTCGCATTGTCCTATTGAAATCAAGAGGTACATTTCTTCCTTCTATAGTAATTTGTTTAATGCTGACTCTTCTGGTGTCCATGTTTGGAAGGGTGAATGGAAAGGCAAAACTCTTAATACTAGTCAAAGATCATCTCTTATCCGTGGAGTAACCAGGGCAGAGATTGATGACATCATTAAGAACCTCAAGAATGATAAGGCCCCGGGGCTTGATGGTTTCAATGACATTTTCTATAAGAAAGCTTGGTATGTCATATGTGATGATGTTGCTGACGCGGTCATGGAATTCTTCACTAATGGCAAACTTCTTAAGGAGGCTGACATGACATTCATAACTCTTATCTCTAAAGGAGGCGACTCTGCTGACATCAAGAATTGGCGTCCCATTGCACTGTGTAATGTTTTTACAAAATCTTATCTAAGATTTTTTTCCAACAGAGTACAAAATGTTCTTTCCTCCATTATCGATCAAAAACAGTGTGCTTTTGTGAAGGCATAAGTATAAGAGATTCCACCATGCTCACCAACGAGATTCTTAGTGAGTTTAAGAAACAAAATGGGTCGAATATGATGTGTATCCAGGCAGACATCACCAAGGCATATGACTCGGTTAACTGGAGTTACTTATTTTCTATTATGGTGAAAATGGGATTTCCTATGATTTGGATCAAATGGATAGAAGAGATCTTCTTGTCCACTTCGTAGCAAGTTCTTATCAATGGTGAGCCCTATGAATCCTTTAAACCTACAAACAGAGTGAGACAAGGGGATCCCCTTGCTCCCTATCTGTTCGTCATTGTTATGCAAGGTTTTACTGAGATGATGAAGCATGTTGAAGATGATGGAAAGATTATTCCTATTAGTGCCTCAAAGAATCTTTATATCTCCCACCTCATATTCACTGATGAATTAATGATCTTCTCCAAAGCCCATAACGATAATGCTTGTTCTATTAAAGAGATTGTAAATGACTTTGGAGGAATTTCTGGTCTTCATGTCAATCCTCTCAAGAGTTCTATAATATTTAGTAAAGGGGTGAGCAAAGCTCCTATTTTGGAGATCCTTGGCTTCAAAGAAAGCTCCTTCCCCTCAAATTATCTTGGCCTTCCGTTGTTCACAGGGAAACTGACAAAGAGATTTTGCTCTAATCTTGTTAACAAGGTCAAAAATAGGCCGGAATCCTAGAAAGCTAAACTCTTATGTTTGGTTGCAAGATTGGAACTTATCAATTCAACTCTTTGAAACATGCACACATATTGGATGTTTTCCTTTCCTATCCCAACCTCCACTCTTGATCATATTGATAAGATTTGCAGGGACTTTCTATGGAGTGGATCAGAATCTAAGAAAAATCTTCACTTGGTGAGCTGGGATAAGGTTATTGAACCCAAGAAGGAAGGAGGTCTCAGACTCAAAAAGGCAAGAGACATGTCCTTATTGTGTCTCCTTGTTAATACCTAGAATGTGGCTAGTAAGAAGGATCTCTTATGGGTAAACTGGATTTCTGAAAAATACTTGAAAAAAAAACATCTTTTTGGCTGGTCAGTGATTCTCCTAACTTTTCCTTGCTTTTTAACAATATTATCAGAGCTAGAAGCATTCTTAAAGATCACATTAAGTTCCACATTGGGTCAGGCTCAAATACCCTGCTTTGGCAGGACCCCTGGCTCACCTCGGGCAAGTTTCTCAGTGATTTAACTGGGAAAAATCTCATTCCTATGTCTGGACTCCCTTGGGACGCGAAGGTTGCTATTGTTATCAAGAACTCTAATTGGCATATGCCAAGGATAAATAACAGACACCAAGAACTCATCCTGGAATATCTAAAGCTATAGAAATTTGACCTTTTGAATGATGATCATATCACTTTTTCTAATTTGAGGTCCCCGAAATACAGAAATTTCTGGGGAACAATCAGGACTCATAAGATTGAAGATGATGGATTTGCCTGGTTATGGAATATTAAAACCCACAAAAAAGCTATGTTTCATCTGTGTAAGGCTAGGCATAATCGTATTCCTACCTCTAATTACATGAGAAGGAGAGGCATATCTCTTGCATCCATGTGTTTTATTTGCAATTCTGGTTATGAAGATACACTTCCTTTGTTGTTCGATTGTGATTTTGTGCACAATGTGTGGGGTTATGCTTGTTACTTATTTCCATCTTTCACGATGCCTCAAAGCTAGAATGACCTCATCTCAACTGGAAATAGTAAAGTAAATACTCTGAGTAGTCTTATCTCTTATCACACATGGTATGAACGAAATAAGAGAGTCCATGATGAGAATTATAGATCCTCGGACACAGTGTGGAAGCATATTCTGGATGAATTTTTTGTTCTTACTGAGACTTGAATGTCTTTTGTCTCTGATGTAGTTTCTGATGCTCCCTGTGGATCTGTAATAGATGGATGTTATCAGATTGCGACTATGTGGGGGGCTTTGTCCTCTGTCTCTATCTTGGGAATTCACTCCTGTCATGCCTGATGCTTGCCCTGTTTATTTAGATTGCTATGGTTGGGGCTCTGTTTCGCCTCCCTACGTTGCTCTGGTTAGGTTTTTTTTTAGGTCTAGTTCTGGGATCTGATCCTCCCCTGTACAGACACCTTTCTTTATTCTTGCTTCTCCTCTGTATTGTTTCTTTTTTGAGAATGTGGTGCACTCACACACATTGCTCAAGCTTTGTACAAAAACAAAAATGAAATACAAAAATAGCAACAGGCTTTTTTACCGACCAAAAAAAATATTATTGTATACACAAGATTCGTCTTCATTTTGTATAAAGCCAAACTCTTTGATTGTCTCATCAAAACAATGATTCCAGCTTCTACATGCTTGCTTCAATACATAGATTAACCCTTTATAGATGATAGACTTTATTGTATTCATTTAGAACAAGAAAACCTTTGGGCTATGTCATGTATACATCCCCAAAGATATTCCATTAAGCAAAGTAGTTTTAACGTCCATTTTCCAAATCTCATAGTCATGATAATATACAATGTATGGCATGATCTGGGTATATATAACCATGGAAAATTGTGAAAAACATTTGTCGTAGTTAACACCTTCTACTTATCTGAAACATATTGCATCCAATCATCATTTATAATCTTATATGTTACAACCCATGTCAATCTTCTTATTGAAGTCCCATTTGTACCCTAGGGATTTTACCCCTTTCAATGCATCAAGCAAAGTCCATGCTTTGTTGATGTTCATGGACTCAATCTAAAATATCATGACCTCAATTCACTAGATACTAGTCCCTAAATAGCCTCAATGTAGGTTGTAGGCTCATCATCATTCCTAACCCACAAATCATCTAACTGAGTTATGAGAAATCCAAATCTCTCTAGATCTAGACATGTCCTTATAGACCTTGAGGTCCTTGTGCTACATGAGGAATTTGAAATTTCACAATGACTTGTGATTCTTTTTAATCCTCATCTACCTCCATAGTTTCATTGTCATCTTGTTGGTTGTGAAGTTCTTTGAGATATTTTTTGCACTAGGTCCTTTGAAAATGAATTCCTTTTCTAGGAATACATTAGTCCTGGCAACAAACACTTTGTTCTTGGATGGAATATAAAACTAATATACCTTAATTTACATAGGGTATCAAATAAATAAACATTTATCTAATTTGGGTCCAAGTTTTTAGAGAACTATTGCCTGATGTATGCCTCACACCCCCAAATATTCATAATAGACATATTGGAACGTTTCCCATTCCATATCGCAGATGGTGTCTTTTGGACCAATTTAAAAGGTGTGTAGTTAAGTATAAACATGAAAGTTTCATGATTATATCCCCATGAGGAATTTGGAAGATTATCTAAACTCATCATTGATCGTTCCATGTCTAATAAGGTTTGATTCCTTCTTCTAAGAGACTATTATGTTGGGGTGTTGTAGGTGGAGTCAACTATAATACCATGGTCTTAAGAAGGGCCTCAAATTCTTATATAAGATATTTTCCACCATTATTAGATTGTAGTACTTTGGTATTCTTGCCAAGTTGATTTTGTACATCATTCATGTAGTTTATGAATTTTTCAAGAGATTTTGATTTGTGTTTCATTAGATATACATATTCATATCTACTAAAGTCATCAGAAAATGTGATGATGTACCAATACCCATCTATAGAACTTGTTCTAAAATATTCACACAAATTGGCATATATGATTCCAATTCATTTGACCTCTCACTACTACTAGTGAAGGGTTATTTTGTCATCTTTCCCAATATATTAGATTCACATATCATTATTGATTTAAAATCAAATGAGTCCAGATAACCATATTTATGAAGTCTAGAAATGTGTTTCTCATTTATGTGCCTTAGATGACAATGTCAAAGATAATCTAGTTCAAGTCATTTAGTTTTAACTTCTTGGTATTTATGTCATACTAGGAGTGGGTATAAAAGCAAACCAAACCATGGAAACCAATAATATTGAACCAAACTGACCAATTCGGATTAGTTTAGGGGGGTTAATGGTTTGATTCATTCCAACTTTTTCAAAACATTAAACATCAATTTGATCTGGTTTGGTGATGAAGTCTAACCAAATCAAACCAAACGGATACATAGGTTTACATGTTAACAATATATATAATTATATTATGTAAAAATACTCATTGGGATTTAATTGTGTAATACTTGAAATATGGGTAAGTTACAATTTATAACTCATTCTAGATAAATAGGGTTTTAATAGAAATATATTAAACTGTGTGGTATGATGCATGCATATTCACTTAAATTTAGTTGGATTATTACAATGCATAGTCTAGGTATACGTTCTTATAATAACTAGTGCTCAAAAATGTTTATTCAAAAGTTCATTTTATATGGATTGTTAAATATGATGAGAAATGGTTGTATTATCATGAAAAATATAATAAACAACTTTACAAGTTTCTTAGATAACAGCTTAAAACCAACCAAACTAAACTACATATGAAAAGTGTGGTTCAGTTTGGTTTTGGACTAGTTAACGGTTTGGTCCAATTTGAAAATTTGAAAAACCAATATGTACATTCTGGTTTATAGTTATAGTGGTAAACCATGACAACTTAAACTATTCCCACCCATATGTCATACATATTTGTCTCTAGGTCCTTTAAATAATCACCGTAAGACATTAGGGCACTTCCATATAATATCTCATCTCTTGATATAGAAATGTGACCTTTCATTATTAAAATTAAAAGCTATTATTGTCCAAACAAGATACGAAAACAATGTTTATGTTTATGTAGATACAAAAGAGAGTTCTCTAACTCTAATACAAGCCCGATGGGAAGAGATAAACTATAGGTGCCTATAGTTGTGGCATGAACTCTTACACCATTGGCAACTTGTGGATCCATCCGTCCTATCAGTATAAGTTTATTTGTTTTAAAATCTTGCATTTTTTTGAGATCCACATCTGGTATCCAATACTTAATATGAATAAGTAGGTAACTTTTCCTCTGTAACATATAACCTAGAGTGGATATGCTCAATCCCCTCCTTCTTATTTAGTTCCTTTTTGTAAAGAAGAAGTCTCTAATCCAATTTTAAGCCTGGTGATAGTGGTGATGATTGTCTTCCTTGCCTACTCCTCTTTTGGTTTTAAGTGTAGAAGAGTTAGGCTTTTGGGAAGATTTGGAACTTTTCTGAGATTTTCCTTGCCCTTTGACTTGCCCTTTCCTTTGTTTACCATCAACAAGGACTTTTGCTTGTCTTTCTTCATATGAGTTTCATGCATTCTCAACATGCCAAGCAACTCAGACAAAGTTCAAAAGAAGTTGTTCATATTGTATTTCATGGAAAACTGACTATAAGATTTCAACAACAATTTCAAGATTACATCAAAGGCTAACTCTTGGTCTAAGGGGAATCACCATCTGTCTAGGCTTTCCATATACCCAATCAACTTGATTACTTGGGACCCAATTGGAACACCTTGAGTCATGTTGCACTTAAACATGGCCTTGGTGACATCATACCTCTTTTTCTTGGTTTATTCTTAGAGAATACTCCTAAGATGTGTGGCCATCTCTAGAAATCACATGTTCACATGTTACTTCTGAAAATTATGATTCACAGAGCATATCATGAGGCACTTGATGTCAACAACACCATTGATCTGCTAACGATAATCTTCCCTTTCCTCTCTAGGCACATCTGTAGTTGGTTCTACTTATTCTAGTGTTTCCAAGACATAGATTTTTTGATAGTATGCACTGAGAGCTAATTATATGATGATTATAATGGAATTATAATTGATATGATTATCTAAACTCAAATCGATTATTATATTTGATTCAATATGATGTAATAAATAAATATAGTGATGTATAAAGAATTTATGACTCAATAACATGTAACTTTAGGTTTACGACCAGAATATGAGATCATGTTCATGCTAAGAGTATTTATTATTGTTTAGGGATGTAGTCAGATATTATTGTGAAAATTAGGAGGACAATAATACATTAAGACTAATGTGTGTGTTGATTGATGACTACGTCTCATTATTCATGATATGTGGCATCAAGTCAAACACATAGGTAGCTATTATGAACAGGTGTTCTAGATACACCCGACTTGAGTATGATATGAGGAAGCCAATAATGGTCGTTAGAATTAAATATTAGTGATAATGGTGATTTGGTCCTTAGACCTAAAGTAATTATGATCAGCACATGTTGTCTAATGTATTTCAACACTACTTACATGACCTTGAATAGGGTCGCCAGACATCTAGTGCTTGGGTATATTATGACGCATGTGGATTATTGGCAGTAATGTAGAAGAATTTATCCCTCATGTTGAAGTAATATCCTGATTGTTTGATGATTGAGGTTGTGGAATGCATAACCATGCTCACCATATGATTCTGATCTCATATGAAACTCAAATAGTCCCTTTTAGATCAAGGAACAAAGATTAAACATTAAAAGGGTGACATTTCCATGTCTCGGGTTCAATTCGGATATTACAGACAAATGCATTATGAAATCATTGTAACACGGGTCAAAATACTAGGTTGAAGTTTTTCTCCAACTTCTCCAATTATTTGGGTGGTCATGAAGTCTTTCTAGATACCAATTATTGTATGTGAAGCCATAGTATGAATCATATACATCACTACCAACTTATTTTAGATCCTATAGGGTTATAAACATAGGATGCACTGAGAATATGAGTACAGCCGTGGATATATGATTAATTGGTTGCTAAAAGATTTATCCAGTTATATCATTGATAGACTGATTGGAAGCCTAGTCAAGGGATTAGAAAGTCTAGTTGCCCCACTGGACAGACCAATCGATCAACTAGAAAGTCTAGTCAGCCAAATTAGTTGACTATATAGTCCACTCAACAACTGTACAAGAGTAGCCAATCATCAATTGGATTGTCTATTAAGCTGATGGACAGGATCAATATGTCATCATCATCATCATCATCATCATCATTTAATTCTCACTCGGAACCATGTTGGGGTCATCTACAAGGATCTTTTTTTCCAATCAACATTATTGTGGATCATACTTTAGTAAAGATGTCAGGATTCACAATTTCTCTTTATAAGCTCCTCCAAAGTTAATTTAGGCTTGCCTCTACTTCTTTCAGTTGTTTTGTAAAATTTCACACCTAGGGTTGGAATTTTCAGAAAATTGCATCCCATTCACTACATTTGTGTGCTTTGATGTCTAATTGTTAAAAAACAAAATATTAAGCAAAATTTCACAATTTTGACCAATTTTTTTCCCATGTTGCAGCAGCCAACAGTGGTGGCTATTGTTGGTATGTATGCCTAGAGAGACAATCATATATTGATTGTATCAGGGCATTAGATACCTAATTTAATAATGGTAAAGGTAACTCTGTCTATTATGTTTGTCTCAATCATGAGATGATGACACAAACACAGTAGATGTCTAAGGAATGATGTTGCTCGATGACATATATCTTTATGTGGAGGACCTGAATGATGAGATCATTTGTATAATAATAGTATGTACATTCTTGTTATGTCCCTATTCAGATATTACTATGGAAGCCAAATAGACAACAATGATACATAAGACTAGAGTGTGTGTATGTTGATGACAGAATCTCATCAGTCATCTATGTGATATCAAACCAAACACATACGTACTTGTTAGAGAACAGTGTACCGAACATACCAACCTCAAGATTGAAACATGTAGAAGGTATTTAGAATTATCTCTGATAGCGATAATGGTGACTTTGGTTCTTAACCTAAAGTAACTACACTCATCACATGTTGTTCAACGTATTTTGACACCATCCAACATGACCTTAAATAAGGGTTGCCATAAAGGTGGTGCTCGGGTACGTTGTGACACATGGGTGTTGAGTGTGAGTGATGTAGATAGGATTTGTCCCTCTTACAGGATATTGATATCCAGGTCACTTGATAAGAGAGACTGAGAAATGTACGGCCATACTCATGTGACTCAATATGTGATATGTGAGTTTACATGCATCTCATACAGTCTGCTTTAGTTCAAGGAACATGGATTGAATGTTGATAGGATGATAATTCCATGCCTTGAGTTCAATCCAAATATTAGAGACAAAGGAAATATACGATCATGATAACACTAATCACATATTGTAGGTTGAAGCTGTTCTCCAACTTTCCAATGAATTCGGCAACAACAATTTGTTGCTAGACACCGCTTATTGCTTGTCATGTCATAAATTGGTTATGGACATTCATTGCCAACATAATTTTGGACCTATAGGGTCAAACGCATAGGATGCATTTGGAATAGGATTTTATTCATGAATGATGTTTAACTTGACTACGAAAGTGTTTAGGTATTCAATTTAAATGACAATGGTTGGAAATTGGCTAACTGGACTATGAACTGGCCGTTTCAAGTGTTGAACTGATTGATTCAAGTGCCATGTCAATTTGAACAACATTGGCTGAATTAGAAATCTAAAATGACCAGTTTAGGAGTGAATCGACCAGTTCAGACACTGAAACAACCGGTTCAAGTTATGAACCATCTGGTTCAATGATCAATATGATTGGATCAAGTATTAATGTTGATGTCATGTTGCGCATTAATCAAATATTAAAAGCCAATACAACTGTGAATAGGAAACATAGTGAACCGATCGATTCAAGGGTTGAATCGATTGACTCACATGTGAACTGATCAGTTCTGCAGTGAACCGACCATTCATGGTTTGCAAGTTTTAAAAAATTCATGAAACTCTATCTTTTTGACTCTCAGTTGATCTATAAATCTTGACCCCAGCCATCCTATAAATAGAGGGGTAGTAGAGTCTTTCTAGATATACAACCATACTCTCTAATAAGTGTTGTCCTCTCTAGTTGGGGTAACTAGGGAGCCCGAGAAAGTCCTAGCCATAAAAGTGAGGGACATCAAGAGAGAAGACAACATGGGAGAGCGATCCCACCCTAACAGGTTGATGTTCGAAGGGACAAATCTTCCTCGTTGGTTGTTGCAGTGCAAAATGGAGTTTTTGGTGGTCCGTGTGGACTAGGTAGATGCTAGGAGGCCTTTGCCACCCGCTAGGAGAATGTCATACATTGTCCTCTATGGTGTTGCACCAGGAGGCCATTGATGATGACTGTTTGAGTGTTGATTGAAGAAGAAGCATATCGTTGCAAGGATAAGTTTATGAACTTGATCCATGACCATGTATATCTCTTGTTACCTTTCCTTCCCATTTAATAGTTGTTAGCGCGGTTTACTGTTTAAGGGGAATATGGCAGCAAATTTTTTGTTTCCACTGCCATATCTGATGCCATATTTCTCTATCATTTCACCACCACTACACACACAAACACATCCATAATACAATCCATGCTTGACATAACCATTCAAAAGGATCAAAACCAATATCCACTTCTTAGGTGTGGAAAATTTCATAGATATCTCCATGAGGTCGGTGTTTCATCACTCATAGGCCATATATCCATGGCTCTAGAGATATCCCTTCGTAAGTTCTAGTCTGAGCATCAACCAAGTTAATTGATATTCAAATCCTAATAATTGAAGTTATTGCAGCATAGGAATATAATAAATCATGAAAAGTAGGTTATTAATCCACAAAGCATGCATTAAATAATTAACATTGAAATCAACAGTTATATACAAGACATTGAATGTCAAAATATAAACATGCAGGCACGGGCAACGGGGCTAGTCCTTGCACCCCAATGAGAGGGACTACTTGCTCATGATGATGAAATCAGAACAAAGGGAAGAGAAGGAGAATCCATCCATCATCATGGTTGGTGGAGAAGGTGTGTAGGCACGTGTGAGCCATATAATCCTTTTGCCCAATGAAGTGGATGAAATCAGTCAGATGAAGGAAGGACTGTCTGGACTCTCATTAGGGTAGTGTTCCTCTTTGTCCTTCCATTTCCTTGGGTTTGCATCACCAAAGAGGAGCACTAGATGGTTGGAGAGATGGAGGTTGATGTAGATTTGAACCTTAACCGCTTTCATGATTAGAAGATAGAGCTTCATAGAGTGGAGATGGGGATGGAGAAAAGGTACTACATAGGCACCGACGGTAGAGGCTGAAGGGATATTCTTCCTTGGCTGGGCATGTAGAAGCAACCTGGTGACATGGATGAAGCAAAAGAGATCCCCCAGAAAGGAGGAGTGGGTCTGGTACTTATGGTGTGTGACACAGAACACTTTTTAGTCAATGAGTTTTAAGTGCTAGTTAGTCAAGAATCACAGGAGCCTCAATGGCCGATGAAAAACTACAGATGGTTTGGCGGCTGAGGGGATCTAGAATCTCATCAGGCATTGGGAGTGCATAATCTCATTAGTCGATGGGATGCAGACTTGCCATTGGGCAACACCTCATCGGTTGACAAGATCTGGGATATTGGTTGGTCGATGGTAGTTGTTGTATGTCCATCAGTCGATGAGATCTGTGTGGCTATTGATCGCCGATATCTTCATTCTTCCAGTCGACAAGATCTATAGTTCGTCGGTCAATGTGATATGTAGTTTAGCTGTACCCCCTAGACATTCATGTTACAAAGTGACAAGACTCAAAACCTATAAGGGGAGTTGAGAAAAGTATCAAATTCCTATAAATTAATGTAGAAGCCTATGCAGATCGAAATAAAGCAAATTAGATGAAAATTAAGAAATATAAATGTAGAACTAGGCTAAAAATGCAATTTAAATTAGGATCAATATACATTCATCAAGCACCTCCTTTTTTCTTGTAGATTGGTACTATAGTACTATTTCACCAATCATGTGGCATCTTGTTTGTCTTCATAATCTTGTTAAAGAAATTTGTTAATCGCAAACACCTTCATCCTCCATACTCTTCCATACATCAATAGGAATATCGTATGGACCACGACTTTTTCATTTTCATCTTTTTCAAAGCATTCTTGACCTCATATAGTGAAACCTATCGTGTGGTAGTGATATTTCATGAATTCATGTTAATATAGTCTCTTACGTTGCTCAAAGTATCTCCAATAAAAAGCTTATGAAAGTAGTTTCTCCATTGATTCTTTATATCATCATCCTTCATCAACACTCTTCCATCTTCATTCTTAATGCATTTTACTAGACTCAAATCTATTCCTTTCCTTTCTCTTATTTGAGACATTTTATAAATATCTTTTTCTACTTCTTCAATGTCCAACTTCTTATATATCTCATCAAAATGTCTAGACCTTGCCTCTTGAACTTCTTTCTTAGCATCTTTATTTGCTTGTTTGTATCTCTGAACAGTTGCATCATCTCTAGATTTAGGCAAGCTCCTATAGACCTCTACTTTGAGTTTAATAGCCTTTTGTACTTCATCATTCCACCACCAAGTCTCTTTCTATGGAGGCCCATATCCTTTGTGCTGAAGACCTCTTTGGCGATTTTTGTTATGCATGCGCTAATATTTTTCCACATAGAGTCAACATTAAATTCCAATTTCCAATGTCTCTCCTTGATAAGTTCATCAAAAAATGTCAATTTCTTTCTCCTTTAAGATTCCACCACTTGATCAATCTATCTTGTCTTCTGTTATGCTTACCTTTATTGACCTTTGTGTTCACATCCAAAACCATCATCCAATGTTAGGTGGTGAGTACTTCCCCCAGGGATCACGCAGCAATCATTGCATACTTTTCTATCTAGTTGTCTTGTAAGGAAGAAATGGCTACAATTGTGGCCACTCTTGAAAGTAATAATATGAGATATCTTTTTTGAAATGTGTATTCACTAAGATTATATCATAAGTAACTATGAAATCTAAAAGTCTCTGTCCTTCTCCATTTCTACTGCCATATCCAAAACCTCCATGGACTCTCTCATATCCAACATTGCTACTCCCCACATGGCCATTTAAGTCACTTCAATAATGATCTTCTCCTCTATCATTATTTCTTACATCACCCACATTATCCCAAAAATCCTTATTTTCCTCCTCACTAAGGCCATCTTGGGGGCATATGTGTGAATAATATTGAGGATCTTTCCAAATGGATCAATATGTATTCTGTAAAATTCTATTACAGACTGGCCGCCCAAATGGACCGACCAGTTGGCCAACTGACTGTCCCTAATGAGACGCTGAAAAATAGCCCACTACTTTTTTGTTTCAAAGCATTTATTAGAAGCCCTTCTTCCCTACCTCTCCTATATATAGGGACGTGACAACCATCATTACCCACAAGGAGAGAGAGAAGAGTATAAAATGCACTGGTAGCATGCTATATATATTGTGATTCCCCATCACACTAAATGAGATTACTCAAAATAAAACATGAGATTACCTTCTAATTATTGATATACCAGAAAAGAGGGTAAATTTAAAACTATTTTAAAGATCACCATCACATTCAAAAACATTTTTACATAAAGGCCCAACAACTTGCATAACAACATATACAATATCATGCATATACATATCTGCCCAATGGCCTCAACCACAACTTGTATTTTAAAGAGAGATGCTCCATATATACACACCATATACAAACAACGACACATTACCAAAAACTCGATTTGATGTACATATCATCTACAAAATATTCCCTGTCTGGACCTGAGAGTACAGGGATGACTCTAGGACACCACTAACCACTTACCAACCTTCTTCACCTACTATTCTCCAAGCTACTCTTCCTCACCACCATGATCCTAACGACGTCATTGACAATCACCAAAAAAGATGTGGTGACCCACGAGTTGATACCAACATCCCAGCAAGAGATATAACTCTCAACAACTATTATTGGTTACAACAAGTTATATTATAAAACATAATAAGCAGATTAAATAGATTAAACAGATTAAACTAACTAAGTAGGTTTAGCATATTGAGCATATCAAATACTCTAATATAGAAAAATATATAGGAATAGCAACATGTAAAACGATCATCTATTAAACACTTAATTTATCTTATTGCATTGTATAACAATTAAGCAGTATAATAAACAAGGCAAGGGTTATCAACCAATGTTAATTGTGTTTAATGCTAAATAGATATGCTACATGGTTGTATTACATCTTTTATAAATCCCTGGGGAGTTTGAGGTATACCACTCAGACTCCAGCTGACCACTGCTAAGTTGAAATCAGTTCTATACAATATCTAGGAGAGTCAGAATCCTAAGATCTCATCCACCCTCGGTCAGTATGAGTCAGCCGTAGTGACATATATAGTCAAGCTGCAAAACAACCTAGTCCGCCTTTGGTATATAGGTCACCATGCTAGTAAACATGGTATCCAAAACCTTATCATCCAAGGTACAACCACAGTTGTCCTCAAGTACATCACATATACTGAATCATAATCACCTAAAATACCACCTAGACTATTCTCTTGCCAAGGTATGACCACAGCCATCCTCAAAAACATGCATATGCTCAATAGTATATGACTCTGAGCTTCCACTAGAGGAATACTCATTTCACCATCTAGCAAGTCCTGACACTGGAATGGATCTACATCACAAGGCACTACATGATTAGGGTTTCACTTGATTAGTTAATGCTGATTGGGTGAATTAAGACTGCATCAATCAAGTTACAAGCAAACCCTAAAAGAATGCTACAAAAAACATGGTAGGTTGCAACTTTAGAAGATATAAAACGTATGAGATATAAATCTGATCACATCATCACATGATACTATTTCCTTGCCAAACATGAGTCCATAATCATTATCATACCATCATAAGATACAAATCCTTGCCACATCATAAAGATGTTAAAACCTCAATTGGGGAAAAAACCATGTCCAAGGGTCATTAAGACTATAATATCATTCCGTCTAAGAACATCATTATCTTTCCATGCCTCATTAAGGCTCATCATACCATCACCATACATGAGACATATAACTTTGATACAACATTATTTAAGAGCTATGATGTTCATATGATAGAAAATTAGGGTTGCAACAACTTAGAGAGATAAAATACTCCATCATCATACTAATCACTCAAAAAAAATAAGCATGATCAAAACATCATCACTTACTTAAGTTAGGGTTAAGTTTTGACAAGGTAAGTGAATTAAGGCTTCAAACAGCAACTAAAGGTAAACCCTAATTCTTATCATCTCCATGAATCATAAAAGCATTTAGGCCAAACATCCCCATTGACCATAGATCCAGGAATTTCATCGACCACTTAGGTCAGGGAATCATAGCACCCACATAGGTTAGAGGCACCCTAGAGACCGCTAGGGTTAGGTGCCTTAGTGACTACTAGGGTTCAGGGTCTTAGCGACCAACATGACTCATAAACTTCATCAACCACTTCAAGTCAGAGATGCCATTGACCGCTAAGAGTCAAGGAGGTTGGCGACCCCCAAAGGTCAGAAATGTTGGTGACGGCAAGGGTTAGGGTTCTAAGTGACCACCTAGTCCAGAGAACCTCATCGACCACTAGGGTTTGGTCACTTTAGTGACTGATTGAAATCACAACTCCTTGCGACCGCAACGAATCCAATCGTTCATCGACTGCTAAAGGTCCAAAGCTTGTGAGCCACATAAGAGCAAGAACTTGGCGACCACCCATGTGTCAACATACTTAGCGACCAATCAAGGAAATCAACCATTGCTGACTTGATGGAGTTTTGCAACACCACTAAAAATCCTAAGGTGATGAACCCTTAGGTTTAGCCTTGCTAGCACTATGGTAAGAACTCCACCCACGTGTGCTAAGACACGCGGAAGTCTTATCGTAGTATAGTTAAGGGTCGAATCCTCGGGACAACGGTCTTGACGAAGTCAAGATGGAAAACGTTTTTAGTTTTACTTAACTACTTAACAGTTGATATTTAGATCGAAAGTTTGATTTTGGTTTTAAAGCTAAATGTGAAGAAAGTAAAGCAAGAAAGTAAAGATTAAGGTTGTAAACAATGATAAAAACCACTAGGATGTTATCGGGTTTCACACCACTACACATGGATCAAGTCATGCAACATAATAAAATAACCTGCAAAGAGAGACAAATCAGTTAGTATCTTGTAGTCCTAGCTTCCTTTTAGATAACTAGCTACGAGAAGTGTGGAGTATTGCAATGCCAGCCATTCCATAATGAATGGTCACATGCTTTGCATTACTCCTTCATAGAATGTGTTCCTCGACCTTACCAAGGTTGCACTTTCATACGTCAACTGATTCCATTTCATAGTATGAAAGTGCAACGATGGGGGTGAGTTTACTCCACTCATGAAAACACTTCTAGACACCGAAACAGACATATGGTGACTACATACATCCATAACCAACATTCAATCGATATTCAGATCTAAAGGTACAAACATAGACAATTCATACCAAAAGAAAATATGTAACACGAGTTGATGATCAAGCAACTAGTATTCGTTAAGCGATTGAAGTCAAACTGAAAAGAAAAGTATCTCTATTACAAGTTATTGAATTACATCGCATGAAATGAAAACATGGGTAGCGGGGCTACTCCCCGCACCCTAGTGAATGAAACTACTCGCTCATGACAAAGAAGGAGGCGAGAAGAGAGAGAATGAACGTCATCTCCATGGAGGAGGGAAGGTTGAACCCTTGGTGAAGAGAGAAACGATCTTCACACTTTGTGGTTGCCTTGATGAAGGATCTTCTCTTCCCACCTTCTTTGTTGAGGAGAGAGAAAGAAGAGAGAGAAGGTAGTTTGATGATGAGCACAGATCTCAAAACTGGCAGCCTTGGGGCAGTGGATGGAAGACCAGAGTGCTCTGGATCTGGAGAGGCAGCCTTTGGGCGTCTTGAAATTCAATCCCCTTGAAGTGACCCTTGAGGTCCTATTTATAGGCTCAAGTTGAGCCCAAACGGTCTTGAGACCGTGAGGCTTCTCGCGGTCTTGGGACTGTGAGGCTTCTCGCGGTCTTGGGACCGTGAGGCTTTTCACGGTCTTGGGACCGCGAGGCTTCTCGCAGTCTTGGGACCGTGAGGCTTCTCGCGGTCTTGGGACCGTGAGGCTTTTCGCGGTCTTGGGACCGTGAGGCTTCTTGCGGTCTTGGGACCGTGAGGCTTTTCGCGGTCTTGGGACTGTGAGGCTTCTCGCGGTCTTGGGACCGTGAGGCTTTTTGCGGTCTTGGGACCGTGAGGCTTCTCACGGTCTTGGGACCGTGAGGCTTCTCGCGGTCTTGGGACCGTGAGGAGTCTTTGTAAAATTTTTTTTGTATTTTCTGTAATGGAAAGATAAGAAAAGTTAGTTTATTGATGTATCTGCAATAAAGTAAGAAAGTTTAATGATTCTATTTAGTTTATCTAAGAAAGAGTATGGAAAACTAAAGATAACTAATAAGATAACGTCACAAAATGGGAGGTTATCACCCCCCCTAACTTAGAGTCTAGCTTGTCCTCAAGTTAGATAGAGCTGAGGCAGGTAAGGGCGAGGTGGTTTTATTTAATTAGGGTTTCCATACTCTTGCTTCAATTCTAGGTCAGAGATCTATCGAGGTCTTATCAGGGCTTCTGCTTACGCTAACTCTTTCGAGTATCAAAACTTGCATGGATCTCAGGATCCCTTTATATCGTGAATCTCGCATTGGGACCACCTTTCTTATTGTGTGCATGTCATCGACTCTAATCAGTTTTATACTTCTTTGGAGAAACCTACTGGTAGCTAGAGTGGGTATGAGGGCTGGCTTAAAAGGCTTATTGTGTAACTCCCCCTTCAAGTGGGGAAGGGTTTGTCTATGATTTTTAGAGATTCACTACCGGGCACGACACATCTGCCTTCATGAGGGCAGCTAAATGTACCGGCCGGGTGAGCTCTTTTATCAGCCTTATCATATATTAGGAAACCTTAGGATCTCATTACCGGGCACAACACATCTGCCTTCATGAGGGCAGCTGTATGTACCGGCCGGGTGAGATCTTTGTTGGCTCTTCATATAGGTCCTTATGCATGGCACAACTCTCATGTTTTTATTCAGCACTCTGGCTTTTATTCGAGTCTCACAGGCTTAGGAAGTGGGTTTTGTTAGGGTTTTTGATTGGGCGGCCAAGCCTCTTTTATTGAAAGAAGAAAACTGTTCTTGGGGTTCCTGACATGCACTTATTTTTTTATTGGTGGTCCGCTCGCGAGATTTCTTGATTTTGGATTTCCCTGATTTCCCTCTTGACTTTGAGAGTTTTCGGTTCGCTTTGGCCCTAAAGTTGACCTGTGAAGAGTCTGAGATAGAATTGAAGCAAAAGTATAGAAACCAATAGTGAATGAAATTTATGAGTTCGCCATTTCAAGCCTGTATGCTAATCTTGTTATTTATATGAGGACTACTTTATCTCTAACTTAGCTAAGGGTGATTCTTTCCAGGGTGAAAGTTATACTTATAAAGTTATTTTATTGAAAAAAATTATTGGAAAAAGTCTAAAGATAAGCGGGAAAAATAGAAAGGTTGAAGCAGAAATGATACCTCGCCCTTGTCCGATGCACTCCCCCCCAACTTATCACGCACTCTGTCCACAGAGTGTCAAAGTGATAGGTTGAGAAATGCATGGACAAGGGCATTTAGGCGTCAGTTAATCCTTTATTAGCCCCATGTGTTCTGAGTAAGTTGGCGGCGAACTTCCCTCGTAGCGCGTGGTAATCCACCTCTGTCATGTCCTCTACCGGCTTGTGGAGGACCAGGATTGTATACATCCAGTAGAGGACGTGGAAGCCGCAGTCATTTGATTCTCTGATTTGCTGGGGGCATCTGTGGCAGAAGGCTGGTGCTTGGAAATGATCTCTGTCATACGCCCGAGTGTGCTGACCCAAAAGATCGTGTAATTTGTCAGCACACTCCTTTGCCACCTCCTCCGTTGGTGTCCTTGGAGTTGTAGTGTATGCTTTCCATTTTGGATCATACTGGCTTTCGGAACTGTTGTAGATTATTGTTGTTCCTTCATGAAGGTTGGTTGCCAGTAACATCCAGTGCTCTTGATGAAGGAAAGGTAGCATGATGAACTTCGGAGTTGTATGTTGGAGATAGGAGATGGTTGACTCCTTTGTTCCGAAGTTCTTCAGTCCGAGAAGATCATCCTTCATGTAAGCTGACACCATATAGACTGTGCTGTGATTCCGTGCCATAACTAAAATATCCCCTTCGATATATACCAGCTCGTCTTTTTCGGCGTATAGCCGTGACATTATTAGCCGGAGCTCGTTATCTGAAAGTGTTTTGCAAGCCTCCGGGTCAAAGTCGGGAAAAGACGGTTCAATGGCAGATTGGGGTTCCATATGTGATGAGGATGTCTTGATGGCTACCCCTGATATCAGATCAATGTCACCTTTATCTGGAGCCAGATCGAAGATGTAAGGGTTCCATTGGCTTTGCTTGGTGACATTGGATGGTTGTTTTTCTTTTTGCAACGCCGCTAGAGTTTGTCGGAGAGGTCTCCTCTGCGGTCGTTGTATAGATGAAAAGAGATAACGAGGGACGTCGTCTGCCGCCATGGTAGGGTCATTGAAGAACCGTCTGTCACAAATAAGCTCCATGGCGTAACGTCCTCGTAGGGAGTGGAAATCTTCATTGATTAGTTCAGTAAAAGGGACCTGCTGATTTAGCGCTAGGATGTGTCGTATGACGTAGAAAGCACTGTCCCAAGAGGCTTCAGCGGCTTGGACTTGTGGGTTAATAATTTGGAACCAGGGGGAGCTCCAATCCTGGCGAAGAGAAGGGCACGCGGCCCAAATGAGTTTGAGAAGCCGGAAAGGGATGCACCGGGCCTCCCCGACTTCAAGTCCGACAAAATTTATTATCCCGGCCTTTAGGTCACTGGCACAGAAATTGTACACTTTGGCGTCGCGGGTGACAGTGTCCACAATCATGAGTAACCAGTGTTTACAGACTTGGAAAGGCACGGTTATGTATCTTACTTTTCTTGCGATTCCCCTTTTCAACCTTGTAATGGATTTGTGCTGTAATTCTTTATACAGTAAGCACAATCCCAGTGTGGGTGAGGCGTTGAGGACCGGTTGCTGTCGCCGAGAACTTTTGTAGATCTCGATAGAGTTGGCAAGGAGAGTATGAAAGATTGCCATCTTCACCGGCGACTGGGGTCGAAGAAGTGACCGGAAGTTTTCACGCGTCAGATCGTGTCTGGTCTTTGTGTTTTGATATATGACATCCTCCCCTGCTTTGGCATCATCTACAATATGTTGAGGATGAAAATATCTTGTGCGTCTAAGGTAGAGATGGCCGCCATATCTAAGTCTTTCATTTTGTTAGGTAGAGGTGGTGGCGGAGGTAGCTCTTGTGGTGTGGGGGGAGAAGGTTGTTCCAGGTTGTCCATGTACTGCTGCAGATCGTGATCTTTATCAGAATCAGAAGGAGTGTCTAAATCTTCATCGGTGTTGAGGCATACTCTTTCTGATTCTTCAAGTTCAGGCATAGATGGTTCGAGTGCAGAGATTTGCTGGGCTGCTGTGGCTGGTGCAGTAGTGCTGGTTCCTTGAATGCATCTTTCGAACTCAGCAAAAGCCACTTCTTTGGCAGCCTCCCCCAAAGATCCCGCAGAAAAGTTTAGAAACTGATCTCCGAAGTATATGTTGACATTCTCTGTATGGGCAGGGGATTTGTGATCTTTATCACCAGTTTGGTGATTTTGCTATTGTTTTGGTTCTGCTCCTTGGATGGGGCCTGCCCCAGCATCATCTGGCTTGTCCGAGTCATCAGCTGAGGAGGAACTATTGTTTGAGTCAGCGGAGGAGTCAGAATCTTCCTCGTCATCAGCATCATCCTCATCGTCATCAGTTGTCTTCTTTTTTGCTTTCTTCTTGCACAGACGATGGATGGATTGGAGTTCATCATATGCCACTTGCACGTGCTTGTGTGTTTCGAAAAATTGTCGACCCACGAATGTGGTTCCGATCCCTCCGGTGATGCCAGAAGTCGTTTCGATATATGATTTTATCTGGTTTCCATTTTATTTATTATCCCTGATCTGGAAGTCACCTTTTCTTTTCCTTGGCAGTGCTTCGTGGGTTTCTTTAAGATCTGAATAACGTTGTTCGGCCGAGAGGAGTCGTGCTGAGAGGTCGGTTACTTGAGCTCTTAACTGAATAATCTCATTATTTGATGACTCCTCCTGGCGATTATGTAGTTGTGTGAGGGTCGTGGTGATGTCGTCCAGGCGCGTGCTGAAAGCATGTTGTTGCTGCTTCAGCTCGCGGAGGGTCCTGGCAGAGGCAGAGTCTGTGCAGAGATCCGATCGACTTGCGTTGCCAACACTTCATGCTGGCGTTGTACTCCCTGGATCAACTCGGGCAAGTTGTTACAGTGGTCGTCGATGTGGTCGACTTGCTTGGCCACTGAATCTTGACGTTGTTGAATGCGTTGGAGGATGCCTGGCATGGCGCGGTTCTGCTCGCCAATCTGGGCAACCTGCTGAGTTAGACCCTGCACACATGAAAAAATAGAATTTAAAATGTTAGATGTGTCGGTGAGGAGGTTTCGGATGGTGTCAAATTGACGTCCGAATTCCGCACCGACGTTAGTATAAGGGACCCCAGTGAATGAAGGGTGAGGTGGCTGGGGTCGGGGTGGAATGATAGTGTCATGCGGAAGGGACACTGTTGATGGACCCGCGAATTGCGTGGTGACTGTAGATGGGGTCACCAGCGATGTCGGGGTGGTGGTGGGTGGAAAAAAAGGTGGCATTCCCGAAGAGAGAAATGGATCCAGGAATGTTGATGGAAAGTCGGTGGATGTGAAGGAGGAGAATTCGGGCATTGTGGTGGAGAATGGGGTGCCTGAAGTGAAGAAGGGTGGGGGTGGTGGAGGGGTGGTAGAGGGAGGTGGAGCGAAGGATGATTGAAGGGTGGTTGATGGTGGTGGGGTGGTGGATATTGGGGTGGTGGAGGGTGGAGAGGTGGTAGTGAGCTCAACATTTAGACTCATTATAGAAGAGTCTAGTGATGAGGATGTAATATGTTCTTCAGGGAGGTGGGGTTCAGCTTCGGGGTTAGGCTTCGATGTAGGTGTCCCCGACAGCTCATGAGCTTTTACGAGTCTTCTGGAAGGTCGTTTGACTAGGAGCTTTGTTGTTGTAGCTGTCGGGGCAGTTATACTAAGTTCCGCATGCCCTGCCTTTGCTTTCTTTTCTCTGGCTTTGACTGAAGCTATGATTTTGGCGATCTCATCTTCAGTGAATAGGAGCTTGTCCTTATCATAGTCAGCAAGCTCTGGAAGTGGAAGCAGGGTTCTTGAAGATTTTGTGGGGCAGAACACGTAGTTCAGCCTTCCATCCTTATCCTTTAAGATGTGAGAGTTCTTTAGTGTCTGTTCGTTGGTAAGGATGTCGCCTTTTGTTGGGCTGCATTTGGGTAGAAGTCTATCCATCTTAAGATATTTGATGATAGATGTTATATGACCACCCGTGCAGATTTCTTTCCCGAGGGCGAAGGCTGATAGCTTGAGCAGCATATGCCATCCAATGTTGACAGGCATTCCGTTGAGGACAGACCAGAGGACAAAAAGGTCGGATATAAGAACATTTCCTCCTTCGGATCTGGGGAAAAGTGCGCCGACGATAATTTTGTGTAACATGCGCACTAGGCCAGAATGAATGTTGGAGGCCTTGCTTGTCCTTGCATCGAAGGTTGGTAACCCCGTTAATGACTTCCAGAAGGTATGCTTGTTGAACCCGGGGTTGTCTGTGCCAGCAGCTTTGGCTTTCTTCAGCTGGTCTTGATTTTCGATGAAAATTTCATTCAGAAAAGTTTCGGTAATGACTACTTCATGGTTAAAGATTCTGGAGGTTATTCTGCGGTCACCACCGTCCCTTTCTCTATGCATGACGTCCACCACTTCTTTGTTGAAGTAAGTGAAGAATTCTGTTGTGGGCTCAGAGTAGGAAATTTCAGATACAAAGCAGAGCCGGGAAAGGTTATAATTGTCAAGAAGAGTGAGGATTCTGTGGTAGATCCCCATCTTCATCAGTATGCTGGGCAGACATACTTGGTCGGTTTAAGGAGTTGGCTGATGGGGGGAATGATTTGGAGGTGAAGGTTCTCGGGTGGTGGTGTTGTGGTGGTGATGGGAGGAAAAATAGGAACAGTTATTGTGGCAGGGTTGGTGACGGTGGTGGAGGATGGTGGGATGCACCCTGCTAGGATTTGTTCCCTTGCACAGGCAGGGTGGACTTGTTTCCTGGCTCTCTTCTTAGATGTTGGCTCAGTTGTTGGTTCTTGAGCCAATCTCTTCCCCTTAGATTTTGTAGTGGGTGATTCTTTCTCAGGGGAAGGCTGGTATTCGGAGGCCTCGTCGGATGAGGTCTCTTCGACCTCCTCGTCAGAAGGTTCTTCATCTAGGCAGCGGTTGATTCGCTTGATGTCCTTCATGACAGCAGTCAGGTTCACTTCTGTTGGGACTTTTCCAGTCCTTTTGAAGTTGTCAACTATGCTTTGCAGATTTGCTCATTCAGCAATGAGCTTCTCTTTTGTCCAGAAAGGAGCGTCTGTTGGTCCTTGCTTAGCAGGTGAAGTCATTCTGAAATAATTGATAAGAAACAAAAGTTAGAAATCTTAAATTTTGAAATTATAACAAAGTAAAATTATTTTGAATTTGAGTTTTATTAGTTTGATTTAGTTCAAACGGTCCTGAGACCGTTTGGTCTCAAACGGTCTTGAGACCGCGAGGATCCAAATGGTCTTGAGACCACGAGGATCCAAACGGTCTTGAGACCGTGAGGATCCAAATGGTCTTGAGACCGCGAGGCTCCAAACGGTTGTGAGACCGCGAGGATCCAAACGGTCTTGAGACCGCGAGGCTCCAAACGGTCGTGAGACCGCGAGGATCCAAACGGTCTTGAGACCGTGAGGATCCAAACGGTCTTGAGACCGCGAGGATCCAAACGGTCTTGAGACCGCGAGGATCCAAACGGTCTTGAGACCGCGAGGGAGACGAACCGCGCGGCCGTTCGTCGGCTAAAAGCTGCGGAAACGATGATGGCGACAACGGCGGAAAGGAGCTCGAACGCGAGTTTTAAACGGTGATGCGTCAACCTGTCACTGCGGTCGGTGGGTCGGTGAAGGGTTAGCTGCTGCAGAGCTGACGACAAGCCGGGAGTGACGACGAGCTAGAAACGACGACGACGAAGTCGAGAACGACGGCGACGAAGCCGAGTCGTCGGCGAAGCACTTGAAACAGCGACGCGCGGGAGTGTAGAGACGAAGGTCAGAGTGGAATGAAACAGGAGAGTTCGAGAATTCGGGAATCAAGAAGAGGGACACGTAGGTGGGGGGTATATTTATAGGTTTTTAGGAGCCCTCTCGGTCAGGTGACCGAGAGAGCTCAAACGGTCTTGAGACCGCGAGGATCCAAACGGTCTTGAGACCGCGAGGAGCCTCACGGTCTTGAGACCGCGAGGAGCCTCACGGTTGTGAGACCGCGAGGAGCCTCACGGTCGTGAGACCGCGAGGGGCCTCACGGTCTAGAGACCGCGAGGGCCCAAACGGTCTCGAGACCGTTTGACCTCAAGATCATGTGGATTTTTATGTATTTTTGGATTTAAAGAAAGCAAAAGAAAAAGGAAAAACAAAGATAAACAAAAGGGTGTTTAAAAACAAAAGAAAAGGCTAGAAAAATTAGGGAAGGTGATATTCAGGCCTTGGGTTGCCTCCCAAGAAGCGCCTTGGTTTAACGTCGCTGGCTCGACAAGATTTTGCTCTGGCTATGTTGACTTTATAGGGTCATGAATCTCTATGGTTTGTCTTGATAACTTGTCTGCCGGAGTGTGATACTTTTTTAATATGTGGCCATTTACGGTCCTCTCTCATCCATTATCGTCGATAATAATGACAGCTCCTGTCGGGTATATATGTTTGATTGTAAAGGGCCCCGACCATTTAGTACGTAGTTTTCCAGGAAACATTTTTAATCTGGAGTTAAATAGGAGGACTTTGTCTCCGACGATTATATCTTTTCTTTTGATGTGGCCATCGTGCCACATCTTAGTTTGTTCTTTGTAGATTCTTGCGTTGTGGTAGGTTGTCATTCGTAGTTCTTCTAGCTCTTGGAGTTGAAGTTGTCGGAATTCACCAGCACTTTTGAGATCGAAATTTAGTTGCTTAATGGCCCACCAAGCCTTATGCTCTAATTCAACTGGCAAATGGCAAGACTTCCCATACACTAATCGAAACGGTGTTGTTCCGATGGGTGTTTTGAAAGCTGTACGGTAAGCCCATAGAGCGTCAGATAGTTTGGTGGACCAATTGGTGCGGTGCCGATTGACAGTTTTTTCCAGGATAGCTTTAATTTGCCTATTGGAGACTTCAACCTGTCCACATGTCTGTGGATGATATGGTGTAGAAACTTTGTGGTTGACTCCATATTTTCTTAATAAGGCTTCAAAGCTCCGTTCCAAGAAATGTGATCCGCCGTCAGATATAATCGTTCTTGGGACGCCGAATCTGGGAAATATTATCTCTTTGAACATCTTGATTACCGGCTTTGAATCGCAAGAGGTGGTTGGTAGAGCTTCTACCCATTTTGAAACGTAATCCACAGCAACCAAGATATACTTGAATCCATAAGATGAGGGGAAAGGGCCCATATAATCTATTCCCCATACATCGAAGAGTTCGATTTCTTGCCATATATTCAATGGCATTTCATTTCTTCTGGTTATCCCTCCGGATAGTTGGCACTTGTCGCATGATCGCACGTATTCATGTGCGTCTTTTGCAATGGTGGGCCAATAAAAGCCAGATTGCAAGACTTTGAGGGCTCTCTTCTTAGAACTCATGTGGCCCCCAGTGGGGCCTGAGTGACAGTGCTCAAAGACCGAAGTGATTTCCGTCTCTGGGATGCATCTACGAAAGAGTTCATCTGCGCATAAGCGAAAAAGATAGGGCTCGTCCCAGAAATATTGCTTAGCGTCGTGAATGAACTTCTTTTTGTCGTTATAGGATGCGGATGGGTGAATGATTCCTGTTGCCAAATAGTTGACAATGTCGGCATACCAGGGAAATCCATTGGAGACTTTCATTAGGTGGTCGTCCGGGAGGGAATCTTGGATAGGTACTTTGTCTTCATCCTCGACTCTAATACGGCTGAGATGATCAGCGACGACGTTTTCCACTCCGCTTTTGTCTTTAATTTCCAAATCGAATTCTTGAAGCATTAGCACCCAGCGGATAAGTCTAGGTTTTGCATCTTGCTTCTGAATCAGATATCGTATAGCGGAGTGGTCGGTGTAGACAATGACTTTAGTTCCTATCAGGTATGAGCGGAATTTTTCGAACGCGTAGATGACAGCTAAAAATTCCTTTTCTGTAGTGGTGTAATTTTTTTGTGCTTCATCCAGCGTTTTAGATGCATAGTATATAACATAGGGTTTCTTGTCGATTCTTTGCCCTAAAACGGCCCCTATGGCATAATCGCTCGCATCACACATGATTTTGAAAGGTAACGACCAATCTGGAGCTCGTAGAATTGGTGCAGAAATCAAGGCATCTTTCAGAGTTGTGAAACTTTGCAAACATTCTTGGTTAAAGTTGAACTTTGTGTCTTTGGTCAGCAGTTGTGTCATGGGTTTTGCTATTTTGGAGAAGTCTTTAATAAATCTTCTGTAAAACCCAGCATGTCCTAAGAAGGCACGCACTCCTTTTACGTCTTTTGGTGGCATCAATTTTGAGATAACGTCAATTTTTTCTTGATCCACCTCGATCCCTCTGTCGCTCACTCTGTGTCCCAAAACAACACCCTCTGTTACCATAAAATGGCATTTTTCCCAATTTAAAATGAGGTTTGTTTCCTCACATCTTTGTAAAACTTGAACCAGGTTGAGCAGACAGTTGTCGAAGGAGTCTCCATAAACTGAGAAATCATCCATGAATACCTCCATTATAGATTCTGTTAATCCCGCAAAGATAGCAGACATGCATCTTTGGAAAGTAGCTGGTGCATTACAGAGCCCGAATGGCATTCTTCTGAAATCATACGTCCCAAAAGGACAGGTAAAAGTAGTTTTCTCTTGATCATCCGGGTGTATCGGGATTTGGTAAAAACCAGAATATCAATCGAGGTAACAAAAGAACTTCTGATGAGCTAGGCGCTCGAGGACCTCATCTAGGAAGGGCAGGGGGTAGTGATCTTTTCGTGTTGATTTATTAAGTTTCCTATAATCAATGCACATACGCCACCCTGTAACGGTTCTAGTGGGCACCAGTTCATTTTTGTCATTAAGAACAACGGTGGTTCCCCCCTTTTTAGGGACCACCTGCACTGGGCTTACCCACTGAGAATTAGAAATTGGGTAGATAATGTCTGCCTTTAGAAGCTTGAGGACCTCAAGGCGAACCACCTCTTTGAGGTTGGGGTTTAACTTTCTCTGGTGTTCTCGTGATGGTTTAAACTCTTCAACCATGGGCAGTTTGTGCATACATAAAGCAGGGTTTATGCCTGTCAGATCAGTCATTTTATAGCCAATGGCTTTCTTATGTTTTTTCAGTTCATCGAGGAGTCTGTTTTCTTGATCATCCTCCAGAGTGGAGCTGATGATTACTGGATAGAGCTTCTCATCATCAAGAAAAACATGTTCAAGCCCCTCGGGTAAGGCTTTCATTTCTGGAGCCTTAGGTGGCTCAGTGGCTTCTATAATTGTGATGGCTTTAAGTTCTTCAAACGTGGCTGTCGGAATTTCTTCAGCTTTTTCTAAGTATTGCAGGCATTGTTGCACTAGTTCACTGGCTGAGAATTCTACCTCCGGATTTGTAAGAGTATTTTCCAATTCATCGGATGGTTCAGACATTTCTAACTGGGACATTTGATATATAGCATCCAGGAGAAAGACTTCCTCTTGAATGCTTGGACCTTTCATGTTGTTTAGAACTCTGAACTGGAAAGCCTCCCTCCCAAGTCTCAAAATAATAGTTCCTGCTTCGACATCAATGAGAGCTCGGGCGGTAGCTAGGAAAGGTCTTCCAAAGATTATCGGATATCTCAGGTCTTCTTGTATGTCCATAATAACAAAATCGCACGGGACATAAGAATTTGTTCCTATTCTGACAGGGATGTCTTCGATAATTCCAAGAGGGGTAGTTATGGTAGAGTCGACTAACTGAATTGTCATTGTCATAGGTAACAAATCAGTGAAGTCTAATCTTTTACACATTGAATAGGGCATAATAGATATGCTTGCTCCTAGGTCTGCCAATCCTTTCTTGCTGGAGCCATTTCCAATGGAACACTGAATGCCGAAGGAACCTGGGTCCTTCTTTTTCTTTGGCATTTTATTAAGCAGAATATCTGAAGTGGTCTGAGCAAGTTTCACTATTTCATGCTCTTCTGTCATATACTTTCTTGACAAGAGGGTTTTCAGGTATTTTGCCCAAGCGGGTACTTCGGAAAGGGCATCAAGAAAAGGAATATCAATGTATAACTTTTTCATAGCTTCTTTAAATTTTTGGAACCTAGTGTCCATTTTGGTTCCTTTTAGTCTGTCTGGGTAAGGAATTCTTGGTGGGACTTCTGGGATTGGTTCCTTTTCCTTTTCTTTCTCTGCAGAATTTTCTGTTTCTCTGCTTGAATTCCCTGTTGGGGAAAGAATGGCTACGTCATCATCATCATGGTCGATTCTTGTGACATCAGGCAGGACACGACCAGACCGCGTGGTGACGGCATTAAGTTGTTCTGGTCTGTTTGGGTTATGACGCGGGTTTGCCTCTGGTTGCCCAGCAAAAGTGTCGGCTTGAGGTTTCAATTGAGCGGCAATCTGTGCCAGTTGGGCTTCTACGGCCTTTTGTTGAGCTTGCTGGTTTGCAAGCATGGTTTGTTGCGATTGAAGCATTTGTCTAATCAAGGATATCTCATCAGATGATTGGGGAGGAGCACCCCTTTGTTGATACTGAGTGACTTGCTGTCCTGGTTGTTGTAGAGGTGCAGATAACTGTGGCTGCTGGGGCTGCTGCAACTGGGGTTGCTGTGGCTGCTGCAACTGAGGTTGTTGCAACTGAGGGTGCAGTCCTGAATGGGCATATTGGTAAGAAGGATTCCTGGGATAGTTAGATCTTTGGAAACCTTGTCTATAATTCCCTTGATTGAAGTTATTCTGAAAACCTAGTGGTTGTCTATTGAAAGATCCACCTTGTGCCTACTGCTGTGGGTTGGTAGTCCTTGCAGGATTCCCGTATTGAAAACCAGGATGGTTCCTTGGTTTATCTGGGTTGTAATACACTTGGCCAGGTATTGAATGTATGGAGTTGACTTGCTCTGGCATTTGGTCCTCGGGATGCTCGATAATGGGTTCATATTGCGGCATAGGTGGTTGTAAATCCATCATGACATTGTATAACAGGCCACATGATAGTGTGGGATGATCGGATGCATGGCAGGCTTCACAAGTTCCAACAGCTGCCTTAACTTCTTGAACCTGAGAGCTTTTCTTCTTATCATATTCCCCGAAAGAAGTTTCGAGGGCTTGTTGCTTGCTAGCAATGGTCTTCAAGGCCTCAGCAATGGCCTTGAGTTACATGGATTCTTCTGCTTTGTAGACCTTGAGAACGCCTTTGGGTTGGTTAGATGACCTTCCCCAATTGGATTGGTTCTCGGCCCCTAGCGTAGCTATATTCCAGGCATCTTCATAATTCTTTCTCATAAAGTTTCCTCCAGATGAGGAATCTATAAATTGCTTGATATCATCACTTACTCCTCTATAAAATGTTTCTATCAGTTGATTTTGAGATATGCCATGGTGAGGACACTTTCTCAGGAGTTCTTTGAATCTTTCCCAAGCTTCAGCAAGTGTTTCTCCAGGTAGTTGGGAAAAGTGATTAATCTGTCCCCTAATCTCATAGGTTAGCGAAGGTGGGAAGAATTTCTCAAGAAACTTCTCTTCTAAAGGAGTCCGAGTAGTGATGATGGGGTGTCTATCCAAAGCGTTGTACCAGCTTAGTGCTCTTCCAGATAAGGTGAAGTGGAAAAGGTATAACATGATTGCTTCCAAGGCAATTCCTGCTTGGGGTACAAGTCGGCAGAGTGACTTGAATCTCTTAAGGTGATCCATGCAATCGTCTCCGGGTGCTCCGGAGAAAGAGATGCCTTGCATGATCTGGATCCATTGCGTCCGAATTTCAAAGTGTGGTATGTTAATAATCGGTGGTCGGACAGGATGATCGTCTTCATAATTCTTCGGGATTGCGTAGTCCCGAAGTTGCTTGTTTCTTAACGCAAGTTGAGCAGCAGCATGCTCTGCTTGGATGCGGGCTTGTTCCTCAGCTCGGATCTCAGCTTGCACCTGAGCACGAGTGTCGGAAATAAGTTGTGCCCGTTGTGCTGCTATGGCGGCGTTGACTCTTTCTGCAACAAGGCGTTGCTCTTCGGCCATCTGTCTGGCTCTTTGGCGGTTAAGTCTATTCCTTCGGTGGAAACTTCTTTCTACCTCAGAATCGTATTCTGGTTCAGGGGAGAATTCGATGCTATGTGGGGGTTGCATACACGTTTTCTACCTGAGTAGAAGGAAAGTCACACGTTAGGATAATGGAAGGAAATGAAGAAATCAAAAAGTTTTGGAGTAGTTATCAAGAAAAAATGTAAAATCCTAATCAACCAAGAAGTTGTTAAGTAAAAACTAAAACGTTCCGTTGTCCCCGGCAACGACGCCAATTTTTGATGGAGTTTTGCAACACCACTAAAAATCCTAAGGTGATGAATCCTTAGGTTTAGCCTTGCTAGCACTATGGTAAGAACTCCACCCACGTGTGCTAAGACACGCGGAAGTCTTATCGTAGTATAGTTAAGGGTCGAATCCTCGGGACAACGGTCTTGACGAAGTCAAGATGGAAAACGTTTTTAGTTTTACTTAACTACTTAACAGTTGATATTTAGATCGAAAGTTTGATTTTGGTTTTAAAGCTAAATGCGAAGAAAGTAAAGCAAGAAAGTAAAGATTAAGGTTGTAAACAATGATAAAAACCACTAGGATGTTATCGGGTTTCACACCACTACACATGGATCAAGTCATGCAACATAATAAAATAACCTGCAAAGAGAGACAAATCAGTTAGTATCTTGTAGTCCTAGCTTCCTTTCGGATAACTAGCTACGAGAAGTGTGGAGTATTGCAATGCCAGCCATTCCATAATGAATGGTCACATGCTTTGCATTACTCCTTCATAGAATGTGTTCCTCGACCTTACCAAGGTTGCACTTTCATAAGTCAACTGATTCCATTTCATAGTATGAAAGTGCAACGATGGGGGTGAGTTTACTCCACTCATGAAAACACTTCTAGACACCGAAATAGACATATGGTGACTACATACATCCATAACCAACATTCAATCGATATTCATATCTAAAGGTACAAACATAGACAATTCATACCAAAAGAAAATATGTAACACGAGTTGATGATCAAGCAACTAGTATTCATTAAGCGATTGAAGTCAAACTGAAAAGAAAAGTATCTCTATTACAAGTTATTGAATTACATCGCATGAAATGAAAACATGGGTAGCGGGGCTACTCCCCGCACCCTAGTGAATGAAACTACTCGCTCATGACAAAGAAGGAGGCGAGAAGAGAGAGAAAGAACGTCATCTCCACGGAGGAGGGAAGGTTGAACCCTTGGTGAAGAGAGCAACGATCTTCGCACTTCGTGGTTGCCTTGATGAAGGATCTTCTCTTCCCACCTTCTTTGTTGAGGAGAGAGAAAGAAGAGAGAGAAGGTAGTTTGATGATGAGCACGGATCTCAAAACTGGCAGCCTTGGGGCAGTGGACGGAAGACCAGAGTGCTCTGGATCTGGAGAGGCAGCCTTTGGGCGTCTTGAAATTCGATCCCCTTGAAGTGACCCTTGAGGTCCTATTTATAGGCTCAAGTTGAGCCCAAACAGTCTTGAGACCGTGAGGCTTCTCGCGGTCTTGGGACCGTGAGGCTTCTCGCGGTCTTGGGACCGTGAGGCTTCTCGCGGTCTTGGGACCGTGAGGCTTTTCGCGGTCTGGGGACCGTGAGGCTTCTCGCGGTCTTGGGACCGTGAGGCTTCTCGCGGTCTTGGGACCGTGAGGCTTCTCGTGGTCTTGGGACCGTGAGGAGTCTTTGTAATTTTTTTTTTGTGTTTTCTGTAATGGAAAGATAAGAAAAGTTAGTTTATTGATGTATCTGCAATAAAGTAAGAGAGTTTAATAATTCTATTTAGTTTATCTAAGAAAGAGTATGGAAAACTAAAGATAACTAATAAGATAACGTCACAAAATGGGAGGTTATCATGACTGCATAGCATCAAGACCTCATCGGCCACATTGAATCAAAACTTAGCAACCACTAAAATAAAAATTCTTAGCGACCTCATATAGTACAAAGCCTTGGTGACATTCATGCACTCAAAACCTCCGTGACCATGAAGAGACAAAAATATCATCAACCACTAAGAGACCAAAATAGGTTGGTTACTACCAAGAATCCAAAAGGCCATCAAGTTGCATCACTAGGAATAAGATCATCTCAAAACCCTAATTTAGCAACCATCATTTGAGAGAGCAAAACCATCATTTCCACAAGCATGCAAGCACCAAGAACTTCCATTAACAAGCAAGATTAGTGCATAAAGTTTAGGGTTCACCCCAAAAGAGTTGTCTACTCAAGAACAATCATGCAACACAAACCCTAGATAAAGTAAGCATCTTCCCACTTGGAGCAACATTTTAGGGCAAGATCATGTACATGTAAAGCAAAAGTAAGCAATAATCATGAAGAAAGTTATATAACTCGCCTTAGAGATGATGAAGCAACTTCAAACATAAAGGTAGCTTGAAGAAGAGAGGTAGGAAAACCTAGCTTGAGCACTCCTCTCAGTCAAGCTAACTTCTTCTCCAAAAAGGAAGCAAACCCTAGGTTGAAGAGGAAAGAAAGAGAGTGTCTTCAACCTCTAGATCAATATATACCATGAAACCGACCAAGAAGAAGAGAGGGAAATAAATGGAAGCAAGGAAAATGTAGGTAAAGAGGGAGATGTCACTTACCAAGACTAATAAGCAAAGCAAGGAAGCTCCACACGGACAAGGAGAAGGTAGATATGAACCCTAGATCAACATGCAAGGCAGATCGGTCAAGCTCCTTCAATTTGAGCTCCTCCTTCTCCACCAAATAAGGGGGACAAGCTCCAAGAAACAAAGGGAGAATAAAGAGGAATCTAGGTGTGTAAAGAGGTTATTTGCATGCAAGGAGGGAGGTATATATAGCTTAGGATGGAAGAGAGAGAAAGGGGGTTAGGTGCCAAGCCAAGATTGCCATGTGTCTAAGAGATCTCATCCATGCAAGCACCTCACTCGTGAAATCAAATCAAATACAAATCAGGAGATCAAAACAAGAAAACTCATCAACCAAGGTGGTCCAGAAAAACATAGCGACCACTAAGCATTCTTTGCGACCAAGATGATTAGAAAAGTCATCAACCGCCAATCCTAGATGTTGGCAGCCAAGATGAGTCAGAAACCTTATCCACGGCCAACCCGATATGGATCAAGAAAACTTCATAGACATCCAAAACTTAGGACCATAAGAAAGTGTGGGGATCGCCAAACTAGGTAGCTCATACTCAAGGTCAAACATTGACTTAGGGCATCCATGCAAACCCTAATCTCATCACAAGATACCACCACTCAAACCAAGGTGAGATAAGGTACCCCAAAGTGAAACCATATAAAACATTATGTGAAAACATGTGAGGCACAACAAGCATGTGAAAAATTGCAAGGAAAACCTTAGATATGGGCACATTGTAATTAGGTCCAAAACAAGAACATATATGCACAACTTGCTCAAATAGTGTCCAAACTGGACCAAACTTGAAACATAATCTTGTTACATGATATCAAAGCATATCACAAGGTTTGATTGAGGATTTAGGCATTTAATTATGATAATAATATCATGTTCCACCAAAAAGGAAGGTTAGGGATCTTACAACCATAAACCCCTAATAAGAATTTTGCCCCTAAAATCCTACGCAAACAAAGATCGGTACTTAGTACGCATCTCATCCTCTAACTCCCACATGGCTTACTCCACATCATAATGATGCTAAAAAACCTTAAATAAGAACATATCCTTCTTCTTCAACTTATTTACCATCCTATCCAGGATTAACACAAGACCTTCAACATAGGACATGGCCTCATCCAACTCAACCTCCACTGGATGCAATGTTTGTTCTGTATCAAGGTGACACTTCCTCAGCATGGAGACATGGAAAACATTATGCAACATGTGAAACTTTGGAGGTAACTACAACTTGTATGCCACCTTCCCAACACTTGCCAAAATAGGATATGGTCCCATAAACCTAGGAGCCAACTTACCCTTCTTACCAAACCTCAGAACACCTTTCTAAGGGGAACCCTTAAGATACAGTCGGACTCAAACTTGGAACTCAAACAGTGTGCGATGGTTATCACCATAAGGCTTATGTCTATCCTAAGTTGCCTTCAGCTATTGTCGTATCATTTTGATCTTCTCTATAGTCTATTGTACTAGCTCAGGACCCAAAATTTGATACTCACCTGTCTTATACCAACAATGAGGTGATCGATAACACCTCCCATAAAAATCTTCATAAGATGCCATCCCTATACTCCTTTGATAATTTTTGTTGGAAACAAACTTTATCAAACTCATATGCACATCCCAACTACCAAGAAACTACAATACACATGATCTCAATAGATCCTCCAACGTCTAAATGGTCCTCTCTGACTGAACATATGTCTGTGGATGAAAGGTTGTGCTAAACCTCAGTTGTGTCCCTATAGTTGCATGCAGATGCTCCCAAAAATGACTTGTAAATCGTGGACCTATATCAAATACTATAGTAGCTGGAATGCCATGCAAAAGGACTATCTGATCAACATATATCTTTTCCAACTTCTCTAATGTGTACATCACCTTAACTGGGAGGAAGTGAGCTGACTTGGTTAATATGTCAACTATCACCCAAATGAAATAATGACTTTTGTCTGTCCTAGGAAGACCAACCACAAAGTCCATGGTAATATGATCCCATTTTTACTATAGTATTGGTAAAGGTTGTAACGTTCCTACATGCTTCTGATGATTTTCCTTGACCTACTGACAAGAAGGACACTTAGCAACAAACTATACCACATCACACTTCAAACCTGAGCACAAGTACAAATCCTTCATATTATGGTACATCTTGGTACTTCCAAGATGCATTGTGTACATCGAGAAATGAGATTCCTCAAGAACCATCTTCCTCAGACCATCGGAATCTAGAACTACTGTCTTGTTGTGAAAGCAAACTATCTCATCCTCTGTATCATGTAAGTCATCATACTTCCTACTGCCAAACTCTGACCTAATATTCTACATCTTGACATTACTCTTCTAAGCATCATTGATCTACTCTATCAAGGCAGGGTTCACCTACAAATGTTCCAACATCCCTACTAACAAGGAAACCTCCAACTGAACGTTCATCTGACAAAGTGACACCAACATGTCCCACTTATGACACACCACAGAGTGTAACTATGCATTGTCTACAAATGATGGAAAAGATGACTTCCTTCTCAACGCATCAGCCACCACATTTTCCTTCCTTGGATGGTAGTCTATCATGCAATCATAGTCGTTGATCAACACCATCCATCTTCTCTATTACATGTTCAACTCCTACTTCGAGAAGATACACTGAAGGTTCTTGTGGTCGGTGAAGATCTAACACTTCCCTCTATACTAGTAGTGTCTCCAAATCTTCAAGGCATGGACCAATTCTACAAGATCCATATTATGTGTTGGGTAGTTCTCTTCATGTTTCTTAAGCTGTCGTGAAGCAAAAGAAATCACATTCTTATCCTGCATCAACACACATCCCAAGTCATTCTTTGAAGCATCACAAAAGACAATGTAGTGTTTCCCTTGCTCTGGAAGAACTAACATGGGTGCACTAGTCAACTTCTCCTTCAACAACTGAAAAGAACATTGATACTAGTCATCTCAAACTAAAGAAACACCTTTCCTAGTCAACTTGGTTAGGGGTAATGATACAACACTTAAATTCTTTATGAATCTCCTGTAGTAGCCTGCCAAACCTAGGAAACTTCAAACTTTTATTGGTGTCTTGGGTTATTCTCATTCCTCTACAGACTCGACCTTTTTTTGATTCACACAAACACCTTTAGAAGATATAACATGACTAAGAAAAGATGCCTCAGTCAACTAGAAGTCACACTTACTGAACTTGGCATACAACTTGTATTGTCTCAGCAACGTCAATGCCTAGTAGAGATGTTGCTCATGTTGTTGACTATTTGTAGATTTTATCAAGTACCATCAATAAAAATGACCACAAACTAATCCAGATAAGGTCTAAGCACCTTGTTCATCAAATCCATGAAAGTTGTCAACGTGTTGGTTAACCCAAACGGCATAACCACAAACTCGTGGTGACCATACCTACTCCTAAAAGTAGACATGGGTATGTCATCTACCTTGATCCACAAATGGTGATAACCTATCCTCAGATCTATCTTGGATAACACTATAGCACCTCTCAGTTAATCAAACATATCATCTACCCTCAGCAATGGATACTTTTTCTTTATCATGACCTTATTCAGCTGTTGGTAATCTATACAAAGCCTCATGGAACCATCCTTCTTATTCACAAACAACACGGGAGCACCCTGACCGGCCTAAATCGCACGTCCTAAAATTAGAGGCGGATTTGAAGAGTCAGACTTTTACATTTATAACCTGAAACCTTCTAGGCCCCCACAACTTTGTTTACGGGGTCGAAGTAGACATACGGGGTCGAACACAGGGACAAGGGTGGTAGTGTTGAGAACACAGAATCGACACATTACACTCCATCAAGGGCAAGGAGATGATAAAATTCCGCAAAGGAAACAGCAGGATAAGATCGATAATAAAAGAAAACTATCTCTAAGCGGAGCTACAAGGAAAATTAAGGTTTTAAGCATTTATCACTTTTTAGGGGTTTTCGTGCAACGGAAACATAGAGATAATACTAATGTTATAGCAAGGTACGAAGGAGAAAACTTCGGTAAAACAAGCGGCATCAGAAAAATCCTATACCCCTCCTCTCGAAGTGAGTACCCCTAACCAAGCATCAACACCCCTCTCGAGGTTGCTGGACTTAAGTTAGAGTGGAAAGGTTGCTAAGGCAACTCCGATTCTGGGCACTCTCATACTCCAGAATCGGACCAAACACTAGAGCCACAACACCTCTCTCAAGGTTGTTGCAATGGGAAAACACGATTCGGTAGCTAATCGAAACGTGATCCAAGTGTACAAGCTAGAGTTCAGATGTTAAACATAGCAATCATCCCACAAAGGTACCAAACATAGAGCAGTAGATAATTAAAACTCTTCTAATTCCATTAGCATAAAAAGGTCTGATTACATTGCATAAAAGAAGGAAGTAAATGACTGAAATAAGTAAGATAAGTGTCACCTTCTTGATTTTGAAGGGCGACGGATAACAGCAGACTTTCCAGCCTGATACCGGGCAGGGGGCCTTGCCCGATACACACGTGTCGGGAGGCGCACCCTCTCGGGCGACACGCTCACGACGGGTGCATGTATCGCGTGGGGGTGTCCTGGCCCGATACGATCATGTCGGGCGGCACCCTCTCGGGTGATACGCCGTGACTGGTGATGCGTATCGGGGTTCGGTATCGTGTCGGGCTAGAGTGTTGCTTCCAGTATTGGGTGCTTCTATCGGTCATCATGGTTGGATGATATCGGCATGCAGTGGTGTTCCGACCCAACCCTAAGTGAACCATTCCCTCCCTCTCGGGATGGGGAAGTGCTCACCTAGAATCTCCCAGTGCACCCTGAGGCACGACACACGAGCGCCAGATGCATTCCTTAGTTAGCTTTCGAGAGGTTCCGACCCGTCCCATCGGAGTCCCGTAGCTGCTATTTATAGGCAGCAGTTGGAGGAAGATATGGTGCTCCGAATGCCACGTCCTTCCTTCAGCTCCATTATTGCGGCCTCAAGAATGTCCGATATGTATGTCGCCCGGCACCAGGATGTCGGGCTGTCGGTCGTCGTGATGAGTGGCGCCTACCGGTGGGTGACCCGTATCGCCCGACACATTTCTACAGTCGTGGCGGGTTTCGGCTCTCTGTCGGGTAAACTGTGTATCACTCGTCTGCTTCCTCCTTGCGCGGCACCCTCGTGTCGCGCGACAGTGTATCGGGCAGTGATTGTATCGGCTGGCAGGTTGGTAAGGAGGCTGATGTAGGTGGAACGTGTTCTTGGGCCGGGACGGGCCTTTTTGCCGATAAAAGTGTTAAAAACCATGGAAAACTCTACAAAAGATGACAAAATTGAGTTAATAGCGTCGCGTGGCCCGTTTATTCAAAAACACTATAAAAAGGAGAGGAAAATAGTTTAAAAGGGCAGTTTTGATAACAAAATAAGGGCCAAAAACATCACAAATTTTGGTGTTATCAACTCCCCCAAACTTAGCATTTTGATTGTCCTCAATCAATCTTTATACTTTGTTTTGTGATGCTTCTTCTTAACCGGTACGGTTTTCAGACCATGAGTTTAGACGAGTATTGAAATGCCTTTAAAGAGAACACTACCCTACCATGAACAACAGACTTTGCCTTTCCTGCCTTATTTAAGCAAAAATTGTTCTCCACAGCTTCAGCGAGACTTGGGTGCATGATCTCGAAGTTAGCTTTCACACCAAACAGCTTTTTGGGAGCAGAAAGTTGTGTGTTGGGTAGGCTAAGGCTTTTTGGGTTTTTCTTCTTGTTTCCCATCAGTCCATCCAGGTACGGGTCCGTTAGCGGGCGAGTGGTCCCTGCAGTCCAAGCCAGTTGGCTTTAGAGCAGTGATTTCACATCCTACGTACCACTGCCCCGGATCTACCATGCCTAAAGATGGGTACTTTTGGAAAACAAGTGTATATATATTTTTTTCTTTTCTTTTGGCACAACTCTCATGCTTTTATTCACTCTCATAAGGCTATTCTCTCTTTTGGGATTTTGTTGGGTAAGGGAAAATAAGAGGAATTTTCGTTGTTTGGGCAGCTTTTTCCTTCTGCATACACATCTCTTAGCTGATGCAAGATTATTTTTCAAAATTTTTAGCGTGGAAAGTCGTCGTCTTTTGTTGTTTGAGGCAGCATTATCATAAAGACATGACAAAACTTGCATCTCCTTAGGCACATAGAAAACAACTGGCAAGAAGTCGTATCTGGTTTTTACTATATAGTGTCTTTGTACATAAGTATGGAGACAAAAATAAGCAAAAAATTTCAAAATTTTATATGGTGAAGGAAAAGAACAAGAAGAACAAAAAGGGAAGAAAATTTGTTTTATACCTCCCTCATTGGTACATGGTACCCCCCCAAAACTTACTCCACACTCTGTCCCAAAGCTGTGAAGAAGATAAGGTGGGGTAATGCAAACCCATCGAGGGTTAGATGGTGAGCGCGCCTGCGCTAGATAGAAGCTCCCACACATATTCTCCTCATTTGTTATGATAGTCGATGTGGTGGAGCTGGTCAGGCGTCGCTTCATTCGATATCCATTCCAGCACGAAGATGTCACAGTCATTGGATAGAGGAATCTGTTGTGGATTGCAGTGGCAGAACTGGAGCTCGTTCCATTTGCTTGCTACTGTGTCGAGGAATGGTTGTATCAGCTTTGCGACATTCTCGTAGTATTTTCGTACTAGGCGCTTGAGGGAGGTCAACGGTGCTGATGTACACTGCATCAGATGGTCTTTGTTGCTATCCGAGCTGTTGTAAAAGATTCCTGCTCATTGGCGAGTGTACATCGTCAGGAGCGTCCAGTGGTTGTAGTGCAGGATGGGTAGGAAGATTGTGTGTGGAACCCTGCATTCCAACTCTGCCAAAAATTGTTTCTGTGCTCCTGTTTCATCGGCAAGGCAGATGTCGTTGAACAACAATGGATGAGCAATGTATGCATGTTCGAACTTTGTTTGTATTGTTTGGATGTAGGCGGCTGCCACTGATATCGCCAACATTCCTCCATCTTTTACCATGTCCCTTAAGTCATTGACCGGGACTATGACATCACCTGCCTCATAGATTACGTTTTCCGGGGTAGAATTAGCTAACTTCAGAAGAATTTCATTAACCTGCTCCTGCGTGAGTGTAGAGCACGAGAAGCGGTCGAAGTTGTTGATCAATTCTTTTGAAATTTCAGGCGAAGCAGGGTTTTCGAATCTGTGCACTGCCCGCAGGATCTCCAACTGCTTGCCTGCCCCGTACATGTCTTTTTCTACCTCAACTTCCTTCTCTGGAGTGTTGCTGGACTGCAAAGATTCATCTTCTAGGTCACTGTCCAGCAGTCTCTCTGGTATCCCTACGTCTTGGAAATAGTGCTCGTCTTTGATCAGCAATAGGGCATATACGCTCCTGAGGTGGTAAAAGTTTTGGTCCCTGAGATGCCTTATGTATCCGAAGATGTTGAGCAACTCCATGGCACATAAGACGATGAAGGTGTTGTTTCCCTTCCCTCTTCTGTTTGGATGGGGAAGTCTGCGATGGAGAAGAAGTTCCAAATGCCGTTGTGACGTTGGGCTCCTTTCTTGATGGCTCACAGAAGACGCAGTGGTAGAAGCCTAAGGTGTTTGTCTTCCGGGCGGCTGAAGATATTCCCGAAGCGTGGCACCTCATTGTTGATGCAGCTAAGCAATCGGACGTCGTGGTTCCTGAGGTCTGCCACATAGAGAAACCATACGTTCTGGTGCTTGTACGGGGCCAACACAATGTTTGTGTTGTGTTCTTCGATGTGTTGTAGCATGTTGGCCACCGCGATGGAGTTTGGCACTCCCATCATTAGTCTTCTTGCCAAGGTCGAGGTGGCATTGTATACTATTCTCTGACCTGTCGCGGTGCTGATATTCTCCATTATTGCGCCTTCTAGGACCCTGAACAACCTTTTGCCGATGACGGCAGGCGACCGGAATATGCTTCTAAGTGCTCCCCGTCATACGGAGAAGTAGTCGTCGCTCCAGACGACGTCTTCTTCATCTTCCTGCGACCTCAGAACCTTATTCAGCAACTTCTGGTCCCTGATCGTCAGGTAGCCGATGACCCTTCTGTCGAAGTCAGTCATCTCGAAGGAAGGCAGCTCTGACGGCGCAGAGAACGCATCTGCCGCCGAGCGTCTTCCTCTGGGGAGATGCCTTTCATTGGCGGAATGTATATCTCCTCCCTCTCCCTCTGACTCATCAGAAGAGTCCTCCTCGACGCAGATGTCTTCATTATCATCTTCAGCTTCGTCCAGGGGAACTGAGGGAGACGTTTCTTCTAAACCGCAGGAGCTCGCATGTGGTGCTGGAGCTCCGTTGGCTGACCTTTGTCGCATCCCTTCCTTGGGCGTTGTGGATGACCCGCCGGAGGAGGAAGAGGACGATGGTCCTGATGAGGTTGCCGATGAGGAGGGTGGAGAGCCTCCTCTAGGAGGTGATGGAGACCTTCTCGGCTGCCTTCGGCGGGGATGGTCGTCCATTCTGTTCAGCCTCTTCTCAATCTCGTCGAAGCGCTAGAAGGCCTGCTGAAGAGCGGCGTTGAATGCCTCTAGTTGGTCAGGAGTTCCAACTAGAGTTAGCAGTGCCTGCTCCTGGTCATTTAGCCTCTGCTGGAAAAAAGAAAACTTGTGGGTCAGAGAAGTAAATGTAGCTGAGTGGTTGTCTATTACCTCCCGCAAGTGGTCGAATTCATGCCCCGACATTTTCCCGAGTGACAGAGGGGCTCCTACAGATCTCCCTCTCGTCCCCTCGATACCTCCCTCGCGCGAGGGTCTACCTGACGAGGTAGAACCTATCTCGATCGTTTGCGAGGTGGATGCTTCTAGGCGAGGCGTCGGCACCCTTGCAGCCGCCTTCGTCTCGCCTCCTTGTGGTGGTGGAGAAGGTTGTGATGTGGGTGAATGCTGCTCCACCTCTACATTGTTGGAGATCTCATCAGCAGCTACTAAGGGAGACATTGGCGGTGGTGTCGGTGTTAGTTGTGCAACTCCGAGCTCCATTTCGAGGATCTCGGCGAACACCCTAATATCGGAGTCTGGTTCTTCTGCCTACAAAGGCATTACAGGAGCTTCGGGAGTTGTGGTTGTCTCTCCCGCGACAGCTCCCGTAGTTACCTCGGCGACCTCAACGATCATCGGTCCTTTCTCAGCCATGGCAGATGTTGTCGTTATTATGGCTGGTATAGCAGGAGTGACGACAATGCTATCAACTACTGTCGTCAGTGGCTCTGGAGCAGTGGGCTGCTCGGCAGGGGCTGCTGAAGATTTGTCCTGCCGAGTGTCAAGAGGGATGGTTTCTCCTCTTGCAGCTGCCCTTTCTTATATTCTGGTGGTGGCGGCATACGCTGCATCTACCGCCACAGCTTCAATTTCTGCTGTGGTGAAGACCAGCTTTTCTGCGTCGTAGGCGGCGCAGCGAGGGAGCGGGAGGAGGATGTTTGTCCTTGCAAACTTGTAGAAGTAGCTTCACCCCTCCTTCTTTATGATGCTTGCCCTCATAAGGTACTTGAGGTCGATCAACTCATCACCCCTTGTCCTCGACAGACTGTGCGGCTCTCGTGGGTACCCAAGTCCAGCTGCGATCAGGTTGATGATGCCACCCATGCAGTATTCCTTGGTGGCATCCTTTATTGGGTGCAGCCTGTTCAGCCGAAACTGCCCCAGGTTGATTACCTTGCCCTCCATCATGTGCCACATTATGTGGAGTTCTTCGGTGTAAACATTGATGGATTCGTTCTTGCTGAATAGCAAGCATGCCACCAGCTTGTGCACTATCCTCCAGAAGCATGAGTGCACAGCCGCCACCTTGCTTCCCGGCTTGAATGATGATTCTCCGGTCAGCCTTTTCCAGAGCTCCACAAGATTGAACCCATCTCCTTCGGTGATCTTCTCATCGTTATTCAGCAGCTTCTCTTCCTCCTCGCTGGAGGAGAAGATCTTGTTGAGCAATTTCTCAGAGATGGCGTGCTCTAAGTTATACAGCCGCCCTTGCAGTCTGTCTGCTCCGCCGTATTCTTCCACTTCCCCAGCAGTATTCTTCATGGGTCGGAGAGACGACATGAACTCCCTCGTGAGTTCGGTGTAGGAAGCAGAATGACTGAGGCAGATCTCCCTCAGTCCTGCCGCGGTGAGGATGCTCTCCAGTCTTTCGAAAATACCCAGTTGAATGAAAGAAGACTGGTGGCAGAATCTACTCGGTCTGTAGAGCTTGGTCCCCAATTCTGCATACCGGCATCTGTGCTCATCATCTCTCAGCACGAACCTTCCTGGCGTGTGGTCCAGGGGTTCCGCCGCCACTTCTTCTGTTCTTGCCCTCTTCTCAGCAGTCGATGGCCCAACCGCCTCAGGATGAGGGCATTTCTGCCCGACCGTTGTCGCTTCAGCTGCGGCTTCAGCGTCGATTCTTCTGCCGTGTTCGTCAACTCGAACTACGGTCTGCTTTGTACGGGCCATGTCTGTTAGCATTAAACAAGTTTATTAATCAATTAAGTGTGCTGATATTAGGTAAGCAGAACTAAAAATTGATACTGAATGCACGATAAGATTCGGCCCAATACAATATCGGGGTTTTAAAGACGAAGCTTTCAAAGACAAAGCCTTAGAAATTGACACCACTGTATCGGGTGATACGAAGCTTTCAAAGACGTAGGCTTGTGCCCGATATAATATCAGGGTGTCGTCCGACAATAAAACAAGCGAGGTGGCACAAGGATGGGCGACACGGTTATCGCCCGATATGGTGTATCGGGCAAGCGTGTGCTAAAGGTGTGTCGCGCGACACATGTGTCAGGCGATACAAAGAAGTTCAGCTAAAAGTCGTATGTCCGATACGTTAAGCGATGGGGAGGTCGTGTCGGGCAAGGCAGAACGATATGGTTGTTGGGCTATACCTTTGCTGTTTTCTAAAGCTTTCCGCACGGCACGAGAGCAGAAGGAGGCTGCACGACATGGGAGCAAAATGAAGGAAATCACAGCACGATACGGGTAAGTGAAACAGTAAAGGCAGTAGCCCGACACGGTAAACTCTCCATACTATATATAGCGATCTCGACCGGGGGTAAAGAGGGTAATTCTGGACACATGCCGGTCGTTGGGATAGGCCATTCCCGAGACGGACAGTCCATCTGTCGGCACAAGGATAATTACTCCTCTTGTACGATACAGGTGCACGCTGCCCAGGAATGTCATCTGTCACGGCCTTTGTGATGCCCGAAATACTATCCCCCGATATGAGGGTGTTCTACACGTCGGTAGAGTTGTTGCCCGATACGAAGACTTCAAAACAAAAATCAAGATGAAAAACTTAAAAACAAGTCCGGAAAAAGGCAGTTGATGAGTAAAACATCATTGGCCTAAGGTTAAGCTCCCGGCCTCAGATAGTATTACCCATCCTGGTCCATGAAACAGAGCGGTGGCCCATAAAACAATAGAGTCAGCGCACGCATGTGCTGACTCGGGCCTTATTACAGTCCAAATGTTCGTAATGTTTGTTTTGTAGGAAAGTAAATAACATCCTATTCTAGGAAAAATAAAAAGCTCGGGCTGCCTCCCGAGGAGCGCTGGAGTTTGCGTCGCCAGCTCGACCGATTCAGGTTCTTCACTTCTAGCTTCATGCATCATCCATCTCCTGCAACTCGATCCCTGTCACTATCGATCACAGCCCTGCCTTCTTAGAGGTTTCGGTGTTGGATGGTATTTTGCCCGAGGGATTCTTTATTAATTCGGCCATCTGAGCTAATTGCTTATCAATGTGGCATTGATGTGTCTGCATATCCGCCATCTGGACCTACAATGAGTTCAGAACACCCGAATTTGAAAGAGCACTCTGCGCCAACTGGTTATTAATTGTGTCCTGTCTTTTTACAAAATCAAACAGTTGTCTGACTACATCTGATTGGTTTGGAGCCTTGTCCTTTCCCTGCTCTTTGGCTTGACCTTGGTATTTAACTTGTTCTTGGAAATTTCCTTTGCTTGGCTGGAAGGGGGTGCTTTTGATGAATTGACTCTGCCCTCCCCTTTTCTCGAAGGCTTGAGGCGGCTTGGAGGAGGTATGTAGCTGATGGGAGTTCTCAGCTGCATCTTTGTTGCCATAACTGAAACCAAGATGATCTGGCCTTTTGAAATTTACGAAAGAGACATTCTCAGTCTCCTCAGCCTCAGAGTCAGATTTGCTAGACTGGTCAGGGCGGGTGTAGATACAGTTATCTACCCCGTGTCCTCCCTCCCCACAGGTAACACATTTCATAACCTTCTCGAATTGCTTTTTTCCCTTCCCACTGGACTCTTTCAGCTGCTTCACATCAGTTGCGATCCTCTAGATCTGAGAAGTGATGGTCTCTAGGGCCTTGGATTCCAGAGAAGGTTCTTCGCCAGCCTTCTTAGCTTGTCCCCTGTCAGATCTATCATAGTCAGTGTCGTCTTGCAGCTCGGCCATGTTTTTGATGATCCTCTTAGACTTGCTTGGCTTCTTTCCCAGAAAGTCACTTCCTGCTGCCGCATTCAGTGAAACCCTTTCCTCGGGGGTTAAACCGTTATAGAAGGTGGTGACCAAGAAATCTTTCTTAAAATTGTGATGAGGGTAGTCCCTCTGATATTCCTGATATCTTTCCCATGCGTCGTGGAGGTTCTCGTTTGGCTTTTTCATGAAGGAAGTTATCATTTGTCTGTTCCGCACGGTCTTCTCAGTTGGATAGAACTTGTTTACGAAGGCGTCCGCCAATGCTCCCCATCCATTCAAATCTTGGTGGGGCAGCCCCAGATACCATGATAGAGCCTTATCTTCCAAAGAAAAGATGAAGCCCTTGCAATAGATTACCTCTTGGGGAACTCCCTGCATCTTGATGGTGTCGCATATGTTTTTGAAAGCGTCCAAGTGGTGATAAGGGTTGTCATTCTTAGAACTCCCTCTAAAGCTTTTATTCTGAATCATGGAGATAACAGATGGCTTGAGCTCGAAGTTGGTGTCGTTGAATCGCGGAATGACGACAGGGCATCTAGAATTGTTAGCTTTTGTGGAAGCTAACTCTCTTAGAGTCTTTTCTTCTTCATATGAATCGTCGATGTCGCTGTCTTCCTGGCACTATTCCTGATTATTTTGGTTCCTCTTGTGCCTCTGGTGATGACGGCGTCTATCTTAGCGATGATCTTCCTCAGACTGCTCCATTTCTGGGTTTTCAAGCTGATCATTGTCATTGTAGTGGTTGTTATCTTCTGACAGAGGCGTGTGAGGTCTAGCCCTCCTTTGGCGTTCGCCTTCAGAAAGAGGTTGTTCAACGCGAGGCAGCATGCTTGATGGTGTCGGTGCTCTATTGAATCAGAACGCCTTCCTCTGAGTACCTACATAGCATGTAAAAAAAATCAAGTTAGAAAATTGTTATTGATAATAGGAATTACTCATTTAGATAAAATTAATAAAGAAAGAAAGAAAAAGAGAGTGTTGTCAAGATCATTTCTAAGCTTGAGGCACTGGAGTGTAGGTAGTGGATTCGGGTTCGTCAACAGTACCGTTTTGCCTTGTCCCCGGCAACGGCGCCAAAAAGTTGACCGGCCTAAATCGCACGTCCTAAAATTGGAGGCGGATTTGAAGTAGTCAGACTTTTACATTTATAACCTGAAACCTTCTAGGCCCCCACAAATTTATTTATAGGGTTGAAGTAGACATATGGGGTCGAACATAGGGACAAGGGTGGTAGTGTTGAGAACACGGAATCGACACGTTACACTCCATCAAGGGTAAGGAGATGATAAAATTCCACAAGGGAAACAGCAGGATAAGATCGATAATAAAAGAAAACTATCTCCAAGCGGAGCTACGAGGAAAATTAAGGTTTTAAGCATTTATTAGTTTTTAGGGGTTTTCATGCAATGGAAATAGAGAGATAATACTAATGCTATAGCAAGGTACGAAGGAGAAAACTTTGGTAAAATAAGCGGCATCAGAAACATCCTGTACCCCTCCTCTCGAAGTGGGTACCCCTAACCAAGCATCAACACCCCTCTCGAGGTTGCTGGACTTAAGTTAGAGTGGAAAGGTTACTAAGGCAACTCCGATTCCGGGCACTCTCGTACTCCAAAATTGAACCAAACACTAGAGCCACAACACCTCTCTCAAGGCTATTGCAATGAGAAAACACGATTCGGTAGCTAATTGAAATGTGATCCAAGCGTATAAGCTAGAGTTCAGATGTTAAACATAGCAATCATCCCACAAAGGTACCAAACATAGAGCAGCAGATAATTAAAACTCTTCTAATTCCATTAGCATAAAAAGGTCTGATTGCATTGCATAAAAGAAGGAAGTAAATGACTGAAATAAGTAAGATAAGTGTCGCCTTCTTGATTTAGAAGGGCAACGGACAGCAACAGACTTTCCAGTCTGATACCAGGCAGGGGGCCTTGCCCGATACACACGTGTCGGGCGGCGCACCCTCTCGGGCGACACGCTCATGATGGGCACAAGTATCACGCGGGGGCGTCCTGCCCCGATACGATCATGTCGGGCGGCACCCTCTCGGGCGACACACCGCGACTGGTGATGCGTATCGGGGTTCGGTATCGTGCCGAGCTAGAGTGTTGCTTCCAGTATCAGGTGCTTCTATCGGTCGTCATGGTTGGACGATATTGGCTTGTAGTGGTGTTTTGACCCGACCCTAAGTGAACCATTCCCTCCCTCTCGGGATGGGGAAGTGCTCACTTAGAATCGCCCGGTACACCCTGAGGCATGACACGCGAGCGCCAGATGCTTTCCTTAGTTAGCTTTCGAGAGTTTCCGACCCATCCCATCGGAGTCCTGTAGTTGCTATTTATAGGCAGTGGTTAGAGGAAGTTATGGTGCTCCGAACGCCACATCCTTCCTTCAGCTCCATTATTGCGGCCTCAAGGATGTCCGATATGCATGTCTCCCGGCACCAGGATGTCGGGTTGTCGATCGTCGTGACGAGTGGCGCCTGCCGGTGGGTGACCCGTATCGCCCGACACACTTCTATAGTCGTGGTGGGTTTCGGCTCCCTATCGGGTAAACAGTGTATCACTCATCTGCTTCCTCCTTGAGCGGCACCCTCGTGTCACGTGGCAGTGTATCGGGCTGCCCTATCGGGCAGTGATCGTATCGGCCGGCAGGTTGGTAAGGAGGCTGATGTAGGTGGAATGTGTTCTTGAGCTGGGACGGGCTTTTTTGCCGATAAAAGTGTTAAAAACTGAGGAAAACTCTGCAAAAGATGACAAAATTGAGTTAATAGTGTCGCGTGGCCCGTTTATTCAAAAACACTATAAAAAGGAGAGGAAAATAGTTTAAAAGGGCAGTTTTGATAACAAAATAAGGGCCAAAAAATCACCAATTTTGGTGTTATCACACCCCACGGGGAAGTGCTCAGCCTGATGAAACCCTTATCTAATGGCTCTTGCTACTATTTCTTTAAATCTTACATCTCTATCGGTGCCATCTGGTAGGGTAATTGTGCTATGTGTTGTATTCCAGGAATAAGATTGATCTTGAAATCAATCTCTCTAGGAGGGGGGGGACACCAGGAAACTCCTCCGAAAAGACATCTTCAAACTCACACACCACATGCACCTCCCGGATACTAGGACCCCTCACCTTGGTATCCACCACACATGCCAAGAAATCCTCACACCCCTGTCTCATCAACCTCTCTGCTGTCATAGACAACACCAAAGAAGTAAGAAGAATCTTGCTATGTCTTTGGAAGATCCACGAAACATATTCATCACATAATGTCGCCACCTTGGAAGTAAAATCCAAAAAAACCTTGTACTTCTCTAAGGTATCCATTCCTAGGATCACATAGAATCCATGCATGTCAATTGGCATAATATCCACTTGAATGTTGTGTCCTGAGAAAGAAAGAATGCAAGATGGACACACCTCCCCAACTCCACGGAACCAACAAGAGGGGCTTCTATCCTAAGACTATCATATATACTATAAATAAGCATATTACAACTACTTATCACCTCTCTGGTGATAAAAGAGTGTGTTGCACTCAGGTCAACCAAAATAGATACAAAAATAAGAAGATAAGTCAAAACAAAAAAAGTTCAATCTGACCTTTCACAACTCGTAGATTTACCACTCCCTCTGGCTGACTTCGAGCATAGAATCTAGTCATCACCTATTGTTGTCCACGTCCTCTGCCCGATGGTCCAGATGACCCTGCATGTGATGCCTAATCACGTCCTCTACCACCACCACTATTGTATTACTTTTGCTGAGAACCTCTCTAACTCTACATCACCTATTGTGTCACTTCTCCATACTTTATTGGGAACGACCGCCTCAGATGCCCTACTTGTCCACACTTGTGACAAGTCCTTGATTAAAACTACAGCTTAGATGACCATGTCACTAACACAGATGTTGCATTCCATGCACCTGTTGATGGAAAAATGCAACCTCTGCCCTTACTCGGGGACCACTGTGATGACCCACTTGATATCAGTTAGAAAAGATTGATCTTTGATGCAACTATGGTGATGAGAACATTGGCTTCTTAAAGTCACCAGACGACTGCCCCTAAAACTGAGTTGGCCACTTTTTAGCATTGGCGTCACACTTCTTGATAGTAGACGTATCAATCCTCCTCACTGACTCCATAAAGGTAGAGAACCTCTCTTTGTTCTCTAAAGCAAACATTGTTGTTTTGAAATTTCTTTATTAGATAAAGTTGTCACTTTTATTGTGATATGTGAAAGAAGGTGAATATGGGCCTCGTTGACTATCTTGTAATTATAAACTTACCCTCGTAATAGGTTGTTTTAAGTATTTTTCTATATCTTGTTACTATCAGCAAGAACTTCTCCAATATACCCACTTTGAGGTATATTGCACCTAAACGCCTTATACCAAGTCTAAAGAAGAAGGTTGGGAAGAAAATAGGAACCATCATGACTTCTTTCAATACTTATATAGGAAGATGACATGTAGAGGAGAGGAGAAAATAAGAGAGGAAGGAAGAAGAAAACCCACACAATTTATTAGCAATTCCATTCCACAAAAATCTTGGAGATGTTCTTAAGTTATCCAACAAGGACATGAATTTCACCTTTAATCCTTCTCTTATGGTGATTTTTGTGAGCTAGGTTTTTGGTAGTGAAGAATAAAGATAGAGGTGTTTTGGGTTCCAAGAAAAAAAGTGCATATATTTATACCTTCTATTTTCTATGTCACATATTTTTGTGTTTTTCAGACAAAATTAATAGTTGGTCAACTTTCTAGGTAGGCGGCCCAGCTCAACAGGTAAATTGAAACAAAAAGTCATTGTTGGAATGGTTTCCAGCAAAATTTGGGGAGTTTCCCACAAGTCTGTTAGACTTTTGAAGGGTCAACTCAACTTGTGGACCCAAACTTTCATCATATTGATTGTTTATGTAACCAATGATCACCATAGCAAGCCCAAAGGTGGGATGGCCTTTTGTAAAATTACACCAACTTCTGATCTAACTCTAAAACATTTGTTTGAATCTCATAACACCCTAACATGAATTATACTCTTAGTTTTGACCCTTAAGTCATGTATTATTACACTTAACAATAAATTGCCATATTTTTTTACTTTTAAAACTATTAAAAATGAGTCTTATTTTCATTCTCTTGGATAACCAAATGATTCTAAGTTACCATATGTTTTACCAATAAAAATATAAACTACCATATTTTTACCACTAAAAATGTTAATAGGTGAGTCTTATTTTTGTTCTCTTAAATAGTTGCATGAACTCATATTAATGGCATATGATCAAATTAATTTATCACTTGGTATTATGTTAACACATATATCATTAGACATACAAGAATAATATCAATTGTGGTTCCAACTATAATGCATAATTAACATAATTTGTCCATCAAATTGTGTTCGATCATTGTAATCCATTCACATAGGTTTCAATACAAAAATTAGGTTCAGATAAGAACATAAAGAAACATATTATATGGTATTGATGGAAACTAATATAGGATTAAGTATAGTCTAGGATAGGGTTGTTATAAACCTACCATTCCTTGAGAAGTTACATCCTTAAAACATTTGAGAAACTGAGTGTGAACTAATAGCATCCCATTTTCTAGATCCCATGTGGCTTCTTTAACCTAGTGGTCCCTTCACAATACCTTAGTCATTGTTATTAACTTCTAAATTTACAATCCTAGATCTATATTGGTCATTATTGATATGTAGCATCTTCCACTATCTCTATATATGTTAATTGCAACACTTCTCTTGTTTCAGGATGGCATTTCCTTGGCATTGACCCATGAAGACACTATAAAGTTGTTACAACTATAGTGGTAACATTATCTGGTATGACACTTTCTTAATTATATCTACTATTTGGTAAGGTTGACATGGAAAATATCGCACTAACAAATTCACTCGGGGTTGAAATCCCCGAGCTTTTACCAAAACCTCATGCAATAATACCACCCGCAAGTGGACGGGTCTTATCATAGTATAGTTAAGGATCAAATCCCAAAGAACAACGTTTTTAAGAATCTTTGTCAGTCGAATCTAGCACTAGCAAGACTAATATTTAGAACGATTGATCGGGTTGTGGTTTATTAAACTATTTGCAAGAAAGTAAAAGAGCAGAATTAAAGTTTGTTCTAGATTAATGATATGGAATCACTGGGATGGTACCGGATTTCACCACCACTGCGCATGCAAACACATCCAAACATATAACATCCAGGCAAGAATCTAACTATCCAAATGGAGCCGATGTGAACCCTCTGTGAGGATAGGCTCACATAAGTGTCACCTTAGGTAGCTGATTTCTCATCACACTCCGGATCATTCACTTACGGCTCTAAAGATACAACATCCAATTGAGGTTGAGGGGCCCCCTTGCGGTAGGCACACAGAAGCGTCACCGTGGGCTAGATGGATCGTCCCCTCACGGATCACACACTTGTGACCTCAAGGAACCCTATCAGATGTCTCGTCAAGGAGTCAACTGTGCTAACCAACAAGTAGGTAGGTTATTAGTCTGTGAGCGAACATCGACGATAAACAAGGAAGATACAAAATCCAACTAAAGTTGCGGGCCCCCCTTGCGGGTACGCACACAGAAGTGTCACTGAAGGCTATATGGCTCGTCCCCTCACGGATCATACACTTACTACCTCAAGGAATCACATTCTATTTCTAGTTTGGGAGTCTACCTCATTAATCGACATTCTACCCTACATATAGAAGTTCTCACAACATAGGGAAGAACAAAATGAAAGCAAGTAGGTAATCAGACTACAAACATTATCAATTAATAAGGAAATGAAAAGTTATATACATTGCCTTGGAATGTTAAATGAAAAGACATGAAAGCATGGGCATCGGGGTCAGTCCTCACACCCCAGCGAAAGGGAACTACTCTCTCATGGTGCGAGAAACTAGAAGAATAAGATAGAAGGAAGATTTTTCCATGAGCGTGATGTAGTAGGTAGTCGTAGCTCGGTGAAGATGATGCGGTCTTCTACGTCGTGTCGGGGTAGATCTATACGAGGAGGGAGAACCATCAAGGTGGGCTGGGCAGACCTTCTTCTCCACCTTCTTTCTCTTCTCAACCTCCTTGCTTGCACCAGGAGGAGGTGTGAGTGGTGTGGCAATGGTTGAAGATGAGGAAGTGGTGGCGGTGTGGAAGGAGTGGATGAATATGAATGAAGTGGATGAATGTGGATGAAGTGGATGACGGGTGGATGCGCAAGCCTACCGCAAAGCTTGGCCTTGGAGATCGTCCTTCACCAGGGGATGAGTGCTTCTTAGGCATAGCCTGGTGGTGGAGTGGAAGATGAGAAGATAACGTGGATGGAGGAGTTGCCCAGGGGTCAAGTACTTCTCAAGCACAGCCTGGTGATGGAGTTGTGGTAGTCGATTAGAGGGAGCAGGGGTCGAGCTCACAAGTAGCAGTCTGGAAGCGTCCCAGATCTGATGCCCCAAATGAGGACCCTTGTGATCCTATTTATAGGCTTGGATGGGGAGCTCATGTTTTTGTTGTAAGTTTGCTCCAAACGGTTTGGAGCAAACGGTCTTGGAGACCGTTTGACATCCAAACGGTCTTGCTTTAAACTTTATACAGTTCTGGCTTGATCGGGTTTGAGTCTCTGTCCAAACGGTCTTGAAGACCGTTTGATGGCCAAACGGTCTTGGCTTCTAAATGGTTTCGGGACCCAACCGGTTCTGCTTTGATCGATCTTGATTGTCCGCATGGTCTCGAGTCAAATGGTCTCGAGTCTAAATGGTCTTCACTTCAAAAGGATTCTATTCCAACCGGTTTTGGAGACCGTTTGACATCAAAATGGTCTTGAGTATGTCCGCATGCCAAACGGTCTTGGAGACCGTTTGATGACCAAATGGTCTTGCATGATTGTATCCATACGGTTTTGATCTCTAACTGGTCTTGGAGATCGTTTGATGGACAAATGATCTTGCTCTTGATTGGTCTTCGCTTGATTTTCCAAATGGTCTTGAGTTCCAAACGGTCTCGGTTCCAAACGATCTCGGTTCCAAACGGTCTCAGATCCAAACGGTCTTCATTATCCAAATGGTCCTGAGGATCGATGGCCTCCAAACGGTCTTTAGCATCCTATCGGTTCTTGGTCCAAGCGGTCTTGAAACCGTTTGGGCTCATGCGGTCTTGAAACTATATGGGCTCAAACGGTCTTGAGACCATTTAGGTGAATGTCTAAGACCGAGGGGTCAAAACTGCATGGGCAGACCGTTAGGGCAAACTATTTGGTCAAGACCGATTGGTCAAGACCAAAGTTGAGAGGATCTTTGAGTGAATTCCATACGATGGTTGAGCCTTATCAAGACCTGCACAAAATCAATATAAATCTAGTAAATATTCTAAATAATTGGATCAATTGAGAAGTCATGCATTTTGTAATATTAAGAGGATGAAAGTGAGAGAATTGGATCGAATTAATCCCAAAAAGGCGACTGAAAATCATGATGAAAAGAGATTCATCAGAATACCCTGAACTTAAATGTTGCTCGTCCTCGAGTAACACAAAATCTGAAACAGTCGCCAAATGAATACTTTCTGATCATGTGATTGCCTCCTCTTCACATCACGATTGTTTTCCTTTTACTCTGTATGACTAAGCATCTCATCTTCCTGAGACCACTAAACACATCTTACCATATCTTCGTTCCTGAGTTCATTTTCTAATATCACTTCCTCCTCACTCTTTCCAACAACAAGCATTTCTAAGAGTTTTGTTAGAGTCCAGAGATACCCGTAGAACAACAACTGTGCACCTGATCTAACACTGGTGTATTTCAGGGTAGTGGAGGCATTCATTGTGCCATTAGGTAGAAAAGGGAGTGAAGGGTGTTATGGAGGGACAAATTAAATCTCTCCTCTATTCGACTCGAGATTATTATTACATTCTTTGCAATTTCATTGATTGCATTTTTTTGTGCGGAAATCTCCTCTATTCGACTCGAGATTGCATTTCCTTTTGTGTGCGCTTTGGCATCTTTTCTTGGTGGTACACCCCTATTTATTAGCGAGGGGTATGGAAGAAACGGATATAGAAAAAAGGTGGTGTGCCACCCCGAACTTAGGGTTTGGCACTATTTTGGCTATTTTTGTTTCTTTTTTTATGGATGGAGGGGTATGAAGATTATAGAAGAAGTGTAGAAGAGAGTTCATATCAGAATGCAACTTGATTTACAATTTAGTGCACCAGGTCGTTCTCTTTATCGTACTTTGTTCAAATAGTGCCTTGATGAGGAACCAGTGGTGATTCCATGTTATTGTTCCACTAGTCAGTTAGGAAGCACGACGTGTTTGATCCCTATCAGTTTGACAGACACTTGTCATTTTTGCATAAGTATCATGATGTTAGGATTCATAATCTTCACATGATGATTTCAATCAAAAGGCTAGTTTTCAGAAAAAGGTCCTTTTGAGGATCTGCTTCGAAAAAAAGAGGGTATAATGATTCAAAGAGCGTCAAAACGTCATCAAGTATCTGTTCAATTTCTTTATAAAACTTTTAAAATTTTGAAAATTTTGAAAATTTGGGTCAAAAATGCAACGATGAAATCTTAAATCTAAAATAGATGGGTGAAGGTAGAAAGTAAGATACGTACCACCCACCCTCCACCCTGAACATAGAAATTTGCTCGTCCCGAGAAAACTACAAATCCGAGATGGAGGGGAAAATTCATGCTCGTCAGACCACAAAATGTGGTTGCATTCCAATCAGCGTGCATCTTCCATCTAAAAATCTCAAAAATAAAGATTCATCGGAACTAAAGATGGCATCTCGGGATGCAATTTTTATTTATTGCAAAATTATCTAAAAATAGAAACAAAATTAAAAAAAAATTAATTCAAAATTAAAACTGAATATGAATTTATTTATCGGGTTGCCTCCCGACAAGCGCCTTTGTTTTACGTCGATGGCTCGACGTGGATACTGTCACCATGGTGGTGCTCTGAGTGGAGCTTGAGCTAGATTTGCATATCTTCTTTGAACAGTTGAGTTGTCATATTCTATTAGTGGTTCATTCTTTAACCATTCATTTACCCTTGCTTCGATCTGAGCCTTTTGTATTCTTCCCTCAACAGCATGAGTGACGTTAGAACAAAAATTGTAGTTGCTCTGAACGGCATCATTGATGAAGTAGTGTTGTTGAGGCTCGTAAGGAAAGTTCATTTGTTGATGCCCTATCCCTTCTTCATAGAAATTTTGCTCACAGATGTCCATCAAATATTGATCTGGGAGGTGGTCTGGGTAGAAACTAAAATCCAGGTCTTATTGAGGTGGAAAAATGAAACCAGTGGTCTCTATTTTTTGGGTTATCGGTGCATCCCAGAGGATAGTTGTTTGAGGGGATTCATTGATAGCTAATGTAACATCCCTGACCTGGGTTATGATTTAACCCTAGATTGTTTTGCTTAATAAGGTTAAGTAGATTCTTAATCTTATCTTGTGAAAAGTAATTAGGGCTCATGAGAAACTTATGTTTCAATTTTGGTCCTGTTTGAACAATGTTGAAGCAATGTTTGCTTATTTTGGACTAAAGTGCAAATTACCTAAGTTGAGGGGTTAAATTGCAAATTTCATATGATAAGATGTTCCTCTGATGTTGAGACATCATAAGGATGAATATGATGTAGTAGTATGGTTGCCACAAGCCTGGACACCAAGATAGAGCTTGTTGGACAATGTTGTGCATTAAAACCTAGTTTTGGAGTAAAGTGCAATTTACCCAAAATCTAGGGTTCAATATGCAAATTACCACTTCAACAAGGTCCCTAATGTTTCTTGGCATCATTTAGAGCAAATAAAATGAGATGGGTTCCTCATTTGAATTAAGTTGGAGGAGAGAGAATCTTGATATTAAAATAATCAAGATTAATGCCTAATTGAAACCCTAATTTGATTTAGGGCAAAAATGAATAAAAATAATTGAAGGGCTTTCAACCAAAATGTTTTGGGTTGATTTTGAATAAGGATGGACGTTCCTTTGCCAAGATAAGGAACGAAAATATCCTAAGTAGGTGAAATTCCACTCACCTTATTATAAGAAAAAGAAAACCCACTCACATATGGATATTAATATAATAAGCATTAAGGTGCTTAATTTGATTTTCTTTAAATCAAGGATAATGAAGGAGAATTAAAGGCAAAGGAAGGTGCCTCGTCCTTAAGGGATTTGAGGGGGAAGAGGCGGCCATATTTTTAGAATTTAATGCATTTTTATAAGGCATATTCTCTCTCGTCAATTTCTTTATAAAAAGTGCCATTTCCAAGCCCAAACCAAGGCCTTTTTCGGATTTTCTTCTTCCCCTTGCTTGAAAAACCGACCAAGGAGCTAGGGAGGAGCAGGGAGCACGTCCCCAACCTGTGGGTGAGCCCTTGACCTTCGTTCTCCTTGATTTCATGGTGGAAATCGAAAATAAATTATGGATTCCTTCTTATTTCGATCTCCTCTTCAACCCTAGCCAACTTTTGCAATCAAAAGCTTGAGGACGAGCCTAGGGGGAGTTGCAAGAGCTTCATCCACCATTAATGGCGTGAGCGTGGAGCTTTGGAGTTCAATTGCAGGCGGGTTTTATAACTCAAACCCTTAAACATTACTATTGCATCAATTCTCTATGCTTTGTTGATTGATTTCTTCAATTTGATACACTCTTGTTTCTTTGCTGCAATTTCCATCAAGAACGGTTGCTGTTCTTGGTTGTTCGAAGAAAGGGGATGATTACATCATCCTAGATGCTTATCCAAAGAAAATTACCAAGCAAAACCGTTTTGATAGCTACTCCAAATCGTTTTAATTTGATTGGCTATGCGGTTTCAGCAAACCGTTTAAGGGCAAACGGTTTGAGACCGTTTGGGAGAAAACGGTCTCAAGACCGTTTGAGATGGTTGACCAAGCGTTGACCGTTTGGGAATTTTGTTCCTATTTATGTAGGCTGATAACCCTCCAAATTTGAGGGATTAACTCCAAAGGAATCGTGAGTTGAAGCCTAATCAATCAGGGAAACCTAATTGGATTAAGTGCTGATTTTCAATCTGATTTAATTGAACGTTTTGGGCAAACGGTCTCAAGACCGTTTGAGTGCGTTGACCAAACGTTGACCGTATGATATATTTGTTCATAATGATGTTGGTTAATAACCCTCCAAATTTTAGGGGTTAACTCCAAAGGGATCATGAGTTGAAGGCTAATCAATTAGGCAAACCCTAATTGAAAACAGTGCTGAAATTCCAATGAGTTAAGTTGAGATTTTGGGTTGATTAGCCCAAACGGTATCAAGACCGTTTGGGGATCACCCAAACGGTCTCAAGACCGTTTGGGTATCACCCCAAGACCGTTTGGAGGTCTGGGGTCAAGTATAGTTGACCAATTGAAGGTCCAAAGGTACCAAATCATACTGCAACTAAATGCTGATTTGTTGATCAACTCGATAGACCAATCCATGATGATTTTTCACTAAAATCCAAAGGTTGGATGGGAAAACGGTCTCAAGACCGTTTGGAGCTCATCCAAACAGTCTCAAGACCGTTTGGTGGTCACCCAAGACCGTTTGGAGGTCTAGGGTTGAGTATAGTTCAGTGGTTGAAGGTCTAAAGATATCAAGTTGATCTGCAATAGATTGCTGATTTGGTGAGCACTTCAATGAACCAAACCCTAATTAGATTGCTTGGATTTGAGTGATATGATGGGAAAACGGTCTCAAGACCGTTTGGAGATCATCCAAACGACCTCAAGACCGTTTGGTGGTCACCCAAGACCGTTTGGAGGTCTAGGGTTGAGTATGGTTAGGTGTTTGAAGGTCTAAAGGTACCAAGCTGTTATACAATGCAATGTTGATTTGGTGATCAATCCAATGATCCAAACCTTAATTGGATGGCTTGGATTTGAGTGATATGATGGGCAAACGGTCTCAAGACCGTTTGGAGGTCATCCAAACGACCTCAAGACCGTTTGGGGTCAGTTCATACCCAATTTGGATGATGGTTCAATGGTTTCAATGCAACTAGTTCTGCATTGATTAGTGTTGAAGGATCATCGATTCCAAGCCCTAATTCAATTGAATCAAACCCTAATTGATGATCAATTGAGGGTCAATTGAGGGTCAAATCAGTTGTAGGTTGACCTATTAAACTCAATTGAAGTATGAGTATAGGTACAATTGATGATTGGTTCCATGATTTCAATGATTGAAGGAATCAACATTGGAAACCCAAATTCAATTGGATACCTCATGTTATTGAAGGTCCAATGGATCAAACCTTTTTGAAAACCTAATGTGATTAGGTGGGAGATATCTTTAATGGTACTAGTTATTAATGCATAACAAATGCATGGATCCAATACATGATGTAAACCCTAATTGAGGCTGATTCCATGTATAACCCTAATAAGAGGTTGACTACATGTGAAATCACTAATTAGGATGAATAGTAAACCCTAGCTGAGGGTGCATCCATGTGGAACCCTAATTGAGGGTGATTCCATGAGAAACCTTAATTGGGAATGAATCCCTAATTGCTTATAGGACCAATGACTTGGTACACTATGTTAATCATAGTTGTATGCATTTGATTGAAGGGTTGATGTGACCTAATCAAGTTGAAAGGATCAAATAATAGAATTCATATATATATAAATATGATTCATGTGATGATCCTATGTAGCACGACCGTGCAAGGCAGCACGGCCGTGGCGACTTTACTCTATACGACCGTACAGGGTAGCACGGCCGTGGTAGCTTCACTCTGCACGACCGTGCAAGGTAGCACGGCCGTGGTGGTCTATGCTTGACTTAGAGCTGAATTGAAAGTGAACTAACATGGTCGTTTTGTTAATTCTCAACTTAAGGATGAGAGAGATACTCATACCTTGTGATGATAATCATTTAATGATAATTGGTGAGAATAAATAAGTATGATTGAATACTTATGGTATAAATGTTGGCTCCTAGATGTGGGGAGCAATGAACTAGGGTTTGATCATTGATAATATGATCTTGAAAACCTAAATGGTTAATAATGGAAAACCCTATTCTTAATGAAGGGTAATGATATGTGAGAGAAAGCCCTAATTGATGGTAAACCCTAACCCTGGTAAGGGAATAGTGGTGTTACCCTATATTGCATGATGTGTTGTGAACTTGATAAGTCTATTATCATGTGTGACAATCATGCAGGTCTCATGAGTTGATGATTATAGCCAGGTATGAGCTATGATGTTTATTTGATAAGAATTGATTGGCCATCTGTGCCATTATGTTTTTGTTACTGAGAAAGAAGTAACAAGATGAGTTGGGCTTGTAAGCCTTTGTTTTAAGTTGTTGCCTAGTGAGAGGTGACAAGATGTGAATGGCCTTGTGCGCCATGTGAATAAAGTTGTTGCCTAGTGAGAGGTGACAAGATGTGAATGGTTTTGTGAGCCATGTGAATAAAGTTGTTGCCTAGTGAAAGGTGACAAGATGTACAGTGTTCTGATGAGCTATGTGTGATGGAAATCCAAATCCTGGTAAAGGATTAAGGGTAATACCCTTGAATTATTAATACATTGTTTTTGCATGGTATTGATAGATAATTGATGTACTGCTATTATATGTGCTAACCATGCAGGTATCATGAGATGATGAGCATAGCCAGGTATGAGCTATGATGTGTTATTAGTTTGAATTTGTTTATTGGGCCTTGTGTGCTATAATATACCTTGTGCCTGGTAAGAGGTGGCAAGAGAGTTAATGTGCATCAAGTGCCATGATGGATGCTTGTGTAGCAAGTATCATACTTACCTTGGTCAAATGACCTAAAGGTGTTAGTTACCTGAGAAAGAGGTAACAGTGCTCAAGTGATGAACAAAGGGTTTGAATACCCATGATTTCATGGTTATGGTATTGAAATTGTGAAAGGATGAGAAAAACCCAGTGGTGAAGTGAGGGATTGAGATCCCAACACTTATGAAAAGAGTATGGCTACGGGCCATGACTCCACATTGATAATGCCAGGCTTTAGATATATGATCTAAGCCTGAAGAAAGTTAATGCAGTGGTAATGATTCTGTTGTTTGAATAGATGTTATACATGTTCTTCCTATTCATTAAAGGATAAGTGACATGTTAATTCTATCAAGTAATAACTGCAATGCTTCTGATATAGAATAATGTTCTAATCTGTTAAACATTAAAATATGTGCTGTCAAATAGATATGATTCTCATGTTCATATTCATCTTCTCAAGTTGCAATAATAATGTTTCTGGCGGAGAGTTATATCTCTCGCTGGGGCAATTTTTATAATTGTCTCACCCCCGTGGGAAACATTTTTAGGTATGCATGAAAGGCAGAGCAGAAACCCTAGAACAGGGAAAGAGCAGCAGCAACAGCAACAACAGGGACAGCAATAAGATCTCAGGTGGAGATATTGTCTGTCTAGTCATATAGATAGTAGTCCTATGTGTCGTCTCTGTACTCTCAGGTCCTCGGAGTTTTTAGTCAGTGTTTTTGATATATCAGTCTGAGGTTTTGGCTTGATGCCTTGAGATTTGTATGCTGCCTGCATATATGTTTATAAGGCAGCTGATGATGTAGTCTCTGTAAAGAGATGGTATAGGATATGTACGTTTGAAACAGAATGTATATGATATACAATGGCATTTGTTGGAAAAGATTGCCTATGTGGGGATCTCTTTGCAAAAAGTTTTAATTTTTAGTGATTTTCGCTAATCCGCTGCTTGATGAACGCTTCCGCATTAGTTAATCTTGTTTTCACGAGACGGTCGTCACAGCTAAAGAATTACTGGAATGTATAACCATGGGGTTGGGAGGTGACTCCTCCACAATTGGTGGCGTTTCTTTCATTTCTACAAATACTGGTTCACTGTCAGCTTTCTCTTCCTCATGTTCTTTTTCTAAAGGAGCATCAGCTTTTGAAGAAAGGTATTTCCGCTGCATCTGAGTGAATTGATTAACACAGTTGATAAAATATGCTTCTTCTTCTTCTTGAGTGCTCCCCTTAGCACTTTTGGTTGCATAGAAATCAAAAGATTGGTTTCCAACTCTTAGGGTTAAAATTCCAGCTTCAATATCTATAAGAGCTCTGGACGTTGAGAGGAAAGGCCTTCCAAAAAGGAGGGGGTATCGTGGATTTTCCTTGTTATCCATTACTACAAAATTGCACAGGACATATAGATCTCCAAGCCTTACAGGGTTATCTTCTAAGATGCCGACTGGTTTGACCAATGAGGAGTCAGCAAGCTCAATGGACATTCTTGTGGGTGAGAAGTTGGTGAGGCCCAGTTTGTTGCATAGGTTGAGAGGAATGATAGAAATGCTAGCTCTGAGATCTGCTAGACCTGGTCGATTGACAACATCACTTATAGAGCAGTTAATTCTGAAAGTTCCTGGGTCCTTATGTTTTCGAGGCATCTTATCTGTCACTAAATTAGATGATGTTCTTCCCAGTTTCACTGTCTGATGGTCCTCAGTTTTTGGTTTCTGACTAAGCAAGAGTTTGAAGTACTTTGACCATTGAGGCATTTCAGCTATGGTATCTAAGAGTGGAATGTTGAGATGCAACTTTCTCATGATTTCCTTGAATTTGTTGAATCTAGTAGTTGCCACAGCCTTAAGTAGTTCCACGTGCCTCGGATTATCTTCTGGTTGCCCAGCCAAAACCCCAGCAGGTGGCTTCATGCTAGCTGCAAGTTGATCTAGTTGAGATTCAATAGCCTTCTGATGGGCTTGCTGGTTAGCTATCATAGTTTGTTGCGACTGTAACATCTTTTCAATGGTTAACAGTTTGTCATCAGAAAAGATGGTATTGGCTTGATGCCCTTGTTGAGGATTCTGGTAAGGAACTTGGTTTGGATCTTGAAACTGGTTCCTGTTTTGAAAATTACTTCTAAAGTTACCTTGATTCCCAAAATTCTATTGTTGGTTGTTTGGACCAAATGGATGTGAGTTTACCACCCCCAAAGGATTTCCATACTGAAAACCGGGATGGTTCCAATTCTGATTCAGGTTATAGTATCTTTGACCAGGGATAGTGTTGACAGCATTCAGACTTTCCATCTGGACATTATCTCTTTGTTCACTAACATAAGCAGTAAGAGATGATTCTATATGATCTTGCTTGGCAACTAAGAGTTTGAGGGTTTCGGCGATAGACTTGTATTCAGGAATAACTTCAGTCATAGCTACCTTTAATATTCCTTTTCCTACAGACCCGCCCCAGTTAGCTTGATTTTCAGCTCCAAGGTTGACAACCTTCCATGCGCTATCATAACTCGGACGCATGAAGTTTCCTCCAGATGAGGAATCTAAAAACCTCTTGATATCATCGTCCACACCCCTATAGAAGATCTCGATGAGTTGATTCTTGGGAATGCCATGGTGTGAACACTTTCGTAAAAGATCTTTATATCTATCCCATGCTTCAGCAAGGGTTTCTCCAGGGACTTGAGTGAAATTTGATATTCGTCCCCTGATTTCATAAGTAAGAGAAGGAGGGTAAAAATTTTCCAGAAAGACATTTTGAAGTTGTTCCCATGTAGTGATGGGTTCACATCGCAAGGAATTGTACCAACTTATAGCTCTATCAGCAAGAGAATACTTGAAGAGACGGAGTCGAATGGCATCGTCTGAGACTCCATTTTTCTTTGTCATAGCACATAGATCGATAAACCTCAAAAGATGTTCTTGACTATCTTCTCCTTGTTTTCCATAGAATGGGTTGTTTTAAAGCAGGGTGATCCAATGCGCTCTTATCTCAAAGTTGGGAGCATGGATGGGAGGAGGTTGAACTGGGTGATGAACATCAGTAGCTTTAGGAATGGAGAATTCTCTAAGATCCTTTTGTAGTTCTGCTACTTGCGCCGCTGCTTGTGGTGCTCGGATTTCTTCTTGAACCACAGCTTTGGCTTCTTGCATGATCCTTTCTCTCTACGTATTAAGGGCTTCAGCTACCCTTCAGGCTATTTCCTCCTCTTGAGCCATTCTTGCTTGGTTTTCTCTATTTTGATGATGAAAGGTTTTTTCTATCTTAGGATCAAAGCTGGTAGTGAGTCCGGGACTGTTCAAATGGTGCATGCACTAGTCCTTCTTGAAGTAACTGAAATAAAAAGATTTGAAGTAAGATTGATGGAGTAGAGTGAAATTCAAGTAGATGATCAATGATTTCAAAAAGAAAAAGTAAAATCCTATATTAGCCTTAAAAGAACTAGATTTGACTAACTGATTCCGTTGTCCCCGGCAACGACGCCAGAATTTGACGTGGAAAATATCGCACTAACAAATTCACTCGGGGTTGAAATCCTCGAGCTTTTACCAAAACCTCATGCAATAATATCACCCGCAAGCAGACGGATCTTATCGCAGTATAGTTAAGGATCGAATCCCAAAGGACAATGTTTTTAAGAATCTTTATCAGTCAAATCTAGCACTAGCAAGACTAATATTTAGAACGATTGATCGAGTTGTGATTGATTAAACTATTTGCAAGAAAGTAAAAGAGCAGAATTAAAGTTCTTTCTAGATTAATTATATGGAATCGATGGGATGGTATCGGGTTTCACCACCGCTGCGCATGCAAACACATTCAAACATATAACATCCAGGCAAGAATCTAACTATCCAAATGGAGCTGTTGTGAACCCTCCGTGAGGATAGGCTCACGTAAGTGTCACCTTAGGTAGTTGATTTCTCATCACCCTCCAGATCATTCACTTACGGCTCTGAAGATACAACATCCAACTAAGGCTGAGGGTAGGCACACAGAAGCGTCACTGTGGGCTAGATGGCTCATCCCCTCACGGATCACACACTTACGACCTCAAGGAACCCTATCAGATGTCTCGTCAAGGAGTCAATCGTGCTAACCAAAAAGTAGGTAGGTGATTAGTCTGCGAGCGAACATCAACGATAAACAAGGAAGATACAAAATCCAACTGAAGTTGTGGGCCCCCCTTGCGGGTAGGCACACAGAAGTGTCACTGAAGGCTAGATTGCTCGTCGCCTCACGGATCATACACTTAGTACCTCAAGGAATCAGATTATATTTCTAGTTTGGGAGTCTACCTCATTAATCGACATTCTACCCTACATATAGAAGTTCTCACAACATAGGGAAGAACATAATGAAAGCAAGCAGGTAATCAGACTACAAATGTTATCAATTAACAACAAAATGAAAAGTTATATACATTGTCTTGGAATGTTAAATGAAAAGACATGAAAGCATGGGTAGTGGGGCTAGTCGCCGCACCCCAGCGAAAGGGAACTACTTGCTCATGGTGTGAGAAACAAGAAGAACAAGAGAGAAGGAAGATTCTGCCATGAGCATGATGTAGTAGGTAGTCGCAGCTCGGTGAAGATGATGCGGTCTTCTACGTCGTGTTGGGGCATATCTGGACGAGGAGGAAGAACCACCAAGGAGGGTTGGGCAGACCTTCTTCTCCACCTTCTTTCTCTTCTCAACCTCCTTGCTTGCACCAAGAGGAGATGTGAGCGGCATGGCAATGGCTGAAGATGAGGAAGTGGCGGCGGTATGGAAGGAGTGGATGAATATGGATGAAGTGGATGAATGTGGATGAAGTGGATGACGGGCGGATGTGCAAGCCTATCACAAATCTTGGCCTTAAAGATCGTCCTTCACCAGGGGACGAGTGCTTCTTAGGCACAACCTGGTTGTGGAGTAAAAGATGAGAAGATAACGTGCATGGAGGAGTTGCCTAGGGGTCAAATACTTCTCAAGCACAGCCTGGTGATGGAGTTGTGGTAATCGATCGGAGGGAGAAGGGGTCGAGCTCACAAGTAGTAGCCTGGCGGCGTCCCAGATCTGATGCCCCAAATGAGGACCCTTATGATCCTATTTATAGGCTTGGATGGGGTGCTCACGTTTTTTCTATGAGTTTTCTCCAAACGGTTTGGAGCAAACGGTCTTGCTTTAAACTTTATACGGTTCTGGCTTGATCGGTCTTGAGTCTCTGTCCAAACGGTCTTGAAGACCATTTGATGGCCAAACGGTCTTGGCTTCTGAACGGTTTCGGGACCCAACCGATTCTGCTTTAATCGATCTTGATTGTCCGCACGGTCTCGAGTCAAACGGTCTCGAGTCCAAATGGTCTTCACTTCAAACAGCTTCTATTCCAACCAGTTTCAGAGACCGTTTGACATCCAAACGGTCTTGAGTATGTCCGCAGGCCAAACGGTCTTGCGTGATTGCATCCATACAGTTTTGATATCTAACCGGTCTTGGAGATCGTTTGATGGCCAAACGATCTTGCTCTTGATCAGTCTTCGCTTGATTGTCCAAATGGTCTTGAGTTCCAAACGGTATTGGTTCCAAACGGTCTTGGTTCCAAATGGTCTCGATCCAAACTGTAACATCCCTGACCTGGGTTATGAGTCAACCCTAGGTGTTTTTCCTAAATATGTAATTAAATCTTTGTGATTAACTCTGAGCATGTAATTAAGTTTCTCAGAAACGTATATTTCAGTATTTGCTCCTTTTTATTTAAAGTTGTAGCATTGTTTTGATATACAGGGACCTATGTGCAATTTACCCAGTTGAAAGGGTTAGCTTTCAATTTGCACATGATGAGATGTTCCTCTGATGTTGAGACATCATGAGAATCTCTTTGGCAAAGTTTGAGGGATTTCCCAAGCTAGAGCACCAAGGTGCAGCTGTGGAAGCAATCCCAGGGCTTGAAACCCTAATTTGGGGTAAAATGCAATTTACCCAAATAAAGGGATGCAATTTGTAAAGAATGTCATCTAAAGTATCTTTTTAGACTCTTGCCATCATTTAGAGAAGAAATGATGAGGAATTCACCTCAATTGAGTTATCAAGTTAAGAAATAGGCTTTGTGATTGAATAATCAGGGTATATGTGCAATATCCCTTTAAGTATGAACTTTATTATTAGATTGTTCTTCCTTGCCTTCTTTTCTATAACTTAAGATAAGGTTCGTCCTTAGAATAAAGAGTAAGGGACGAGCAAGTAATAAAGGAAGGACTTAGTTGGAATAAAGGGAAACTTATGAACTAATGTTGAGAATCATACCCCTAGTATATATACACTCTACCTCTCAAGCAAAGAAATCTTTCCTTCGTGCATATCACTATTTCCTCTTTGCTTGGCCGACTAAGGACTATCTTGGAGCTCAAGAGGAACGACCAAGGGTGCAAGTTAGGTTTGGGATCTTCTTCTTGCCTAATTCCATGGTTAGAATTCGAATTCAAGGTCGTCTTCATGGCTAACTCTTGAAACCCTACCTTTCTAGCCGTCTCTTTTTCATCCTTCCTTGGAGTTTTCACATTGGCCAACCTGTGGGAACTCAAGGACGCCATTAGAGCTTGGATCTTGAAAGCTTGGAGCTCAAGAAGCAAGCTTTAGGCGGGTTTTATAACTCTAAACCCATGCTTTACTATATGCATCCTTTATATGCGGTTAGATGATAGTCCTTCATGTTCCTTACTGTTCTTTGCTATTTTACAAGCAAACCCATGGGATATTCGTACTGTTCTTGAGCTAGGAGATGAAGGCGTGATTTCCAAGAAAAACCCACCGCTTTTCTTTTCCTTAAACGGTCCTAACAGTTTGCTCTCTCGGACTCAAGACCGCGAGGTGAGCAAACGGTCTCGAGACCGCGACAGGGCAAACGGTCTCAAGACCGTTTGGCCCCATTGACCGAGCGTGGACCGTATAATAAATCTGTTCCTAATTATATAGGCTAATTACCCTCAACATTTGGGAGAATAACTCCAAAGGAATCGGGAGATATGACCTTTTTAAGTCACAACTTTAAATGAATTAATTGCTGATTTTCAAACGGTCTGAAATTGCCTTTTTGGGCAAACGGTCTCAAGACCGTGTAAGGTCGTTGACTAAGCTTTGACCGTATGAGATTACTGTTAAAAATTATGTTAATGAACAACTCACCAAGTTTGATGGTCTAATTCCAAACGGGATAAGAGTTGAAGGGTGATTACTAGGGATAACCCTAGGTGAAATCATTCCTGAAATTATGGTGACCTAATTAGGGTTTTTAGGGTTGATTGACCTAAACGGTCTCAAGACCATTTGGGGGTCACCAAACGGTCTCAAGACTGCGAGGGCAATCAACCAAGACCGTTTGGAGGTCTGGGGTCAAGATTTGTTGACCAATTGAAGGCACTTTTACACCAATTTACATTGCAATTAAATATTGATATAATCATCAACTCAATTTGTTCAACCTTGATGAATTTCCACTAGAATCCAAAAATTGGATGGGCAAACGGTCTCAAGACAGAGAGGACAATCACCCAAGACCGTTTGAAGGTCTAGGGTTGAGTAATTTGACCAATTGAGGACCCAATTGCAAATAAGTTATCAATTTAATCAAAATTCTGTTTTGTGGTTCAATCATGGTTCAACCCCTATCAAATCACCTTAGAATTTGATGAAATCTTGGGCAAACGGTCTTAAGACCATGTGGGGTCCACCCACATGACCTCAAGACCGTTTGGGCCAAGTTTGGGCCCAATTGGAGCTCAATTGAAGAGTTCAACCTTTTGTTGATGCACATTGTTGAGTGTGATGGGTGAACATTGATAGACCCTAATTGAATCGATTTCAATCCCACTTGGTCAACAATTGAGGGTCAATTGTTTGACCAATTGGTCAAGCATAATCTTGATTAACCCAATCCATAGGTGTTCAACATAGATTGGACCTTTTGAAGGCTTCAACATCGTTTGACATTATTGGTTGCACCTTTGAGCCTTGTTGAAGGACCAAGCGGCTGAGACCATGAGAGTCTCGCGGTCTCAAGACCGTGAGAGGGCTCGCGGTCTCAAGACCGTGAGGGGGCTCACGGTCTCAAGACCGAGAGGAGGCTCGCGGTCTCAAGACCGCGAAGGGCCTCGCGGTCCTGAGGTCAAACTAGCTAAACGGTCAACACCTCTTCGCGGACTCAACATCAAATTGATCTTCACGGTCTCAACATTAACTTGAACCAATGGAAGGCTTCGCGGTCTTGAACTTTGAAGAGGCTCGCGGTCTTGAAGCCTAAGGGGGCTCGCGGTCTTGGAGTTAGAAGGAGGCTCGCGGTCTTGGAAAGTCAAAGTGGGCAAACGGTCAACACTTTCAACCGGTCTCAATTCAATTGATGATTAATGATTGAAATCAATCAATGTGATTCAAGGTTGACTTCATTAAATCAAATGATGATATAAATGGTTCAATGTTGCCCTAATCAAACCCTAATGACAACCTAGGATATTAAGGGGTTATTTGACTAAGGTTTTGACCATAATGATGATCAATGGGGTGAATTACCAATATACCCCTGAAGGGTCAATTAAGTTATACCTTGCTCAATTCAAACCCTAATTACATGAGAATGATGTTTTTAGTCATAATGACTCTATCCAACTTGATCTAGTCTAATGTTACCATCAACCATTAGTATGATGAAAAAGAGAGTACTCTAGAGAGAGAAAGTACCCTAGAGAGAGAAAGTAACTCTAATCACATAATGATGATGTTTTTGGCTATGTTAGCCTATGATGCCTCAATCCAACCTGTTTTAGAGTGATGTTGACATCACCTAACCTTATGATGAGAGATAAAGTACTTCTAGAGAGAGAAAGTACTTATAGAGAGAGAAAGTACCCTTTTTAAGTGGAAACTCAATTGAAGCATCCCCAATACACAGAATGAGCATAATTAGGGTATGATCTACCTGTGTGAGATCATAGAAACCCTAATTATGATAAATGATGAACCTTTAACTAATCCAAGAGCATCAATGAAGATATTACTCATACATGATGATGTTACGAGTTTAATTCACCTTGATGTGAATAGTAAACCCTAATTCAAGGGCGATGACATATAATGTGAATAGTAAACCCTAATTCAAGGGTAATGGCATGCTTTTGAGTATTAAACTCTATTTGATTTGAATTAAAGATTTAACTCTTATGACAAGAGTAGGAAGTACATTCCTTATTGTTGTATTACCTTTATCAGATGTATTAACCATGCATGTTCTAATATGAAGGTAATCATATCCAGGCATGGATAATGATGTTATATTCATTAAAGGCATGTTGTTAGCCTTATGAATAAGTAAAGTAATCCGATGTCTTGCCAGTGGCATCCTATGCTGATAATGGGCTGTGAGAGCCATGAATACCATCAAAGTCATGCCTTAGAGATGACTTGTGATGAGGATAATGAGAAATGATGATTGATATGAGTTAGGCCTGTTACATTTAGTATTCTTCTTTTATAGCTGCTATGCTACTGTTATTGTTTGAAGAACAATGTATGCTGTTAAAGAATACTGAATGTACCTAACTAATCAAGTATAATGTAGAGCCTTGATCATAGATCCATCATTGTCAGAAATTAAGTGATGGTGAAACAGGTTTTCCTCGGGGAACTCCTGGAGCACATACTTTTGAGTATGTGGGGTACATGGATGTGTAGAACCTTACATCCTAGTGTAGGAAAGTGATGTAGATGTGGAATCCATCCATCCTTCACTATAGTTCCATACCGTATCAGTGGTAGGTAAACATGAAACCTCCTGATGACGAAGAAAGCACAGATATCCGTATCAGTGGTAGGTAAATATGAAACCTCCTGATGACGAAGAGAGTACAGAACGCCACTGTGACTCTAGAATAGCGAAGGACCAGTTTACCCTGGTAAGCTATAGTAGTAGAGACACGAGATGTCCTACAAGTGATCCTCGTACTGACTGAGGAAGGTGAAGGTCATGAGAATCCGGCTCTCTTAATGACCTATGTATGATACTGATGCGGCTTCTCAGCGATCAGTTGGAGTATGAGTGGTAAGCCTCATCTCCATAGGGCATAATGTTGTTTGTAAAACATAATCAACCATGTAGTATAACTTGTTAGAGATGACTCCAAGTTAGTTGATTGATGTTACATTGCAATAATGTTGATATTCTCCATATCTCCTAAATTGTAGAGATCTTGTTATACCTGCAACTGTTATAGAATGCTTTGAAGGCTTTACTGTTTAAAATAATCTTTGATGTTATAATAAAGCTTCTGGCGAAGAGTTATAACTCTCGTTGGGACAATTATGTATAATTGTCTCACCCCGTAGGCTTCAACTTTTTAGGTGGACGTTGGAGACGAAGGAACCAACGTACAGGTGACCAGTCTCAGCAGCAGCAGCACCAGGGGCAGCAGTAATCTCAGGTGGAGATTTGTCCTGCCATGTGGTGTAGTTAGAGTCAGTCCTATGTGTCCTCTGTACTCTCAGGTCTTGGAGTCTTTTGTATAGTGATCTTGATATTTTGTATCTTGATGTATATAATTACTCAAGAAGTAATTATCCTGAGATGTAAACAGTTTACCTCTCTTTATGAAAGAAGCTTTTATGGATCCAAGCTCTTGTCTCGAAAAGATTTTAATTTCCCGTGATTTTTGTCTTCCGCTGATTACCGATTCGCTTCCGCTAAGTTTTAATCGTGTTTATGTCATGGTTTGGAGATCAGAGCCCACACAAACGGTCTCGGATCCAAACGGTCTTCATTGTCCAAACGGTCCTGAGGATCGATGGCCTCCAAACGGTCTTTAGCATCCTATCGGTTCTTGGTCTAAGCGGTCTTGAAACCATTTGGGCTCATGCGGTCTTGAAACCGTATGGGCTCAAACGGTCTTGAGATCGTTTAGGTGAATGTCTAAACCTGAGGGGTCAAAACCGCATGGGCAGACCGTTAGGGCAAACCGTTTGGTAAAGACCGATTGGTCAAGACCAAAGTTGAGAGGATCTTTGAATGAATTCCATATGATGATTGAACCTTATCAAGACCTGCACAAAATCAATATAAATCTAGTAAATATTCTAAATAATTGGATCAATTGAGAATTCATGCATTTTGTAATATTAAGAGGATGAAAGTGAGAGAATCGAATCGAATCGAATTAATCCCAAAAAAGTGACTGAAAATCATGATGAAAAGAGATTCATCAAAGGTCCCACATATCTTATATTGGGTTTACTTTTTCCTCAAACTTGAGCACTTCAGTCCAAGGTGATACCTTCCATAACACTAGATTGACCACTTCAAACTCTAGATGTCACACCACTTACCAACATAACCTTATTTCATGTCTTGTATGGACACAAGCCATTCTTTTATTATTCCAATCATTCTATTGGTATGTTGCACAATGCCACAATTTAGCAACCTATTTTTTCATGTTTATACTAACATATAACCGGTCTAACCTTTCTACTATAATGTAAGACCCCTGACCTTGCTTAAAGTGTTGAACAATCTTAATTATCATAATTTTGTTCTTAAAACATTAATCTACCTTGACATATTCTTTGATATCATGTGACAAGCTTAAGTTTCAAGTTTAGTGCAATTTGGATATTATTTGTGCAAGTTATGAGTGCATTTTGGACTTTTCTACAATTTACCCACATGAGAGGTTTTTCTTGTATTGTCACATTCATTATGATCCTTAGATGTTTTCTTATCATTTCATAGCTTTTTGAGCCATGGGATGCTTATTTGTACCTTGGTTTGATGGTGTTTCTCTTCTATGGTGACTTAGGGTTTACCCCTTCATGGATGAGCTACTTTTGAGGCCATATCTCGATGGTCCTCATATTTGGTTGGGATTCAATGGTTCTCCTGGTGAGAATACAACTTAGGGTGATCCTTGGAGGTGGTAGTTCTATGTTTTTTCTAGTTTTGGTTCACTTAAAAGAGGTGGTCAATTGATGGTTCACCACTTAAGTGACTTGGGTTCTAAAGAACCTATGGTTCCTTTGCATGGAAGCCAATGGTTCCCCTAGAGAGCCACCAATTGATGTCCAAGAAGGTCTTCATGAGTAGTGGAGCTACTTCTTGCATGTCCGTGGAATCTCTTAGCCATGGACACATGGAGAGCTGCTAAGACACCTCAAGCTTCTCTCTTTCCCTATCCATGAGCTTTATATACCTATTCTTAAGCACCCAAACAAAACCTTTGGTCCCCTATCTCTTCTTCTCTCTCCAGAGCTCCTCTTTCCCCTTCTTGTTGGTGGAGGAGGTGCCTAAGGTAGAAGAAAATAGTTGAACTTCTTGCTAGAGCTTCTAGGGTTCGGATCTACCCTCATCTAGGGTTTATAAAGCTTCCTTTTGGTGATCTTGACCTAAATGGGTAAGTATCTCCTTCTTTCCTTTGTTTCTTTTTTTGTTCTTCTTCCCATTACCTTCTTCTTGTATGGAACTTTGCTTTTCCATGGTAAAGCTTTCTCTAAATATTAATGAACCTACCTTTCTTGCTCCTTCTACCTAGGATTTGCTTCTCTTGTGGAGAAAGGAGTTACTTGGCTGAGTTCAGACCTAAAGTTGGGGTTCTTTACCTTCCTTTCTTGAGTTTTCTTTCTACTTGGAGTCTTATATTCTTCCTAGAGGCAAGTTTTATAAACCTCTTCTCTTTTATTTCTTACTATAAGCTTACTTGTTCAAGTTCTTGCTCTTAAATGAAGATCTAAGCACTTAAGAAACTATGTTTGCTTGGGGTTTTGATATTTTTTATGGCATTCCTTGCTTAGTTTTCAGCTCTATATGAACCCAAAACTATGTCCACGTTCTTCCTAAGATAGAGTAAGACTTAGATCAGGTTGGTATGGCAAATGATGGTGCTTAGTACCTATCAAGCGATGGCCTATACTTAGGTTTCTAAGATGTTTTCTTCTCTATACATGAACCAATGGTGATGTCCTTGTGACAACCGATGGTGGTGACCAATGGTGACAACCGATGGTATCATATGATGGTCACACCTTCGGTTAGTTTTAGACTCTTTTGGAATCTCAATAATCAATGGTTTAAGTACCCTAATGTTGGCATAAATTGTTGGTGACATTAGCTCAATATTTGGTAAGGATAAATAATGGTAGTGTTGACCCTATCAATTGATGGTGACACAATGTGTCACAACCTATGGTGGTTCAGGTTATCACAACCGATGGTGAGTCAAGGTTTTAAATGTTGCTTCATTTAAACCCTAAACTAATGGTTTCTTGGGTCAACTGATTCAAGGGTTAGACCTACACTCTGATTGATGGTTTTAAATGATAAACCCGATCCAATGGTTGAGATTTGATGCTTCAACATCCAATAGCTTGTCATGAAGCCTATAGTATAATATGTAGGTTCTAATGATGAAATTTGATGGCTCAATGCATTTAATTTATAGTCTTACCTTTGCCCTCATATGAATATAGTTGATAAATCACCATAATAACTGGATGTGTGACTTTAGTGTGATAAATCTTCTTACACCTAACCCTGATGTAACTAAGTCATGGTTATAGATTGTAATAAACCCTTTTGAATGATAAGATGTGATAGTGAAATACTCTCTTCTTGTGTAGAAACCATAATATGATGATAATTGAACATCATTGTTCCTTACCAATAGTCTTATATGTCACATGTGTGTTGATGATCTGTTGATCCTTATTCTAAGGCATGGAAAGATAATGTTGGACATGCAGGAAATAATGTGATGGTTTTAATGACCTTTAGGCATGGATAAGACCTGAATGAGGTGTAACCCTCTTCATGATGTGACAAGGGTTGAAACCCTAGAACCATGTGATAAGAAATTATGTGTTGGGGTGAGATGATGACAAGTATGGTCTCATGTATGGCAACGAGTAGTACCATGTGGTGATTGTGATTAAGAATTATACTTCACAAGTTTTATATCTTTTGAAGTTGTTATACTTATATGCTTGCTAGAAATAAATTAGGCTTTGTATGTATCATTGTGACAGACTCGTACTGACCGAAGGCAGAGAAGATCTTAGGAATCTGGCTCTCCTAGATCTTGTATGGCACTAATTTCAACTTAGTAGTGGTCAGTTGGGACTTGAGTGCTATTCCTCAAATCCCTTAGGGCATAATAAAATAGGCGATACAAGACGTGTAGTATATTTGCTAGGGTTATACATGTTTCACGTTGGTTGATTAGCCTTGCCATGTCTTTATACTACACAGTTCGTATATGATGAAATCTTATGAAATCTGAGTAATTATACTTGTTTCCTGACTTGTCTATTTATCTTGCTTAGTATGTTGAACTATTTGATCTACTCGGTTTCTTATCAAATACTTCAATCTCATTCTATTTATTATTAATTGATCTTTTGTAATCAATATATGTTGGAGAGAGTTATATCGCTTGCCGGTACATGGGTCTCACCCGTGGGTCTCCACATCTTTTTAGGCGGTCATCAGAAATGTGGTCAAGATCGTGTTGTAGAAGAGGAGCAACCTGGCGATCAATATACACAGAAGGTTGGACAATTGTAGTTTTAGTAATAGAGTCCTAGTGGCATCCATGTACTCTCAGGTTTGGGTATCGGAAGTGTTTTGTAGATGATAAACTTGTATCGAGACAAGTTTTGGGCAGTATACAAGAGTTTGTAATATATGGCTTGTACATGTGGAAATATCTCTTTTATTTACAGGATGTGGTTGAGACCACTGGATACAAATGTAAATACATGTTATGGTATATGAGAATGGAAAAGATGGACATTTATGTAAATGTTTTAGAACTTGTTCATGATGTTAAAATCATTTTTAATTCGTCCACTTTTCTGGCTATGTGATTAATTAGTAGTTGATCATGTTTATGTTTTGAGTAATATTATTTAGCATGATGAGGTATCATAGTTAATTTGGTACTAGAGCTCTAGGTTTGTTGAGTCTATAGGGACATAGGACTTAGGTTTGAGTCTATTCTTATGTATCCAACATATCTGATCATTGCTTATGCTTATGTAGATATGTCTGGAGGACATGAAGAACATGCTGACAGTAGATATGTTTCACTAGGAGGAGGTGCTAGGAGGTAGGCACGCGATGAGAGAGTGCTAGAAGTAGGGCCGGAATAGCCCATAATGCCTCAGTTTGACCCAAAAACTATGGCCAACCTGATGTTTCAATCCATGTTCAGACAGATGATGGCCACGATTACACATCTAGCCGACAGAGCGCTAGCACCTCAAGCTAGGGAAGCCATCCCTAATGTGGAATCCCAGGATGTCGGGAAGATGTTTGAACGTCTTAGACGCGTTGGGGCGATCGAGCATGTTGGTCCTTTGGACCCAACATATGATGATATGTGGCTAACCGAGTTAGAGAAAGCATTCAAGATTCTAAACATTCCTGAAGAGGACAAAGTTAAGCATGCAGTATACCTATTAAAGGGTAGTACAAGCCACTGGTGGGCCATAGAAGAAGAAAAGATACCATGATTTGTGATAGGATGGGAGGTGTTTTGGTGAGAGTCTATTAGTCGATACTTCTAAGAGACATATCTAGATGAGAAGATCTCTCAGTTTTAGAATATACGTCAAGGAGTGATGACCATCAATGAGTGTGAATTGAAGTGTATGGAGATTATGAGGTTTTGTCCTCATATGGGGTCAAGAGATAAGGAAAGGGTCTATAGGTTTGAGAGTGGGTCTTAGTATGGAGTTGACTACGACAACGTCAGCTTTGAAGAATAGAGAAAGGTTTTCCACCTTTATGGATTCAGTAAGGCAGATTGAGAGGTCTACTATAGAAAAGCACAAAGCCAATGCAAAGAAAAGACTAGCTCAATTTCAAAGGCAATCTTCTAGAGGTTTTAAGAAGCTAAGGTTTACTCCACCACAATCGCAGTAGAGATCAACTTTTACTGAGCAAAGGTCATTTACACCATCACAATGGTCTCTGAGTAGGGGTAGAGGATGTAGTTTTACGACTGTAGGAGCTCGTAGCACATCATCCGTTTCATTTAAATGGTCATCTAGGCCAAAGAATGATAACTGGACATGTCATAAGTGTGGATAGATAAGGCATATCAGATGGAATTTCCCTATGAAGAATGAGGAGGTGACTCAACAGCCAAAATAGAGTCAGAAGGGTTCACAACACGAACAATTTTGTCATGGTGGTGGTAGAGGACGTGGTTAGGCATCACATGTTGGTTCCTCTGGACAAGTCAACAGGGGAAGTGGACGGCAGTAGGCGACATCTAGGTTCTATGCCATGAGCCAGTCAGAAGAAGTGGTCAACCCACGGGTCGTGATAGGTCAGATGGAGTTATTTCATTATGATTTTCCTACTTCTTGTTTTGTATCTATGCTAGTTGACATGGGTGTGATGCAATCTTTTATCACCATAGAGGTGATATATAGCTTTTATCTACTTATTAGTCATAGATCAGATAGTCTTTGACTAGAGACTCCTTTGGTTGGTTTCATCGAGTTGCAAGAGGTATGTTCCTTTTGCATTTTTTCTTTCTCAGGATGCAGTATCAAGTGGATATTTTGCCACTTAGAATGCATGGGTCTGATGTGATCCTAGGGATGGATACTTTGGAAAAATACAAGGTATTATTGAACTATAGTACTAAGGTGGTGACGTTCTATGATGGAGATGTCTTGTGGATTTTCCAAGGTGATAGGAATATTCCTCCTACATGTTTGATGTTATCTATGACAATGGAGTGGTTGATGAGACAAGGATGTGAGGCTTTCTTAGCACATGTTGTGGATACCAAGGAGAAAGGTCCTAGTATCTAGGAGGTACCATTGGTGTAGGAATTTGAGGATGTTTTTCCTAAGGAGTTTCCTGGTGTTCCCCCTCCTACTGAGATCGGTTTAAAATCAATATTGTTCTTGGAACACGACCCATATCAAAGTCAACATATAGGATGTCCAAGCACTTCCTCTTGGGGGGCTCCCATATTTTTTTATCAACAAGAAGGATGGTTCAATGAGGTTATGCATAGATTATCGACAATTAAAAAAAGTGAAGATAAAGAATAAGTATTTGTTGCCAATGATTGGTGATCTTTTTGATTAGTTATGAGGTGTCATTGTATTTTCAAAGATAGAGCTGAGGTCAGGTTACCACTAGTTGAGAATCAAGGTGGATGACATACCCAAGTCAGCTTTTAGGACTAGGTATGGTCACTATGAGTTTTTATTTATGCCATTTGGACTAACCAATTCCCCAACAACATTCATGGATATAATGAACAAGGTTTTTAGACAATATCTAGATCAGTGTGTGGTCATGTTCATGGATTACATCCTGATACACTCTAAGGATAGCCATCAATATGAGCATCACCTTCGACATGCGTTGACCTTGTTGAGGCAGCACCAGTTGTATGCTAAGTTTAGCAAGTGTGAGTTCTAGTTGTCTGAGGTGTCTTTTCTGGGTCATGTCATATCATCTAAGGGTGTTTGTGTAGATTCTAAGAAGTTTTAGTCCATTTGATAATGTGAACAGCCTAAGACATTGATAGAGATTTGTAGTTTCCTATGTTTGGCAGACTACTACAGGAGGTTTATAAAGAACTTTAGTTCTATAACGTTACCCCTAACTAGGTTAACCAGAAAGGATATTCCTTTTTCTTGGGATGACAAGTGTCAGCATTCTTTTCAAGAGTTGAAAGAGAAGTTGACAAGTGCACCGATGTTAGTGCTACCAGAACAAGGGAAAGGATATATTGTCTTATGTGATGCTTCGAAGGATGGGTTGGGTTGTGTGTTGATGCGAGACAAAAATGCAATTTCTTTTGCTTCACAACAGCTTGAGAAACACGAGAAGAACTACCCAACACATGATATGGAGCTTGCAGCAGTGGTCCATGCCTTGAAGATCTGGAGGCACTACCTTTATGGAGAAAAGTGTTAGATCTTCATTGACCACAAGAATCTGTAGTATATCTTTTCAAAGCAGGAGTTGAATATGCGATAGAGGATATGGATGGAGCTGATTAAAGATTATGATTGCACAATAGAATACCATGCATATAAGTGAATGTGGTAGCAGATGCGTTGAGCGTGGAATTTTCTTCATCATCATCTACAGACAATGCACAAGTGTATGCTTTGTTGTGTCATAAACGTGACATGTTAGTGTCTCTTTGCCAAATGAACGTATAGCTGTAAGTTTTGTTGCTGGTGGGTTTGTTGGCACAGTTATAAGTCAAACCTACCTTGAGACAATAGATCCATGATGCACAATAGAACAATATTTTGACACAGAATGTCCTATCAAAGTTTGGTAGTGAGAAGCATGAAGGCTTCCATGAGGCAGACAACGGTACCATTTGTTTCCACAACAGGATAATGGTTCTTGATGTTGATGGGTTGAAGAAGATGGTACTTGAGTAGGATCACTCCTTGATCTATGTGATGCATGCTGTAAGTACCAAGATGTATCACAATATGAAGGACATGTATTGGTGGCCAGGATTAGAGCATGGTATGACAAATTTTGTTGTCATGTGTCCAGTATGTCAGCAGGTTAAAGCTGAGCACTAGAATCCTACATGAAAATTACAATTGTTGCCAAAACTGTAGTGGAAGTAGGATCATATTACTATGGACTTTGTGGTTGGTCTTCCTAGGATAGCCAAGGGTCATGATTCCATATGGGTGATAGTTGATAGATTGACCAAGTCATCTCATTTCCTTCCGGTCAAGATGATGTTTATAGCAGAAAAGTTGGCACAAGTATATGTTGATGATATAGTCCATTTGCATGGCATTCCAGTAATATAGTTTGTAACACAGGTCTAGAGTTTACAAGTCAGTTTTTAGGAACGTCTGCATATGGCAATGGGAACACAGTTGAGGTCTAGTACAACTTTCCACCTGCATACGGATGGCCAATCTAAAAGGACTATTTAGACTTTAGAAGGTCTCTTAAGGGCATGTGTGTTGTAGTTTCTTGGTAGTTGGGATGTACATCTGAGTCTAATATAGTTTGTCTAATAATAATAGCTATCATAGAAGCATAGATATGGATCCTTATGGGGATCTATGTGGAAGACGTTGTCGGCCTCCACTCTACTAGTATGAGACAGGTGAGTATCAACTTTTGGGTCCTGAACTTGTAGAATAGACAATAGAAAAGATTAAATTCATACATCAACAACTAAAAGAAGCCCAAGATAGACAAAAGTCTTATGCAAATAACCATTGTAGACTATTAGAATTCCAAGTGGGAGACAGAGTGTATCTCAAGGTTTCACCTTAGAAATGTGTGTTGAGGTTCGGTAAGAAGGGTAAGTTGGCTCCTAGGTTTATGGGACCATACCCTATCTTAGCTCGTGTTGGAAAGGTGGCGTACAAGTTAGATATACCACTAGAGTTGCATAGGTTGCATAATGTATTTCATATCTCCATGCTAAGGAAGTGTCATCCTCACACAGAGCAAATAATTCATCCAGTAGAGGTTGAGTTAGATGAAGATGCCTCTTATGTTGAGGGTCATGTGTTGATCCTGGTAGAAGAGTGAAAAAGTTAAATAAGAAAGATATAGTGTTAGTGAAGGATTTCTGGCATCACTATGGCATAGAGGAATCCACATGGAATCTAGAGGATGAGATGTGTAGGAATTACCCATCTCTCTTGGTGTAGGATTTCAGGGACAAAATCCTCATTAGGGGTTTATAGTTGTAAGACCCCTGACCTTGCTTAAGGTGTTGAACAAGCTTAATTATCATAATTGAGTGCTTAAAACCTTAATATAATATTGGGTAATGCTTTAATATCATATGACAAGCTTAAGTTTCAAGTCTCATCCAATTTGGACATTGTTTGTGCAAGTTATGTAGTTGTATGTACATTTTGGACTTTTTTACAATTTACCCACATGAGATGTTTTTCTTGCAATTTGTCACATGAATTGTGATCCTTGTATGTTTTCTTATCATTATTGAGCTTGTTGATCCACAAGATGCCTATTTGTACCTTGGTTTGATGATGTTTCTCTTCTATGGTGACTCAGGGTTTACCCCTTCATGGATGAGCTACCTTTGAGGCCATAACTCGATAGTCCTCCTATTTGGTTGGGGTCCAATGGTTTTCCTAGTGATATGAAAACCTATGGTGATCCGTGGAGGTGGTATTTTGATGGTTTTCTAGTTTTGGCTCACTTGGATCGATGGTTCACTTAAAAGAGGTGGTCAACTGATGGTTCACCGCTTAAGTGACTAGGGTTCCAAAGAACTGATAGTTCCTTTTCTTGGAGGTTGATGGTATTCCTAGAGAGCCACCAACCTATGGCCAATAAGGTCTCCATGAGTGGTGGACCTTCTACTTGCATGGTCATGGAAGCTCTTATCCATGGACGCATGGAGAACTGCTAGGACACCTCAAGCTTCTCTCGTTCCTTTTCCATAAGCTTTATATACATATCCTTAAGCACCCAAATGAACCCTTTGGTCACTTATTTCTTCTTCTCTCTCCAGATCTCATCTTTCCCTGCTTGGTGGTGGAGGAGGTGCCTAAGGTAGAAGAAGACAGTCGATCTTCTTGCTAGAGCTTCTAGGGTTCAGATCTACCCTCATCTAGGATTTATAAAGCTTCCTTTTGGTGATCTTGACCTAAACGAGTAAGTATCTCCATATTTCTTTTGTTTATTTTTTTGTTCTTCTTTCTCCTAACTTCTTCCTGGAAGGAACTCTGCTGTTCCATGGTAAATCTTGCTCTAAATCTTAAAGAACCTACCTTTCTTACTCCTTCTACCTAGGGTTTGCTTCTCTTGGAGAAAGGAGTTACTTGGCCGAGTTCAGACCTAACGATGGGGTTCTATACCTTCCTTGCTCGAGTTTTCTTGCTTCTTGGGGTCTGATCTTCTTCCTAGAGGCGATTTTTATAACCCTCTTCTCTTTTATTGCTTACTATAAGCTTACTTGCTCAAGTTCTTGCTCTTAAACGAAGATCTAAGCACTTAAGAAACTATGTTTGCTTGGGGTTTTGATTTTTTTTGTGGTGTTCCTTTCTTACTTTTCAGCTCTAGATGAACCTGAAACTATGTTCACGTTCTTCCTAATGTATAGGAAGACTTATATCAGGTTGGTATGGCAAACGATGGCCTATACATAGGTTTCTAAGCTATTTTCTTCTCTATACATGAACTGATGGTGATGTCCTCATGACAACCGTTGGAATTGTCTTCATGACAACTGATGGTCATGACCAATGGTTTCAACCTATAGTCACACCTTAAGCTAATTTTAGACTCGTTTGTAAGCTCAATAATCAATGGTTTAAGTACCCTAAAGTTGGCATAAATTGATGGTGACATTAGCTCTATATCTGATGGAGATAAATAATGGTAGTGTTGACCCTATCAACTGATGGTGACACAATGTGTCCCAACCGATGGTGGGTTAGGTTACCACAAATGATGGTGAGTCAAGATTTTAAATGTTGCTTCATTTAAACCCTAAACTAATGGTTTCTTGGGTCAATTGATTCAAGGGTTAGACCTACACTCTAATTGATGGTTTTGAATGATAAACCTGATCCAATGGTTGAGATTTGATGCTTCAACATCCAATAGCTTGAAATTAAGCCTATATTATAATATTTTGGTTTAATGATGAGAATTTGATGGCCCAATGCCTTTAATTTATAGTCTTACCGTTCCCTCATATGAATAAAGTTGATAATTCACCATAATAAGTGGATGTGTAACTTTAATGTGATAAAGCTAGTTACACCTAACCCTAATGTAACTGAGTGATGGTGATGGATTGTAATCATCCCTCTTGAATGATTAAATGTGATAGTGAAATACTCTCTTCTTATGTTGAAATCATAATATGATGTTAATTGAACATCATAGTTCCTTACTATGATAGTGTTATATGTCACATGTGTGTTGATGATCTGTAGATCCTTATTATAGGCATGGAAAGATAATGTTGGAGATGTAGGAAATAATGTGATGGCTTTAATGACCTTTGGGCATGGATGAGCCCTGATGAGGTATAACCCTCTTCATTATGTGATAAAGGTTGAAACCCAAGAACCATGTGATAAGAAATTATGTGATATGGTGAGATGATGACAAGTATGGTCTCATGTATGGAAATGAATGGTACCATGTGGTGATTGAGATTAATAATTATACCTCGTACATTTTATATCTTCCAAAGTTTTTATACTTATATGCTTTCTAGAAATAAATTCGGGCTTGTATGTCCACTTGTATGATGTGACCTTAATTCGCTCAATTGGTGTAATTAATCAAGTGAAACCCTAATCATGTAGTGCCATGTGCCATAGAACCATCTTCACTGTCAAAACTTGCTAGATGGTGAAACGATTATTCTTAAGGGAAACTTGAAGCACATACTATTGAGTATGTGGGGTGCTTGTCATCCTCACTCTAAGTGTTTGGGAGGATGATTGTGGTCATACCTAGCCCTTAGTTGAGAATGGTTACTGTAACAACCGATTCATGAAAATAAGATTAACTAATGCGGAAGCATTTATCAAGCAGCGGATTAGCGAAAATCACTAAAAATTAAAACTTTTTGCAAAGGGATCCATTCATAGGAAAACTCTTTCATTCAGAACCCAAGTAAAACTTTACATCTTGGTTCATATATATACATCTCATGTACTTTTGCTTCTCTAGGAATACAAACATTAACTACTCTGTCTTAACTGTACATAGGTAGTATAAAACCCTCGAGGCCCTAAGTCAAAATCTCGAAATCACTAACTACTACTCCGAGGACCCGAGAGTACAGAGACGACACATAGGACTCTATATACATCTAATCATGACATAATAGCCAATGTCTCCACCTGAGACTTCACTGTTGTCCCTGCTGCTGTTGTTGTCCTTCGCCTATTGAAGGATTCCTGTCTCCTCATCCACGTCCACCTAAAAATGTGGTTCCCACGGGGGTGAGACAATTATAAAAAATTGCCCCAGCGAGAGTTATAACTCTCTGCCAGTAACATTATTATTGCAACTTAAGAAGATAATTATGAATGGAGGAACCATATTTATATGGCAGCAGATATTTTAATGTCTAACAGATTAGAACATTAATCTTATTCAGCATTTCAGCTATAACTTAAAAGAGCATCATATCACATATCCATTAGGGAATATGAAGAACATGTATAACATTTATCCACTACAGAATCATTATCACAACATTAACTCTCTTCAGGCTTAGATCATATATCTAAAGCCTGGCATTGTCATAGTGGAGTCATGGCCTGTAGCCACACTCTTTTCTCAAAGTATTGGGATCTCAATCCCTCAACTTATCAAGTACAATTCCTCTTCTTAACACATTCATCATTATGATTATAGAATCTGGGTATTTAAACCCTTATCTCATCATAGAACACTTGTTACCACTTATTGAGTAACTTCATACCTTCAGGTCATATGACCAAGGACATTATAATTCTTGCTACACAAAGTATTGCACATAGTTCACAAAGATCATATCACCTCTTATTACCCCTTAATAGGCAACAAGACATATGAAAGCTTATAAGGTATAGAACATTTTATATGTACAGAACATCATAGCCCATACCTGGCTATGCTCATCTTCTCATCATATCTGCATGATTAGTAATCATGATGCAATTACATATTAGTACCATGTAATGCAAGGGTTATCTTATTATATTCATAACCCATTAGTCTGTATTTGAGCTTCACATAGAATTACTCTATGTTAGAGCTTCACATAACACCACCCTGCATTGGGGACTCACATAGCAATCACCCTACATTAGAGATTCACATAGCATTTACCCTACATTAGGGATTCACATAGCAATTACCCTGTGTTAGGCTTCATATAATATTACCATGTATTAGGGTTCACATAGCGAGGAATCATTATGGATTAATAAGTATTTTAATCATACTTCATTATTCTCATCATTTATCATTAAATGAATTATCAACACACAACATGAATTTCTCTTTCATCTTTACCAGACTATGATTACATCATAGTTTATAGGTTTGGATTAACCCTTTTTCATAAGGCATGTTGGCCTACATTCAACAGGGTACATTTCATCTCAATGTAACCATTGACATGGCACATCTCATGTGTTATTCACCCAATTATATTGGACTTATAACATATCAAGGTATACCAGTATTGGGGTGTTGGATGTGATATCTATCATATCTTGATGTATCACTTCCCTCAACACCATTATCTTATTTGAGTTCATATACTTAGCTTGTATTAGGGTATTACCCATCCTAATACTTTATGCACCAGTTCATCACATTCATCATGTAAAGTAGTGATCATTAGTCACTCACTTGGAATATACAACCATTGCCAATACTATGGATTCATCCATAAGTCAGGAATTAACAAAAATACCATGTTAGGTCCTTTTCAAAACAACTCTAAGTCAAGCATAGAGTACCACGGCCGTGCAACCAAAAACAGACGTGCAAAGGGAAGCCACCATGGCCGTGCAGCCTTACACGGTCGTGCTACAGGAGTTCACCTCATGAATCATATTCAAGTATGAATTCTATTCTTTCATTAGGGATTAGGGTTTCACATACCATCTCCCTTCTTTAGAATAGAGATTGCATATAGCATCACCCTTTATTAGGGTTTCATATCACTTTGCCCATAATTAAGGTTTACTAATCATTTCCAATTAGGGTTTCTCATGAAATCACTCTCAATTAGGGTTTCACATGGATGCACCCTTAGTTAGGGTTTCACATGGATACTCCCTCAACTAGGGTTTCACAAGGATGCACCCTCAACTATGGTTTTACATGGATACACCCTCAACTAGGGTTTACTATTCATCCTAATTAGTGATTTCACATGTAGACAACCTCTTAATAGGATTATACATGGAATAAACCTCAATTAGGGTTTACATCATATATTGGATCCATGCATTTGTTATGCATTAAAGATTAGTACCATTAAAGGTATCTCCCACCTAATCATATTAGGTTTACAAAAATGTTTGATCAATTGGACCTTCAATAACTTGAGGTATCCAAATAGATTGATCAATGGAACCTTCAACTGCACTAGGTATCCATTTGGATTAGTCAATTGAGTCTTTAATATCATTGGGTACTCAATTGAATCAACCCATTGTTCCTTCAAATACATTAGGTACTCAATTGGGTTAACCAATTGATCCTTTAATTGTATTAGGCATCCAATTGGATTAACCAAATTGAACCACAAACTATTTGAAACTGTTTAAGCAAAAAAGCTTTGAAACTGCATGAACTTGAAACCGCATGAGTCTCAAACGGTTTGAGACCGTTTGGTCTCAAACGGTCTTGAGACTGTTTGGTCCAAACCTCTCAAAACTACACGGACCAAAGAGTCAATCAAGACTTCAACAACACTGAATTCCAATCTATGGAATCTCAACCAATTGGATCATCAACTCAATCATCAATTGAGTCATGAACTCATCCCTTAATTGGAACTTCAATTAGGGTATGATCTCAATGGAATTAGGGTTTATAAACACCAATTAGAACGTTGAAGCTGATCATCAATCAAGCTACTAATTATGTTTCAATTGATTGCATTGGATCTTCAACCATTGAATTCATGGAACCAATCATCAATTGGACCTATGCTCATACTTAAATTGAGTTTAGTAGGTCAACCTTCAACTGATTTGACCCTCAATTGACCCTCACTGGGTCATCAATTAGGGTTTTATTCAATTGGATTAGGGTTTCGAATCGATGATTCAACAACACTCATCAATGCAAGATTGTTTACTTTGAAACTTTTGAACCATCATCCAAATTGGGTATGACCTGACCCCAAACGGTATTGAAGTCATTTGGATGACCTCAAAACGGTCTTGAGACCGTTTTACCATCATATCACTCAAATCCAAGCCATCCAATTAAGGTTTGGATCATGGGATTGATCACCAAATCAGCATTGCATTGTATATCAGCTTGGTACCTTTAGACCTTCAAACACCTAACCATACTCAACCCTAGACCTCCAAACGGTCTTGGGTGACCACCAAATGGTCTTGAGACCATTTGTATGAGCTCCAAACGGTCTTGAGACCGTTTGGCTCATCCAACCTTTGGATTCTAGTGAAATTTCATCAAGGTTTGGTCTATCGAGTTGATCAACAAATCAGCACTTAATTGCAATATTATTTGGTACCTTTAGACCTTCAATTGGTCAACTATACTTGACCCCAGACCTCCAAGAGCTCCAAACGGTCTTGAGACCGTTTGGCTCATCCAACCTTTGGATTCTAGTGAAATTTCATCAAGGTTTGGTCTATCGAGTTGATCAACAAATCAGCACTTAATTGCAATATGATTTGGTACCTTTAGACCTTCAATTGGTCAACTATACTTGACCCCAGACCTCCAAACGGTCTTGGGGTGACCCCCAAATGGTCTTGAGACCGTTTGGGCTAATCAACCCAAAATCTCCAATCAACTCATTGGAATTTCAGCACTGTTTTCAATCAGGGTTTTCCCAATTGAATAGCCTTCAACTCACGATTCCTTGGGAGTTAATCCCTCAAATTTGGTGAGTCATTAGACCACATCATTAGGAACAGTAATCCCAAACGGTCAACCCTTGGTCAACACACTCAAACGGTCTTGAGACCGTTTGCCCAAAAAGTTCAATTAAATCAGATTGATAATCAGCACTTAATCCAATTAGGTTTCCCTAATTGATTAGCCTTCAACTCACGATTACTTGGGAGTTAATCCCTAATATTTGTAGGGTCATCAACCAACATAATGATTAACAGGAATGCCAAACGGTCAATGCTTCGTCAACTCACTCAAATGGTCTTGAAACCGTTTTCCCAAACAGGTCAAGTTAATCAGGTTGAAAATCAGCATTCAATTCAATTCGATTTGCCTAATCGATTGGCCTTCAACCTACGATTCCTTTGGAATTAACCCCTAAAATTTGGTGTGTTATCAGCCTACATAATTAGGAACAAAATTCCCAAATGGTAAACGCTTGGTCAACCATCTCAAATGGTTTTGAAACCGTTTTCTCCCAAACGGTTTCAAACCGTTTTCCCTTAAACGGTTTGCTGAAACCGCATAACCAATCAAATTAAAACGATTTGGAATAGCTATCAAAACCATTTGGCTTGGTACTATTCTTTGGATAAGAATCTAGGATGATTTCATCATCCCCTTCCTTCAAATAACCAAGAACAGCAACCGCTCTTGATGGAAATTGCAGCAAAGAAACAAGAGTGTATCAAATTGAAGAAATCAATCAACAAAGCATAGAGAATTGATGCAATAGCAATGTTTAAGGGTTTAAGTTATAAAACCCGCCTCCAATTGAGCTCCAAAGCTCCAAGATCACGCCATTAATGGTGGATGAATCTCTTTAAACTCCCCCTAGGCTCGTCCTCAAGCTTTTGATTGTAAAAGTTGGCTAGGGTTGAAGAGGAGATCAAAGTAAGAAGGAATCCATAATTTATTTTCGATTTCCACCATGAAATCAAGGAGAAATGGATAAAGAACCTTACCTACAGGTTGGGTTTCGTCTTTCTTCTCCTTGTAAGCTCCCTTGGTCAGCCAAAGCAAGGAGAGAAAGAAAAGGGTCGAGAAAATCCTTTCATTTGGCTTGGAAAGGGCATTTTTATAAGGAAATTGATGAGAGAGAAGATACTTTATAAAAGTCTTTTAATTCCAAAATTGTTGCCACCACTTTCCCCTTGGTTTCTTTCATGCAAGAGCATATCTATCCCCACCGAACTCCCTTCCATTATCCATGGATTAAGGGAAAAGAAAATAAGCACCTTAATCCATTATAATATTAATATATCTTTTTGAGTGGAAATTATTTTCCTTATAATAAGGTGAGTGGAATTTCACCTACTTAGGATATTTTCGTTCCTTATCTTGGCAAAATAACGTCCATCCTTATTCAAAATCAACCAATAACATTTTGGTTGAAGGCCCTTTAATTAATACATTTATTTTTTCCCTAAATTGAATTAGGGTTTCACTTAAGATTAAATCTTGATTATTTTAATACCAAGATTCTCTCTCCTCCAACTTAATTCAAATGAGGTGTTTCTCTCATTTTCTTTGCTCTACATGATGCCAAGAAACATTAAGGACCTTATTGAAGTGGTAATTTTCATATTGAACCCCATGTTTTGGGTAAATTGTACATTACTCCAAAACTAGGTTTTAATGCATAAACATTGCTTTATCAGCTCTTTCTTGGTATTCAGGCTTCCATAAGCCATACCTTAACATCATATTAACTCTCATGATGCTTAAACACATGAGGAACATATTATCATGCACAATTTGCACATAAACCCCTCAACTTGGGTAATTTGCACATTAGTCCAAAATAAGCAAACATTGCTTCAACATTGTCCAAACAGGACCAAAATTGAAACATAAGTTTCTCATGGGCCCTAATTACTTTTCCCAAGATAAGATTAAGCATATAATCAACCTTATTAGACAAAACATCTACGGTTAACACATAACCCAGGTCAGTGATGTTACAGTTACAGTCGTGTCTCAGTGATTACATTGAGATGGAATTTGAGGACAACTGTAGTTGTACCTCAGATGGTAGGGTTTGCATACCCACCTCTATCACTAGTGATGTGACATGTACCAAGGATGGACTAGGCTATTAGCATCTTGACCTGATGTGTCGATATGGAGGACTCATACTGACTGAGGGCAGAGAAGATCTTAGGAATCCGGTTCTTCCAGGTCTTGTATGGCACTAATTTTGACTTAATAGTGGTCAGTTGAGATTTGACTGGTATTCCTCAAATCCCTCAAGGTATAATAAAAGAGGTAATACATGTCGTGAAGTATATTTTCTAGGGTTACATATGTTTCACATTGGTTGATTAGCTTGCCATGTCTTTATACTACATAGTTATTATATCATGAAATATTATAAAATCTGAGTAACTATACTTGTTCCCAAACTTATCTGTTTATCTTGCTTAGTATGTTAAATTGTTCGAACTATTTAGTTGCTTATCAAATACTTCAATCTATTCAGTCTATTTACTGTTAAATAGTTTGTTGTAATCAATATATGTTGGAGAGGGTTATATCTCTCACTCGGACATGGGTCTCACATGTGGGTCACCACATCTTTTTAGGTGGTCGTTGGCAACATGGTCGAGATCCTATTATAGAAGAGGAGCATCCTGGTGATCGATAGACACAGAAGGTTGTATAGTTGTAGTTGTTAGTAATAGAGTCCTAATGTCGTCCCTATACTCTCAAGTCTGTGTATGGAAAGTGTTTTGTAGATGATAAACTTGTATCAACACGATTTTTTTGCAGTATGCTAGAGTTTGTAATATATGGCTTGTACATGTGGAAATATATCTTTTATATATAGGTTGTGATGGATACCACTGGATACAAATGTAAATACATGTTATGGTATATGAGAATGGAAAAGATGGGCCTTTATGTAAATGTTTCAGAACTTGTTCATGATGTTAAAATCAGTTTTAATTCTTCTGCTTTTCTAGCTATGTGATTAGTTAGTAGTTGATCGTGTTTTATGTTTTGAGTAATCTCATTTAGCGTGATGAGGTGTCAGACATAAAGTAACTTATATGATACCAATACAAATTTGATTGGTAATTTTTATAATATCCAACTGAGATCTACCGTAGATGTTCATTCCAACTTATATGAATTTGAAACATACATGTTATAAGTATATATTCTAACTTCTTTTACTATTCCTTCCAACTTCCCTTTTTCAAAGGGTGGAAATTTATACTATATATAAGTTGAGTGTCCATAGAATCATGAGGTCTATCTTAGATTCTAGATGTGGGTTGGAATCCATTATGTGATATGATATATCATGGAACATCATGTGGAGACTATACAATTCACATATATTTGTTCTAGGAATTTTTTAGAATACGTCATCTTCATAGCTAAGAATTAGGCTGGATGGCTTAGCCTATCCACAACCACTCTAATAGAATCATTGACTCAATATGTGAAAATAATAAAAACTACAAAATCATGGTTACATGGCCTCATTTCTTCTTATCAGTTATAGTGTTCTAGTTAGATTTTGATATTAGGATTTTACTTGTTGGTATATTCTAAAATTTGCTACATACTTAGCTGCATACTTTTCATATACTACACTAATATATATCTTTTGGGTTTTGATACATTTTAGTGGATCTTGGATGCATAGAATACACATATGTATGAGAATCCTATAAGATCATCTACTTTCTTGTCCTTTTGCGCCTCTTTCTTAATATTCTATATCTCAGTATCTACACCCTACCATTGCAAAATGTGTTATCCTAGCATGGGTTTAACTTGTAATTGTGATGACAGTCTTCCCTATTATAATACACTAAAATGGGCATGAATCTCTCTTAGACCTAGCAGTAGATCCCTTCTTCTACATGAAAGATAATATAACTCAATTGTTGATGTACATGATGACTCTAATCTAGTGCATCTTATACTATCATCTTGTTCCCAAGGTGATATTCTATTATACAGTCATAAGGATTTATCAACCAAAATAACCTTTTTTGCCTTAGATTCAACTCATTTTATGTCATTATGTGTGTTAACCTCTTACAATATATAGAACCTAGACATGTCTTACCATATAGGGAGTGTCGCTATGTTCTAAAAGCTAATAAAATGCAACGTACCTAGATTTTTAGAACTTTGACCCATTGTGTGATGTCTAAATTAAAACCCTCATCTGAACGAGAATCCTAATTCAAACACCGCACACTAGGCCATGAAGAAGGAAATCAAGGGAGTCAGAAGAAAATAATAGTAGCACATGCACATGAACAAGGACAAAACATAACCACAAGCTCACCATTCAACATATAATTAGAAAATGAATTGTTACAAAATTTGATAGTACATGTTGAATAGTAAACTTTTACATATACATATGCTACATTCTAAAACATGGTCTTTAGACAATAGGTCACATGTACATATGCTCACCACACAACTCTCCACTATTATAGTCTTCAACATCATATGTCCACATCACCTAAACAGGAGACTACATGTGGTACACATCATCACAATATTCTAGAATATTGTACTGGGTATGCCTACATGTCTTTTTATATATCTCTGACTATTGTGACTTGCCAATAAGTTAAAAGTAATACTTGGTAGTAGTAATCAAGAATAACAAAAGACAAACTTGAAAAAAGATATTTATTTATAAAAAAGAGAACACATATTTTGAGCACATTTCCATCATAAACTCATGTGTCTGCCACCAAAGGGATAAATGCTTTTAGGCCTTATGATCTCCTACCAAAGAGTTTGATCATGTATACAATGTGATCTCCTGCCAAAGAGTTAAATCACTACATTGCACTATACTATCAAAGTATGTGGTGCTATCATACGATGGATTAGATATATTATATTTGCATGTGTTCAAAACTATGTATACAGAAAATCAAGAAAGGTGGCATACAAGATCTGTTATTTCATCCAATATCATGTGCCAAGTATTTTGTTTGCATATAATACAACCATACCATGTAGTAGGCCAAGTAAGAGGTAAAGCACACTATCAACCGAGGTAATCTATACCACATATTCCTCATGTCAACTACATCTTGGCCAACCCCTGATCAAGACAAGATTACATACACCATCATTAGATACTCATTATGATAACCCTATTTGTGTTCATTTTAGGGGTTTGCTTGGTCATTAGGATATGTGCATCATTACTTGTCTTATCATATTGGAATCAGGTTACCAATCTTAGATTATAGATTAAGATACATATTCTAATTATTTGATTACATATATTTCTATGCATATATTAATCCTAGGATATATGTATTAATCATGTTAGGACTTTCTCATCATTTTAGGATCATTTAACATGTAATATTATTTTTATGCATAATTATGATCTCAAAATTAAATATGAGGTTCCATATACTGATATGAGCTTATACTGAATATTCCAACATTTATTGACCATATATGTATTTTCTTAATTTTGTTTAAGATTATTAGCCCTAGATAGTCATACTAAGAAAATTACATGATTACATGTAATAACATGATCATATCTGATATTGTATGGATTATATATCACATTTTAGAGTTACTGATTCATTTTCATAATTTTAGGTACTTGTTTGGTATTTATTATCTATGAAATAGGTGTAATATATCTTACATGATATCATTCTACATTAAGCAAAATGATATTATGGTTCCATGTTGTTCTACTTATTTTTCTAATAATTTTGATATCTTACTTGTAATTTTTAGACATATGTGGTAATTTCTATAAATTATACAAGATTTGGGTTTAATTACCTTTCAGGAACCGACATGCATCTACTAATGGGCGTTGATGTAAGGTTCTGGGGCTCACATTGAGCCGTCTAGTTCACTGGTTTAGACACATAGTCTTCTACTAGTTCATCCTTAAACTAAGATGGGTTGCCCACTTCTCTTTTTCTCCCTTGTGTTTGTGTCTCACATGAGCTCATACCCCTCTTTTTCTAAACTATCGCTATGGCTATGATCTCTGGTGAGCAACGACGCTCGGTTGTAGCACTTCACAGACCTCTACTGCTCTCCACGGTTCCATGAAACATGATCTCGGCACCGTAGACCCTCCTCTACAGCTTCTGATCTCGACGCCAAGGTCCTCGCTACCTCAGGGTGTTGACATGGTTGAGCAGAAGGGGGAAAAGGCCCCTCTTTTCCCTTTTCAACTTTGAGGCTTCCAAGAGATTCAGATATCCTCCATGAACATGCTACAATGCCTTGATTGAGTCGGGATGATCCCAAGCTGGGTCGGCTCACCTCTGAAGGCAGCCTTCTTCATTGATTGAGGAGCCTACTGTCATATGCTTTCGGTATGGAGGTAAAAGAGGCATCTTGCCTCTGCTCCATGAATCTCCCTTCCATAGCCTCCAAGATTGTCATCGGGCAAGAGGGAACTCGTCCACGACCTTTGTTTAGGGTAGGGAATCTCATCGAGCCTCTTCCAACCTCTACCTTCTTCTTTGGTGAGGGTGAGTCCACCTACCATGAAAAGCTTCATTGACGTCCACAAAAATGCCTAGAAAGAACTCCTATACTATTCTTTTTCTATCTATCTCTTATCTTCTCCACTCTGACTCAGTTTCATTATTCTACATTCAAGTTACTCTCCGCAATGTAGGAGCAATGGAGAAGGGAAGATTGTTTTCTCCGATATGGTGTCCATATGACCCAGATCATTGGTCAATTGCTTCCTTTAGATGAGCCCAATGCAACCACTCAGTCCAAAACTTCTCCTTGCCACTACCTTTGAGTCATCATGTCATGGGGAGGGTGGTCTTCCACAGTCAGTCGTAAACCGCAAGGAAGGAGAAGGCCCTCCTGTCGCTCGATCTCATCCAAGGGGCATGATCATTACGCATCTAAGTCGATCGGTGTCAAACATCAGACCAAAGGGTCTTGGGCGTGTGACATATACAAATGATCACAGACTTAGGCTAAAGATATAAAACTTAGTCAATTATGTAAATCAAATATCTGTTGTTTCATTATATTCAAACCTAAATAACATCCTCTAGGAATATCTAATCATCACGAAATTTCAACTATAGCTTTACTACAACTTAAATTACATTCTTCTCAAATTTGGTGCCAAAACTCAACTGTCTTATCAGTTAATTAAATACCTTAAAATGGCATGAAATTAGGGAGATTAACCATAAAATTAATGGCAAGAACTCTTCAAATTTCATCAAGTATTTGGCATTCTTAATATAAACCAAACAATATTAACTCAAATATATCACTAGATATTTGAAGGACTCAAAAGTTCACTCTGTCACATCCTACATGCCTTAAAAGAAATTTTTCCTTGAGATTAAGCCAAAATACAGTCTTTCACATCATATAGATCTTAAAATAATTTTTTTTCATCAAAATTAAGCCATCTCTTACTTTAAAGGAAAACAAAGATATTCATTCATATTTAGGGCACCACTCTAGGTGAAACATATCCACACAAGATACCTAGAACCATATATCCAAAGCACTTCTAAGAGATTTTAAAAGCATCCAAGGCAAATCCCTCAATATATAACATGATTTAGATGCTTAGGTTGTGTCATATTTCCAATTAGGATTTTTGCACTCATTTCACCCAAGCATAAGATTTAAACAATGTATTAAACATGTTATGAAGGGTTTAATTATAATTAACCCACATTATCCATCTATATCATATAAAGATGCCATCATCATTATATGGTAATACTACATATCTTTGGTTCTAATTTCAAACTACATTCAACATCTTTGATAACACTAACACAACATCATTAATGTGTTCTAATTTCACATTTCGGTTACAAACTTCATTAATGAGTTCCTCACTAGATTCACCAAGTAAATTATAGCATCATTATTCATGTAAATGGTTAACCATATATACAAACAGAACTATCAAACCATCTCTAGGATTTTCATCATGTCATATCCATATATATATATATATATATATATATATATATATATATATCAACCTCAGCTCACAAACATACATGTATTATATTAGGGTTGTGCTAAAGAAGCTTATACAAGTGGCTTGTCAAAGATATATCAAAACTTTGTCTATTCTAAATGAGGTTCTCTTGACCCATACCTGAGGGAAGTGTCATGCTCAGTCTCTCTGAACTCGCTCAACTCTATGAGTATCATATGTGCAAACTCTATCTTCCCTCTTTGGTATAGGGTTATCAATCTACCTCATTGGCACTGGTAGATAAATTTACAAGGTCTAGCCACATAAACACAAACCAAAACATCATATGCCATTATCTTCATAGGTTCTCTACCCATGATATACTACTTCCCAACTCTCTATCTTATAAACAACCACTAGTGTCTTATTGGGAACCACCAACCTGAGCATGAGGCTTCATGACATACTAACATCATTTACCTCCTCTAGGGTCTTGGGGATCTCTCTCCCTCACCCAGATGGTAGGTACGCATAATCATACTCACATGTACACATATAGAGAGCCTATCTCTGACTCTAGGGTTAGATCCTCCCAAGGACATTTAGGGTTCAACAAGACTATATAAATCATACATAAAGCAACTCAACTCATTCACTTAGGAATAGTCTAGTTTAGGATATATCATATCACATATTTCTCATAACTTATATCTTGGAGTATAGGTTCTCTGACCTTCTCGTTGTGGGTCTCACTCTCTCAGGAATTAACCCTAAAACTGGTCCTAACACTAGAGGTCCTCTTTTGTGAAAGAGCATGAGGCTCATGATGATTCACATCCTGATCTTATCTTAGTTTATCCTAACTTAGAAAAGCACACATACTTGCATCATTGAAACTTATTGCAAATCCTCAAAATTGAACTCTAATTCTCAAATCTGACTTTGATCATCATAAAAAAATGTCATTACATAAAAATTAGTTCATATCATCTAAGTTATTTCATCTACTCTGTCTATCACATATTCTAACAAGGCTATAGACATCTATCTAGAACTAAACTTACTTCTAGACTGATGTCTTTCCCTTTCACTTAGGTTGCATGACCACCTCCTACTTATACATGTTTAGGGACATATTTTTATATTTACCTACATATAAGGTAAAATGTTATATAGTTTTTCTCCGATAAAATAAGCGTCAGAGAAATTTGTCCAGACTCGAGCCGATTGGAAACAAAACCAAATCAACAAATCGAGTGTCCCACACATAGTAGAGAGTTTAGTGCCATATCACCTAGTGAAAAGGGTGAGAACAAGGTGTAGATTGATGTAGCTACCAAAAACATAGATGGATCATATGCTAAGGGTTGCTCTTCCCCTGTTGTACATCATCTCTAAATAACGAGACGTCCCATACTGCCACATTATAAGGAAATAATGACACATCAGGACCTACTATGCAACAAACACCAATATAGACATAGTTCTCAGACATCTAGGTTCTAACCTAGAGGCTAAGTCACATCTAGTATCTAAAAAACTATTAATCTAACCCTAAAGGTTTTCAAGTTCAAGGTGTTCTTTAGTTTGAGTTGCATAATGAACAAATGTCCGGCCTTGCTATTGTTCATGCTCTGACACCTGTGATGTCCCCAAATTTTCAACACCTTGACCCATTGTGTGACCTGTAAATTGAAACCATCACTTCAACGAGTATCCCAATTCAAATACCGCACACTAGATCAAGAAGAAGAAAATTAAGGAAGTCAGAAGGAAACAACAGTAGCACATGTACATGAACAAGAACAAACTATAACCACAAGCTCACCATCCAACATATAATTACAAAATGAATTGTTACAACATTTGGTATTACATATTGAATAATAAACTTTTGCATATACACATACTACATTCTAAAATAGGATTTCTAGACAATAGGTCCACATGTACATATGTTCGCCACACAACTCTCCACTATTCTAGTCTTCAACATCATATGTCCACATCACCTAAACAAGAGATTATATGTGTACACGTCAGCATAATATCCTAAAATATTATACTGAGTATGCCTATGTGTCTTTTTTATATACCTCTCATCATTGTGACTTGTCAATAAGTTAAAACTAATACTTTGCAGTAGTAATCGGAATAACAAAAGACAAACTTGAACAAAGATATTTATTTAAAAAAAGAGAACATTTACAAACCATTGGATTTCTGGGTACCATATAACCATGAATTTGCAGCAGAAGCACCTTTGATCATCACAGTCCACTTCTATTATCACAATAATTTAGAAATTTACGGAAGCGACCTAACTTCATTGGGGCGCCAAAGTTGTGACCTGGTGAACGTCCTTCTTGAAGGAGGCTTCTCTGCGAGCCACAATGTCGCCATTGGCCAGCGGTGTCCGCAATGACGAGCGAAAACACAGCCCACCAGCGGCCGATTATATCTGATATTTCGCCCCTTCCTCTTGAGGCGAGTTGCATGTAGTCCTTCTCGAGACCTATTTACTATTTTCTCCATACTATATTTGTTCTAACGCATGAGTCAGTCGGGATTCACCTTCTAATGTTTGAGAACTAAAGTCGATTCTGACGGTGACAGACAAGAGTGTACAACTTTTCTGTGATCCTGTTTGCTGGAGCACCCCAATTGGATGCATTCTTATGACGTTGACAAATAAGTAATGCAAGTTGTCGAGATCCATGTGTCCAGCTCCATCACTCGTAACTTTTATTAACTTTGTTCGTAGAAGAAATAAAACAATAACTTATCTTGCGTGCTAGAATAATCACCCCTGACGTGTCGCACGGCCCACCATTTCCTTTGCTTCTAACTCAAACCCTCCATGTCCCTGAAATCCGTGAATTTACTATAGTCTATTGACAAACTGAATCTTGTTTTTTAATGCTAGGAATCATACGTCAGTATCCACGGCAAGCCAATTATGCTATAGGACTTCTTTGACTAAATGCGTTTATTGGGTTATAAATAAGAGTACGAATGAGACGCCACGGAAATTAATATAGATTTGAGGGCCAACGAGATTCTCCATAATCGAAACTTTCCTATCAGAAATGATACAAAATGTTTACACAAACATCTTTGTAGAGGCCCGAGTTGCAAATCAGACTCCTTTTTGTATGACAAACTTGAAGAACCATAAATTATTAAGTAGATGTAAAACAATAAAGTGTATTACTTGATTTTATAATCCACTGACTTTGGGCTTCACTACGATGTTAACTACAATAAACTCGACTCATCCTCAACGTCAAGTATTGTATAATTTATCATATTAATGTGATGTTAATATCATATACATAGTAATATCTTATTGTATTATAATAAATACAATATATTATAAAAATCTTATATAATAACTTACTTGCATACCTACACCTCATATCCATTAATATTATAGGTGCAAGTGAAGTCTAATTTTTTATTTTACAGGTCTAAACGCATACACACATTCGTCAAATTAAACAGTTATAAGTATGGCTAGACCCACATCATTTACACCACTATTAGTTAGTATTTCTCTTTTTTTTGTTGTAAACAACTCTATCGTAAAATATTTCATCGAATTAGATGAATCCCTATTATTACTCGACTTTATAGTTCTTCTAGAACTTCTTACTAAGTAGCGAGGAGTTGTAAGCATCACTAGGACTACCCGCATGAGATGTTTAAGTACCAACACAAGGATATTTCCAACACCACAACTCAGGTGGTAAGGTCATGCATTTTTGTGTTAAGGGGGCATGACCAGTGGCAGAGTCACATATAGGCTAGGGTGGGCTTGTACCCTACCTTTGTTATCAAACTTCTACTAAAGTGTGTTATATAGACTAAATAATTAAGCTGCAAATTCCACAATGCCCCCTATTGATGTATTAATCGTGTCTTTCAGCAACTACATGAATTTGTGCCAACCCTTACAATTTTTTCTGACTCTGCCACTAGGCATGAGCCACATTGAACCTTCCAACATGACATTGTCTTGATCAAAGATAGAGGATCTACCTTCGTACTATGTAATATGAATATAGCTCTTGCATCAAGCCATATTTATACACAAACTTCCTCTTAATGGTGTGTCCAACAATTTTGTGTTTTCTACAACCAAACCCTCATACTACAGTTAGTTGTATTTTTTTATCACTGCTCACCATGGGAACAACATGATGTACATCTTGGTCCTATCTAATGATACACATAACTTGACGTATTTTCTCAGTGAGGTAGTGATTCAAGTTGGTAGATCGAGCAAAAAGGAAGCAATGTCTATGTAACATGTTACATATACTCGGCAACTCCACCCTCATGACAGCTTCAAAGAAATCCAATTTTTGATTATGCATGTTAAGGTGTCTTTCTCTACTGAACAATGCCTCGTCGATCTCATAGTCGACTCTTAAATAATAGAACTATAACAAAAAGTATTGTTAGTTGAAACGTTCAAATATCATTATAAACCTGACATGTCTGCAAGATGTACAGTGGACGAATTATTGATATTAAATGTCTCCTCCCAACAGATCTGACCTTCTATTATAAGAGGCATGTCTCTCTAAATTTTTCATTCATTAAACTCTAAGTTATTAACTTATTCTATTATTATTGGATCTTTTTCAATCATACCTTTAGCCCATGCAAACAAATTCAAAGGTTTTATCTCTTTAGACATAACAAATTTAAAGATCCATCATGACAACCTCAATTTTCTTTGAGGACTTATCAGGAAATTTTGATCTAATATATTTTGGTCCCTCTCATAGATATTTAGGGTTACATGGGTTTACTTGAGGTTCTACTTACTTCTATTTGAGTGAAATCAACAAAGTTTGGGAATTTAAAAAGAAAATTATGGTTGAAGAGGGATGGTTGTTGGTATGTATGCCCTGAGAGCCAATCATGGGATGATTGGCGGGATACATTAAGATTGATTTGATAAACATCAAAGGCAAGCTTCCAATTCTTTCTGGTTCAGTCATATGAGATAGTGATAGAACAGATTGAATGTCTAAAGAATGACAGTACTCAATGACGTATGCCTTCAGGTTCAGGACCTGAACGATGAGATCATACGGATGCTAAGAGTTTGTACATTCTTGTTATGTCCCTAGTCGGATGTCATTGTGGAAGGTAGATAGACAGCAATGACACACAAGACTAGATTGTGGTGTTGGTTGATGACAGAATCTCATTAGTCATGATATAGAGATATCAAACCAAACACATAGGTACTTGTTAGAGAACAAGGTACCGGACTGACCCACCGTGAGTTTGACACATGGAACCATGAGATGGTAGTCACAGTCAGTACTCACAGTGATGGTGGTGAGTGTGATTCTTAAACCTGAAATCACTGCACTCAACACATGTCGTTGGGCACACTTTGACATCATCAAACGCAGTCCTGAAACATGGGTTGTTATAAAGGTGATGATTGGGTGGCTTTGACACATGGGGCTTTTGAGGGGTGAGTGATAGATATGGGATTTGTCCCTCCTGAGGGAGTTTGATATCCATGGCCACTTGATGAGTAGGATTGAGAAAGGCGTGCACGCATGTGTGAATCAGTATATGATACTGATGTCATACATATCTCTTCCAGTCTACTCTGAGATCAAGGAAGTGAATGAACGTTGACAGGATGACTGTTCCATGCCTCGAGTTCATTCGGGATATCAGTGACAAAGGAATTATACATTCGCTGTAACACCATTCACGGATTGTAGGATGAAAGTTGTTCTCCAACTTTCTACTTTCACTTGGGTAGCACTGATGTGTGACTAGGCACCGCTCTTTGCTTGTGAAGTCATAAGTGTTATGGACTTTCACTGCCAACGTGAAATGGACCTGCAGGGTCACACACATAGGATTTAACCTGGAAGAGGAGTTTTGTCCACAAAGCAATGTTTAGATTGATTACTAAAGGAGTTTAGTAGTTCAATTAAACACTCAATCAGTCGATGGCTCAATATCGTATGGTTCAAGGTGTTGGACGCATTGATTGGAGTATCGGATTGATTAAAATCGCAATTGACTGATTTTTGCCCAACCTGTGCTCCCAACCGATCGGCTCATGTGATGAACCGGTCGGCTGAGGTTGCTGAACCGGTCGGCTGGAGTGTCCAGGCCGATCGGCTCATGCCCAGGTTGAAACGACCGGTTCAAGGGTTGAACCGATCGTCTCAACTGGTGCAACCGACCAGTTGGGAAAGTCATGTCGGCAAGAATTTTCCTTTGGTTTCAAATTGCCCAATTCGATTGGGAATAATATTGGTATTCGATACCAATTGGGAAAGAAACAAGGAAAGTCTTTTTGAGCCGGATTAGGACCATGAACCGATCGGTTCAGGGCACCAACCTATCAGTTGGAGTACCCCAAACGATCGGCTCAGGTCCAACCGATCGGCTCAATGGCCGAACCGATCGGCTCAGTTGTGAATCGATCATTTCAAGTTGCGAACCGGCTGCTTTTTGTGGAAAATTCTCAAACCCTTCTAGTCCTGCTTTAGTCCCGCATTGCCCGGGATGGAGAACCCTGTCCCATGACTCTCCTATATATATGGGTATTGGGGGCTTCTCAATGTACAGCTCAGTGCAACCAGTTGCTCTGCAAGTTGTCGTTCTCTCTGGTTTTGGTAACCGTGAGAGAGCCCGAGCAAGTGCTTCCCGCAAAAGGGAGGTGCAGCAAGGGAAGGACAACTGCAGTTGCAACAGGAGGCAGGAGAGCATGTTGGCGACTAGTACATCAACAGGAGGGTGCGACTCCTTCCACTTCCTTGTGGGACAAGGAGAGTGGAGTTCCAGGTGGTCCGTGTGGACTACTACAGAGGCGGGAGGACACTGCCGCTTAGGAGGACAACTGTCATCCGACAGTCCGTTTCGAGTACGAGTTGTCAGTCCCGGTGCGACCAGGAGCTGCACAGACACCGTCGAAGTCCGGAGTTGAAGACCGCGCATTACGCGAGGTATTGTCGCCGAGCAAGCCTCGGGACAAGGTATGATTCCACAAACCATCCTTTCCTATTATATAGACGTTGGCGCGTTTCCTCGGTATGGGTTGGGGGAGAAATTTTTGTTTCCGCTGCCTTCTCTGTCTCCCCTAAAACCCAACAGTGGTATCAGAGCCACATCAACTGCTCTATATTTTAGGAGTATCGATATGATCGATTTTGGTTTGTCGCCTTTATTTATTGCATGCGATGCGAATAATATCGACTTTATGCATGTCCAATCCTAAATCCACAAATCCCTAATTACATATATGATATGTATTATTAATGCAAACGATACACGTCGCCCTTAAACGAGTTTTGTGGTGGATGTGTGTAGCGTGATTATGGCCTATAAACCCCTATCTATGTGTGGTTGTTTGTGGTTGCTTGCATCTCAGTCTGCGCACCGATCTTCCCTCTCTTATTCCTGATGCAACTCGAAATAATTCGAGATTCTTTCCTACCTTTGCTCCCCCCAAATGTAAATCGGGGTTTCCCTTTTAAAGCAATGTAATAAATAGGATAGATTTTATTTCCTGTTATATCAAAGACCGGCGGACATCCATACGACTGTTCAGACGGTCGGTTCAAGGCGTGAACCGATCGTTTGACCTTCCAGACGGTCGGTTCAAGGAGTGAACCGATCGGTTGATGACCGATTCGAGGAGCGAGATGAGCGGGTGGCGGACATGAAGAGATGCACGATGACCAGGCGAACTGATCGGTTGGAGGAGCCAACCGATGGCTGGTGACACCCAGACGACCGGATGGAGAGTACATATCATTCATGTGATGAGTTGATCAACTCGGAAGGCAAGGCACATAAGTTCATCTTGTACAGGTTGCATGTGATGTAGACCTAGATGACCGTGATTCCTCTTGGCTCGAGGAATCACATTAGGATGGCCATAATCATCATTTTTTTAATCGTTTGTGCATGTTTTCTGTGGGATATAGCATGTATATGATACATACTATGTATTGTGGTGATTGGATATGTATATATATATAAAACCAAATCCCTCATTACAATATTAAGTTTTAGATGCCTTCCAAATGTGACACACGTGAAAAGCTTGTTCGACCAAGTGTGGGCACGCCCTAGTGTGGTGCACCGTCTACCTCGTGGAAGCGTGAAGGATGAATGTGTGGGTCTGCCCTAGCAGGGTGCATATTCATCGTGTTTGCTTTGGGTCGGGCTTAACAAGGTGATCTAGATGGGATCTAGTACCTTGAGGCATAGAGATGATCATTGCAAGGAGTTGTATATGACATCTTATCAAGAGTTGCATATGATGCAATTGGCAAAAGTTGCCTACCTGAGAGATCTATGTTGTGGGTGACAGCCCTAGCTGGTCCATGACTTAGAGGATTTCAGGATCTTGCCCACTAGAAGGTTGTACGCTGCAATCTTCCGAATTGATGGTGAGGGCTATCAATTTGAAGTAAAATAGTGGGAGCGATAATTAATTAAAGGCCTATTTATATCGTCAAATTTTCAAATCAATCAAATAAGTCAAAAATGAGTTTTTGGACTAAAATTGCATATTTTCTTTTTGTAGTACAAATGACAACAAAAAACAACAACTTTTCTATGCGATCGGTCCTTGACAAGGACAAGCTAAATGGGACAAACTTCCACGACTGGTATCGGACATTGAGAATTGTTCTCACTCAAGAGCGTAAGCTCTATGTACTGGATACTCCAATTCCAGAGGAATCCGCTCCTAATGCACCAAGGACAGAAAGGGATGCTTACAAGAAGCATTCTGATGATGCCATTGATGCAAAGTGCTTGATGCTATGTTCAATGAACCATGAGTTGCAGAGGCAACATGAGAACATGGGTGTCATAGAGATGATTCTACATCTCAGGAACATGTATGAAGATCAGGCACGGAAAGAGAGGTACAATGTTTCTAGGGCGTTGTTCAAGTGTGTCATGACAGAAGGAGATCCAGTTGGTCCTCACACACTCAAGATAATTGGGTATGTGGAGAACCTGCAGAGACTGGGATTTCCACTGAGCCAAGAGTTGGCTACTGACGTGATACTGCAATCGTTGCCAGAATCTTACAGTCAGTTTGTGATGAACTACAACATGAACAACTTTGATAGGCCACTGTCAGAGTTGTTGGGCATGTTGAGGACAGCCGAGTTACAGATGAAGAAGGACAAGCCTAAGTCCGTGATGGTGATCACGAGCAAGAAAGGCAAGTCCAAGCGCAAGGGCAAGGGCAAAGCTAAGAAAGGTTCTGAAGCTAGCCAGGAGTCCAAGCCATCTTCAGCTCTCAAGGCCAAGGGAGGCGTGACCAAGAAAGGAAATTGCCACCATTGTCAAAAGCCAGGACATTGGAAAAGGAATTGTCCTCTCTACCTGGAAGAACAAAAGAAGAAGGAGGCGACTGAAGCCTCTACTTGAAGGTGTCATGTAAATAAACTTGTAACACTTTTGAGATATATGATATCAAGATGTAAAGTGTAAAGCATTCTTACTTGGGGCAAGTGTTGCCTTTATAGATAGGAATACTTTAGTTTATTTTCAGCCAATAAGGCATGTAATACAGTTATGAACTGCTATTTCATACTTGCCAATAGATAGAAACACTTTATTTTTGCATATTGTATGACAATGATGGCAATGAATAAAGTTGTGTTTTCAATCTTATAGATATGATCTTTGTGGCAATGCCTTATTTATCTTGTGATATTTGATATGCATAAGATAAGACGATACCTAAAAGTTATAGATAACTCAAACAATTTAATTAGCATTAATCATGAGAAATTCATTTCTAGTTTCCATGTGATGGATAAAACTAGACTCTTTTGGTTAGAGAACCAGTAAGGGACATGAATATCTTGGACATGATTAATCAATCTTCACTAATGTAGTGGGAGAGTGATTATCCTATTCGGTATAATACATGTGATGTATTTACATACCTATTGGAATAAATGCTAATACTTCAAATGGTGTTTAGAGAAATACCAATATGAATATCTTGAAGTGTTCAAGATTATCATAAATGAAGTACAAATTTGGTAAAGTATTAATTCTTGATGAGATCAATGAATGAAATACTTGGACCAAATGTTTGAGATCCTTATGAGTGATTATGGTAGTGTATCATAGTGAACTCATGATTAAGGCATGGTGATGTCTGAATCAAGAAGGAATCATACTCTAAGGAGTTAGAGAATGATTATCAAATAACTGAATTCTTCTTAATAAATGAATACCCCACACTAATAAAAGAAATTAAGAATCACAAGGGTTGTGAGTTCTTATATCTTTAACAGATACACCTCAATTATCTATGTGATGAGTTGTTCATGTGATGAGTCAACTATCAAGATGAATATGAGGAACCGAATCTTGAGTTATGGTTTATGACCGTTACATCCTAAATGACATCCATGTGAACCATAAGGTATGACCTTGATGGTAGCACTCATTGGATCATATCCATAAGTGCAAATGAGTCTTAAGTTTTAAGACACATGGATAACATTTTGAGAAGGATGATGCTTGTTGATTGCAACTTAATGGCTAAGACATTTGGCATATGGATACTAAAACCGTATTCCTATGAGGAATAAAACCAGGATGTGTACGTGACACAACCTATAAGGTTTATGAATCCACTAATGCAAATGAAGTCTATAAGTTACAATGGACTAATCAATGTGATTGATTGAGTACAAGCAACTCAAAATTGGATCTTTATTTTGATGATATAGTCAAAGGGTTTGACTGATATGTCAAAGATAAAGAAGGGATCTGTGATTTAGTGGGAGCGTGTTCACATTCCACATATTGATGTGAAATGAAAATGTTCTAGATTGGAAATCCGAATGTGGAAATTATCTTTAAGGAAGATAGAGATGTTTCCTATGTGATAGGAATAGAGATCTATAGAGATAGTTCTCAAAAATCTCTTGACCTGGAAAGATAGAGCATACATTGGCAATCTGTACTGAAGTGTTCAGTATGCACAGATTCAGTGGGAGAAAACTTGTCCATGCTACATGGATATTAGTATCCCAAGGGCCTAGTGTCCAATTCTTATGAAGAATGGGAACACTAAGAATAGATATGGATCTATCATGTATGTAATCATCCCATTGTCTTGCATGTATGACATGGCAAGAATAAAATGCATTCATCATCTTGTATGTAGGACATGGCAATATGATGTGCTCATCCTGATAACTCGTATGTAGGACATGATGAGTGAATGTTTGTCTGCTTCCAGTAAGGGTTACTGGAATACCATGAGAACTTGATGAGTACTTGTGAAGTACTAGTTCTATGGAGATAAGGAAGAGTTCAGTGTAAAGAGTTACATTGATGTGAACTTCCGAAAAGACAGAAAATTAATCGCAATACATATACATAAGATGTATAAAAGTGAAAGTTTGTTGATAATTGGAAATGTTCCAATAAAGCCATTTGAAAAGGGAAAATCCGAGTATCTATGTGTTAGTGAACAACAGTGGATACTATATGGATCTAAAAGTTCATGAGATGAACTTATATTCCACTCATTGATGACAAGTCTGGAATCCTTGATCATGTAATGTGGATAAAGGTTAGCAAATGGAATACAAGATAGCATATTACGACAACTCCATCTCATACGTGTGACGTACAGCGAAGAGATGAGAGACATGCAATTTATACAGACTTTGGCAAGGTGTTGCCATTACTCACTATGTTGGCACTATAGCACAGTAACATGTGGGACATGTTTGAAGATCACTATGAATATGATTCATGGGTGATTGGCTCGCAGTGCAAGTGGGAGTCTGTTGGTATGTATGCCCTGAGAGCCAATCATGGGATGATTGGTGGGATACATTAAGATTGATTTGATAAACATCAAAGGCAAGCTTCCAATTCTTTCTGGTTCAGTCATATGAGATAGTGATAGAACAGATTGAATGTCTAGAGAATGAAAGTACTCAATGACGTATGCCTTCAGGTTCAGGACCTGAACGATGAGATCATACAGATGCTAAGAGTTTGTACATTCTTGTTATGTCCCTAGTCGTATGTCATTGTGGAAGGTAGATAGACAGCAATGACACACAAGACTAGATTGTGGTGTTGGTTGATGACAGAATCTCATTAGTCATGATATAGAGATATCAAACCAAACACATAGGTACTTGTTAGAGAACAAGGTACCGGACAGACCCACCGTGAGTTTGACACATGGAACCATGAGATGGTAGTCACAGTCAGTACTCACAATGATGGTGGTGAGTGTGATTCTTAGACCTGAAATCACTGCACTCAACACATGTCGTTGGGCACACTTTGACATCATCAAACGCAGTCCTGAAACATGGGTTGTTATAAAGGTGATGATTGGGTGGCTTTGACACATGGGGCTTTTGAGGGGTGAGTGATAGATATGGGATTTGTCCCTCCTGAGGGAGTTTGATATCCATGGCCACTTGATGAGTAGGATTGAGAAAGGCGTGCACGCATGTGTGAATCAGTATATAATACTGATGTCATACATATATCTTCCAGTCTACTCTGAGATCAAGGAAGTGAATGAACGTTGACAGGATGACTGTTCCATGCCTCGAGTTCATTCGGGATATCAGTGACAAAGGAATTATACATTCGCTATAACACCATTCACGGATTGTAGGATGAAAGTTGTTCTCCAACTTTCTACTTTCACTTGGGTAGCACTGATGTGTGACTAGGCACCGCTCTTTGCTTGTGAAGTCATAAGTGTTATGGACTTTCACTGCCAACGTGAAATGGACCTGCAGGGTCACACACATAGGATTTAACCTGGAAGAGGAGTTTTGTCCACAAAGCAATGTTTAGATTGATTACTAAAGGAGTTTAGTAGTTCAATTAAACACTCAATCAGTCGATGGCTCAATATCGTATGGTTCAAGGTGTTGGACGCATTGATTGGAGTATCGGATTGATTGAAATCGCAATTGACTGATTTTTTGCCCAACCTGTGCTCCCAACCGATCGGCTCATGTGATGAACTGGTCGACTGAGGTTGTTGAACCGGTCGGTTGGAGTGTCCAGGCCGATCGGCTCATGCCCAGGTTGAAACGACTGGTTCAAGGGTTGAACCGATCGTCTCAACTGGTGCAACCGACCAGTTGGGAAAGTCATGTCGGCAAGAATTTTCCTTTGGTTTCAAATTGCCCAATTCGATTGGGAATAATATTGGTATTCGATACCAATTGGGAAAGAAACAAGGAAAGTCTTTTTGAGCCGGATTAGGACCATGAACCGATCGGTTCAGGGCACCAACCGATCGGTTGGAGTACCCAAAACGATCGGCTCAGGTCCAACCGATCGGCTCAATGGCTGAACCGATCGGTTCAGTTGTGAACCGATCATTTCAAGTTGCGAACCGGTTGCTTTTTGTGGAAAATTCTCGAACCCTTCTACTCCTGCTTTAGTCCCGCATTGCCCGGGATGGAGAACCATGTCCCATGACTCTCCTATATATAGGGGTATTGGGGGCTTCTCAATGTACAGCTCAGTGCAACCAGTTGCTCTGTAAGTTGTCGTTCTCTCTGGTTTTGGTAACCGTGAGAGAGCCCGAGCAAGTGCTTCCCGCAAAAGGGAGGTGCAGCAAGGGAAGGACAACTGCAGTTGCAATAGGAGGTAGGAGAGTGTGTTGGCGACTAGTACGTCAACAGGAGGGTGCGACTCCTTCCACTTCCTTGTGGGACAAGGAGAGTGGAGTTCCAGGTGGTCCGTGTGGACTACTACAGAGGCGGGAGGACACTGCCGCTTAGGAGGACAACTGTCATCCGACAGTCCGTTTCGAGTACGAGTTGTCAGTCCCGGTGTGACCAGGAGCTGCGCAGACACCGTGAAGTCCGGAGTTGAAGACCGCGCATTACGCGAGGTATTGTCGCCGAGCAAGCCTCGAGACAAGGTATGATTCCACAAACCATCCTTTCCTATTATATAGACGTTGACACGTTTCCTCGGTATGGGTTGGGGGAGAAATTTTTGTTTCCGCTGCCTTCTCTGTCTCCCCTAAAACCCAACAATGGCTACATAAAGCATCGAGTGGGGTACCAGACAAGACTAATCTGAGAGAAATGTACATAAACATCTTTGATCTCCAAGAGTTAATGTGACTTGAAGAGATCTATTCCATGTTTTATAAAGGAAGATGTGATGAAAGATGGGGATAAGAATACACAATATTTTCACCATAAGGCCAACAAATTTAAAAAATAATACCATTGATTGGTTGTTTAATAATGAATACCAATGGGGAATTCAACCAAAGGAGATACATAAAGCTATTACCAATTTCTTCACATATATACGCATCATCAAATCCTTCAGATATGGACTAGATTCTTGAGAATATGCCAAAGATGATTATTGATGAGGAAGTGGCAACGCTAGATAGGGAACCCAACGAGGCAAAGGTTTGGGAGGCTCTCAATTAGATACATCCAAATAAATCCTCATGAACTAATGGGATGAAAGTGGTGTTCTACCAAACTTTTGGGCACATAGTAATGGAAGGTGGCTTATATTTGATTAAGGGGTGGTGCATAGACAATAGTTAGAAATAAACAAGACTTGGAGTGCGCTCATATCAAAAACCAAAAATCAAAGAGGTTTTGTTCATTTCCACCCACATTATCTTGTGAATAGTGTCATACAAGATTATTCCCTAAGTCATGGAAAATAGGGAAAAGTCTCTTTAAGATAAGACGATAAATGAAAATCAAAGTGCATTTGTCAAAGAAAGGATGGTCATTGACAAAACTCTAGTCACCTAGAAAGTTTTTTACATGATGAAAATTAAGGAAAAGAGGGAGTCATGGTGTTGTAACTAGACATGGGGAAACCATATGACATAATTGAATGGAGTTTCATGGATAGGGATATGGAAAATATGTGCATAACTATCTTATGAAGATTCATAGTTTCTAAATTCATATCCAGTCCCACACACCCAGTCATATGTTGATGGGTTATGGAGGAGATTGATGAAGTTAACAAGATGATTGTACCAAGGTGGCCCAATATCATATTATCTTTTTCATTTTTCTTCCAAAACACTTTCTTCTTCTCTTTAAAAGCCACACGAAAAAGAAACATCCATGAAACAAAAATCTGCATAAGTGCGCCCCACATATCCCTCCTTTTTTCTATAGATTGTGGTACCCTTTTTATGAGAGTGACTACTAAAGTAGAATTTTACATAGATGACATCAGTAGACAACGTGAAAGAGCATCTGGATATTAAGATCAATTATGAGAAATTGAAAGTCACTTTGAGTGGAAACATCAACACCGCTAGAAGAGAGGACATCGTATATGTTCTATAGGTGGATGAGGTAGACAAACATGCAAAATACATGGGTCTTACTATGGATATGGATATATCAAAGAAACATGCATTTTGTTGCATCAAAGATAGAGTGTGGAAGTAACTATATGGTTGGAAGGAAAAATTTCTTTCTAGATCGGGAAAGGAGGTTCTACTCAAAGTGGTCATTTAAGCAATACCCACATACATCATGAGTATTTTTAAACTTAAACATACTTTTTTCTTGCAATCCTAGAGACTGATTCCTTCATCGTGTGCTCTAGAACAGGACAAAAAGTGGATAGGTTAACATCAAGTGCATGCATAAGCCAATCCAGCCTAACTGAATTGAAATAATAGGAAGTAAAGGAACTCAAAGAGTGTTTTGCTATTCTCTCAACAATGCTATTCAAATCAGGGACATAATGAATCGAGAGATGTCGAAGCATAGATTTGGTGGCTTGAAATTTTCTTCACAAAGGATGGAGGCTGGGTGCTTTGCACTGTTCTTGGTTGACCACCTCAACCAAAGACCTTGAGTATGAGAGGATGAGAGCTCTATTCATGTTGCCATTTTTTGCAAAAAGACATTTTGATGACAATAGCGTGTAGTTTAGCTTGAAGGATGGAGGTACCTTTCAGGTGGGTACCTTGTCCTAGTAGTAACTTGCCTTGGTTATCGATCATATGTATGCCAATGCCTGCATTTAAGGAACTTTGCTAGAAAGCAATGTCAACAAACAATATAAAATTGTGTGGATCTGGCTGGATGAAGGACCTCCTAACCAGACATTTAGTCTTTAGAATGAATGCAACAATGATAAAAATGGATTTGGTATGTTCCCTTATGAAAGCAATCTGGGACTGCACATTTGGAACTTGACGTTCATAAACTATCTTATTACAAATGTCCCATAATTGCCAACAAGTTAAGATATATAGGAGAGCTTGTTCAGTAGGGATGTGTCTGGGCGAGATAATCCAGATAATCCATTCACCTTTATTGACAAGGAAGAAGTCATCTTGTGCATGGATGCCCCTCCATATGGCTGCACTAAAGGTGCAATCCCTTAGGTAGTAGATTGGGAAAATTACTTGCACGTCAATATGCCGATGGTTCTTATCTGCATTTGTAAAAAGGGCCCGGTTTTGAAGGATCCACACAGACACCCAAAGGCATTCGAGTACTTTCAGCTTCCAGATGTTTTCCAATTGCCTTGAGCATGATTAGGGTGTGCAGTTCTAACCCAATTTTATGCCGCTTTGGCAGTGAGTTGCCCATGGGGTCATGTGGCCAGACCCAAAGTCAGGGCCGACACCGTCAAGGCTCCAATAGGGAGAAATGTATGGATGCATTTTGAATCCCACTCACCATTTGGGAGTTTCATGGACCCAACCCATAGGTACTGGAGATCAGGAGGGATAGTCCAACCACGATCAAGGTCATGGACAAACAAGCCATTGATCCACTTATCAGACCATACACTTGTTCCATATTCAGAATTGATTATTTTGTGGCTGGCATTTGAGATTGTAATGATATTGTGTTTGATGAATACCCATGTTGATGAGCATGGTTTATTAATGATGTGATAGACACACATATACTTTTCTCTCATCACATGAACCCGTAGATCTTAATGGTTGTTAATGAATAACCATACATTCTTAATTAGAGTAGTATTTTGTTCTATAAAATCCTTGATGCCTAGGCCATCATTTACCTTGGGGGCAGTGATCTTCTTCCAGGAAAGTAGAGATAGTTTCTTTTGTTCTCTTCCTCCTGACCAGATGAAGTCCTTAATATGTTTGTTGATATCATCACATTATGACGGAGAAAATTGTATTGTTTGCATTGTATAGGATGGTATAGCTTGAAGAGTTGACTTTGCCAAGGTGATTCTATTAACTAGCGAGGGATGCCTTGTTGACCATCTAGTCAAGTGCTCCATGATTATAGTAATGATATGCTGATGTGTGCTCTTATTGAGATGATGATGAAGGATAGGGGCACCGAGATAACGACCTAGATCACTGGCATGTGCAATGCAAATTTGACAACATAAGGTATTTTTTTATGCACACAAGGTGTTTTAAGAAAAGAAACAACACGGTTTTTCTTTAGAGATAGTTTGTCTCGACACTTTGGAAAAAGCATTCAGAACTTCAAGAATGGCATCTGCCTGCTAGTTGTTGGCTTCTGACATTAAGAGGATGTCATCGACGAAGAACACATGTGTAAGACCCCTGACCTAGCATAGTGCTTAATCTTGCTTGCTTTGCATAATAGATGCTTAAACCTTAATATGATCATGTGATGCACCTAATAACATGTGACATACTTATGTTTTTAGTTTGGTCTAGTTTGGTTGATGTTTGAGCTAGGTATGCTATATGTAAGCATTTTTGGACCAATTTGCAATTTACCCATGTTGAGGGTTTATCTTGCAATTTGTCACATGAAGGTTGTGCCTCTTGTATTGGCATCATGTGAGAGAGAATGATGTATTGGGGTGCCTTGTTGGACCTTGGATGATGAGGTGGCATCATGTGTACTGATCTAGGGTTTTCATGGTTTGCATGGTTTTGCATGGGTGGTGGGTGTCGACTATGTTGAGTTTATTGAGTGTAGTGACCATGTGTTTTGTGCCTTGAGAGTGCTTTGACTAAATCACCTTGCTTTGGTGGTGTTTGTAGCGACCTAGGTGTCTTGGGTTTGGTTGAGGTCCCTAGGGTTTCCTTGTGTTGAGACGTGTGTTGACTTGTTGTTGGGTAACATCGTGGTCACTACCATGTTCAACCCTGGTTTTGCTTTGATTGAAGGGTGTAGTAGACCTAAGTGGTCACTACACTACCTTGTTCTTATCACCCTTTTTTATGCATGCATGTCTTGAGTACTTGCATGGTCGTGGCTTTGTTGGACATGTGTCCTTTTGGTGCTCTTATATCTTGAAATCTCATGATCCTTACCTCACTCCTACCCTTAAGTATATATGCTCTTTCTTTTACATGCAAGTATTCCCTTTAGCACTCTTCTTTCTCTCTTCTTCCTTGGGTTCAGCCTTGATCTTGGTGGAATAAGAGAAGGTGCAGATCTTGGAGCTTGGTGGCCGATCACCTTTGCATGTGGTGATCTAGGGCTTGATCATCTTTCTTGCGGTGGTTCTTGGTGATCCTTGACCTTGGTAAATTGTTATCTTTATTTGATCTCATTTCCTTTGAACCTTATCTCTTTCTTCCTTCTCTTGGCCGTGAGATTATGGGTTACCATGGTGGCTATCTTGAAGAACTTTTATTCATAGATTTCGAGACTATGGTTTGACCATGGTAGTACCTAAGTGAGATGAAGCTTCCCTCTTTCTTCTTTCTTTTTGGCCTAGGGTTTCTACCCTTTCTCTTTTGAGCTCCTTTGACCTTGGTGTGTTTTCTTCTCTTGAGGTGTCCTTTCTTGGTTGAGGAGGTGGATCCAAGCTTGGTGCTTTCCTTCTTTCTCTTGGAGCTCGTGGCTTGGAGTTGATCTTCTTCAAGGCGGGTTATATAATTTTCCCCTCTACTATTATTGGACCTTTATCTTACTTGCATGCTACTGTTTAATCTCTAAAACGTGATCATAAGATAATAAAGAATGCTAACTTAATCTAATGTTTAAGATTATGAAGTGTTCTTGCATAGATTACTCTTTTTCCTAAACCCTAATTCATGTACCTGAAATGTTAATGATGGTGGATGATGTTGTCTCTTGCATGCATCATGATTGTTGGTTTATCAACATTGTTATGTTTTGGTCATCATATGTTTAATGGAGGTTTTGGTTCTTGTGCATGTTTTGAATGTTACTCTCCCTTAGCATGGTTTCCTTACTGGTTTTGACGATGATTGTTTTAGGGTTTTGATTCTCATCTTTTTTTAGGTTTGATCTTGGTGACACTTGTGTTCTTGATGTTGAGATTTTTGTTTCAGTCGACGTGCTTTCCTTGGTCCCTTAGAGTTGCTTTGACCATGTTGATGGTGTTCTAAGGTTTTGATTTGTTCACCATAATCCTAACCCTAAGCCACTATAGTTTCTACACAAGTTGTGGTGTTGGCCGTTATGTGTTGACCCTTGTTTTGGTCACTGCATGTTGATCTTGGTGTTGGATGCTACACCTAGTTTCAGTTTGGGGTCGCTACAAGTGTATATACTCTCTTATGGTAGCTATCTTTGGTTGATGGTTGTGTTGCAGTTGCAACAACCCTGACCCTAGTAAGGGTGGTCACTACATATGTTGATGCATCTGCGTGGTCACTACATTTTCATGTTGTTGATGGTCGTTGCACCTTAACCCTAGTTTGGGTCTCTACACATGTGAGTCATGTGGTCGCTACATGGTGTCACCCATGGTGGTCCCTACACATGCATGGGTGTTGGTCACTACATATCTAGCATGGTCACTATGTGTGAGGTTGTTCATGGTAATAATGCTTATCCCTACTGTACTCCTAGGATGTGGAAAGTAATGCACCTAGGGTTTGATGTTAAGTGCTATTATTGAAATCCATAATTGGCTACCTTTAGAAACCCTAACCCAATTTGAGAATATGATGTAATGCTTAACTTGCTTGAAGTGATTAGCATGTGAACATGTTTTCTCTCTCCTACTTGTGTAACCCTAATGTTGCAAGTTGAATGTACATCATAGCTGGTGATTTCTATGGTAATTCTTATACGACACAGGGTGATGATTATGAGCCTTGATGAGGCATGATGAGATAATGATGTTATGCAAGAACTATATGATTGAGTCTTATGACCTAGCAGAGGCTTAATGCCTAATGTGAGGTGATATCCTCTAGTGATGTGATGAGGGATGGTTATCCCAGAATGATGTGATAATGGCGATGGCCTTGTATAGCAGTGGTATCATGTGATGATGTAACAAGTATATATCTCATTTGTTTTATATCTTCTGATGTTGCAACCTACCCTTATCTTTGTAGAATATGTTTTGGGTTTGTACGTTGTAACTTGATTGATGCACTAAAAGACACCCAATTGATGATAATTAATCAAGTGAAACCCTTATCATGTAGGTTTTCCTGAGCCATAGATCCATCTTCAACGTCAATACTTGCTAGATGGTGAAATGAGTAATTCCTGCGGGAAACTCAGAGCTCATATTGTTGAATATGCGGGGGTGCAAGTTGAGGATATATCCTTGCATCTACAAATACAAATTTTGAGAATTACTTCGGTCATACCCTGGTAGGAGAGCGGTTGAGGCCGTATCTCAGATGATGTGTTTTTAGGGATGATTGTGATCATACCATGGCAGAAGAACGGATGCGGTCGTATCTCACTAGTGTCGTGCCTATATACCAAGCAGTTTGACTCTATATGTCACTATAGAGGACTCAGACTAACTGAGGGTGTGGGAGATCATAGGAATTCGGCTCTCCTAGATCTTGTATGACATTGATTTTGACTTAGCAGTGATCAGTTGGAGCATAACTGGTATGCCTCGTCTCCACAGGGCATAATAAAAGATGTAATACAACCGTGTAATATATTTGCTTAGTGTCAAACACAATTCACATTAGATGACCCCTTTCCTTGTTTCTTTATTGTTTAGTTGATAACAATTATACATGTTCTTCATATTCCTTCTAAAACTATATGGTGTTCTACTGTTCCGTTGTAGCTGTTTAAACTGCTTAATTTGTGTTATTAGTTTTGTTTATATCATTTACTTGAATGTACTCATCTTGCTAATAGTATCATCTGTATGCTCTGCACTCTATTCATGTTAATAATAGTCGTTGGCAGAGAGTTATATCTCTCACTGGGGCATTGGTCTCATCCTTTGGGTTTCCACATCTTTTAGGTGGTCGTGCACGATGAGGTAGAGATCGTGTGGTTGAGGCTGAGCCACAAGAGGAGAAGTAGTTGTTTGAAGGTTGGATATGCTTCTAGTGTTTTGTAATAGAGTCTTGTGTGTCGTCCCTATACTCTCAGGTCCTTAGGGAGGTTTTGTAGACATTGTACATAGATACGAGTTTCTAGAAGTATGCCATGGTTGTACATATATGGTTTGCACATGTGAGCAGGTTATCATATGTAATAGGTTTGTGGCAAGTTAGCCACTGAACAGTGATATGTAATATATTTGGCATGATATATGATACTAGTGTCACAGTTTGTGGACTTAGATGTAATATGATTCGGCCTTTTGTGGTTATATGATATCAATTTTAATTTACCATGTTTTATGGTAACCTGGATGTTTAGAGTTAATTATGCGCTTTATTTTGAGTTATCTCGTTCATGTGGCGGTGGGTTGTCACAACACGGGAAAGGAGGAGTGCCATTTCTTGTAAGGAGAATTTACTTCCAGAGATTATTACTGACTGCCTTGTTGATTGCCTGAGATAGTCTTTCCATACAGAGTACAAAGATATACAGATTAAGCAGGTCACTTTGCTACACCCTCATGATGGATTTGAACGGAGTTAGTGGGGTGCCTTCCCAAAGAATCGAGGTACTTCCACTTGAGATAATCTCCATGATTATATTGATTGTAATAGTGAGTAGGCCAATCATGATGAGGGTGTCATGTATGAAGGACCATCTCATACGGTCGAATGCCTTAGAGAGGTCCAACTTGATGCTTACTCATTTCTTACTGGTGGTTTTTTGTTTCATCAAATCAATCACTTCCTGTACTAGCAGTATATTTTAGAAATTAGCTTGAAGCACAAATTATTCAAGGAGATGAGGTGTAGTTTAGAACAGCATTGGGTTGCCTGGTTATTGGAATAAGAATCAAATGTGAGCATGAGAGCCTACTGACAATGTAGCCTGTAGTGAAGGATTGTTGGACAGTAAGGACGATGGAATTGCCCACTTTGTCCCAATGAGACTGGATGAAATCATTGTCTACATCGTCTGGACCGAGGGCCTTAGAGGGCACTGTGAGAAAGACTTCTTGCGAGCGATGAAATTTACTGCTTGGTTGGAGAGAGTGATGAAGTTTCCAATATAGGCTGCAATGCTTCTTAGAGTGACATGCCTAACGTCGTCTTGTGCCATGAGCTGTTGAAAGTGACTTTGGACATTAAACTTCAACATGCTTTGACAAGTGTCACTTTAATGAAATTTTTGAGTATATAAAATATAAGTTGACATGATTGTTAGATGAAAAGTATTTGAGTGTCTGCAAGGTGATTATGTTCGTACTTTTCTCTCGTTATTTCTATAGACAGACCATACATTCACGTGTCACTTGTGGAGTTACTTACTACCCTTAGATGTAGTTTTCTTATTTCCTTGTTTTCAATTAATGAAGTAAGTTGTTGTTGCAAGCCTGATTATACAACCTTGAAACATGCGATTCATTTTATGGTGCTCACAACTATCAAGTATAAGCATGATCTTGTGAGAGATGTTATCTATGATGTAATCAGAAATTTATAAATTACTGTAAAAATGAGGTACCTACAGACTCTTTGACTGAGGGGATAAACATTAGAACAACTCATATTCATCTTTTCTTAGACGAGTTGGAGGGAAGCATGCATGCATGCAAATCTGATAGAAATTCACGACTTGTGAGATTGAGGGATAAGATGTTTATTGCTGGTCAAACTATCCTCAAAGCTGCTTAAACTAGAATTGATCATGTATGAAAAAACTATAAGACAATTATACATTTTAAGCCGTTCAGGTTTGATGCGGATTTCTTAACACTTGGATATTTTGCTTTTTAAAAGGGTTTACAAAGTAATGTGTAATAACATAATGACCATCAAGTCTATGTTGCGATATTTTGGAAGATTGATTTCGTTACTAGAAAAATTTGACGGTGCCGCATGTTAACCGTCTTTTTTCTATCTCAGTACATGATAAATGTTTAGTGATTCATATTAATATGCAAAACGTAAGGAGTTATTAGGAAAAAGTTCAAAAACAAATATAGCCAAAAAGGTTGAAGCATCTCTGTCGCACTCGTGGCGTAGATGCGGGCTGGAATTGCCATGCCATTAAAAAAAACTGGGAACGGGGAAAGCGAGGGAAAAGGCAAAGGCAAAATAAAACTGGCAGTGGTGGTGCTCGACCAGTTGTCCGTCCGTCGTCACCTCTGTGGGTTGTGCAACTATCAACCTCCCTCGCTTCCCTGCATTGGTCAATTCGGGCACAACACCGCATCCGCTGGATCCCTGCGTTGACTGTCCTGATTCAGTGTCTTTTGCCCTCTCCAACCTCGCATATTAGAATCCGTGGCAGAAGCTTCCGTATCTCGGGTTCTCCGGATTTGGGCCTCTTCATTCTTGGGAGGTAAACTACTTACCTTCATCTGATGTCGTTGACCCACTCCAGAATCTTATACTGTTTTCATTCTGTTAAACACGAAAGTGCTTGGAAGGTTGTTCATGTGCTTAATGTTGTATGATTCTAATTTTTTTTCTCTCTCTCTCTTATGGTAGCTCAGCGTTTTTCCTGATAAACTTGCTAGCTGATGCGATACTGACAAAGAGGGCAGGTACACATAGATTATGATTTGAGCACTTCCTGCTTTTGATTGCCGAAAAGCTGCTAAGATGTCGCCCTATGGAATCATCTTCCACTGTTTTGCTTTCTATAGCCATCTTCTTCAGAATCAGCAAATCTCGTCTGCCTTAGCGCCGTTGAGGCAGTTACTATCTTAACTTAGCAGAAAACTATAACTCTCTTGAGAAGATACAATCTTCCCGGGTTTTTTAACCGACGTTGTTTGCCTATTGTCTGCTTTTTCGGCTCTTCTTTTTAGTATTTCTGATTCCCATCACCATCTTTTCTGAATTCACAGGTATTTTTGAACCCTGTTTCATTCTCTATTTGGTCTAAGTCTGCGGACTTTCAGCTATTCCCGACCGGCTATCATCTCAGTAAGGAATGGGCGGTTTGCCACCTGGCTCTAACAGACCTCCCGCAAAACGCCGAGCTGGTTTGCATAGGAAGCAAGCTAGACAGGGTTCATACCGAGGCAGTTAGCTAACTTCTATTTCTATATCACGGTGGCCATACTCTTATTCGCTTCTTCTCAGCTTGAATTGTGCCTTAGATGATGGGGCCTTCTGCTTCATTCAGCCATCTCCTGAGGAACCTTTGCCGCAATACACCTTGGAAATATGCAGTGTTCTGGAAGCTAAAGCATAGGGGCCGAATGTAAGTTGTAGCTATGTGGAACTTATATTTTTGCACACTTTAAAAGTATGTTTTTTTAATTTTAACGATGGATCATCTATGCTGTTCTTTGAATATCTAGAAGTTTCTATTTCAGATGGTAATCTGCATACTAACGTCCCTCACATCTAATTTATATTTAGTCTGTCTATCATCCATGTGTATCTTTTTTTCTGAAGCATCACAGCATGGAAGTTGACTTGGTTAAATAAGTAACAATTCCAGTTAACTTGATTAATCATTGCCCGAATTATTAACACCATAGTCACAAATTCGGGAGTTTGGAATCATTCGCGGAGTTTTTAAAAAATTCGGCATTCGGGAATTATGCAGAAAATTCAGATAAAACTTGACAAAGATTCTGTAAAAGTTCGGTCGAAATATTCAGGAAAAGATTGGAAAGAATTCGGAAGTACAATATATGTATGTACATATACACACAAACATTACATATATATACATTAATATAAATGATAAACACATTTATATATAATAATATATATGCACACACATGATTTGCTTATTCTATTCCCAAATGTTGAATCATGTAGCATATATTTATATCATAAATGAACAATTCATGAAATTTGGAACAATTTGTGAAATTCGTGATAATTCATAAAATCCACAAATAATTTGCAGAATTCACAAATAGTACATGTTTCTTGTTAAATTTGGCTGTAGCATTTGTCACATGAAAAATTTGTGACTTGAAGCTCTCCATTACCTAGGAATATGACACAATCCAGAAACTATTGTTTCCTGATGTGAAGTTGGGTTTATGTAATATAACTTGGTCAAACGTGTAACAATGAATACCAATATTGTACATAGAAACACAGGGATGCCATTGTAAATGCACCTTTTCCAATCTGGAAATGAATATCTGGATTTAGACACTTGACAATACCAAAGTTTGGATTTTGATATACATTTGGCAAAGTTATTGTTGAAATCAGATGGGAGACAATGCGATTCATTAGGCAAAACCCTTCTCCTATATGTAGGACATGGGACTAATACAAGCACGGCTTCAAACCCTAATGGACTGGACATAGGACCATATATATGATTAACTAAACAACTAATAACTCTTAACACTCCCCTCAAACTAAACTATGCGAAGACATGCCCAACTTGCCAGGACATGCTGAGAAGAAAAACATACTTGATAAGAGATGATAATAGCCCATACAAAAATTGATCTCTCCCTAAATCTTGCAATATAATTATTGAAGCACTTAAACACCCCCGTTGAAGCTGATAGGCTAGCACGTACTAGGTAGAAAGCATGTCTTCTCCCCTTGACGAAGATAACAACAATGCAGACTTTAGTAATAGGAGAGTAGACTCCTCCCGAATTTGATAACTGCCAGACCAACTTGCAATCAATAATATTTTTCTTACATCTATAGGTTTAGATGGGGGAAGATATTTGTTAGAAGTTATCTGAGTCGCCATTGTTATCAAAGTATTTTCCTAAATGAAGCATCATCATCGAAAATGATGCACGATAGTGGGGATAAGTGCACTGTTATAGGAATATTGGGCTATAATAGGTGGTCAACATACTCAAGAAACTTGTGCTGCTACAGGAAAGATAACTACGGGCTGCAGTAGGTGTCAATAGAGCATGAACGAATATGAGGGAACTAGATAACATGGTCGGATGGATGGTTCTTTTTCCCTCGTCTATACCATAGAATACAAGAGAGTGGTTGTGGGCGGACAGTAGTAAGGAGACTCAAGAATTTAAAACTTGAAAACCCTCTAACAAATATCATTATTGGATGGAATCACATTATTAGTAGGATATATAGAAGAAACAAACTTGCAATAAAGAAGCTTAGCACCACATCTTGATAGGCACCATCCACAATATTACTAGGGGGTCCCACCACCCCTCAACGGGTGGGAGTTGAGGGGATGCCATTCCTCGCGGGGTTTGGGACCTGGGGAATAAAAGGTATACAATAATTTTTGAGGGAAGTTTAAGCATAAATCTTGCATATATAGGCTTTGAGGTACATGTGCAACATGTATGTGAAGAGACAACGAACCTTGGTGGTAAGTAGCACCTGGTGCAGTTCTGTTGGAGTACCAGGGGGCTGGTTCACTTCATGCAGATGGTGGCAGCTTCACTGGGGCCACCATTGTTGGTTCCCACGGTTTCACTGTGATGCCCCCCTAATTGGTCACCTCTAAGTCTCATGGCCTTCCCATACAAAGGAGGAAAGAGAAATAGGAACACGATCAGAGAAGAATCCAATTTTTATTCAACATACCCGAAATTAGGAAAAGCATCCTGGATAGAACTAGGGAGAACTCTATGTGACTAAGAGTGTCCAAGAAGTGTGGATGCCCTATATCCATCCACTACCAATATGTGGACTATTTGAAGTGTTTGTGCTTCATGATCTTTCCATGTCTTCATTATTGAGATGGCAACATGTGTGCAATACTGACATGTTCAATTATCTCACGAGGGTTACAATCTCATAGTAATTGGCTTTGCTCTATAGGGTTGACTTGCAATGGGACTCCCTCCATGTCAACAAGATTTTCCCATTCACGAGGAGGATAAATTGGTACATAACTAGGCTTAAATGATGTCCCATGTCATAAATTCTACTCATAACTATATCAAGTATTATAACTGAAGAAAGAAGCAAAAAACAAACATCTAGTCTTGTTGTATGCATGTAGGCGACATAGCATTAGAAAAAATACTACTAGGAAGATTTACAAAGAACCAATGGTCACTGGTTTAGTCATATTAATAATAGATGCCATGGGCCGTACTCCTTGCATGGGTTGTCATACGCTAGTAGCATGAGCTAAAATTTTATCATCATCTCTAGTTCTATTTTTTTTCTTTCTTATGCTTGTAAAGGATAAGATGTGTTGTGTATTTCTTATTTCTAACTTGCACCAAAAAAATAATAACACTTTCTAACATCTAACACTGCCCCTCCAGCTCGAGTATGAGTGAAATACATATCTAACTTGGACATAGAAGACTCAACCAGACTATACAACAAATAAAAAATAAAAATTCACTCCCCATACAAGAATTTTTTCTCCCCCTTAGACGTCACTCTCCAAGTAATAAAAAAAATGAGGACGCCTCCTTTGAAGTTGTCTTGTAGGTTAGAAATAGTCGAGCATTGAAAAGATCTTCTACAGTGCATCTAGAAGTAAGAACATCTAGTAGATGGAATCCAAGCACAATAGCAAAAATTCACCGCTATCAATTTGGATCAGACTATAAAAGCACCACGACTACGCCATCTTCACGGAAAGGAATGTTTGATTGAATAAGCGCAACCAAGACATCCCACGTTGTAGCAGTTTAGTTATCTTCACATCGTCTGAAAAGTTTAGCTAATTGGACCGAAGTACAGTTGAATACGAACATGCATTATATGGCACGAACACAGACATGATGAGGTGCTGATGTTTGGTATATTGGATCCGTAAATCTAGCGCGTAGTTCCAGGGGCTTTACAGGAACAAAAGACACCATCAAGAAAAAATCCAAGTAGATCAATAGAAGCGCCATCTCAACACTTGATAAACAACAAATGCAACTTGAAGAAGACACAAATAAAGTAACTTTGTGGAGATAAAATTTAGATAGATATCAACCTTGCACGTGTAGTATTTGTAAGCTTGTCACTGGCGAGATTCTAAAAGATCTGATATGATAAAGGCCACCATCCATCTCATGAGAATGCAACAAGATTGCCACAACACTAACACCACAGGGACAAATAAGCTAGAGTAAGCACAACAAACTCTGTTCCAACGCGTCAATGCTGCAACTGAGATCCTTCAAATTGCATGAAAGTGGGGTGGCTAAATGGAATTAGCATAGACAACCAACCTACGTGGATATTGTAACACAAAAATGAAGAAGTACAATGTCATTAGGAAAGAAATATACCAATGATTGCATTGCAAATTGTTAGAGAGTCTATATTAGCCTATTTAGTTAATAGGTTAATTAGTTATTGGGCTTTTGTATTTCAGTCCATTTAGATTACTTGTGTCCTAAGTCTTAGGGCGTCTCCCCTCTCCTATATAAAGGAGAGGGCGTCCAGTCTTGTATTCATCCCATTGCGTTCAATACAATCTTATTTCTCAACATGGTATCAGAGTGGTGAACAAAAACGGCAGTGTGAACAGTAACTCCGTCGGTGAACAGTAATTCCGACGATGAACAGTACGTGGCGTGAACAATAACTCCGACGTGAACAATACGACGGAGTGAACAGTTGTTCCTGCATGAATAGAGCGTTCGCTCCTACGGGAAACCTAGCCGCCGTCCCTCCTCCCTCTCCTTTCCGGTGCGCACGCAGCCCTACCCGCCGCCGCTCGTCTTTTCCAGAGAGCAACCGAGGGGAAGAAACCCCGCCTGCGGGTGGCCGTTGCTGTTGCCATGGCTTAGGCCGGCTGCCCGCTAGGCATCTCCCGGCCTCCATGGCATATCTTTCTCTTTCTCAAACGATCTAGTTTTCTTTTTGTGCGTCGGCACCATCACCTTCCCGACGCCATCATCATCCTTCTTGTGCAAACACCGTCACCAGCAACAGACACAACCGCCACCATGCCTCTATCCCGCGCAATCAGTGCCGCCGCCAGCAGCAACAACAAAAGTGCTGCCATCTGCTAGCGATAACAACAGCCAAGTGCAATCTCCGCCAGTAGCATGCCGCCACCGGCGATCACCCAACCATCATTCCGAGCAGCCAGTAAAAAGCAACCACCATCCACATCCGTCGACGCCATCACACTCGCATTATTCAACAACCATCTACCGCTGCATTGCCCTGATGTCCTCAGCTCCAGCCTTCGTCGTCTCATAAGGAGAGGCTCTGCACTTGACTCCGCATGCAGCCTCATGGCATGCAATATCTCCGGAGTCATGCAGGAGGCCAGTATCATCTCTTTCGTTGCAACCAAGTGCTACATCAGCCGAGCGACACAATCATCGTCATCTGTCCTGCTGCTGTGTTGCTGCCATATCATCTAACAACCATATCCCCAGCCGCCGATCACACCATTCATCTGCCGCCGTCATCCATGCCCCTGGTCGCTGCTCCACTACTGCTCTCCATCTCATTGTTGTTGCCCCAACGTTTTTGCCTATCCTTGGCTGAAGCATGGTCACCCCATGGAATGAGGTTTCGTCGAAATCATCGAAATTTCGATTTCGATGCTATGTGGTACTGAAACCTGCGACTGTTTCGATTTCGATGATTTCGATGAGTTTCGCCAAATTTCGACGATTTCGATGAATTTCGCCAAATTTCGATGAATTTTGCCAAATTTCGATGAAAATTTCGATAATTGCAATCCTTGTTGTTTTTGTTGATTTTTGAAGAGGAGCAAAGGGGGATTGGGGTCATTTCACCATTTAGTACTCATACATAGTATATAGTTATAGTATATCATAATTGCATTGCATTTCCCTAATATTTGCTATTCAAATTATTAAATACTTATGTGATGCATGCTATTTTAGTTTCTGCAATGTGGATGACATGTATCCTAGTGGTGATTTATTAGACAATGAGGGTGCTAGGAAGCCAACCACACCAACAAATGATGATTTAGCTTGGAAACATTGCACTAGTATTCTTGGGACCAATGAAATGGTTGATTATTGAGTCAATATCAGCAACAAACTATAAACCCAAGTAAAATGTGTGGGATGCCCTACATATCCAATATTTGATATTATAACACGAACAAGTACATGCATGTATAAAGCTCATACTTACAAAATTGCATAACTTAATTCCTACATTTTGTCATCGAAATCATTCATCGAAATCCTCAAGAAACATGACAGTTCCTTTACCTCCCACATGAAGGACCCCCTCCCTAACCTACCCCCACATAAAATTTTATTGCATAAAACGATGCATTTAGGTGTAGAGATCACACCTGTAAAATTTCATAAATTAATTCATTCATTTTGGCGTCGAAACGGGCACAATTGCATTTATCGAAATTTCTGTCGAAATTTCCATAAATTTCGATTTCCATGCTGTCGAAACGGTATCGAAATCGGATACCTCGTTCCTTGGGTCACCCATCACTCTCCACCGCTACCAAACAACTCTATTACTGCCCCCATATACCAGATGCATGTTGATATTCAGATCCTTAATCAGATCTGTCCTTGGCTAATCAAATCCAGTTTTAAGCCTAATCGGATTTTTCACGGGGGCTCCACCTCCACACCCCCAGATTTGTTGCCCTAACGGGCCAACCAAATCCCTTTTCGGGTCGGGATTAGATCCATTTATTTTTTTATTCGGATCTTACATTGACCCATTTAGCATATTCTCTCTGGTTATCGGTTTCATTCTCCACATATGATACATCTCCTTATACACAAAATTCTCTCAAATCCACCAATTCCTTTCCCACCCACCCATATCATGTGCGTATCCCTTTCCACAGTATGGGAGGGTCATATATCCATTTCTCCACACCAAACACTCACTCTCGTCGTATTTGGTGTGCGGGGGGGATAGAGAGGAGAGAAAGAGATGAGAAGAGAGAGAGAGCATGCATGAGTATGTATGAGAGAGAGAGTATGAGAAGAGATGATATATGTATTCAGGCTATATATCTTCCAAGCTATTATCTTCATGGAGCTTCACATTGTTCAGCACGTCCGTTCTCTACTTCCAGACAGCATTGAAGGATCTTCATTCAGCGTCAACACCGAGCTATCTGCGTTCGTACTGCATTATGTACGTCAGGTGTTGATGGTGTACTTCTTCAGCTCCATTTACATGAGACAGATGGGTGCTTCTTCAGATTTTCAGAAGCTCAGCAAGCCTGCCAATCTACTTGTACAAGGTTGATTCATCCAGTTTATCTCCACTGAGCTGCTTCATCACATCTTCTTCGAGCTGCATCTGCTATTTCGACATCACCTGTTGCTGATCTACTTGGGACTTTCCTTGATGGATGATATCTCCTTTCCCATCAAGCCCCCAAGGTTCATGCGTCAAAGTCATGGTACCTGCATCGTATCACCAACACATCGTCCGTTCGTGTTCGTGCCACGTTATGCACGTCTTCTCAGACAATTCAAAGATTCCGCTACTGCTACATCGACATTGGGCATCCGCGTTCGTGCCGCGTTAAGTACGTAATCCAATGAATATGATGTAGTGATGGTGTTGAGGATCGTCTGCTCCAAGTGGCAAATTACTGCTGCAGTATTCAGGTCCCATTTCAGATGTTCTTCATTCCAAATGCACTCCAAAAGACCTTCATCAAAGCTCGAGGATCTCCAACCTGCAGAATAAAATTTTAAAGAAGAGAGGCATTGTCACCACATGGTTCAGGAGGAGTATTAATTAAGGAGGAGTATCAATTTTTGTATGGGGAGTGATTTTTATCTTTTATCTTTTATCTTTCATTTATCATTTCTTTTATCATTTATCGAGTCTTGTAACCTCCAAGCTTTTGACATGTGTTTCACCCATGCTCCAGCTTGAGGGGGAGTGTTAGAGAGTCTATATTAGCCTATTTAGTTAATAGGCTAATTAGTTAGTGGGCCTTTAGTGTTCGGCCCGTTTAGATTACTTGGGACACAAGTCTCAAGGTTTCTCCCTTGCTCCTATATATAGGACAGGGGTGTCCAGTCTTGTACTCATCTAATCCCATTCAATCCAATCTTATTGTTTACACAAATCACTGAACAATACATGATACTTAGTGGGAAAGAGGTGCTACAAAGACATCAGAAGAACAAATGTCCTGAATCATAAGAAGCTCCATGAAGATCAAAATATCATGGAGTGGAATGTATATCATCTTTCTCTGTCTCTCTTTCTCCTCATACTCCCTCTTCATACTTTTTCTGTCCCTCCACATACTCTCTCCCCCCTTTGTATCCCTCATGCTCTAACTATGAAGAGAACGACTAGTTAGGGTGGAGAGAAACAACTCCCCTTCCCGTGGAAAGGGATGTACACATGAGGGTTGCACATAAAATCTTCAAGTGAGAGATTGTTGTAGCTTTTGGAGGTAGAGGCCAAGGGACTCCTTGGTAGATTGATTGTTGTCAAATGGGGGTGTGGGGGCGCACCCCCAGTGAGAAGGTCTTGTTGGGAGATCAAGCATTAATTTGCAAGAAATAGGGAGGGATCAAGGAATTTATGGAGGTCAGCTTTGCAACACCTTAGTTGTTGTGTTACGATTTAGTGGTGATGGCTGGCGGCAACAGTGGACTACGACCTTTCGGTGCCTTTGGCTGTGTTGCAGCTTGTGTTGGTCAACAACAAGGCCTTGGTGATGATAGGGAGGTGGCATAGAGTTGGACGCACTATCGAAAACCGAGACCCCGAGCGACAGGGGTGGGAGAGCAACATGGCCATGGAGCGGTTGCAGCTGTGTCAGCGGCGGCTGGACTGGGGCAACAATTCACGTGGTGGAGATTGTGGCAGCATGCATGTAGAAAGAAGCAGCGATTGGGAGGCGGCATGGAGCTGACCGCAATACCTAGCAATGATTGTTGGCCGTAGTGGTAGACACCTAGGTTGGTTGTTGCTGCTAGCTGCAGCCATAGAGTTAAATGTCCAATCTCGATGCCGTATCCGATGGCCCAGAAATAGAAACTTATAGAAATTTCGACCAAGATTTCCGTATTTATGGCCCTAACGATTTCGATGACCAAAAAAGTGAATTAAGTCATGAAAATTTACCAGGACGGTTTAAACACCAAGATCTACTCAAATATGCAATGATATTTGATATTGGATATGTGTGTGTGTGGGGGGGGTCTCCCTCGTTTGTAAGTGAAGGAAGCTAAACAATTTCGACATAATTTCGATGGCAAAATGAAGGAATTAAATTACAAAATTTTGCAAACACAATGTTTAGACATATACACACTAGACTATACAATAAATTTATATGTTTAGAGCATGGAAAGCAACTTCGTCGAAGTTGGGCGAAGTTTCGCCGAAGTTTCGAAATTTGACCATAGGCGAAGTCGAATACCAAATACTTCGGCCTCGTCCAAACTTCGGGGCGAAGTTTCAAGGATGTCGTCGAAGTTGACTTTTTTGTGTGTATTTTCGTCTCAACTTCTCCGAAGTTGTCGAAGTTTCCTCGAAGTTGGCGAAGTTGGGGCGAAGTTGAGACGACCTAGAACATTAGTCCTAACTAGTGCTCTAATGCCATATAAGGCATAAGTGTCACCTCAAACCCTCTTTAACACTTCTAATATCAACTCCTATGCTTGTTATTGCCACTCTTTACTAGAGAGGGTGTTGTAACTACTATTTGACTATATATTCTATATGATTCATATGGTGAACTTATTTGTATGTGTATTGCATATTTGACCCTTGCAAGCAGCTCATAATATTATTAACCTACCCAGGGCTAGAGACTCGTAAATCGTGTTTTTGTGTTAAATTAACATATATTAGATAGAGATATAACATAATTAGAAGTTTACAATCAAAGTTTCCTTCAAATTCACATCACTTTCTTCAAAAAATGGCATCGAAATTTGTCGAAGTTTGCGTCCTAACTTCCTCGAAACTTCCTCAAAGTTTCCACAAACTTCCACTTCCACACCTGGCGAAGTCGACACGAAGTCGAAGTCCCGCACCATGGTTTAGAGGTCAAGGTGGGATCCATGTCTTGATGAGTGAGTGCACAAATGAAAAGGGATGTCAAGTCTGTTAGATAGTTAGACTGTTAAAAACTTCAAGTCACAACTTAGAAGTAAATCCTTATAGTTACAAGTTACAAATTTAGGAACTACAACTTGTATAAGTCTAATGTTAGCATATAACTAGGCTACACGGGACATTTATACATAGATCGACATAGAAATTGAAGAATGTAATGTATAGATGGTCTAGGGATAGAGGAAATATAACTTAGAATTAAGAGAAATAGGCTATACAAGCAAAAGATTAAAAAAATTGCCAAAATACACAAGATGTAGTATTAGCAACCCTAGGAACAAATTTCTCAAAATTTAAGTTGTGTTTCTGTGCAATTCCGTGAAAGTGCCGCCCAAACTGGGCTTTTTGATGCAAAATTTCACCTTGTTTTGTGAAATTTCACACCTAGGGTCGAAAATTCACTGCATTTGTGTGTTTCGATGTCCGAGTGCAAACAAAAAACAAAATTTCGATCGATTTTTTTCCATGGCTGCAACACCCAATGGTGGTGGCTAGGCTGAATGAATGAAGATGTGTCGGTGTCCATGTAGAGGCTTGATTCGCAAAGGACTCGGGGAAGCAACACCTAGGTGACATGACTTGGGAAGTGCAAGGACAAAAGGAATTTTAATGAAAGAAGAAGAGAGGGGAGACGACCATAGAGGTCGGGAAGATGCTTGGCGAGTGGCCAAGCTAAGAGGAGACGATGGCCACCCGTAGGCGGAGGCACTCTCCTTTTCTCTATAGGGTTAGCATCAGTGCTCTGATACTATATTACCATGTGAAAAATAATGTGTGTTGTTCATTTCTTCTTGATAGACGACAAACGCCACTCCTATATATAGGAGAGGAGGTATGTACAAGGAAGTGGATAGAACCCTAATGGGCCAAGAAAATTAGGTCCATATTACAAATGAACGTGTTAACTAATAATGCTTTCTAACGTCTACAAATGCTTATTCCCTGTCCTTGGTGTTTAACAATCTAGTAACATGCTCGATCCTTAGAGATTCATAAATAAATATCTCTCACATCTTAAGGCGGCATCTCAATCAATATGTAGGAGCATAGTCAATGCCGTCATAATCATCGTCATCATTATCTTATGTTCAAGAACCTGAAGGAGCAATCCTAGTACCGATGCTTCTAAAGGAGAAGTGCTAGATTTTCTTCCTCAATGAAACTCTGCATGGTTTCCTTGTAAGCTCATTAATATTAATATGATCTATGCCATTCATTGCCCTCTTTAGGTTCACTTCAAGTGCTTCCACATAACTACATCTGGTCTCACATATACATACACCTAATATGAAGATCTTTTAAGGCTCCAATATTATTCATCTATAGCCAAGGAGTATTGTGATCCTCTAAATCATCACCATAAATGCACAACCAAAAATTGTATGCAATATCAATGATATCATGCTGGGCATCATTGGGAATGTCATAATGCATGCTTAATTTTTCTCCCTTATTGTTAAGTTGTAATAGATGAAGACCAAATTTATTCAATTGTGCAACTCCCAACTTATTTCTCCTCTCGAAGTGGATTGGATTGGATTGAATTTACTTTCATTTGTTTCACGCCCAACGTTTAAGTCTGTTTATATATCATTTTACTACTAATGGCTTGGGAGTTGTAGTAGTGTTATCATAAAATGTCACCACCATTCAACTAATTGGTATTATCTATATAATTAATCTCTATAATCTAGGATGCACGGACACTTCGTCGGGGTCGCTATGGCCATTTAGACACGTATTGGACACAAAGATGCTGTGAACGCATCTAGACACACGTTGGACACGGCTCAAACGTGTCTACTTTTTTTAGGCATGGATCTACACGACATGGACATGTAATGGACACCCAAACCAACTTCCTATATAAAGGAAACATTAATGTTATATCTCCTTCCTTTCTCTTGCTCCAGTACATCACCACAACCTGTATGTCTGGGTCCCCTTTTATTTTTTCTTGATGTCAAGGAACTCCTCCCAGGTAGGGCCACATTGGACCCACCCCAGCTGGGTAAAATGCTGGGACCAGACACGTGATGCGAGCGACACTCGCGCCACGTCCAGTAGCAAGAAATGTCGTTGCAAGGTTAGCCCTTGGCCAATGTGTTTGTAAGAGATCCACACCCCCCCCCCCCTCTAAAATTTGTACCCGAGGGGATTCAAACCAAAACCTCATCTATACGTCATAGTAGACCGGTGATAACCTATTTTACATCATTGTTTTAGATATTATTTCATCATCTTATATAGGCTGCTCTAGGAATTTGACATGCAAACTTCTTATAATTTATCATTGTTCATTTACACTTATTTGATTTGTATTGCAAATGTATTATGGAATAGTTGTTCTCGATACATAATGTTTATTTTCATAATGTAAGCACACTTGTGGTTTCATTTTTTTTCTTGATATATTCACACATCGTATATAAACTTTGGGTTTGTTTTATCCTTCTTTTGTGTTTGTTTATATAAGCCTCATGTTATGACTTACTTTAGAGCTTTGGATAGATGGATGTAGCTTGTATCATTTCCATGCTGTATCTGCCTATATATATATATATGTATGTATGTATATATATATATATATATATATATATATATATGTATATATGTTTATGTCTGTGTATGCCATGTCCGCATCCTATATTTTAAAAAATTGTCATGTCTCGTATCCGTGTCCATGTCCATGCTTCCTAGGCTATAATTGTAGAAACAATCTTATGACATCCCTTAAACATCAAACCCATCACAACTTTTGACAAAAAAACAAATTAGACATACAAAAAGATTATATGCACATATTTAACATACTGATGATAATGTACACTTTATTCATTGCATATACGATATGACCTAAAACAGTGCTGAATGCAAAGAAGGATCATCTAGCCTTGGAAATAAAGGCTTCAATGTTGCTGCTATGTATGGTAATGGTAATAAAAATTTGTTTAGATACATTTTTTTTTTGAATTTTGGTTTCTACTTGGACATTCTATCTATTCAGAGGAATTGTTTCATTAAAATAAATCAATGAAGATTGTTGATGAAGAAAATGAACATGGCTAAAGCTTGTAACTTTTTCTTTGGTTAGAAACACAAAAGGCGTAAACTGAAATCTCAAAAGTTGAAGTTTAATGTTGGATCTTATATGTAGTGCTACATAAGCAGTCTAAAAACAAATTGCTTGTTGTTGGCTTATAGTGAAAATATACTTACTTGGTATCACTTCATTTCTGAATCTAATTTCAGGTTATTAGCATGGGAGGAAAGTCACTACAAAAATCCAAATTCTACTTTGCCATTGGATTACTCTCCAGAGATTGCATTCTTAAATGACTTGCCTTCAAATTTTGAGATAAATGCAAAAAGTAGTTGCTCGGAATATTCTCTATGTCTGGCGATATCTACCATGTCATGCCATTCATATTTTTTGGGAGAAGGGTATGATACATATTTCTACTTATAATCATATAAAATCAAATGGCTGTTGTGCTATTTTGTTATTTCATGTTTCTCTCACATGAATATACCATTTGTTTCATAATAAATTTCTCCATTTATATATTTTTTCAATAAGTTAGGAAAATATGTCGACACCTTATTGCTTCTCTAGAACTTTCTGGCTATATCTCTAATGTAATTGTTGAATATATATGCATTAGAGATCAAAATAAATGCTTGTTGCTTTTCATTTGATTGTAAACATGAATTCTGACACCTAAGATAAAAACAGATTTTGTTCTGTAAATTGATGAAATTGCAAGAATTCTTTTTGCCATAACATGAAAATTTGCAACTTAGATGTAATGCAAATCATGTAAATTTAGCCTAAAACTTAGGATATAGTTATTTATACAAAAAGACACTTCAAAGAAAGTATATTCTTATGGGGGGGGGGTACCTACAATGGTCAACGTCAATTTATCGTTTCTTGAAGTCTAAAACACTCATGTAGCTTGTGGATATGTATTTTACTATTGAAAATTGGATACAAAATACATGTTGAATGTCTGTCTCAAGGGAAGTATTACCACACATTGATTAGAATTTCATATTAGGAATTGATCTATGCATTTAGCACTATTGTAGTCAGTTTATGTAGATCATGGTAGCATGTTATTCTAATTGAGATATGTCTTACTTCCTAAATTACAAATCAAAAGGAAATAATTATTGGCCGTGAAAAAGGAATACAAAAAAAGATATTGGACATAATATTGTTATTTTAGAATATCTATAGGTGAACCATACATATTTTTCGTAAAACTATGGAAAATTCTAATTTTATTGGAAAATCTTAAATTTGAGGATTATTCCATCTTTGATCTATGCTGCCTTGTTTTAATCACAAGTTTTTATGTTATGAGTGGCTTTGAATATGAAAACTAAGGAAATGTGATGTCACAACAACATACTTCGATAGCTCTTTGTTAAGGTGTGTGTATTCAACCCAAAACCAATTGGCACTGAGTGAAGGACCACACACCTTATAAGCCTAAGGATACTCCCAAATTCAGCGACGTGGGTTTATTCACAACACCCCCCTCATGTGTTGCCACGTTTTTCTTGTGTCTGCACATGTTTTTTTTTCTTCTTTAATAAGGTGTGGGCTTTCCTCACACTTGTTCTGTGGGGTCTGCTCAGATGCCATGTTAAAGTGTGTGTATTTAAACCAAAACCAATTGGCATGAGTGAAGGGATCATACAAATAACCCAAGGATAACCTCCTAATTCGGCGGTGTGGGTTTATTCTTAACTCCCTAGAGACATATCTCGAATTTTCGGCTCATTAAATATCATTTTTAGTCTATATTGTTACATCTCTCTATATTTACTATAGTAAATTTACTTTAAAACAATGGATTCTCATCTAAATATCTTTCTCACATGGTATTAGAGTAGGTTTTCTGAAACTCTAACCCTCAAGTAAACCTAATAGGAAGCCCACCAACAAGTGATCGTTGCATGCATCAGGTTTCCATGGACAACTTTCAGGGATTGCACCTCTAAATTCTTTTATTTTTAGCTAGATTGTTACTTGCCCCCCCTCATAGTTTCTTATTATTTCTGGGAGACTAAGTCAGCGTGTTGACTTCTCTTAACATGTTGTTTTGTTGCTTAGTCTCTATGCTTCACATCATAGATCAAGTTGTCAATCATTGCTTCCTTATTGTGTCACCTCAAGGCCCTTAACATTGTAGTTCTCGTAGAAGAGAGAAGCCCTAGTAGTGCTTCGTCCTCAACAACCACATGCTGGAAACTGTGGCCGTGCGCCAGTAGAAACCTTCTAACATCACATTTATGTCTCATTGTCTCATCGACTCCTCCTAGTTGATAGTCACACAATGATAACTTCTCCTTGTGTCCAAATTCAATTGTTACCCATTGATTTTGCTCCCTGGTCCATCACTTGACATGCAACAGCAAAAGTAAGGCTCTCAAGGATATGTCAAAACCCGCAAACTCGATTTTGTCCAACTCGAAAAAATTGGTTCTGGTTCTTGTTTTGACATTCCGGATTGGTTCCAGGTTCAGATATACTAATCAGAATTTGGGTACGGGTCACTTTCGGGTTCTGCGATTTACAATTCGGACCGGTCCTGAGTTTGGACAAATCTAGGTCCGAGCCAGTGTCTTGAGTTTGGACAACTGTGGGTCCAGGTTAGTTGCCAGTCAAACTAGCAAAAATCTAGGCCAGACAGAACTAGAATTTTGATGCACCTAGATTTGAGATTCTAATTTTGATAAATGCCGATCGATTCCGGTTTGAGTAGGTTGATGAAAATCAAGGCCTGGGTCAATTTCAGATTCTAAATGTGACAATTCTAGTCGGTTCAGGTTTTAACAGTGTTTCAAATTCGGATCCTAGAATGTTCTGAGTCTAACTTTCAAGAAACCTGGTCAGCCTTTTTTAACCCAGATCCGAAATTTTGATTGTATTACAAAGTGCCATAGAGGAGCAGCCAAGGGAGCACAACGATTATGCCAGGCACCATATTTCTCCTGTTCTTTGGGGGGGGGGGTATTCAAACTTCCATCATTATTGCTACACCTTCCTATCATCGGTCTTTGAGTTCTTGGAATCCTGTGATAAAACCAAGTTTATTGAATCCCCTGCCAAAGATAGGGTTGATTGAAAACTCAACAATCACACATACAATCTCTATGGTATAGCATGCATCCCCATGTCGTAGTCAAATTCATGTTCTACTCAACTGCAACGGAGATATAGGATGTTGGCAAGCGACACTAAACCTATGATAGGAATACCCTCCGAGTCTATATTGGAATAGAATAAGTTAGTTCTTTAGAAGCCAGGGATCACAAAATTGATGATCATTTTTAACTCCATTGATACTATTTCACAACACCTGAATTACTGTTATCATTTTTAATTCCATTCATACTATTTCACAACACCTGAATTACTGTTTACCTTCGACCTTTGATGCTCAGACTAAAGAGTGAGAGGGTCTCATTATCGTTATATTTCTTTTTGGCTTGCACCTGAACTTTGCTCTCTGTAGAAGTGCGATTCTGGCTACCAATGGATCCCTGCTCTTAAAGAGGCTTACACTTGTATATGACGAGTTGCTTTCTATATTGTCATTTTGAATCCATTTGAGGCTCAGAATTCTCTAATTGCTGCAACTAGGGGACACAATCGAGCTAGAGGCCAATGTCCCAATATGGATGTGGTTTGCTCTAGATTGGCAATAACAAGGGCGCTGCAATCTCAGTTTTTCTTCTAACAATTTGTCCAGAAATTTTCTCTCCAAGGAGGAATATGACATTTATCTAGTCCTCTCAAATATCTTTTGTTGGCCCTATGGAAACCAAATCTAAACACCTTTTTCTCACATTGCCACCAATCCATGTAATTCAGGACCACTTTGTTAGCCTCTTATAGCAACTGGATTGTCGATTCTGATACCATGCAACACATGACTAGTACTACATAGTTAAACTCTTTTGATTCCTACATTCCTCACTCATTTTTCGTGATGAATCTGTTAAATCTATAGACTCTTGTGAGAGAGTTCCCCCTCTCTACTTCATTACCCTTTGTAAACTATGTACCTAACTTTGCTTTTATTCTTATTGTTGTTGCAAACGCGTTGCACTGTCGAGGATTTTCAGATGATTGGATCGCGTTCTAAACTGGAAACTGCTGCCATTTCAAACATGTTATACGTTCACAATTTGCCTTTTTGGGATGCTCGCCCCTTTAGCTGCACCAGCACAACAAACATATTTTCCTAGAAAAACTCAAATAAACTGAACCTTGTTATCATCTATTAACCTTAGATTGTGATTCTGTTGGTTAGGCAAGCATCCTCGTTGTTCTTTTCGTTGTCGTATTGAAAAACAAACTTCAATGCTGCTTTAACTATCCATGGTAGTGTTAAGACCCACTTTGTATGCCCAGTCATAGTGGTTTTCATTACTCTATTCTTGTTGTATGATTGCTCTTGTATGACATGGCGCTACCTAATGAAATCTCAAAATGCAATGCTTTCCATTATTAAATTGTTTCACCAATTTATTGGAGTTCAATTGGATAGAGATATTAAGAACCTTGGATCCAGTTTTTATCTGATTACTAGTTTTTTAAAAAAGGACAAAAAAGTAAAGGGGTTGTTGCAGGCCAAAGTAATGTGGTAAAACCTGTACGTGTGGACTAGGTACACAAAAATATCCAATATGTGTAGCGCAGCGTAACAACGTAATAGGAAAGATCCATGTGCAAGCATATATAAAAATAAACACGAACAAGCAACCACAAAGAACACCCAGATTTATTTGGAAACTCCCCACAATTTGTGAGGGAAAAACTACGGGGTCAAAACCCGACAAAGAAATCCAAAAATCAATAAATTACAAAGTTCGTCTCAAGTTTAGACTCAAAACTTGAGGAATATAAAGAAAAAGGAAGAGGTACAGATTATACCAGGTCGATACGTCACCACACCAAAAGACCTCTGGAAAAACACCATCTTTTAGAGAATACCCGGGTAGAACAAGAACAAAAATGATGGTGGAGAATCTGATATAAAGACCGGTGAAGAAACTAGAGTGGTGCTAGGCCCTCTTTCCTTTTCTTCTTCCTTAGCTTCTATTCTTTCCGTCTCGCATACAACAGATTGGGAAAAGTGGCGACTGTGAATCCCTTGTTTGCGGCTGTGTTCCCTTGCGGCAAGGCAACACAAACTTATATCCTGTTGCTTGCTGCCCATGTTGCCCTAAAGGGCCGCCCATTATTGGGCTGGAAGATAGGCCCCGACCCAACAATCTCCCCCTCCAGCCTAATGGGGAGACTGTCGTCATGAATCCTCAGTTGGAGTCCAATCCGGCAAGCTCCTTACAATTAACAAGCTTGTTTGTAGGAACTGCCTTCGTCAGCATGTCAGAAAGATTATCTTTGGTGTGGACCTTCTTCAGCTTCAATTGGTCATCACTGATAGCTTCACACAATCAACAGTATCTCAGATCAATATACTTTGTCATGGAGTGATAAGAAGAATTCTTGCTCAAGTCCATGACACTCTGACTGTCACAATAAATAACATACTCATCCTGTGTCAAATCCAGTTCTTGCAAGAAACATTTGAGCCAAATCATTTCTTTTCTTGTTTCACAAGCTGCAATATATTTGCCTCAGTAGTAGATAAAGCAAAACACTTTTGCAATTTAGACTGCCAGCTAATAGCCCCCTACAAAAGTGAACAGAAAACTTGAGGCAAATTTCATGTGATCAAGATCACCTGCTAAATCTGCATATGTGAAACCTATAAGAACTGGTGGTGCCCCTCCAAAGCATAAACAAAGCCTAGATGTACCTCTCAAATATCTGAGTATCCATTTAACAACATTCTAATGCTCCTTACCAGGGTCAAATAAAAATCAGCTAGTCACACCAACTGCATGCGCAATATCAGACCTAGTGCACACCTTAGCATACATCAGACTTCCTACTGCAGAAAAGTAGTGTATGTGAGCCATCTCTTGCTTTTCCTGCTTAGTAGAAGGAGATTGTTTTCTACTCAGTCTGAAGTGACTAGCTAAGGGAGTCTCAACTGGCTTTGCCCCCTTCATGTTGAACCTGCCAAGTACACACTCAACATATTCTCTTGTGACAATTAAAGTTTCTTTACTTTCCTGTCACGCCTGATGTCCATGCCGAGAATCTGTCTGGCTGGTCCCAAGTCTTTCATGTCAAAAGACTTAAACAATTCATTCTTCAACTTGGCAATCATCTGAGCATCTTTGCCAACAACCGACATATCATCAACATGAAGCAAGAGAATGATGAAACTATCACCTGGAAATCTCCTGAAGTAAACACAATGATCTGCCTCTGTCCTGTAGTAACCTTGCTTCGACATAAAAGAATAATTTTTTTGTACCACTGTCTGGTGCTTGTTTCAGCCCATAGAGACTTTTCTTCATATGGCAAACCATGTGTTCTTTGCCTTTCACTACAAATCCTTTATGTTGCTGCATATAGATCTGTTCCTCTAGCTCACCATGGAGGAAAGCTGTCTTTATATCAAGCTTCTCAATATCAAGGTCTAAGTTAGCTTCCAAGCCCAAAACTGTGCTGATGGAAGTCATTTTTATCATTGGAGAAAATATCTCATCAAAGTCAATCCCTTGAATTTGCCCCAAGCCTTTTACCACGAGTCTCATTTTGTATCTCACAGTGTTGTCATTCTCATCTTTCTTTAGCTTGAAGACCCACTTGTTCTTTAAGGCTTGTTTGCTATCATTTTTCTTCAATGAATTCATCTCATCTTGCATTGCATGCAACCACTTATCATTTTCCTGATAAGACATTGCTTCATCATAGCTTTGGGGCTCCCCCTCTTCTGTAATCAATGACCAATACTGAATCATAATATCTAGTAGATGCCCTTTTCTCTCTAATAGACCTTCTCAATTGTGGCTCTACTGGATATACCTGTTGGGCTGCTCCCCTTGCTCAGGAACCTCCTGTCTTGGACGTCATAAGCACCTGGATCATCCTCTGCCATATCATGAGGGATCTCATCATCCTCAATCTTCTTTACATCAACACTCTGCTGGACTGCAGAGGGAACCGGTGTATCAAACACATAATCATCTATAAATTGTCCAGTTTCTGTATTCACAATATCAAAATGCATATGATCCTCAAAGAAGATCACATCTCTGTGCCTGATCATCTTTTTGTTTTCTAGGTCCCATAGCTTGTAGCCAAACTGCTCATCGCCATAAATAAGAAAAATACAGAGAGTAGATTATCATCAAGTTTCTGCCTCTGCTCCTTAGGAACATGTGCAAATGCCTTGCACCCAAATACTCTAAGGTGAGAGTAAGAAGTTGGCTTTCCTATCCACACCAAGGAACGAGGTATCCGATTTCGATGCCGTTCCGACATCATGGAAACCGATTTTTTTTGAAATTTCGATAGATGCGACCGTGCCCGTTTCGACGCCAAAATGAGCGAATTAATTTATGAGATTTTACAGGCGTGATCTCTACACCTAAATGCATCATTTTATGCAATAAAATTTGATATGGATATAGGTGGGGGGTCCTTGATGTGGGAGATAATTGAACTTTACTGTTTCCTGGAAAAATTTCAAAACTGGGCAAAAAATTTCACTGATTTCGACATGGCGGTACAGCTGCATGATTTCGTAGTAGATGGCGTCGAAATTGAAATTTCGAGCGAAATTTTGCCGATTTCGTGGAAACTTCATTCCTTGATCTACACACTCTCTGGAGTATCAAACTTCAAAGGAACGGATGGTGACCTGTTAATCAAGTAGCAAGCAATATTCACTGCCTCTGCCCAGAATTCTTTAGGTAGTTAGACATTCTTCATCATGCATATGAATCTCTCCATTATGTTTCTGTTCATTCTTTCAACTAAACCATTGTGTTGTGGGGTTCCTGGAACTGTCTTCTCATGCCGAATAACAAATCCTTCACAATAAGATATGAACTCTCTAGAAGTATACTCACCTCCATTGTCTGCAGAGACATTTCAACTTTTTACCTGTCTCCCTCTTAGCCATAGCATGGAATCTCTTGAAGGTATCAAAAACCTGATCCTTCCTCTGTAGACAGTAGACCCACACTTTTCTAGATGCATTGTCTATAAATGTCACTAAGAATCTATTTTCACCCAAAGAGTTGACTTTCCTAGGACTGCAAACATCAGAGTTTTTGTCTAAGACATTAGACTCTTCTCACACTGAACACTGAACTGGAGCATTTTTTTTGCTTTTTCACAAGGACTAAGAAGTACATTTTTTCTACAGGGGATTAATTCTTTCTTTGCAAGCACTTGTTGTCCTCTCTCACTCATGTGCCCAAGTCGCTTGCGTCATAAATCTGGAGAACTGGAGCTGTCCACAATGTTGACACTATCAGTGCAGACCTTTATGTTCATCCTGTACAAGGTACAACAAACTTTGCCTGTAGCCACCACCAACTGTCCCTTGATGACAACAATTTTCAACTCACCAAAATGATAGCGAAATCCCTGAATGTCTATCCCATAACTGGAGATGATGTTATAATCAATGGAAGGAATATGTCTAACATTCTTTAGCAAGATGATATAAACCAACTCGGTTTCAATGCGCATATCACCAATCCCACAAATCTTTTCATAAGTTTTACTAGCCATCTTTGTCATTCCAAAGTTCGCAGACTTGTAGGAGTAGAAAAAATGTCTATGAAGAGTGACATGTGAGTACCTGTGCAACATCTATAATGACCCCAGCTCCGTTGCTACCCTCATCTGTCACTTTAAGCTTTTCTTCTGCGATTTCTCTTTTGCGTTATCTGCATAATTTCTTTAAGTGACCCATTTTGTTGTAGTGATGATAAACTATCTTAATTTTGAACTTTGACCTGTGCTTTGACTTTCCTCTGTCACCATGGTTAGGACTTTGACTCCTCCCCCTGTCCTCAATGACAAGGGCATGTTAAGCAGATGTCTCCTATGCCGTCTAGTCTCTTCATTCAGCAGGTTATTCGAAACCAAGTCTAATGTCAACTTCCCGTATGGAGTAGAGTTGGTAACAGAAATCACTAAAGTCTCCCAACTATCAAGTAAAGAACCAAGAAGTAGAAGTGCTTGCAACTCGTCATCAAGGGACAAACCCATTGTGGCTAGTTGATTTACCATGTTTTTAAAATTATTTAAGTGCAAAGAAATATTGCCGCCTTCCTTGATTTTTAGATTCACAAGTTTCTTAATAAGAAATGCTTTGTTCCCTACTGTCTTCCTCTCGTACAACGACTCAAGCTTCTTCCGCAAAAAGTGGGCACTGGTCTCATTGCCGATGTAATGGAAGACTGACTCATCAACCCAACGGCGGATGAGTCTGATGCATTTCCTATCCATCTTTTTCGAGTCCTCATCTTTTGTGTCTGCAGGCTTGCTTGCATATCCCTTGACCGATGCATATAGATCACTGTAACAAAGAAGATCTTCCATCTTGATCTTCTACGTCGGCCAATTAGACACCATCAATTTCACCATGTTGTTTGCACTGTCCATCTAGTCAACGTAAACCAACAATGCTCTGATACCACCTGTAGGGGAGAAACTGAGAGTGGAGGTCCGTCCCAATATATAATCCAGTTGGGGTTTCATCCCAAAACTAATTGGCAATGGGAGGAATAACCCAATAAACTTATATATGGGTACACGTCTCCACAACCAAACAATGTGAGACTAAATTCATTCACACATGACTTAACAAAAAGAACCTTGGATCCAATAATGCTCTAGAAAATGTTCAACATGTGCCACGATTTTGTGATTCCGGCAGGATGATTCACTAATGTTTACATGCCCATACTCAACAAATGGACTTGTCAAAGGAAAGAATTACCGTCTTCATGCATTGCCTGCAATATACTTTTACACACACATATGCCTAAGCACCACTGATATGAAATTATGAAGCCATTCTTATTGTTTATTTGTTAATAAATAGGTAGCCTTCTTTTGTTCTTCTGGAGCAAGCGACCAACCTTTCTTTTCTTTACCTATAAAAGACCTTTTCTGTTACCTCCAAAAGTCTTTGGATGCAGAAAGCTCATTCTACCATTTGATTCCATGCTTCAAAACTTCTCATCCTGGGTTATCAAGATCGGAACTTAAAACGGTTGTAAGAGTTATCTTCCTTTAGATCTAAGGATGAATGTTTCAGCTGATGCAACCTTTCATGAGCGACTTATCATTTTTTTCACAATTACGGGAGGTCTTTATTCATCCTGCTCCCTAACAGGCAAAGCATCAATAACATTGTTACAGTGGTACATAGGTGCTTCATCCAATCATCCCCAATAGTCTCGAACATGAACCCAGGACACTGCCCCACCTACAATCTTCAGTATCCAACTTAATCGCCCACTTGACCACCATATCAGCGACCTTATTACAACTCCTAACATAAAAAATTTCACTGACTCTAGTTCCCTGGCCTGTTTCTATATGAGAAAACACCAGGGTTCAAATCTACTTGGGATCCTTGCTTCCCTTTTGAGCATTTTGATTGCCGTGAGGCTATCAGACTCAACCACTGGCTTGCTCGTTCTCGACCCTGGATACCCAAGGAGATAGCTTGGAATTCTGCTGTCAACACATCTTGTCCAGTTTCCCTTTTGCAACCGCCCCATACCCAGGCGCCCATCTCGTCCCTAAGTGTGAACGTAGATGTCATGATACTCAGTTTCCTCTTCACTGACGCGTCGACGTTCACTTTGAGCCATTCTTTCTCCGACGAGTTCCATGGTATAACAAGTGACGTCTGTAGTGCAATGGTGTTCGGGTGCTGGCTGAAAGCAATCAAACTGTACCTGACCTCCTTTACAATAGAGTTGACGATCTTGTTCACTGGCACTTTGGCTCCTCGGAACACCGATAGACAACGGAATTTCCATAGGTGGTGGACTGTGGTGGCGAACCAATCGACCAGTTCGGGTGATTCCTGTTCCGCTTCAGATTAGAGCTAATCCAGTTGTTAAGCTCATGTTCGTTGATCAATCTGCTCTGCACCTGTTGCTGAACTGCGTCCCACATTAGCCGGATAGTCGCACACTTCTCGAAGGCATGTGCTAGCGTCTCGACTTCAAGACCACAACGGGGGCACTTGTCACAACTTGTAAACTGTCTTCTGGATCGAGTGTGATTTGATATCAACCCTCTGTGCTGTGCTAGCCATAAGGTTGTCTTGATTGTCTGGGGGACTTGCAATTTCTAGATTAGGCTCCATCTACCTGGTGTTCTAATGGTGGCTTCATGTTGCGACTTCCGGTAAGCCATTTTTGTGGTGAACTTTCCTCCACTGTCTAACAGATAAGTGATCTCGTCTGGGCCTCCGTCTACGTCAGGTGGTGGCATAGACTTGATTGCCTTAACATCTTCTTCAAACCATTCATGCAGAAAGTCCATGTCCCATTCGACAACCAGGTTCATCATGGACCCGACCTTCGGGTCGATCAACTTAGGTGGGATGTGTTTGCCTGTTTTCACTTGAGGGATGCGTGAGCCGTGAATCCACCTTTCACTCCAAACACTGGTGTTTAAGCCAGATAGGATCGCTTTCCCCGAGTTCATAGAAATCTGACTGATAGCCCTGGTTACTGATCTCCAGAGTCGCGAGCCGTTGGACACTCCCTGATTAACTCGATTCATATATTTGCTATGTATAATGCCCTTCCAAACAATCTTCCTCTGGGAGATGAAATCCCACCCCTCCTTATGAAGAAATGCCTCATTCTGGATCCTTGCACTTTTAATGTCAAGGCCACCGTCTCTCGTTCCAGCCGTCACCTTGTCCCAAGCCACCTAGTGTATCCCCTTTTCCCCTTTCACCCCCTTCCATAGGATTGTTCTGATGACCTTATCAATACCTTCGCAGATCGACAGTGGGAGCTGTGTAGTTTGCATGGTGTAGATGGGAGTAGTATTTATAACTGATTTGATGAGGGTAATCCTCCCTGCCAAGGATAGGGAGTTGACCCAGGAGGAATTCCTCGTCTCAATTTTGGATACATATCTTTCTTGGCGCGATCATGGATAATTAGGACACCAAGGTGTTTCCCCAGATTATCCGTTTGGGGAATGCCAGTTATCCTAGAGATGGCTCTGCAGGTGGCGCTTCCCGTGCTCTTAGAGAAGAAGATAGAAGACTTATCTTTGGCGAGGACTTGGCCAAAAGCTTGCTCAAATCTTCTCAACACTTTCATCACACACCTTGCCTGTGACTTAGTTGCCTCACGAAACAAAACCAGATCATCTGCAAAACAGATATGTAATATTTGAGGTTCGCCTCGAGTAACCTTCATTGACTTCCACTTGCCACTGGCCTCTTATTCTGCGATCGCCTGACTCAGACGATCCAAGCAAAGAACAACGATGTAAGGGGATAGGGGGTCTCCCTGGCGAACTCCCCTTGAAGCTTTGAACTGGCACAATGTCTCCCCTTGCCAACTAATAGAAATATCACCTGCTGTAATGATATTCATGATCAAGGTTATGGCATTGTCAGGTATAGAAGTTCTTCTCAACGTATCTAGGATGAAAGCCGAGCTCATCCTATCATGGGCTTTAGATAGATCCAATTTCATAGCCATAGTTGCTCGTTTGCCCATCTTCATATTCATTGAGTGGATTAATTCCTGCATCAATATGATGTTGTCTGTAATCCTTCTCCCATGGGATGAAACTACTCTGTATAGGTGAAATCCAATCCGTGAGATGAGGTTTGATACGTTCCACTAGAATTTTGGACATCATCTTGAGTGTGACGTTGAGAGAAATGGGCCGTAGCTAGTTGCAAGTATCCGGTATTTTGGTCTTGGGGATGAGCACAAGCGTTGAGCTAGCTAGCGTGTCATCTATCCTTTTTCCTGCAAAACAATTACCAATCATTAGTGAAAGGGAGTTCCCCGTTCTCGCCCAGTTCTTCTGAAGGAACCCAACAACCACCCCATCCGGGCCCGGGGCTTTGATGGGATTCATCTTCATCAGTGTACATAGCATTTCGACAGGCCGTGGTTTATCACCAATCATCCTCGCTTCCGTTTCCAACTGTTGCGGGAAGTTCCCAAGGAATGATACAGCAAGTGCTGCCCTGTCGTTATTGTTGTCTTCTGCGAACAACTCCATAAAGAAGTCACACACATTGCGTTTGATTTCTTCCTTGTCGTCCACCCAACTTCCTTCATTGTTCTTCATCCTCACAATGGTATTCCTGTGTCTCTTTGCTTTGACGATGGATTGAAAGAACCGGGTATTAGCATCACCAAACTTCATCCAGTCACACTTGGCCTTCTGTCTCCATTCCTCCGTTTCAAGATATGTGATATCGTTAAACTTTAACTGCAACATAGCTAACTCCTACTCATTGTCCTCAGTCCAATGCAATGCATTATTGTGTTTTTGAATGTAAGAGATATCCGCCAATAATCGATCTTTCTTCGCCCTTGCTTTCTCCCGTTCCTCCCTGTCCCACTTCATAGAGTTCTCCATAAGTTTAGTCAAGGACTGATGAAAGTTGCCTTCCGGTTCCCAATTATCCTATAGAAACTTGTTGAAGGATTCCCTTGTTTCCCATGTTATGCTCGTTTTAGGGCGGTAAGGGTACTGTCTGTTATTTCTCCTGGCTTCAACTAGCAAAGGTGCGTGATCTGAATTCACTCTTGGGAGTACTTCGACTGAAGTATTCTCGAAAGACTCCATTCACTTCTCATTTGCTGTTGCTCGATCAAGCCGTTCCTGCAACCACCCCCTCTTGAAGGTCATCTTCGGTCCCGAAGCTCCCAGGTCCTCAAGACCCGCGTTTGCTGACCCTGTAACGAATTCCCTATAGCTGCTCAAATGAATTGGTTTTCCGCCCACTTTCTCATCAACGTGTAACACCACATTGAAGTCTCTGAGTACTAGCCAGGGTAGAGAGGATGCACTCGCCATAGTTCCTAGGTGCTCCCACAACATTTGTCTTCCTCCTTGCTTTGTGCTAGCATAAACGAACATGATCATGATACTTTGGTTAATCAGGAAGTTTATGAACTGTCTATGGCTTGCAAGAATCTCCACCGTGCCTATCTTGTTGCGCCACATCACCCAGATTCTGGCAACAAAACCGATTGCCTCCACCCTGTAGGATGATTCAAATCCCAGGCTCTTCACTATCCCGTCCACCCGACACCCGCTAGTACGAGTCTCAAGGATAGCAAAGATGTCTATCTTGTACAAATTAGATAACTATCTGACGCAGATAACCTGAACGTTCCAAGCTGCCACAATAATTAAAACGATTCATGTTGGGGTCTCGGGTCTGTTGCTCCCGGTGGATTACTGCTTTCACCTTGTCCCCCATACTTACTGGTCTTCTTCCTAGGGCCGTTCTTGGTCAGGTCCTTCGACTGAAGCACCTTCCTATTCCTTAAATGGATCCCCACAGATGCCCCGAAGGTCATCTGTGTCTTCATCGGGATCACATTAGTTCTTTGGTTTGCCTCCGGACTCCTCATGAGAAACTGGAAACCTCCAGTATTCCCGGCCGCATCCTCCAATACTACTATTGTGTTGTCACCTTCAATAGTGGTGGCGCGATGGTGGTTCGTGTTTGGGCCACTAGGTTTCCTAGTGTCCAGACGTCCTTCAATAACTGGGTGTTGTGTTGGGGCTCCAAGACTACCTTTTACTCTTCCTCCATCGACCTTGTCTTCCTATTCTACGATTTCCACTGCCTCTACTCGAACCCCGGCTGGGGTCGCGTCTCTCCTCCTTCGGACCTTCCTCGTATTCATTTAGGTTTAAACTTCTAAAACGAATCTGAGTGTTAACTATACATTCCTTCCCTTGAGTATCAGTCTGTATCGGTCTTCATTGGAATGGTTTTGCATGCATGGCTTCAGAGAACTCACCCAACGGAGGTACTGGCACTGCCGACCCTTCCACCTGCTTCCCACTCACTTCCTAGCTCGCCATTGTTGCTTTAGCCTTACAGTTGCTGTCCATGTGGCCCATTTTCCCCCAAAACAAGCAAATGCTTGTAATGTTCTCGTACTCTATCTTATAATTTTCTCCTTGCACCATAATGGCTGGATTCAACGGCTTGTTTGTGTCTAACTTCACCGCTATTCTCGTGAAATTCCCCCTTTTCTTCTGGTCTGTGTTGGTATCCACCCGGATCGTTGTTCCAATCACATCCCCCACCTCCTCCACGAACTGCTTCTGATATAGGAATATTGGTAGATTTGGGATCTGAACCCAGGCCACGATGAACCTGGGATTAGCTGAGTTCGGCGAGAAGCTTGGTTCCCTTGGTTGGACGCTTAGATATGATCCCGTTATCGGCCACGACCCTCTAGTGAGGGCTTTCAGATAATCGCCCCCCCTGGTCAATCGAACGAGGAAGAAGTGTTCCTCCAAATCAATCAATCTATACGCTCCCACAGGTTTATGATGATATTCATAGTTTTTTCTGATGTTTTCCTTCGTGATCTTCACGCTTGGGTCCTCGAATCCCAGGATCTCCGCCGCTGATGATATCCTTATAGGATACCAAACTCTGCGGGTCTGTTTGAGGGCTGGTTTGTTCTTCGGATCATTGCATGACCGACTCTCCGGTACCAACGCAGGGAATTGGCTCCCCCAACATCGCCGTCTATTTCCATCGCTCCTGGGCCGCGTTGATCGCTTGCACTGGTTCCCTTATTGCCTCCGTGGTAACTGAAGTTTAAAGAGATGCCCAACTGCCTTAGTCCTTACGATCTTGCGTTGTTCATTGGCCTTAGTCGTAGTATTCTGTAGAAAAGGATTTCCGTGGAGACCAACGATCTCCAAGGATGCTCCACCCACGTCCGCCGCCTCAGATCCTGTCCCACGTCCATCACCTTCGCCTTTGCCTCTCCCATCTCCCCCCTCCGGAGGACGATGGGCATGTCCACCTTCTCCGCCGTTTGGGGGAACCCCCGCTCTGCTGAACCCTAGCGCCGCCATATTTCTTTGTCCTTAGTGGATTTCCATAAGTGGCTTATCATTTGAAACTGCTTCGTCCACTTAATTCCTTGTGACATAGATAACACTAACCTCCTCTTGTTCTCCCGTATGAATTGTTTCCTAGGCAAATCTATCTTTACATATATCAATGCCAACAAAATGTTGGAAATTCAGCATGAAATATTTTCTTTTTTTGGAGCTTTGGATGAATACATTAATTTGATCTTGCCATTGCCTCAACAATGGTACCTGCTTTTGTACTATACCCACCTTATTTCTGATATTTGCTCTCTTTCAAAACTGTCTCGTGTAACTCCTGCTTTTGCAACGACACTCGATGGTGCTGACGTTACTGGGAGTCATATGAAGGCACTCAACCATCCTGGTGGGAAAAAGGTCCAAGAGATGACTTTTCTTGGAAATAACATGTTAGAAAGTGATTGGGAGGCAAATAGAGAATTCCATTAGGCAAAACCCTACTATGTGCAGGAGAGGGGGACAATTACAGAATTGAACTCAAATCCTAATGTGCCAAACAAGGCCAAATGACCAGTAAACTTTAAACACTCCCTCTCAAGCTGGAGAAGGATACAATACCATGTTCAACTATCCAAGACAGACACAAACGTGAAATACATACTCAAATAAAAAAAAGACAATGCTCAGCCCATACAAAAGATCAGTCCCCCTAAATATCACAACTCAAAACTCCAGCACCCCCTCAAGCAGATAATATCAGAATCAAGTTTCAACCATACTTGTCAAGGCGGCCAGTCGGTCACCTTTCCAGCTTGGGCGACCAGCCGACTAGTCGTCGACCAATCGACTAGTCGGTCGCCCAGTCGTAGGTATGATATTTACATAATATTGATCATCTACATATAGTTATATATAATAATCACATAGATCCAATAATGTAAGCATGTATCCAAGCATATAATAACCTAGATTAGGTAAATAATGTCATAAAACACCTCAAAATTTTTGAATGAAGACTATTCGATGTATTCAAATTAAACAAATATAATTAGATAGAGAAAAGTGATATGCCATTATTGAATTTAGACTTTTAGTGCTTGTTGAATTGTTGTAACTAAATTAATTGAACTAGTGTATTGTCAATGAAATTGATGTTCACATCAAATTATTGCATGAGATAAGGGGTGGGGGGATTAGAATAGCAAAAAAAAAACTTATTATTCTTGGCTCTGGCCTAACTAAGCGGCCGCCCAGGCTTGGTTTGGGCTGACCAGTCGGACTAGTCGGCCGACTAGCCGACCAGTCGTCCTGGGCGGACGCCAAACTGAGGTCCAAATTTGGGTGCTAGGCTAGTCGGACCCCCCTCCAGCGACCAGCCGACTAGTCGGCCGACTCAACAAGTATGGTTTCAACAAAGAGTAGGTAGCAAACGAGCTTCAATCAGACAAGAGAAGCATTATATTGCAGCTGGTAGGCATCAGTGTCTTCATCTCAGTTGATAGTGTTGTGTAGTAGTCTAGAGAGTGTTGGGTCTTAAGTAGCAGATTCCAGAGAGTGCTGATAGCCTGACATACTGTAGTAAGTAGTAGACACACATAAAAAAGCATGGAAAAACAACAAAAAGTCGATGTGCATAAAGCATGGACAAAAGGCAGTGAAATACTTAGCCAAATATACGGGTTCCAAAAAAGCAAGTGATCGAATGCGCACATAGGTAGGCCAATAACATAACTCCAGAAGCTACTCAATTAACAAAGTAGTTCATGGTCAAATATATGAAACCCTCTTTTCTTCATTCATCTACTCTCCTCACTTACATCTCCTTCTGTCCATTATATTCCTCTCAAACCAACCACAAACACATTCACCTGAATGGTTGGAGTGGATAACCAAGGCAACAATCAAAATAGGGGGGAGGGAGCAAAACCATGCAAGAAGGACCAGACAAGAAGTGGGCTAGAGATACCAGATAGAGTCACAAAAAAAAGTAGCAGCTACGTCTAGGGCTGGACAAGAGATGATACAAATATCTTGTCCCCTAAGATATTTATGGGATAGTGACACCGAATAAATAACGTGTAGCATGTGAAAGAACGACATGACGTGAGAGGAAGGTCTAGTATTTGGAGATGGAATGTTGCGGTGGAAGTTTGATTCACACTGTCTGCCTCCACTACTGCTGTAGTACCTTTTATCTTCCCTTCCCTTGCCTTCTGCCACCAATGCCATCTTCATCTCCTCCTGCCGCTGTCGTAAACACCTTTTTCTGTTGATGGTGCAAGCTATGTGTGTCAGGAAAAAAAGTTTTCGAGACATGTTAGGAAGTTTGATTCACATTCCCTACTCTGTACCCCATTGATTGTAAACTCTTTAACCCTGTCCAACATAAAGATGGTGTTATACTCCATTTTGAGTTAATGAGGTCAAACCTCATTTGAAACACGTATAATTAGGAGATAAATAAATTATGGTCCAATAGGCAATGGACTCTCTACATGCAGAGGTGAAATGCTATGAGTTCTTTGTCCAAATGGACAATACATCTCAGAAGTGTTTGTTCTTCCCAAATGGGAACAATACATGAAATAAGTAGTCTGGTACAGTTTGACACAATGTATTGCGGCTAAATCAAGTGATGATGTGACATGTAGTAGATAGTTATTGGATCTGATAGTCTGACACCCAAAATTGAACCATTATAGACCCATAGGTCCTTGTGTATGTTGGTCTTTATGGGATAATTGTTCTTTCCATTTTCGCCCTGACACTAGTAACTGACCCGTTATAGTTGTACTTTAGCAGGTTTTAAAATACTCAACGAGAACTTTTTACATGGTAAAGAATCTCCTCGCAATCAATTTTGTACCCTTATTTATGTCCATTAGTATGGTATTATGATGTGTTTACCATTTTGAATACTGTTAGGTTATCCTCTTATTAGTAAAAATACCTCGGGGGTTTATTAGGAATCAGTTCTTGAAAGTTGTACCAGCCAATTTTGATAGTGAAGGCTTTCCAGATAACTACCCCACAGTTTGTATTGTAACAGACTTGACCAAAAACTCTAATGATGGGAAATTTGTGACTTATCATCTAATTAATGACCAATCAAAAAACAAATTCAAAATATAATAATAAAACATGGAACCTATAAATAAATTCTTGAAATCCAATCAAGTACCTGAAATAATTAATAGCCTAATAGGTCCCTACAAGCAAATAAAAACCCTAAATTGACTAGATGACTACTCCGACTTTCACGAGGGATTCCAAGCCTGATGATGAGCCAAAAAATGCAGACTATCCTTAGGGTTGTTTTGAGACACAAGCATATTGGTGGTTGGATAGGTCAACTACACATCTCAATTTATACTCCGAAGCTTCTAGTGTGACTTAAAATTGAAATTTAGGCTGTTCGCATATTTCATGAATGATGTCTGCCGGAGTTTTAAATCTGTTTCTTAAGAGCGTTTATAATATTATGACATTTACTTCTTCCTTCTTTTGCTAGGATTATTGGGAAAGTTGCATCTAGTGGGAAGCACGATTGGATATTAGTTCCTGGATCAAATTCTAAGCCCTCAACTGATGTGAGTTTCCATAGGATACCAATGAAGTTTTTTGTTTTATTCAATAAATATAGAAATATACACAATTGTTTTTGTTTTACAGTATCCTGAAGAATGGCAACCTCAAGTTGCGGCGGGCATTAAGGTACTTTTAGTCATTTTTCATTACTGGTTTGTGCCTTTTATAGTTCAATCAATCTCTTACATTTCTTCAGGAAGTATCTATTAAACTTTCATAATGGGCACGGGTTGCTTTGCAGACATTTTTGCTTGTTCCTGTTACTAATGGAGTTGTGCATCTCGGCTCTTTGGAAAAGGTAACATGTTTTATTTGTCAAATTGAATATTGCGGGAATGTAGTTATCACTTTCCATTTGACAAAAGTGATATACTATTCACAGGGACAGCTATACAATATCCGTGAAATATTATATAGAGCAATCAGATAAACTGTGCGTCTGTCAAGTTCTATTTTCTTCATTGGTTATCAAAACATGCCTTCACTGAGGGGAATGTGGCTGTACACTGGGATAAGTACTGTGGCCAGAAAGAAATCTAAAAATTGTAATAAACTAAAACGTCTTTAAATGAAGATCCTTAAGATGAACTTTACACGAGGGAGTCACTAAACATAAACAAAGGTAATACTAATGATAATTTTTTTTTTTGGCGGATGTTATCCAAAATAGTACTGATATATTGACTTACGTCCTTCATCAAAATGCTCTAAGGTCACTAGTTTTTTCTGTTTTAATGCCCTATTCCCTATTAATTTTCTGTCTTTGTTGTGATGTTGATGTTGTTTATGACTGTTAATGAACTGGGTTTCCCTGGTAGTGGTTACCCTAGGGTTTATTGTGGGTTCCCTGACAATATTTTCTTTAAGATTCATTATGTTTGTTATACAAGGCAGATGTTTTTTGAGATATTCCTTTCATGTGAAGCTTGACCTACTTAAATCTTTCAATTTAAATATTTCAGTTTATATAACAGTTTTAAGAAGCGAAAATTTCTTAAAGTAAAAAAAATCTTAAATAAGCTAAATTCCACCTTAGGGAAATATATAAAACAACATAAAGGTAAATACCAATTATAAATATTACTAAATTGGATGATGCTACTCAAGATGATGTTTGCCACTGAATTACAACATGATGGATGAAATGCAGTGCAAATTGAACAGTAAGAGAGCGAACAATCTCACTCAGATTATAGAGTAAATTTTATAAAACAACTATACTACTGGCCTTGTGTGGGTGTGAATGTTGGGCATCGAAGAAATAAGGAGTCAACAAGATGAATGTGGTTTAAATGCGTAAGTTTAGATGGATGTGTGGGAAGAGAAGGAAAGATCGCATGAGAAATGACGATACATAGAATAGAGATTCTCGTCTTCGTGCGGAGATCCTGAAAAAACAACCCGTAGGGTCAAATGTAATGGAGCACTGAAGGCTCTTCCACAGTTTTATTAACAGAAAGAAGATTAACTGTAAATCTCGGAACATATAAGACATATTGCAGATGCATATTTCGCAGTAAAGGAATTGTCCCAATACCATGGACAACCGTTTGAGAACCATCAACTACCGTCACTAGAGGAAGACAGGTGGATCTTGTTAGATCAAAAAATAACTTAAAGTTACCAACCATATGGACCGAAGCAATAGAGTCAGTGCACCATTTATTTTTACCAGTAGATGGAGCAACAAGCAAGGCAGACGAGCCAATCTCTGAAGTAGAGGGTAGGTTGGACATGCGCTCTTGGAAGAGCTTCTCGAACTCGAACTGGAGCCAGGCAGGAGAGGGTTGAGTGGGTGGGTGGTCAGTAGCAACAAAATCCTCACCCGTATCAGAGGTGACTTGATTATCCCAAGCATGCTTTCCGTGTTTGATCAACACCGATCTTCATTATGGTTGTCACGACCACAAAAATTATAGAAGCGAGGGCCGACGGCTTGACCGCGACCTTGGGTAGTTGAAGAAGTACCTGAGGTAGGAGGGTGACGTCCACCACGACCACGACAACAACCGTGACCATAATCAGCAGTACGCACAGCAAGAGCAGGGTGTTCAATAGCAGGAATAGAAGTCACGGATGGTATATGTTGAACACGTTTAAGCACATCTAAGTGTAGGCAAAGGATCACTAGAGAGTATTTGATCAACAACTCCAAAAAATGAGGAAGGACGAGAAGTTGGACGAGTTGGATTTCATTGCGCCGTCTTTGAGGTTCCTTGATATCAACAGACAAAGGATGGTAGATCTCATATTCATTCCAGAGAGCAGGATACTAATTGTAGTAATCTTCAACTGATGCATCAGTCGAGAATTCCTTCTTTGCCAGGTTCTTGAAAATTTTGAACACCTTGGGATTTTACTGATGGGAGTAGACATGGGAAAGTTGACCCCAGATGGCCTTGGCATCATGGAGGCAGAGTAGGGACTGACTGATCTGCGGCTCGATACTATTAACAGTCCAAGACATAACACCCGAGTCATCTTCACTCCATTGTGCATAAGCTTGTTTGGTTTTTTTCATCTACCAAGGCATCAGGAGCAGGTAGAAGGTCGATTGTGATATGTTCGTAACGAACTTGCGCTTTCACATACAGAGTAAACGATGCCGATCAAAGTGATAATTTGAGCCATCAAGTTTCACCGTGGTGACACAGAGAATGAGGAGGCTCAGTAGATGCCATAACAAACAGATCAGTAGGCGGAGTCGACAAAAACATCCGATATTAGAAGACAGTAGAAGCCGGAAGGCAGGAGAGAGCTAGAGTGCCTTTGTGCACAAGCAGAGGTTAGCCGAAATCAGTAGATCTAATAAAACCAGCAACGGGGCAGAATAGGACAGCAGTAGATCTGACGCATCATATCGTAAAAACCCACAAACAAGGGGCAATATAGATTGTAGATAGACCTACGCCATCATAGGGAGAGATCTGCTCCACCATGAGGCGCAGGCAAGAAAGAGGCGTTGCCCGTTTAGTCCGTCAACGTGTTATACTGGAAAAAACACCGGAAGACGTAGGAGGAAGGAGATGGAAGAGATTAGTGATAAGATGGAGGCAAGGGGGAAAGATGATGGAGGGAAGGTGGGGAGGAGGAGAGGAGGGGCTGTTGGGGAGGAGATGGAGCGGTGGGCTGTGGTTGTAGAGAGGAGAGGCGGCGGCTGAAGGGGGGGGTGGCGGTGGCAGCTTGGGTGGGGAAGGGAGTGGCGGCGGGCTGTTGAGGGGCAGAGGAGGCGACGGGAGGTTTAGGTTGGGAGGGGAAGCATTAGGGTGGAGAGGTCTAAGGGGGATCGTAGCCTTCTGATACCATATAGAGAATAGAGTCTTTTCTATTAAGGGAGTAAAATGGAGTACAATGCCTTCTCTTTTAAAGGACAAGAGAATACAACAATAACACAACTAGGCAATATGGGATATAATAGTAGAAGTAACAAGTAACACAAATAGCACAGGTAATTAGTAAATATAACATATCTCTTTCGACGATATAGAGTATAAAGTGAGGGTGAAGAGTATAAAGCGCAAGTTGTGTAAGGGTCGCCTTAGATGACATAGAGATGTGCAACAAAAAATTTATGCACGAATACGAAGCAATGCTATTAAGTTGAGCAAAAACGAAAAACAGAAGATGCTCAAATGAACTTGGAGCTCTTATAAGGAGAGATTTATAATCTTTTCATCTTGATGTTAGATGAGAATATGACCTATAATTTTGCTGAAAGAAAAAGAAAGATCCATGTAGTCAACTCCGACATGGTTGGAACTGAGGCTTAGATGATGACGATGAGAAGGCAGAACTACTTTCTGCTATGTAGTCCCTGGTGATATTAAGTGTATAGTTTTCTTCTATCATGTTTAGTTTCATGAAAAATATGATCCCCTGATCAATTATCCAAGCCATATTAAGATACTTTTCTTGGGCAGTGGATGCTTGTGTCAACACTGATCTATTAATTTTATTTGAATAAATTTAACAATTTCATTTCTATCCATCTCTGGAGGCTTATATGGTCCTGTACATCGAACGACAACTAGTACAACTTTATCTTATTTGTGACCAATTCAAGTTTTACATAGAGCACAAAATCAAGACACATATTCGTTTGCCTTAGTTCTTATGAGACATAGAACCAGAAAAACACATATTACGTTGTTTCACGAAACTTATAAGTATGGCTAGCTTGACTAGTGTACTATTATTGCCTTTTATATGCCAATAGTACACTTGAATGAAAGAGATACAAAATACTAAACCTGTATAATTTATCAACTCTTTTCATCTATTTCAGTAACATCACTTTTTTGTTTGTGAGTTTTTTTTCATGTTTGACTTGGCAAAAGTAGGGCATTATTCTCTCCAACTCCCAATATTCTCCTGAAAATTATCTTTTTCGTTTTTTTAATGCATTTCATATTTAGGCTTGTCATATTTACAGTACTAATTTTTTTGATCTAACCACTGCTTTCAAAAATAGCACCAGTAGATTATTGTTGTATTGTTCTTTATCATAAGATGTTAATTTTTCCATTGAAACTGTAAGGGCACTAGATAACCTACTCCAAAAAAGTGACTTCATGGGGGAAAGAACCCGTGCCCCTATCATGCCCTTATTTTAATCTGATGCCATTATTGTGGGACTCTTGTCTGGGAACAGTCTCACACAGGTGAAGTGGCGAGATTGGACACCTCTTCACGTGAAGTGGCATTCACACGTATTGCCATCCTAATAGGATCAACCATGGTTTGATTTTAGTACTATTATCATAAACATAGGAGAAAGCACCAGGACCAACTTCACATGGGAGAGAGCCCATTCTTATGTAATTCAGAATTCACATCACAGGCTATGGGTGTGAAACTATTCTGTTGTAGGGAAGGATTGTGGGACTATTAACACAAAATAATTTCGTAGACATACAAGTATTTTCAGCTGAACTCTTTTCCTTTGCTTCTTGTGCTATAGGTTCCAGAGGATCTGAAAACGGTGACTCACATTAAGGATGTATTCAGTGCTCTTGAAGGTGATTATGGAAGCTACAATCATACGGTAACAAGTGGAGATACCAATGCCTTTTTGACAGCTCCTTCAAGAAGTCTGTCATCTCTAGGGGACAACTACAGCTTGCAGCTTCATCCTGAATCAGGATTTCCTGTTAGTGTTAGGAAACGCCCTTCAGATCTTGATAGTAGGCCAGTGAAAATGAAAGAAGAGCCTAACATTCATTATTACCATGACCTTTCACTGCCTTTTCACAACCTTGACAATGTCCAGCTGTCCAGATTCCAAATCCACCATCTACATGAGGTTGATGCAGAAGTAGAAAGCCCACAAAGTTCAGTGAAGTCAACTTCCAACGTCATCCCCATATCTACTCAAGATTCTCAGTGTGAACATCTTGACGCTAACAATTCACTCATGGTTGGATGTAAATCTTCTAATTTGGCATCTGATGACATTTCTTTCATCTCTGCCCGATGCAACGATGTTCATCAGATATCATATTCGGAGCAACCCACTTTTTATGATTTCTGTGATACAGAACTGAAACATATGCCGTATGATTCTTTCTATACCGCCGATGAGTTGATTCAACCATATATGAATGAACTAGCAGAACTATATAATCGTGAAACAAGTATTCATGACAGAAATGAAGTTCTCGGAATTGGGCAACCTGATGAATCCTATGATTATATCTGGGAATCTGTGATGGAGAATGTTCTAATAAATAGTTACACTCTACCGATTGGCATGGATGATATTGATTGTCAAAACTGTGTAGAGCATGGAGAGCTGCTGCCTAATGCATGTGAGCCAGAGCAACTTTCTGATACAGTGATTACAAACTTCTATACTGCTTTGGAGGAGCATTCTCCAACTTCAGTATGCACCAGATCTCCCAGTAATTCCTCTGAAGATATTATAGGTTCTTGTTTAACTCAAGCCAAATATGAGAACGATATTCTAGATGCAGGTCACATGCCTTCCAATAGTAATGTGAAGTCTCTGCATGAAAGTGACATTCTCACATGCTCGGGTGGTGGGTCACCCTCAAAGACTGATAGCATTGTTTCAATGACACATTGTGTGGAGAAAAAGTATGAATCCAGTAAGACCAAAAGGCTATCTCATGCTGAAAAGAGGAAACCCAAAGCCACAGATACTCAGAAACCAAGACCAAGGGACAGACAGTTAATTCAGGATCGTGTCAAGGAGCTTCGGGAATTGGTGCCAAACGGAAACAAAGTATGCCCAAATGTTTGAATTTTTTATTGACGGTGCAGACTAGAAGTACATTTTTTGTATACTGTACAGCTCAATATTGTCATTATCCTAGTTTAGCAATAAAACTAGGCTGATCTTTTTTTTGTAATGTACAGTGCAGCATTGATGCTCTCCTTGATCGTACTGTAAGACATATGACATTCTTACGAAGTGTTTCCAGTCAGGCTGAGAAGTTGCAGAAGTATGCTCAAACTCGACAAAGGGTAAATCTTGTGCTTTTATTTTTATGAATTTTGATGTACGTTTTGCACCAAGAAATCTGTAGTGCCTTACTAAAAAACCTTGCCCTTTAGCATGATCGAGTTTTGATTTCTATGATTGATAGGTGATAACCAGATGAACTAAAGATGAATTTTGCAGGTTCAAAATGATGAAGATATTGACTCCTTCGCACGACAAGTTCCTGAGAACAATGCAACTTGGGCATATGAGGTCGGAAGCCAGCGATCAGAGTCATGTCCTATAATTGTTGAAAACATAGATCAACAAGGTCATATGCTTGTAGAGGTATGCAAACTATATAAATGTGTTTGCTTTTAACAATATGTAAATTGTATAGATGGCATATTATGGATTTTTATGTGCTTGCTAAAATCAAAACGTCAATACGAAACTTCTACAAAATATGTACAGGCTGGACATGAATACACAAATAGTTACACGCTGGCCATCAGCATTATGATCAATTTAGGAATGCGGAAGTGACTTAAACAGACTTGGTCATGGTAATTATTTGTACTGGTTTTAGGGTGCGATTTTCCCCTTAAATTCATTTCTTAGATTAGACTTCTGGATGCATAGATACCCAAATGCTTGTGAAGCAGTATTGATACCTGCTGAGCCTAAAATTATGCAGTCCAGAAGGGTAGATAATAAACCAAATTATCTCTAATTCATTTCAAAAAGATAAATAAATTTCATCCCCTAAGAATGTGCCCTCTTAAAAGACGCACTGTGCCCATTGGCGCAAAAAAATTGATAATTCACCCATTTTTTGCTGTGTGAATCTTGGTATCTTGACGCCGTTTCTGGTGCAGTAAGGCTTATCCTTGCACGCTGAGTTTTGCAAAGTGAAGCCCTCTCTAATGTAATTGTTCCCACTAGGTTCACATTTGGGTTTGCCCATGGGGTATCAAGCTGCTTACGACTTGAGCTGGATATTTGGGGTATAAATATATTGTTTTACACACATGATATAACAAACAGTATGTACATTTTATCCTTTTAGATCGTCATAAAGCTATAGGCAATTATTAAATTAAATAAATATGGCCTTGGATATCAATAAATATATGTAAATGACGTTTCCAGCAAAAGACTATGACTGTAATATAAAGGAGGGGAACCTGTGCCAACTGGTATAAGAAACTTTCTATGCTCAAACATCCAATCACCTTAAGCATGACACTGGAGAGTTGTAAACCTGTAGTGGCCCGCCGCTCCCTACTTTTTTATGAAATACCTATTTAAGTTTCTTGTTTTCACCAAATGTTAACCATTGCCACGACATTGGACAACTGTAGTAGTTTGTCACCCCTCTCTCCATGGCCAATTTGGGGTGCTACATGTGGGATCAAGTTTTTTGCCGTTTGCACTAGTAGTTATATTGGAAAGAACACACTAGAGAAGGATAGAAATGCTGGAGGATCTGCACCTCCTTGCACACACTGACTAGATTTTGTGCGCCGATGGTATCATCTCATTGGCGCCGACCTGTGGATTTACATCAAGTTTGGCATCTGTTTGAAGGCACTAGATTCCGTTATTCATGCCTCCTTGAGATCTCTCTGTGTAGATCCAAGTTTTTAGCTCGCTCACTACAATAATCCTTTCTGCCTCGTCTCTCCCATCGTGATGAACTAGTCACTTGTTGCATTAGGTAATCCTTTCTAGAAAGAGATTAATCTTGTCTAGATCATCCTGCACTTGGAATAAATTTGGGAGCATATATGACCTAAATCAGGATGTCCTCGTGTGTCCGAGTTCCTAATATTAGTACCTTGTGCCTGTCATCATCGACGAGTCACCGAATTTTTCTACCTTATGGTGGTTGGGATGTTCAGGTTGATTTGGGTGGGCATGTTGCTAGGTGTCAATGCACATCATGCATGTGCAAGGCTAGACACCAGTAGCTGTTGGTTGAGGAGCAGTTGCATTGGAATTTGAACTGAGTTGTGAAGCTACTACGACAAGAGAGTTTAGAGAGAGAGATGTTGTATTACTGTTTCAGAAAATCAGTTTTACATCCTCTGGTTTTGTCTCATGTTGCTTGCCTTGGAGCAATAGAACGTGTAATTTATCTTTTTATAGAACAACTTATTATGTTTATTTTATTTTCTGAAATGGGCTTTGATTTTCTATTTGCGTCGTTTGGAGTCGTTAATAGAGCAAAAGACAACGTTAATTATTCCTCTTGACTATCCTTAAAAACTGTCCATTAATGCGACGTTAAAGACGCACATTGGGAAAAACAAACTATTGCGGCACGAGCAATGTTGAAAATAGAAATTATTCCTCTCCGCCCATTAGTGCGGCGTTTAAGACGCACATTGGAAAGATCGATCGTTGCAATGTGTGCAACGTGTGCGAACTGTTACCGTGGGGCTCGCTCGAGACGGTTCTTCTTATAAGGAGACGTCCGCTCTCTTTGAGAGAGGGAGAAAAGGAAAATCCATTACATAGAGAAATCCATGTTCCAACTTTTCCCTAACTGGATCACCCAAGCATTCCGTCCACCACCCTTCAAGATTTTACTCGTCCACTGAACCCACCTTCTCTTGTTTCCTGTTGTTCTAGCGCTGGCAATGCTTCATGATGTTTGTGTTTTCTTCAATGATAAAGGGTCATAGAACGAGTTCGACACAGTTCACACAGAGTGGATGTACCGGAGTTGGGGTGGCTGAATTTTGAAGACAAACCGCCGGAAAAGTTCGTATTAGGAGCGACGAAATCTATCTTGAAGACAATGTTTCACATGCCTTCATTTCTAGACTCTGGACTTTGCATCTCTTAGAGTCTGACCTGACTGATTTGGTACTGATTTGGTTTTAGTATAGTTTTCTTAGAACTCATTTTCCTGGAATTGAATTTAAGCTCCATGAATATGAGTTCTAGGTGATTGGTTTGAAACATGAGTTACCTAGAAATAGAGTTCTGCATCTGAATAAATCAATTGCCCTTTGATATTTTAACGTTGGTTTCCGTAGTTCTGAAGCTATGTCTATCCATCAATTAGAACTCTAGATCGTTCAATTCTAAATCATTGTTCAGATCTAAACCTCGACAAATCTGAATATAAAAGTACAATAGCAAAATCAATTGCCATCAAGACTTTTTACCCCCTTCAAATGTTAGCAAATCGATCGCTCTTACCTTTTGGTGCAGGGTTAAAAAGGAAAGGGCCTATTGCTTCTGTTTGCCCAATAATTATGTGGTATTCCCGGTACAACGATGATGCTCACAAATGCCGACGAGTTCCGAGCATTCTTGCTCACGCATCCGGTCACACATTAGTAAGGAGACAAAACCATGACGATTGGTGTTCTTCGGCCGCTTGCTTTGTCAAGGTGCCACTCTACGCAAGAATAGGGAAGAGGACAAAGATGCGTTTCGGAGCGGAACTTGTTTTCCGCTTGATTTACTCCGGAAGTCTAAAGCTTCATACTATATATATTGTTGGAAGTCCTAGGAAAATTAGGGAGGTCAAGTTTCGGACTTTCTCCGAACCAATCAAGTAAAATTAAAATGGTAACTCGACTTCCAGTGTTTTCAGGACATTTTACACTAAACCAGTCAGACCTTTAACTGATCGCCAATTTCTCGAATCCATAATAATTAATAAAGCTGTTGCAGTTTTGGTGGTTATTGCAAGCCTAAATTTTAATTAATTGTTGTCTAATATCCATCAATTTTAAGATAAGATTTCAAAAATTGTTAATTAGATGTATTTGATGTATGCCTTTTTTCAAATGGATTCGAAAATGTTCTCTCTTGACGACGTTGCTTCTCCTCGCCATGAACAGGTTTCTGGTTTGCACTTTCAACGTTAGTAACAGAAAATATGTTTCTGGATTACCTCTTTAGGTCTTGTTTCAACCATCTTACCACTAGAACAATCTATTCTCGTTGTGTCTGAACCACAACATTCAAACCTCATTGTTGGAGCAAACCCTCATGAACCTCTTGAACCAAATCCCTTCATCCCCACTCTTATCTCGAAAGAAACTAATTATTTATGTTGCGACAAGATTCTTTCATCCTTATCCGATGGACTCTATGACATATATCATAAGATCCCAACCGCTCTTATACTCTGGACGACTTTCGATTGCAAGTTTGGTCTAAGAAAATACTGGTCTTAGAGGGTTACGTTTTTGTTGAATGGCTTACATATAATATGGTTGTTGATAAACCTGTCTCGGCTTAACTTCTAGAATACCAAAATTTAGTTTTTGAATCTATGACTAAGGATTATAACCTTAGTGAAAATGTTCAAGTAACAACACTCAGAGAAACTCCCATGTTCTTGAAAGGATTCTGGCAGGACCCTTAGACATAGACAAGTAAATATGTCCATAGCATTCTTAGTTAAATCCCTGCAAACCAAAGATAGACACAGGAAACAAGACAAGAAGTCCAACCCTGTTGTTAATATGGTTTTAGGTGATAAATTCAAGAAGAACCTATTTTAATAAGAAATTTAAACCTTCTTTTGAGGGCTGCAAACACCAAAATCAAAATAATAATAATAGTGATCAAGGAGAAAAACGTGTTTGCTTTGTGTGTGATAAACATGGCCATCTAGCAAATATGAGCAGATTTCTTAAAGGCCAACGAAAGCAGAACGTCCAGGCTCTCAAAAATCCTGAAGTGAATATGATCAATCTGGGGGCGGTCCCGTCCTCTTCTGTAGACAGGTTAGAAAATTGAACTATTCTTTTTGCTGACCTATCTTCTGATTGGTACATGGATTCATGTGCCACCTGCCATATTTGATTTGACCAATCCCTCTTTTCTTCCTACCAGGACGAATCCGGCAGAGTAATCAAGTGGGGAATCATTTGTCCACCATTCCGATTGCCGGCTTTAGACGTGTTGACATAAAACTCACATATGGAAACACTTAGATTGCATGATGTTCAACATGTTCCTTCTTTTTGGTAGAAATTTGATTTGTCAAGTTGTTGTGTAACATTCTGGTTATACCTTGCTGGGTCAAGGTAATTGTGTTTTTATTTCTAAGTATAGTTCTTATATTGGTTTAGGTTAAACCTGTGGTGTCCTTATAGTATTGGATTCTGTTTCATGTAATTTAACTTTTTAAATGAATTATCTTCTACTGTTTTGGTTTTTGAAACCAGTGACATGTGGCATGCATATCTTGGACATGTGAATAAAAATATGATGAAACAAATGATAAATTTAGATCTGATTCTAGACTCAAGTTGATATTTATGAAAGATGCAAATTTGTGTTCAAACTAACCTTCCTAAGAAGTCATTTTGAGTCAGTAGATCATAATACATCTATGTTTGAATTAATTCATACCGATGCTTGTGATTTAAACAATGTTCTTACTCATGAGATACTTTATGATGTTTATAAATAACTTTTCTAAATATTATTCTATTTACTTGTTGAAAAATAAAGATATATATATATATATATATATATATATATATATATATATATATATATATATATATATATATATATATATATATATATATATATATATATATATATATATATATATATATAAAGGCTAGAATACACTCGAGTATACAGATCACACCGTACACCTCAATGATGTTTGCCTATTTAGACCATATTTTTACAAAATCTAGTCCATTGATCTTCATTATTACAATATTAATAGGCCTCATACAAAATTTGAGCCCATTTGGATGAGTGTAAGTCACTCATCCAAGGACAAAAAAATTGATGCACACAACTATTTTGAATGCATAATTTTTGTCCCCTTTAGATGCATGACCTAAGTGTCCAAATGAGTTGAAATTTACTATGTACAATGTTCCTAAGATATTTAAGAAGATCAACTGTTCAGATTTTAATAACTACTTTATGATGGAAAACAATTGAGGTGTATAACGTCTCCGGTACACTCGAGTGTATTCCAGTTTCTCTCTCTCTCTCTATATATATGTATATATAAAATATGTGTTTGTATGTATCCAAAAAATAGAGTGGCATTGGGTAGATTCTATTATAACATGTGTATGTATTATATATAATATAGTATATATGTGAATGCGTATGTATATAGAGAGTGCACTAAGGTAAAGCAAATAAATACACTACTACATTGACACAATTTTGTGTTTCTTGATTCCACACAATACAAGTCTTACATCCAAAAATCCATACGGAGGATCTTCACTATCATCATGTAGATGATCATAAACCATTTTTAAGCTTATTTAGATACCATGTTCTCGTGTATCAAGCAAAACTAACTTAAAGGGCAAATTTATAAAAGGAATATTTTTTATTAAAGGGTGAGAAATGTACAAGGTTCTTGAAATTTAGCTTGTAGAGTTTATGTGATAAAGATGACAATTTATTGATCGAATTTTGAAAATAAAAAGTAGTTGTACTCAAATTATGTTTAAATGTAAATTTGTGTGCTTATGAAAGGTGCTCTCTGTGTGATCTCTTATCCATTTTCTAAAAAATCAATTCTTTTTGCATTCGGTAACTATAGCTACTGTTTTAGTGATGAAATTGTTACATTTTGAACACAATAAGGGGTTGTTTGGATGGTATCATTTAGAGTCCCTGTATTTATGTACAAAATGGACTTTAGATTAGGTGCTGATAAATACTCCTGCATTTACACTGATATTTATACTAAGGAATTCATGAGCTTCAGAATCAAGCCTGTTTTGGCAGCACTGAAAAGTGCCACAATCGGTCAGCTACCAGCTAATCTCGTATGACTAGCTGAAGTGCCTGTCAAGTGGCTTTTGTGGTGACCACCTGCAGCCCTATAAAACAGAGTATTAATTCTGTTGGGGGCCGAGCGGCCGCTAAGTATTTTTTTGGTTGTATAGTTATTGATTCTGTTAGATTTAATGCTCTATAATTCAATATCAATGTGTTTTCATATTAAAATCGCGACCTTTAGCATTACAATAGCTGTTACTTGTGGGGATTTTAGTTAGATTTAATATCCTGTAATTGGACATTGATGTATTATCAAATTACTATCTGGGGTGTGTAGTTACTGTTTTGGTATACTCATGGTTTTGGTTTTACAATGTAACTGTCATTTTATATCATCATCATCATCATCATCATCATCATCATCATTGTCATCATCATCTAAGCCTCAGTCCCAACTATGTTGGGGTCGGCTACATGGATCCTTCGTTTCCATTCAGCTCTATCATGGGCCATATTCTGGTTAAGATGTAGAGATGCAAAATCTCTCTTTATAAGCTCATCCCATGTTAATTTATGCCTTCTTCTTCTTCTAATTGTTGTGCTTGACTCAATATCATTGTTTTGTATAGGTGCATTAGTCGGTCTGCGTTGCAGATGTCCGTACCATCTGAGTCGGTCCTCGTGCAATTTGTCCTCAATACTCGCCACTCCCACCTTATTCCTGATACAGTCATTTCTCAGGCGATCTTTTCTTGTTTTCCCACACATCCATCTCAGCATACGCATTTCAGCCACGTTCATCTTTTTGAGACCTTGTTTCTTCACCGCCCAACATTCACTCCCGTAGAGCATGGCTGGCCATATAGCTGTTCTATAAAACTTACTTTTTAATCTGAGAGGGATCTTCCGATCACATAAAACTCTAGTTGCACTCCTCCATTTCAACCATCCTGCAGTGATCATGTGACAAACGTCATTTTGAACATCCCCATCTATTTGAATAATAGAACCCAAGTAACAAAATTTATCACATTTTGGTATATCTACTCCGTCCAACTTGACTCCATCATTCACACTGCGAGATTGGCTGAAATTGCAATGCATATACTTAGTTTTGCTCCTGCTAATCATCAATCCATTTGATTCTAATGCATTTTTCCAACGTTCAACTTTATCATTCAATCCATCTTTAGTTTCGTCAATCAAAACAATATCATCAGCAAATAACATACACCAAGGAATATCATCCTGAACATTCTTTGCCAACTCATCCATAACAAGAACGAACATATATGAGCTAACTATCATTTTATATAATAAACCAAAATAGGAGTGGCTAGTATTGAGGACAAACTAGGAGTGAGAGGTACTTGCTTTGGATGTGCAATGGAGTTTGACATATGCACTGGTTCAAGGTAATGTTATTGAGCTAGACAAAGTTGAAAGTGGAATAGGTAGACCAAAATATTACCTTATTGAGCCAGAAAAAGTTGAAAGTGGAAGAGGTAGACCAAAATTAACTTGGGAAGAGCTGACAAGGAGCGATCCAAATTCGTTATGCCTCTCAATAAAAATAAAGCTCAAATTAGAGTTAAATTTAATATAGAGAAAGATCATTTGGCCAACCCTAACATGGTTTGGAATGAAGTTTAGATGGCAACAACGATGATGATGAATGCATATCTCTCTATCTTACCATCCTGGATGCTAATGACAATACGTTCTAGAAGTTACTATTTAGTGTTTGGCTTAGCCTTTCTAGGCAAAATAGTACCAAATCCTACAATGAGTGTGGCGAACCATTTTCGAGACTACTACATGTATCCTCTTTTAGCCAGCTCTATTTTCGGTCATATTCTCATTGAGTTATAATGTATCTATTTCTTGCCTTGTTATTTCTCCATGTGCTATTTGATTTATTTTTGGGTTAGATCCATAATTTATGTATACTTCTACTTTAGCTCGATTAGATTCAACAACATTACTTCCAAATTGGTGAACTTGCTTGTCTCATGTTGCACATGTCCAAACTATCTAAGTTGACTATCTTGTAGTTTGTTCTCAATTCCGATCACTTCCACTTTATCTCATACATAGTACGATCTTTCCGTCTTCCTATAAATCCATCGTAGTATTCCCATTTTTAGTCAACTCTTACGAACACCTTTTTCTCTACAAACCAACATTCAATATAGTATAACATGGCTAAACCTATAATCCTATAAAAGTTACCTTTCAATCAGAGTGTTATTTATGTTAACATTATATAACCGTGAGATTTTGTTTCTGACTTCATAACTTCTGTCCTGCTGCTAGAAAATAATTAAATTCATTTGTCAACTTTCTGCTAGATGCTATGTAGCGAGTATGGTGACTTTTTGGAAATCGCCCAAGTGTTAAGGCGTCTGGATCTCACTATACTAAAGGGAATCATGGAGAGTCGTGATCAGGACCTGTGGGCTCACTTTGTTGTTGAGGTGAGAACTAATGAAATATAAGTGCCTTGATGCACATATCTTCTTGTTTGCTTATTGGTTTCATATTTTTACCTTGGGTGTTGATATGTTTTCATGATATCGTGGCCAGGGATCTCGGGGTTTCAACAGGATGGAGATCCTTTGGCATCTAATGCAGTTGCTACAGCAGAGTCGCATTTCTATTCCAAGCAGGCTTTGGTAGCTTCCAATCTGCCAGTTGCTGTGAACACATTTTGCTAAGGCGCCGTATTTGAACTGTTTGGATCATTCATCATGTTGTCTTCGCTCCTGTAGCCAAATGTTGCACCTCAAAAGCTTGAATTGAAAACTCATATTGCAAAAAAGAGTACAGGAGTTGGCTATTTCTCCAGCGGAAGAAGAGATCATTTTATGTAAATAAACATGATGAATTGTTTTATGAGTGAGGTGAATGATCTGCATTTCAAACTCCACGCCGGAAGAAAATGCATTGTAGTAAATGCCTTTTTGGTGACTTTCACATGCCAATAACCAGTTAGCATTGGTTAGCAGAGGGATTTGACATTACTATTTTACATACCTTTTCTTCTTTAAGAACACTACCTAGATCATCCTAAGACATTGTCATAAGTTCCATCGTACTAAACACGTTGATTGGATGCCTATGTCTTTTCTAGGACATGGTTTGCTATGCAATTTTGATCATACTTACGAGTCATACTGAACGATTCTCATGTTTTTGGACTTGATAATCCTAATGGTTTGTGGTAGGTCCTCATTTTGATGTGTGAGATATGAACAACCAACTTAGCTGGTTCATTCAGAATCTCGCCTGTACTAAATTGAACGTCCTGCTCTGATTATGCCTTGGGTAGTTTTTTTGCATTGGTAAAGTAAAATGTGTGCCATTAAGCTAATCAAATACCAGCTATATATCCTCAACTTGGCAAGGGTTTCCCAGCAAAATGACCACGCATAGTGCTCTCTAGCACTGTAGCTTACACGATAATAACATCAAGATTCTCTCCCTTGACTTTTCAGATTTATTGGCATTCATGTTTAATTATGTGACTCCAGGATTGCAACGTTTAGGTGAAACGATTATGTCGTTTCAATATTTATTTATTAGCTACCTAGGTTGTATTTGCCCTCCTCCGTCCATAGCATGCCGTTGAGGAGTATATCGGGTATGTAGCACTTGGTTCTTGTCCAAGTAATTCATTCCCTCCATGAGGTGAGCGACGATATTCCTTTGTTACTTTTGGGGCCAAGCTATGATGCTATAGCCATTAGGAGTTCGTAATAAGGCTTAGAAAGGTTCATTCTTCCCAAGGTTAACGGCAAGACTTGAAGGTTTATCCACTATTGCATGCTACATTCTTCTTTTCCGGAAGCTATCCAAATCATTAGTAAAGCCACGTGGCCCAGACAAATTGGTAAGTGAAGCATGTATTGGACATTTGCAGCCCAATTTTTGCATTTTAGACGTTTGTTATTGTAACGAGTCCATACCATAATCTCAATACCATGTCAGACTCTCATAAGAAATTATGAAGAGTTTATCGAAGGTGCACATCCCTTATTAAAACTCTAACGGGGTGCACAATCCTGAGTGGATCAACACGCAAATATGTATGCTTAAAATAAACTTATCATTAATGAATCTTGGGTTTCAAAAAAGAACCCATAGGGAAAGAATTACTGAAGAAGAAATGCATGAGGCTTATACTAAGGAAGAAAAAAGTTGAGAACTATCTAGAGAGTCCCATGAATGCTTATACTAAGGAAGAAAAAAGTTGAGAACTATCTAGAGAGTCCCATGAATGTAGGCATATTCATGTATAATTCAATGGATCTTTATCAATCACTCACTAGATGCAACGACCACTATAAAATTTATATGATATAGATCGTAAAGCCAATCACATTGGTATGCTCATGCGAAGCAAGAAATCTCTTATGCAATGAAATAATCTAATAAGTTTAATTGCAACATCAATGTGATCATTTAAAAAAAGAAACATTAGCAAAGAACCCAATTTGAACTCATATTTGCATTATACATGACAACTTCTGCACAATGCATATAATCTCTTGGCCACCTTAGGGCTGAAGAGTGAATCCTCATGTGCACACATGGTTAGGATCATTCATTTAGCACTATACTACCAAAGAGTTGAAGTGATCATGACTAGTGTGTGCGTGTGTATTTATATTTATATGATAGATCATGATATAGCAACACGGAAAACATTTCATCCATTATCATGTGCCAAGCTATTCTACATAGTCATACTTTCCAACACATAGTCATTTGTTAAGAAGAGACAGAACACACATTTAATCAAAAGGCGGGAAGTCAAGAAATTCTCTCATCTCACAATTTTTTTTTCTAAAATTATTCAAGATGTATAGGGTTGAGCAAAGGGTCTTCACCAGTCTTAAATAAGGTCTAGTTTTCTATTGGATGTTTTGAAGATTAGAATATAATTTGATAAAATTGGATGATAGAATCACTCTTCAACCCTAAGGTTGAGGGATGATAAAATTGGCCAATTTCAATATGATTTTTTTTTGATTGCCGGGGGAAACCCACCCCCCTAGGCGGAGGCCTAGATAGCAGAGATGGTAAACCCAGGAGACCCGCACGCCCACACACCGGTATCTCAATAAGTCGCATCAGAGGCCGACTGACACTATGGGAAATTCATTTCTGAGCAGTGCTTCCAGTGGGAGTCGAACCCGAGACCCTTCGTGAGGGGCCCCGAGCTGCGACCAGTTGGGATACTACTCGCCGACATGATCTTGGAGGGATGCTTTCACATTTTCAATATCACTCCATATATTAATACGCCTGCCAATCCAATACATGAAGTATCAAAATACATGGCAATCTCATCAATACTAGAGGGTAGGTGAGATTGGATGATGATGTCAATCTCAATCTTGGAAGATAGAATCACATGCAAATGGGCACGTGAATTGTTATTCCTCCATAGTAATCTTAGTCATAGGGAGGGCTTTGTGTATTGAAATTAGGAATAGAGCAATTATAGTTGCCTGCAAGGCCAATCAAGATACATGTTTTATAAGAATTTTGGGGGATTGTCATTCCACAAAAAAGATAATTTTGGAAGTTCCAATATTATGTTTCATCCTGATTCACAAAACCTAGCACATCACATTATCTTTCTAGATATAACACTTGGATATTTAGCATAGAGCTCATGGATCTCGATATCTATAGAACTTTATAAAGATTTTCTTAGTTCACGTTGATATAGAAAAAAACTACATTCTCATTAATGAAGGCCACAATGAACTTGTATAGAAGTGACTAGAAGATAATCATCATCAAAATTTATGAAGACTAAAATGGTATTGGTCCAACTAAAAGGCGTGATTAGAAGTTCATTATGCTCATAGTTGGTTCAGAAGGTAGCTTCAGAAATACAACTATATTTCAACTTGAACTAATGGAATCCCAACCTTCGATCACTTTTAGAAGACAACAAATCTTTTGAGATATTGAAACGACCATTTATTTTGGGTATGGATATTCTGGTTTTTCATGTGATAATATTTACACATTATCATCGATCCATATTTCTTTTTAAAAATTGACAATCTCAACTAGGATGTGATAGGGTAGTTGACACCATTTGCTTTATATATTAACTCTTGCATATATCTCTTAATCTCTCTTGAGCTCTACTTCAACAATCAAGTATGGTTCCCAAGATATGGATGTGGAACATGGAAATAAATCTATCAAGAATTTCATCTTGCAATTAGGGGAAGCATTTCAAGATCGTTATGAAAGCTATTTGGGTAATCTCCTACCACATACAAATTATCACATAGTCCTAGAATCAACTATGAAAAATAATGCAAGGTAGGATATACATCGCTTATCTGTGAGAATCCTAGATTAATAGATGAAATATTGATATGTTAGTTTCTTTGTTTCTCCTTTGCATTTGTATTGGTTATGAGTCATAAAAAAATATTATTAATTTATATACCCAACATTCAAGAGTTAAGTACTATTTGGAGTCATAAAGTCAGTAGCTCGAGTGGTGAAGGGACATGCTATCCAATTAAGGGACCCATGATCTGAACCTCGGTTGTGCATTTCAGAATGAAAATGATCCTATCACACATGCTGCCCATTGTGTGAGTTTAAACATCCCATTTAGTGTGCAGGCAGCTGGGGGATGTGGTTTTCACACTGTTAGGGTGGGGTCACCAAAACAGATTTTCTCGAGGAGGTTTGACTATCATACAAAATTGCAAAGTATTTGATCAATTATTCCATTCCTAGAGTTAAATCAAACTCTTCCATTTTGAAAATGAAAAAAATATAAATCTAGGTTATTTATATGATAAGAGACGTGGACAACTTTTTGTTATGTGATGTGAAGAATAAATTTTCTACTAGGAGTGGATACATCAAGAATGTACAAAAGATCACTGAGATTTAGCTTGAGCATAGAGGAAAGATTTCTAGACATCTCGTATAGGCTGATATGAAATAAAATGAGGTAATAATGTGTTGGTCGTAAATATGTACCATGCCTATATCAATGTGTACTATGTTCTGGTCTTATGAATTCATATGCATTTACTAGTACATATACCATATGTAGTGTTGGTTATTTTAGGCCCACATTGTCGGTTATAGACGACACCTAAACGGGAGACACTATAACTAAGGGTCTTCAACGTCTATTTCTAGGTTAAGCTACAACCAATAACTCAGATGAAGTATCAGTTTCTACGAAAGTTGAAATTGGCATATCAATAGCTGTATTCCGTTGGTTGTTAATCAAGAAACCAATGATGTAAATCAATATTAACAACAATTATAAGGTTATTCTGGGATTATAGTCATCAATTTTTCTTATAGCAATAGCTCTATGTCATTGAGTGGAAGAAAGAAACCGGTGTTGGTGTGTGGCCTATTTTTTGGTCCAATTAAGGTAACTGACATTGTACATCCTTATCAGTTAAAATTTAACTGATAAAGATATTTGTATCGTCAATTTTATTAAGAAAATTGATGAAGCAGATCTACATCATTAGATTTTTTAAGTCAACCAACATTGTAGGTCTATTTTTTGTAGTAGGGTTGTAGACCTGCAGTCCAATTGTTTAGTATGATGTAGAACCTACAGTTCATTAGAACAACATATTTCATCCTATGTTCAGCTTAACAATAAGCCATAAATACTCACAAAACCTGCAATAACAAGCGCACACAAGAGTCCACATCCACACAATTCATTTACAAACATGCAATTTCATTCTCATCCACACTTCATTCTATTCTCATGCACATATACACATACACAATTTTTTCATGCACGTGTAATTCCATTGTCATCTAGATGTACAAACACAACTCATGTTATTCATTTCTTTTCACACTCATTCACACACATATGCATATATACTCACATCATTCTCATATGCACAAATAACTCACTTGCTTCAAATTTAAAGTTGTAAAAGGTCACTACCATCACTTATATATATAAATAATGACCAACATTGGAAAACCTCATAATTTATCTCAATCAACTTCAAAATTGAATTCCTTCATTCTGTTCACTCTTCCCGTTTCTCATCCAACTCTTTTTCTTTGTAGGGATTTACTATGTTAAATAATTGCAAAGAGAATGACATAATTCAAGAGTTTGATTTTATATTTTTATATTATCAAATGAGATTATTTACTTATGGTTCAAGATTACATAGATTACCTTTTGTATATAATGGATTTTTGTGATGCATGTATGACAATCATGTCCATAAACCACGTCACATAGTATCGACATGCCAAATTATTATCTTATGTAGGAGCCTATAAATTTATAGTTATATGAAATGTTATTAAATAAAAATAAGCTTAACTGGAATATATGAGCATTGGAGTAAAAAAAAACTACTAACATTCTTCCAAGCTATTATTTTCTTTTTATTACTACTTCTCCTCTGACTTTTTGAATGCTTTTATACCCCTACAAGTTAAAGTAGTACATTTAATTGCATTAGTAAATGATCATCTAGTGATGCAAACATTATTGTTTGTTGACAGATAATTTTTTTTACTTACTCTATAATTTCCAATTTCATTGCGTGTCCCTCACACCCTAATTTGCTATCTTGAGGATGAAGATAATACACATACATCGTCTCATAGACAATTACCAACAACTTCCAATGCCTACTAGTGAGTGAAAAGAAGGCAAACAAAAGAAAACATAAATTCCACAATAACTATAATTCATAAGTGGAAATTATAAGTAAAGACCCCAAAACTTACCGAAATTGAAAAGAGCTATAATCACATTATTTCCTGTAGTAGAAAAATATTCAAATGCGATAGGGCAATAATCACTTACCAATGATTGGCCTCTAAATACACAACAATGAATGATGGAACTAGAAATACCACATTGGTTAATGTAAACTAGGCACTCACGTTATGTTATGTATGGACTAATATATTAGAAAATAATTAAATGTATATTTTTTCATATATAGAATGAGGTATTTGGACATAAAAGCTCACTATATCTAAAATTCTATCACGATTGTATTCAGCCAATCATATTTAAATAACTCCACAATGTCTGTAAAGAATACACTAGTATCATGATCTTACCCTACAACGACCTTTTGAATACAGACCATCGTAGTTGACCCTTTCCCTACATTGTCTAACCATAGTGCCATACCCTACACCTAAGATCTAGAGAGTCAAATTGGAGTTACAGAATACAGGAAGGTACCATAGGCTTTGGAGGAGGAACTATAGGGGGCTTATTAGGTACTATGGCTTGCATGTATTTTCATATCAGTGGCCAAATATATACACAAATAGAAAAGAACCACAAATACAAATGCAATGTAAGTTTATGTACATTTTCAATGAGAACTCTAACTTTGGGCCACACAACTACGCCGCCTTCTACTTTTCCTATCGTTCTATTCTTAGGGTAGCCAAATAGTAGTGGTGTGTTTTTCCATTCTTAATAGATAAGTTGGATACTCGCACGAAGCACATCCTTGGGCATTGGAGCACTATGAAACTTGTCACCTAGAAGGCGTGGGAAAACCTCACCTAGTTCCACAACCTAGTAATGCAAGATGACATTTTTTCAACACCTACAATTATACATATAGTGTTATAAATACTCAAACATAACATATTATAAATTCGCATGGAAGACTATTATATAAAAAAAACTTACATCGGGCTTTCCATATGTAGGGTACATGGGATTAATCCCAACCACCTCTGTCTGAAGAGGGTCCACCTCATACAAAGATCGGTGCGGTGACTGAGGACTATATAAGGAGGTTGAGACTGAGAAGCTTGAGAAGTTTCATTACTTCTTGTATTCTCACTGCTACTATGTTCTCTACCTCATCTTGTGACAAACTTCCTTCCTTAACAAATCTGTTCTTTCGCTCTGATGTTCCAAAAAAGAATCTCATCCCAGCACTAGCCCCATCGCCCCTAACATGGATATGATGCTTTGGAGTACCCTTATAAACTATCAATTCATCCCCTTGTCCCTCAAGGATGAACATGCCTTGTTTTCTCTCATAATAGAGCTCCCACTAATCATCATCAATAGTAATTAGTTAGTAGAACATAACAATCAAGGTAAAAAATGAACATGCACTCTAAGAGTTGAATTTTAACCATTTTTGCACTCACTATGCAGGTTTAGGGTTGGGTTTTCTCCTTATTGGCTTGTCGTCACATATATCCACTCCTCGTAGTGAGTTAGAGGTGCATGATTAGTACAATACCCAATACACCCAAGAGTAGGCTTCTTAGAAGAAGAAGCTTGCTCTCACTATTAGTGACGCCGTGCATAACCACCTAGATCCAACATCTAGTCATGCATATTCTTTGCATGCCTTTCTTTTTTAGCATCATGTATGGCCTAGCTAATCCAAATATTTGTTAGTTAAATAATACATCATCTGATTAATCATAAGAATGTATTTTAAACATTGGCTTGATACCTTGAATTCATCAGTTTGCCTTGAGGAAAAAAGACACTTCCAACACACTCTTATCAAGATAGGTCCATTGCTTAGTGGTGAACTTCTTCCTCTTATCTCTCATTATGTAATCTCTTTTCATATTTTCCCCTAAAATTCATCAGTATTCTCCCACAACACTGCATCAAATCTTTACTATATAATTTTTTATGAAGGTCAAAGATGCACATCAAAAGTTCATATACTTAATGGTAGGATCTTTAAATATAGATTTGTGCATATTTAAAAATCAAATTATGTATATATATATATATCTAAAAATAGAATATCTCACAACTACGTCCTTCTAGACGAGGTCTTTAATGGCAGGACCAACTTTATGGTAAGATTCTACTGTTATTTTCACTTTACTATGAACAACAACCCCTAAATATTGCCTAAAAGAATTATGATTCTTTCCAACAGGATTCTCTTTTGCATCAAAGTCAATGGCTAGCTTCAGACCTTTGCCCCTTTGCACAGATAAATTGTTCAATGAATGATGTATATTTTATGTGCACGATCACACTACTCCTCATCAGACCCAACAAGATCCTCGGGATGTTCATCATCAAGATGCTCATCCTAAATTAGTTAAGAAACACATATAAATGATAATTAATTTAACTTATATGACTGTGATAGAGAATGTAAAATGCACATCTATGTAATAAAACAATATAATTTACACCACACTCATCCTCATGGTGCACATCGTCACAATGTACATCCTTACAGTGATCATCCTCACTGTTAGACGCCATCTTAAAAATGTCATATTAAAAGTAGTCAAAGAATGAAATATAAGTGATATATAATGTAAAATTCACATCTAGCATATGAAACATATATAACTATGATAGAGAAGTAAAATGCACATCTAGCTTATAAAACATTCAAGTGATATATAACTTGAAATGCATGTCTCTAGTATTGGTTGGATCATTGATCAATTAATGTTCCTTCTATGTGATCTTCACTTGTATATTCATCAATGTTATATTCAACATTTACACTTGACAAGCAATGATAATGGACTGGAGTCATACACCTTTCATAGTACTCTTTTTCATCTATAGCATCTGCAATGAAATGCCTTTTCCATGAAGAATGACATAGTATTTTTCATTTATAAGATCATAGATATAGAAATCTTTCTTCGCATGTGATGCCATGAAGAATGGTTCATCCTTCTCACCAATATTTTCAAAACTTACTAATGTGAAACCCATGCACTACAACTCCTTTATTTTTATATAACCAATTGTTCCTAAAGATGGTAACTATAAAATCTATGTTATCATACCATATGTCTCAACGACACTATAATAAGACATTTTGGTTTCATGTGGACTCTTATCCTTCAAACTAGAAAAATAAAATGGAGATGCTTGAAGGGCGATTCCACTACTTTGGAAAACACTCTTATCATCTTGATGCTTTGCGTATGAAAATCCATTTATTTCAAATCATTCATAAGATGTGACATTATTTGGTGACCACCTAATAAATGTTTGATTATACTCTCTAGTAAGCCACAATGAACTGGATTGAGGATATATTGTCTTGATAAAATTGGTGTGTTCGGTGATATAAATACTCACTTTGTGGATGTTGTGTAAAACATACAAGTGTGTTTGTTCCCATATCTCAAAACTAATTACTTTTTCTCATGCTCCTTAAGTCTAAACATCAATATGCTTTGCATTTGTAGGAGCTTCATTATAACTCAAAAATTCATTGCAAAAGTCCATAACCTCCCTAGACACATAACACTCAATAATGTTTCCTTCAGGATGATAATTGTTTCGAACATTATCTTATAACACTCATGTATTGTATAAAAGGATACATCACCAATGCAAGAAAATTGGACCTAACATTTTCACTTCCTTGGTCAAATAGACAACAAGATGTACCATGATATCAAAGAATGAAGGAGAAAAATACATCTCAAGCTAGCATAGGGTACATGCCACTTCTCTTTTCAACTTATAGAGATTCTCTGGATCAATAAATTTACTACATAGAGTGTTTAAGAAGAAACAAAGCCTAGTGATTGTACACTTTAAATGCTTCAACAATATAGATCAAATGGCCATGGGAAATATTTGCTGTATTAGAGTGTGAAAATAATGAGATTTAAGACCTATTAGCTTTAGATCCTTCATTGATACTAAGCTATGGATATTAGAAGAGTACCCTTATGGTACCTTAACATTAATCAAGCACTCACACAAAGTTCTCTTCTCCTATCTAGGCAATGTGTAATAAGGAGTTAGATATGTTTTCCGATCACTACTAACTTCTATTGTTAATTCTTTTCTTATACCCATCTAACGTAGGTCCATTCTAGATTTGGTGCCATCTTTTTATATTACATGGTATATTCAACAAAGTATCAATGAAGCTATCACATGCATATTTCTCAACATGAATGAGATCGATACAATGTCCACTAGTACATATACCACCTTTAGAGTCGGTTAAAACAACTTTATAATGTCAAAGTTGTACTAACACCTAAATGTGCAATACTATAGATAAGACCCTTTTGCGTTGGTTTTGAGGGAAAGGAAAAACTGATGACATAGGGCCAATGTCATTTTGTATGAAAATAGAAACCAATGACTTAGAGAAATATCTGTGTCGTGGTATCACTTTGTGTCGTCAGTTCCTGACCAAGAACCGATGCTATAGTCAAATCTCTATCGTCGGTTACCCTAAAATAGAGTGACACAATATGTACTTTTCTATTTTAAAAACTCCAAAGCCATGCCATCAGTTTCTTGAGAAAACTGACACTATATGCCAACTTTGTCATCGATTTTGAGAGAAAACTGACATTATAGACCATCTGGTAGCACGATCATGCTGGACAACACAACCATGTTTCTAACTAGGTAGAACGACCATGCCGGGTGGTATGGACATTTTAGGATAGTCGTGTCGTTGATTTTATGAGAAAACTGACGCCACAAATCTATAATGTCATTTTTTGTAGCAACTCACACCACATGTATGTTTTTTTATGGCAGGTCTTTAGACCTACTGTCTAGATATTCAACAAGATGTAGAACCTATAGTTTTTTAGAACAGTAGGTTCCATTCTATGTTCATCTTAACAATAGGGAAGCACACCTGTAAAATCTACAATAACAAACACATACATACAATTCACCCACCTCCATATATTTTCAATCTTTAATTCCATTCTCTTCAACACTAAATTTCATTCTCATGTACATATACAATTCAAAACACACACATACAATTCCATTCTCCAATTTCATTCCATGACATATAAAAATACAATTTTCATTGTATCCATTCCTCTTCACATTCATTCACACACATACATATAGACACACACCATTCACATATGAACCAACAATTCACGTGTGTCAAACTTAAAGTTGAAAAGTCACAACTACCTCATGTATCTAGAAATAATGACATCAAGGTTTAGAAAACTCATATTTTATCCCAATCAAATTTAAAGTTGATTTCCTTCATGAAGGACTGTGCCTACTCTTATCATATCTCATCTAGCTCTTCATTTGTATATGGATCTCTCGTGTCAAATAGATGCAATAAGAATGACATCATTCAAGAATTTGATTTTATATTTTCATATTATCAAATGAGACTATTTACTTATAATAATCAAGACTATATAGATAACCTTTTGTATACAATGGATGTCTAGTGCTGTCTATCTAACAATCAGGTCCATATAATACATCACGCAGTATCCACATGTAAAATTGTTATTTTGTATATGGCAATATAAATTTCCAGTTATGCAAAATGTTAATAAATAAAAGTAAGCATTGTTTTCATATATATGTATTGGAGTTAGAAAACTACCTCAATATTCTTCCAACTTAATAATTTATTTTTTAACATCTTTCCTCCTACCTTTTTGAATTATTTATAGCCATATAAGTTAAAGTAACACATTCAATTGAATTAGTATATAGTCATGTAATGATGCCGACACTAATAAATGTTGACAAATATATAATCTTACTCATGTAAATAATGCCTTTTTCATTAAGTGTCCCTAATTGTCTACTTTGTCACCTGTAGTATCTATATAATACATAGTTAGCATCTCAGGGACAAATGCCAACAACTCCAAATGATTATTTCTGAGTGAAAATAAGGCAAATAAAAGAAAACTCAAAATCCACAATGAAATGTAATCCATAAGTAAAAATAATAAGAAAAGTTTCCAAAACTTACCCAACATTGAAAGGAGCTATAATCACACTCTTTCTCACATAATTAAAATATTTAAATGTGGTATAGCAGTAATCACTAGCAAATTTTGGGTCTTTATCTACACGACTAATCAATGATGGAACTAGAAATGCCATATTGGTTAGTGTGAACTCTCCACATATCCTATATAAGTAGTTGTAAAACATATATGTATGTATTAATATATAAGAAAACATATCAACATATATTTTCACATATATAGAATGAGGTGTTTAACCATAAGATCTCACCATAGCCAAAGCTATACCACAGTTGTATTCAACCCATCATAAGTAAACAAATCCACAATATCTATCAAGAATAAACTAGTATCGGGAGCTTGACCCACATCGTCCTCCTTAATATGGACCATCATAGTCGACCCTTCTTCTAAGTCACTTAGACATAGTGTCAACCCCCTACACTTAGGACCTAGTGAGTTGAATAAGTCCTTTGCAATCCAAGTAGGTAATTGAATATCTAGAGGAGGAAGTAGAGGATGAACCATAGGGGTTTATTAGGTGTGGTATATATATATATATATATATATATATATATATATATATATATATATATATATATATATATCATAAAAGGGAGCCTATCCCTAAGGGACAGGAAATTTCCTATATCTATTCCTTATTTGGCATGTTTTCCAAGACTTTTTGCATGATCCAACTATATGGATATAAAGTATACCATGTATATGAGTTGTGTATCAAAAATCATTCAAATCTGATATGTCTAGCACCTTCATATTGAAGTTTTACACCCAATTAAATAAATGGTAATTTTGAAAATCAGCTGAAATCAGCAGTCACTACTCAAATGTTTTCATTTATATCTCCTAAATAAAAATGACATCATTCTAAAATTTTAATAGCATCTAATCCAAAATATATATTTTGCACCCATATAGTTGGATTAGATTAATTGCCACTTTAACAATGAAAAATAGACACCAGTATAGGGAGTTTCCTATACCTATCAGTATGGACTCCCGACCCCCTCCCCCTCTCTCTCTCTCTCTATATATATATATATATATTCTCATATCAATTGCCAATTATATGCACAAGTAGAAAATAATCACAAATACAAGTGCAATGGAAATTTAGCATACATCGGTATAGATAACTCCCACTTTGGGCCACACAACGTTGCCGCCTTATGCATCACCTATTGTCTCGTGCTCGGAGTGGCCATGTGGCAGTGGTATATGTTTCCACGCGTCATAGACAAGTCTGATAGGGACATGAACCGCATCGACATGCATTGGAATACCATGAATTATGTCACTAGGAAAGGGTGGGTTAGAATCTCCCAATGCAACGACATAGTGTTCTAGTAAAAGATGACATGCCTCAAACCCTACAAATTTGTATATAGCGTTATATATACCTAAACACAAACATATTATAAAATCACTATAAAGACTATTATATCAAAAAAAGACTTACATTGGGCATGCCAGTTGGAGGGTCCATGGGATTATTCCAACCACCTATGTCGTAGTGGGTCCACCTCGTATGAGGAGTGGAATTGCACATGTAGTGTCCGAGGAGGTTGAGATTGAAAAGCCTGATATTTGTCTCATTGCATCCTCTATTCCCTTTGCAATCATGTATTGCACCTTCTCTTGTGACCATACTCCTTTCTTGACAGATTTTGTGCTTTTCCGATGACCCAAAAAAGGGTCTTTTACTAACACCAGCCTCAACAGTCCTGAAACGACCAAGATGCTTTGGAGTACCCATAGCAATTGTCGATTCATCCCTTTGGCCCTCAGGGATGAACTTGCCTTCTTTTCTCTGCTTGTAGAGATCCCATTAATCACCCCTCAATAGTAATTGGTCAATAAACATAACAATCAAGGTAAAAAAGAAACATGCACTCCGAGAGTTGGATTTTACCATATTTACAACCACCTCAATAGTTGTGGGGTTGGGTATTTCTCTAGATCAGTTTTTCCTCGCACCTATCTAGTCCTCATGGTAGAAAGTACAGTAGTAGAAGACCCAGTAGACACATGAGTAGGATGCTCATAACAAGATGCTTCCAATCTATCCTAGATCCAAGTGGTGGTTGTGCACATTCATTGCACATGTTTCTTTTTGAGCATTGTGCAAATCCTAGTTAATGTAAACCATATGTTAATTACATAATACATTGAATTCATAAGAATGGATTTTAAACGAGGATGCTTAATATATTGTATTCATCTATTTACCTTGAAGAAACAACCACATCCCACACCTTTAGGGTGAAGATAGGCTTATTACTCAGTGGAGAACTTCTTCTTGTTCTTGTTTTCTCATTATGTATTCTCTTGTAAGATTTTTTCTATAAATCCTTAATACCTCCCACAATGTTGCATCATCTTTTTACGATGTAGTTTTCATCAATCTCAAAGATGCTCTGCAAGTTTTCATACACTTAATGACATATTTTAAAAAATAGAATCGTGAATATCTTTAAAAATTAGAATCTTTCACACCTATAATGTGACAACCTCGATTTTCTCTCTCTTATATTGTACTAATCCTCTCTCATCAAGCGTCTCTTACTCAATTTGATATTAAATACATAATTGGATGGTTGTGATATTCCAATTTGGCGACTACCATGGTCAATTTTGCAATGTGCGACTTTAATTTGTACTTTTAACTAAGCATCTTGCTATATCATGTCACCTTCTTGTATCTAATTATGAACCACAAATCCATGATCTTTTGTCTTTTAAATATGAACCACATTGTAGTGGACTCAATTGTGAATCCAACAACACAAGAATCACCCCAATCTGACGTTTATAGCCCGAGTTAGTGCCTTTTAAAGTTGGCTCAACTTATGCATGTTTTAATTCATTTTTGTTGGGTTTTGAGCCTTAATGGGCCGATTTTGAGGGGTGCGTGGCCCAACAGCTGCCACCCTCTTTGGAAAACCCTAACTGACCTCTCATGTTGTCCATTGGATCTGGGACCATGTTAATCTAACAATTGGGGACTTGTCTCCCCATCTCTTTATGCGCCATCGACGCAAATAGGGATGCCGATACCCAAATCCCTCACGACGCCCGAACAAGCACCTCCTCTCATCGATTTCAGTATTTGATGCTTCGATCCTCTCTATTTTTTCATTCCCCTCGTATTTCCAACCCTATTCCCTCTCATTTGTACCCTGTTGTGTCGCCATCATACCCTTCTTCAACCTCCAGCCCGGCGGTGCCGCCGCAGCACCAGCTCGACGTGTCTAGTCGTTTGGGACTCGTAGGCCACAGACAAGGCCGGATCTGGCTCCGTCGGACCCTTGTAGGGACACACGACAACTTTCCCATGCAGATCACTGACTCCTTTGTGTATGGATTCCGCTCTGGCGAGCCCAGCCATGGGCTGCTCGATCTAGGAGACACGAGGGCAACACAGGACTAGGGCCACAAGATCGCAAAGCCCTGATCTCGACAGCCGTGATGAAGGCCCTGGCGCGCCACTGGGCTAGTCAACCTCATACTTGGACCCAATGAACCAATGGCCCGCATCCAAGTAGAAAGCGGGCCCACACCCAGATTCTTTGAATATCAAGGTATTCATGTCAGGTACTAATATAGTTTGAATGCAAGATCTTCAAAATTCACAACTTCCTCATTTTAAGGCCAAATATATCATAACTATATATCAAATTGATCCTCTCAAAAAGACCTACAACATGAGCTTATTTCCAGACCCTGAATCTTCTTCTAGTTTCCTTATATTGCTAAAGATGTAACCTTTGACTACTTTGAATATGCTTAACATATGATTATGATTAATGATTAGATCTTGATGCTCAATCTACCCCCGATCCTTAAATCAATATCTTTTATGCACCCTTGAACAAAATGAAGGTCGTACTCCCCCTAATGCTACATGACTTCTTTTGTACATATTTGACCATATTGGACTATAATGATGTACATTGCCCTTTTGATGCTAATCTTGCTACTTAATGATGGAATAATGCCTAATAAACTTCAAATCAGTAATATATGTCTCTCTTTGACTCTAATATCGGTCCATAATATGCCCCTTGATATGGTTGATTCTTTTGACACATAATTGCATGTATCATTGAGTATTGCTACCCCATGTTGGATTATGGTGCCTAGACACTAGTGGACATCACCTTACTTTGAATGTGTCTATTATTGCTAATCTAAACCACCCCTTATGCTTGGATTTTATTCATTGATGATCTTTGACCTTGATTACTCTATTATGAGTCTCGTGACCTACTTTGAGCATAAGTGTCCTAATTTTTTGTCATGTCCACATGAAACCTAGAAAGGGTATGACACTTAAACCACACCCACATGATGGACTCTAAATCAGTATAAGGTCATCAAATGTACTAATAAGCAACTTGTAACCTAACTTGGCCAAAACCCTCAAAATGAAGGTAATTAGGGTTAATGATGAGAATGTAATGAATGTATACAATCTTGTTGTTAATCAGGTTTGGCATGTGGCTATATGATGAAAGATATGTTAGGTTATGAAACCTCTGAATCAAGTACAGGCCTTATCTAATTATATGACTAGCTTTCTTGTTTGAAATGATATGTATTGTATGCTTGTTTGTTTATTTGCCCAATATTGCCATGTAGTATTGCTATGTCTTACTCAATGTTTGCCTCATTGGTTTTATAACTTGAACACATATATATACATAACTCCATTATAATATTGTTGATAAAGGGTTAGCTCTTGTCTATGGCCTTGAGGTCCCTCTCGTATAAAAGGGTTAGCTAAAATCTTACAGACCCTTCTGATGGGAAGTTGGTCAAAGGCCTTAAACATGCTTGATATTGTTGATATAATGGAGTGAAATGACATAAAATATGGTTTCACATTTTGTTAACCAGTTAACATGTTTATTCTTGTTCATTTCATCTTGAAATCTTTTCAAATTATGCAAAGCTTATATATATATATCTATGTATCTTTCTGCCCCGTACTCAGCACCTCGTGTGTTGACCCATTTCTCGTATGTTGTTTTTAGGTTCAGAGATGGCTAAAAAGATGATGGGTTTGGTGAGATATGCTAGGTGTACTTATTGTAAGATCCAGATATAGTGTACATGAACAGACTTGTACAATGTGACTCTTGAATATGTAATTCAAATCTTATAATACAATAATGCTGCTTAATATATCTTGTTGATTATTGAGATTATGTTGGTGCTTGTATCTTGTTATATGTTCATGTATGCTAAGCATTTCACGCTTCCACATGTTGCCTTTGGTATTCGTTTGGTTCATGGGACTGGATTCCGGTTTCGTGACAGATGGTATCAGAGCATGAACAATAACTACACCAAACATTGCTCACATGAAACACAAACTAAACTCACTTTACATCTCAACCCTAGAAACTTAATAAGATGTCCTTTGTTGATTAGGTAGACTTAGCCTCTAGGTTAGAACCTAGATGTTCTAGAACTAGGTGTAGACTTATGTAAATTACCTCCCTTGACATGATTCATGACATGTGCTTAGGATGTCTACACAAGTGTGCACCATGTTCTTTCTAGTTCTCTAGGTGTCATGAAACTAGATTGCCTCATGAGTGTGGTAACTCATTTTGATTTTGGTTTTATTCAAATGGAGTGTGGTGGTTTCATCGTTTGTTTAAATGTTGGAGAAAACATATTTCAAGTATTATTATATGTACATATGAAAAATGTTACCACACGTAGAAAGGCAGTGAGTTTCCATGCAACCTAGGAGAAAGAGATGTAACATCAAGTCTAGATGAGAGAGTTTAGATGATAGTGATAGTCTCTATAGTTGTCTAGAGCCATAATATAGGTTAGGCAAGTGAGTAACCTAGAAACCTAAGATGATGATAATAATGTTGTTGATGATGTTGATGTTGATAAGACCCAAGTTTGTCCTTGAGAGGGCCAAGTAGTTTGATGATATGAAATGAGTTTGACCATCCACCCTAGCTAGACCTAGCACCTTGTTGATGCATATGACATGGTTGATGTGCTAAACATAGCTAGTGGGTTGGCATGTTTGCTTGTACCTAGCCTTGTGCGTGTTGAGATATGATATGTGACATATAGTTTGACACCTATATGGCCCTCAATCTCTTTACAAAAGAGGACCTCTAGCATGGGACATATGAATAGGGTGACCTTTTGATATGAGTCGACCCGCCTTGGGGGAAGGTTAGAGTACCTAAACTCCAAAATATTTGAAATGTTGAAAAATGTGAATGATGAAATACTTGATGACGAGTCCCTAACTAGAATACTTCTAAGTATATGAGTTGAGTGACCTGGTGTGCATTTTCCTTGAAAATATTGAACCCTAGATGTTCTATGAAAATATCTAACCCTAGAGAAAGAGGCAATTGAATATATAATGTTTGATATATGGGTGAGGGATATGTCCCAAGACCCTACGATGATGTCCATGATGTGTGATATCCATGACGAGTCTCATACTCGGGTTAGTAGTTGTATATAAAGGAATCTAGTGGTTACCCTTATTTCTCAAATGATGGGTAGAAATTTTTATAATGGGTAGATAATTGTGGTTAGCATATCATGTTGGTCATATATATGTCTTAGCATGAATGTCTTGAGCTTGTAGAGCTCTTTCTAGATAAAAGTGAGATAATTATGAAAGCGTGATGATGATGATATTATTATATCTCAAGATAATGCATGATGTATGAAAACAATCTCACTTGCATTTAAAACTTAATATATGTGCAATGAGAAACTCTCATAAGCTAGACCTAGTATGAAAACATATTATACATAAAATATGGAGCTTTGAAATCATGAACTTGATACAATGATGTCTAGATATATTAGCTTGAATAATCAGGGGTCATGCCTAATCTCATTCCAAAAGAAAAAACAACAACTTGATACGACGATGCTCTTGGGGTCATAACTCGAATAAACATGATGAATAAATTCTTAATTTTATATTTGAAAGGAAAAATAATGAAAATAGTTGGTTAGAATTGGTAGAAATTTTTGGAAAAAAATGCACAAAATCTAGAGTAAAGGGGAGATACACACTCGATGATAGTATCGTTTGAAGTCATGACCATGAACATGTTCGTTTAAGAATTCATAACATAGATATGATGATGCACCTTATCCTAGTATGAATATATGAAAAAAAGAAAAAAAAAACTAATGTATGCTTACTAAGGATTGGGTAAACACTAATGCCATGATGATTCCACATTGTGAGGGAACACTAAGTAATATGTACATTATCGAGATAGGTACACCCTGAACGATGATAGCCTACATCTGCATCCCATGGTGGGGAATTCCTTGACAACCATGGTTCAATATCTAGACCCGATGGATCCTGACTTGACTCTTAACTTAAATCATGGATGAATTGCGAGGACAGAATTCCTTATAAGGAGGGAAGGATGTGACAACCTTGATTTTCTCTCTCTTCTATTGTACTACTCCTCTCTCATCAAGTGTCTCTTACTCAATTTGATATTAAATACATAATTGGATGGTTGTGATATTCCAATTTGGAGACTACCATGGTCAATTTTGCAATGTGCGACTTTAATTTGTACTTTTAACTAAGCATCTTGCTATATCATGTCACCTTCTTGTATCTAATTATGAACCCCAACACCATGATCTTTTGTCTTTTAAATATGCACCACATTGTAGTGGACTCAATTGCGAACCCAACGGTGTAAGAATCACCCCAATCTGACGTCTATATCCCGAGTTAGTGCCTTTTAAAGTTGGCTCAACTTATGCATGTTTTAATTTGTTTTTGTTGGGTTTTGAGCCTTAATGGGAAAATTTTGAGGGGTGCGCGGCCCAACAGATGCCACCCTCTTTGGAAAACCCTAACTGACCTCTCATGTTGTCCGTTGGATCTGGGACCATGTTAAACTAACGATTGGGGACTTGTCTCCCCATCTCTTTATGCGCCATCGACGCAAATAGGGCTGTCGATACCCAAACCCCTCACAACGCCCAACGAAGCACCTCCTCTCATCAATTTCAGTATTTGATGCTTCGATCCTCTCTATTTTTTCACTCCCCTCATTTTTCCAACCCTATTCCCTCTCATTTATACCCTATTGCGCTGCCATCCTACCCTTCTTCAACCTCCAGCCCGGCGGCGCCACCGCAACACCACCTCGGCGTGTCCAGCCGTTTGGGACTCGTAGGCCGCAGACAAGGCTGGATCCGTCTACGTCGGGCCCTTGTAGGGACACACGGCAACTTTCCCATGCAGATCACTGACTCCTTTGCGTATGGATTCTGCTCTGGCGAGCCCAACCGCGGGGTGGCGGCCAGCTGCTCGAGCCAGGAGAGACGAGGGCAACATAGGACCATGGCCACAGGATCGTGAAGCCCTGATCTCGACGGCCGTAATGAAGGCCCTGGCGCGCCACTGGGCTAGTCAACCTCATACTTGGACCCCGACGAACCCATGGCCCACGTCCAAGTAGCAAGCGGGCCCACACCCAGATTCTTTGAATATCAAGGTATTCATGTCACATATTAATATAGTTTGAATGCAAGATCTTCAAAATTCACAACTTCCTCATTTTAAGGCCAAATATAGAAAAATTATATATCAAACTGATCCTCTCGAAAAGACCTACAACATGAGCTTATTTGCAGACCCTGAATCTTCTTCTAGTTTCCTTATATTGCTAAAGATGTAACCTTTGACTAATTTGAATATTCTTAACAAATGATTATGATTAATGATTGGATCTTGATGCTCAATCTACCCCCAATCATTAAATCAGTATCTTTTATGCACCCTTGAACTAAATGAAGGTCATACTCCCCCTAATTCTACATGACTCCTTTTGTACATATTTGACCATATTGGACTATAATGATGTTTATTTCCCTTTTGATGCTAATATTGCTACTTAATGATGGAATAATACCTAATAAGCTGCAAATCAGTAATATATGTCTCTCTTTGACTCTAATATCAATCCATAATATGCCCCTTGATATGGTTGATTCTTTTGACACATAATTGCATGTATGATTGAGTATTGCTACCCCATGTTGGATTATAGTGCCTAGACACTAGTGGACATCACCTTACTTTGAATGTGTCTATTATTGCTAATCTAAACCAGCCCTTATGCTTGGCTTTTATTCGTTGATGATCTTTGACCTTGATTACTCTATTATGAGTCTCGTGACCTAATTTGAGCATAAGTGTCCTAATTTTTTGTCATGTCCACATGAAACCTAGAAAGGATATGACACTTAAACCATGCCCACATGATGGACTCTAAATCAGTATAAGGTCATCAAATGTACTAATAAGCAACTTGTAACCTAACTTGGCCAAAACCCTTAAAATGAAGGTAATTAGGGTTAATGATGAGAATCTAATGAATGTATACAATCTTGTTGTTAATCAGGTTTGGCATGTGGCTAGATGATGAAGGAAATGTTAGGTTATGAAACCTCTAAATCCTGTATGGGCCTTATCTAATTATATGACTAGCTTTCTTGTTTGAAATGATATGTATTGTATGCTTGTTTGTTTATTTGCCCAATATTACCATGTAGTATTGCTATGTCTTACTCGATGTTTGCCTCGTCAGTTTTATAACTTGAACACATATATATACATAAATCCATTATAATATTGTTGATAAAGGGTTCGCTCTTGGCTATGGCCTGGAGGTCCCTCTCGTATAAAAGGGTTAACTAATTTTGTAACCCTTACGGACCCTTCCGATGGGAAGTTGGTCAAAGGCCTTAAACATGCTTGATATTGTTGATATAATGGAGTGAAATGACATAAATATGGTTTCACATTTTGTTAACCAATTAACATGTTTATTCTTGTTCATTTCATCTTGAAATCGTTTCAAATTATGCAAAGCATATATATATATATATATGTATCTTTTTTCCCCGTACTCAGCACCTCGTGTGTTGACCCATTTCTCGTATGCTGTTTTTAGGTTCAGAGATGGCTAGAAAGATGATGGGATTGGTGAGCTATGCTAGGTGTACTTATTGTAAGATCCATATATAGTGTACATGAGCAGACTTGTACAATGTGACTCTTGAATATGTAATTCAAATCTTATAATACAATAATGTTGCTTAATATATCATGTTGATTGTTGAGATTATGTTGGTTCTTGTATCTTGTTATCTGTTCATGTATGCTAAGCATTTCATGCTTCCACATGTTGCCTTTGGAATTCGTTTGGTTCATGGGACTGGATTCCGGTTCTGTGACACATTAGTCCTTCCATATGTAGCCTTTCATGGAAGGATCAACTTTATGTCAAGATTCTATTGTTATATGCACTCCACTATGAGTAATAACCCCTAGATATGGCATAAAAGTACTATGATTCTTCCCAATGGGATTTCCTACATTATCAAAGTCAACAACCATCTTAGATCCTTTACCCTTTGCACTAATAACTTGTTCATCAAGGTGATGCCTCTTTTACATGCATGATCATGATATTCCTCTACAAACCCAACAAGATCCTCAAGATGCACATCCTTAGGGTGTACATCCTCAAGATACTCATCCAAAATATGTTAAGAAACACATACAAGTGATGGAGAATGTAAAATACACATCTATGTAATAGCTTTGATAAATAATGTAAAATGAATATCTATATGATAAAATAATACAACTTACATGGTCCTCATTCTCATAGTGCACATCATCATGGTGTTCATCCTCACAGCCAGAAACCATCTAAAAGATGTCATATAAAAAATAATCAAAGAATCAAATATAAGTGATAATGTAAAATGTACATGTAGCATATGAAACATATATAACTGTAATAAAGAATGTAAAATGCACATCTAAATTTTAAAAACTAAAATACACACCTCTAGTATTGGTTGGATCTTTGATCAATTAGTATTCCTTTTGTTTGATCTCCACACATATATAAGTCTGTGTTAGATTCAACATTTAGTGTTGGGAAGCCAACTTAGAATGGAATGGAGTCATCATACTTGATCTGCAATGAACTATCTTTTTCCATGAAGAACAACAAGCCCTTTTTCATTTGCAGAATCATCGATGTACAATACTTGCTTCACCTATGATGCCATTATGAATGGTTCACCCTTCCCACCCATCTTTCAAAATTTACTAGTATGAGATCCATTCCATCCACTACATCTGCTTTGGTGTTATCAACCCAGTTACACCTAAAGACACAAACTTTGAAATCTATGTAGTCAACACCCATATGTTTTCAATGACACCATAATAAGACCTTTTAGTTTTACGTGGAGTCTTATCCTTCGCAACGAAACAATAAAATGAAGACTCTTTAAGGGTTACCTCACTATTTTGAACAAAACTCTTATCATCTTGTCATTTTGTGTAATATGTAAATCAAATTTTCTCAAATCCTTCGTAAGACATAAAATTTATTTTTGGTTTAAAGGCAAGCCATTTGTTTTTTAGCAACATTATTTGGTGTTTGATATAGTTGACGTAAGAATTTATCTTCAACCCACCTAATAAATGTTATATTATTCTCTCTATCAAGCCACATTGAACCGGCTTAAGGATATTTTATCTTGATAATATTTTTTTTGGTCGGATAAAAACTCTGTTGCTATTAAAATCCAAAACTTTAGGTACATGAAGATGCACCCCTAACCCTTTACATGATTACAGATTGAAAACAAAAGTCCATATTCTAACCGGTCTTGAAACATAAGATTTCTAAATAGAAGAAACTACAAACCAGAAGGAAACGTCCCAACAAAATACACAAATAAGAAACTGACTATCCATCAGCCTACACAGCTGAGGAGCTACACTGACAATAAAGACCACCCACAAACTGTGCAGGCACAAAAGGTAGACTAAGGACACCTAGCTTCTATCTATGCACCAAGCAAGGACACACTTCTATTTTGGAGTTTATCTGTCTCAAAAAGCTGCAGATCGCAGTGTCTATCCTGTCAAACCATCTTCTCATAAAAGACTCCAAAGGCAGTCTGATCACACTGGAACAATGACTCATTCAACCATCATATTTCTTCTTCACACATGGAAGTATGATCATCCTCTGAAGATAGTGGTCAGAAGACATACGGAGGTTGAAACAAGGAACCAAACAATACTGATTAGTGTCTAGGTGAATTCGACAGGCAGATAGAAGCAGAACACGCAAGCACTCCAGCAAACACCTGAAAGATGTTGCCTTGTCGTAAAGGCAGGGAGACCTAAGGGGGAAAGGAACAAGAACGCTCAGCTCCCCAAAGTACCATCCACCACACAATAACAAGTGGTCCGAGGCCAGCACTGGCCGAGGAACCCGGCCAGGACCCGATGCCCCTGTTTGAACAGAGGCATATCATCGAACACTCTGAGAGTGTTCCATCACGCAGCAGAGAGGAGACAACATGCTTCCTCCTGGTTTGTGCCAGCACCACCTTCCATCTAGCAGTTGATGAAATGAGACTCCTGTGATCCATAGAGGCGCCTCATCAAACACCTAGAGTGCATACAACCTCGTAGCTATAGAGGAGCCACGATAGAATCATCTAGCCAAAAGGATGCAGGAAACAACTGACCGCCTGCAGAAGAGTGCACGACAGGAGAAGGCCACCGGAGGGGGGAAACCCCTACGCCATAGGGAACACCTTCAGTGCAGTGAATCCTTGTAGGATGACCGGTGAACTCTACCTTCATTAGAGAAAGGGACACGCTGCCGATCTGCCAGCGACAGACCCATCCGCCGCCGAAAGCACCAGGCAGAAATAGGGTGGGGTCGGGAAACCATCGTCATCCAGGAGACCCAGGATTCGCTCGGAGGAAAGAGGGAGAGGTGCTTGTGAAGGAAAGGAGCGAACCCTTCCATCACCTGCGAGATAGGGTAGCGATGAAGAAGCCAAATCTGGTTGAGAAAGGATCTCTTCCAACCGTCACGCTTGAGCAGAGTGGAAATGACCAGGTCGACACGCCAATCCTCTGGCCCAGATCTGCTCCTCACAACACTGCAAAATCCCTCACCAATCCACACAGCCGAGCCAAACCTTCGAATGCTCCGTATATCTGATGAACCACTGCAACATGCTCCCCACAGAGCGAAACCACACTGAGAACTAAAGAGCCAAGGGGAGGAAAGTGTCAAGGGGGATGCTCCCTCCCCCCAGCGACAGCCGCCGGGAAGTTCCTAGTGAGAAGGGAGAGTGATTCCTAGAGAGAGAGCCGTCTAAAACCATGCAATTAATAATATAAATACCCACTGCATCGATATTGTGTAAAACATATAAGTGTGCTTGTTCCCACAACTCACGACTAACTACTTTTGCTCATGCTCCTAAAGTCCCTTTGTCGAAATAGGGATCAATATTCTTTTCATTAGCAAGAGCTTCATTACAACTCAAAAAGGCATTGCAAAGGTCCATATCCTCCCTAGACACATAATCCTCAATAATACTCCCTTTAGGTTGATAACAGTTTCGAACATCACCTTTAAAACACTCATGTACCATTCAAAAGGATACATCCAATGCAAGAAAACCAAATCCAACATTTTCACTTCCCTAGTCAAATGGACAACAAAAGTACCATGATATCAAAGAATGAAGGAGGATAATACATATCAAGTTGGAATAGGGTCACAAACACTTCTCTTTACAACTTGTCAATATTCTTAGGATCAATAAATTGTTGCATAGAGTATTCAAGAAGAAATAAATCTTAGTGATTGCAGACCTTACATGCTTTGGGAGTATAAATTGAATAGCCATCTGAAATATTTACTATATTAGAGTGTGAAAATATTGAGATTTAACACTTATCAAATTCAGATCCTTCATTGATACCAGTCTATGGATATCATAAGAGTATCCCTATGGTATCTTAACATTAAGCAAGGACTCGCAAAAAGTTCTCTTCTCTAGTCTAGATAATGTGCAACAAGCTGGAGGTAAATATGTTTTTCGATCACTTCTAACTTCTATTGTTAATTCTTTCCTTATTCCCATTTCATGTAGGTCCATTCTATATTCAATTCCAAATTTAGTCTTACATGGTATATTCAACAAAGTACCAATGACGCTATCACATATATTTTTCTCAACATGCATGACATTGATACATTGCCTAACTTTTAAAGAACTCCAATAAGAAAAATACTAGATGATTGACCTCTTCTCGAATGAAGATTTGTCACTTTGTGTGGGAATAGTACATTGTAATATATTACCAAATGCATTGAAAAATTATTTTACTATTTAATAAACAAACTCCCCTAATATAGGTCTAGGGGCACTCCGTTCCTCAGTTGACCCATTGAATGCTTTGCGCAACCTTTGGTAAAGATGCACTTTTGGAAGAAACCTTTGACGACCAAGATATACAGTCCTGCCACCATGTTTTAGTCATAGTCACTATTATCCTCACATATAGGGCATGCTTTGGATCCTTTCACACTATATCCAGACAAATTCCCATATGCTGGATAGTTATTAATAGTGCAAAACAACATAGCATTCAAATGAAATGTCTCTCTATGTGAATCATCATAGGTCATTACAAATTCTCCCCAGTGTTTCTGTAAGAATCAATCAGAGGCTCAAGAAAAACATCAATATTATTTCCAAGTTGTTTAGGGCTCGATATCAACAAGGACACCATGACATACTATTTTTTCATACACAACCAGGGAGGAAGACTGTATATAATAATCATAACAGTCCATGTGCTATGTGGTTACTTAATATGTCATTTGGATTCATCCCATCTATGCAAATCCCAAGTCTTAGATACCTTACTTCTTCACCAAATCTAGGATACAATAAATGAATTTTCTTCCATTGCGGGGAATCAGACGCATGTCACAAGATCGCATCATTATTTTTCTTTGCCTCTGCATGCCGAGATAATTTTTTCACATCCAAAATATTGGCAAACAAGTGTTCAAATCGTGTTATTATAGGTAGATACACATTACCTTGGCTTGAGAGACAATTTTAGACTTACTCAGAGTCATTATCTTGCATCTTTATGCCCCACATTTTGGACAATATTTCAAATTTGTATAGTCCTTTTGAAACAACACATAATCCTTTGGGTATGCATGTATCTTCTTAGCCTCCATTCCCATTAGGAACAACATTTTATTTACTTCATATGTTGAGATCGGAAGCTTCTTGCCTTCTCGAAGATTTTTTTAAAATAAAACAACAAAGACATGAAGCTTTTGTCTCTCCATCTATTGTTAGCCTTCAGAGTATACAATATCGACACAACACTCTGCTTCATAAACTTAGTACAAAATAAGTATAACAGTCTTTCAACATCATGCACAATGTTTCTAATAAAGGAAGGTGGTTCAATAAGATTTACCCCACAACTATCTAGCATAATCAACCATGTTTATTGGAATCAATTCGATCACATATACATCATCATCATCATCAATTTTTTCTTCAACACAAGTACTACTATCAACATCTATTGATCTCATAGTAGGAATCTCTTTATGCAAATACCTATATGAGTATCCCTGTACAATTCCATTGCACATGACATGACTTTTGATTTTGTCAACAATGTTAATTTTCAAGTTGTTACTGCAATTCCTACATGGATAATACAACCTATCTCCAAGTTGTTTCCTATGTTCTTATGCAAATATTATAAACTGATTAAGACCAGTAATAAACTTCAGAGTGCAGTAATTGAAATGGATATCCATGATCGAACCATTCTATGATCATAGAGACACAAATATTGAATTATATATTCAGAGATTAAGATTTAGAGATTTGGTTTAGAGATTAAAGTTTAGGCTTTAGGGTTTATAGATTAGGGTTTAAGGTTTAAGGTTTATAGATTAGGTAGGGTTTAGTGATGAATGTGTACCACCTATCCCATTCTTGAACATCTAATCTCATTAGTAAGTGTATAATGTGTATTTGGTTTTCAAAATTATTTTGGAAGCATTTTCCTATAGTTCTTCATGTACACCGATGTAGTTGGGAAAATGCCCACCTACATATGTACTTGGGGAGAAAATGGGAAAGTTTTGGCAGAACATCATGAAAAATTTATACACATCATAAAATTACATCCTAAGTGAGATTAAGTGTTCAAGAACAATCCTAGACCGGGGACTATCCAAGATTCTCTCCTAATTAGTAAATCTCAAATGTGTTTCTCAGCCAATGCCATGACTTATAAATTAGAGTTTATAGATTAAGGTCAATCTCCATGCCACACATCTATAGGTAATTTATCAGAATTTGTATCATCATTAATTAGCTTGGGGTTTGAACTCATAAACAATGGTAGACATTCTTATATAGCTAAATAAAGTCTATAAGAAAAATTCTAAACAAACCAAATAAAAAACTATACATGTATTTTAAAAATTATATCTAAACAAATCAAACAAACAACTATACATGAATTTTAAATATTATAGTTAAACAAACCAAAAATGATAAATGTAGCAAAAAAATTAAAAAATAAAAGATACATCTTCTACACAGAGCAGAGTGGAGCTTGTGGAAGGTGGCGGCTCAAGTTGGAAACAACAATAGTGAGGAGAGGGCGGAAGCAGTAAGCAACTCCAATGGTGACGGTGGCTCAAGCGACAATAGTGACAATGGTGGATAGGGGTGGCTTTAGCAGTGACCGCGGAAATAGTAGTAGTGACAATGGTGATGATAACAATGTCTCAACCAATAGCGGTGCAGTATCAACATCGAAAATAGTAGGGCGTGATGATAGCAGATGAACAACAAATGATAACAATGTCTCCCATGATGAGATAGAGAATGGGGGAAAGAAAGTTTTGTGGGTACAATTAAGTGGAACTTATTCGTCGACATTTAAATAAAACTGTTGACTAAGCTTTGGTCGTTGGTTGTCTAGAAAAACCAATGCCGTAGTTCACTCTATGTCATTAGTTATCTGCCAAAAAAATGATGCTACATGTACTTATCCCTATTAAGAAAAGCCAACCTCAGTAAGACATGTGTCATTGGTTCTATAGGAAAATCTATGACATATTTCACTCTATGTCTTTGGTTGTCCATCAAAAAAATGACAAAATATGTACTTATTCATGTTAAAAATCACCAACCTCACTAAGACCTGTTTCATCAATTTCTAGCAAAAAATCGACGACATAACCCAATTTGGGGGGAGATATTTTCACATGGAACATGGTGGGAACCCTTTGTCATTGGTTATTTTATAAGAAACTAAAACCACAAGAGGTAAAATAAATCACGGTGGGCATGACTTAATTTTTTAGTCTTTATGGAGAGAAACTGATGACAGAGTCTTTTTTGGAGATAGTAGTGATTTTGTAGGAAGGACTCTGTCATCAATTTTTTACAACCGACACAATAGACCTATATCAAAATTTTATACTAAAAAATTAAACTTTGTAGGCTATCTTAGATGTCAGTTATTCACAAAGAAGCTAACACTATATTAAAAGTGGTACCCAGATCTTTTCTTAATAAGCAAAACTTGACTAGTAGTGATGGTTGTGCTTTACCAATAGACACTATAAGCATGTAGTGTCGGTTTAATAAAAAAATCAACGTTAAGAAAAGTGACACTGAAGGTCAAAAATGTACGAAAGGTATAACTGCTAAAGAAATCTAACAAGGAAGATGTCTGAATATTGACCTCTTCTTGAATAAAGATTTGTCACTCAGTGTTGGGATAATGTCTCACAAAATGCATTGAAAATGTCTTTTACTCTTTCATAAACATTTTATCCTTGATATAGGTTTAGGTAAAGGATGCACTTTTGGAATAAACCTTTGATGAACAAGATGCACAATCTTGTCACCATATTTTTGTTGTATTGAATCAATGTTCTCTTCACATATAGGGCATGCTTTGGATCATTTTACGCTATATCCAAACAAATTAACGTATGATGAAAAGTCACTAATAGTGCAAAACACCATAGCATGCAAAAAAAATGTCTCTCTATGTGAAGCATCAAACCATCACACCTTCTCCCCAGAGTTTCTTTAGGTCGTCAATCAGATGTTTAAGAAAAACATCAATAACATTGCCAAGTTGTTTGGGGCCCGATATCAATAAGGACAACATGACTTAACTTTCATAGTAAACTAGGGATGAAGATTGTATAAAACAATAATAACATGTCAAGTTCTATGTTGACTTCTTAATATGTTGTATGGATTCATCCCATTGGTACAAAGTCCAAATCTTAGATTCTTGTCTTCTTCACCAAATTTAGGGTACAATAAATCAATTTTTTCCATTGTGGGGAATCAGAAACATGTAGTAGGATACCATCATTGTTTTTTTTATGCCTACATGCCAAGATAAATTTTGCTCATCCATGTTATTAGAAAAAAACATTGAAACTATGGTATTATAGACAAATACCACATCACCGTGGCAGGAGAGCCAATTTTGGCCTTACCCAAAGTCATAATTTTGTACCTTGATGCCCCACATTTTGGACAATCATTCTAATCAATATAGTCCTTTTGAAATAATACATAGTCATTTGGGCATGCATGCATCTTCTTAGCATCCATTCCCATTGGGCACAACATTTTCTTTGTTTCATATGTTGAGATTTGAAGCTCGTTGCCTTCAAGAAGAATTTCTTTCAACAAAGATGTGAAGCTTTTGTCACTTCATCTATTGTTATCCTTTAGAGTATATAATATCAACACAACATTCAACTTCATAAACTTAGTAAAACCTTCACATAACAACCTCTTATCATCATGTACAATATTTCTAAATAAATAAAGTGGATTAGTAAGATTTACCCTACATCTATCTAACATCACATCAACCATCTATCAGAATCAGTTCGTTCACATCACATCATCGAAAATTTGTTCTTCAACATAAATACCACTATTGACTCCTACTGATCTCATAGTAGGAATCTCTCCAAGCCAGTTCCATTCTGTGTAGCCCTATACAATCCATCTGTACATGATGTGGATTTGGTTTTCATCATTAATTTTGACTTTTAAGTTGTTATTTCAATTCCTACTTGGATAATAGACCATATCTCTAAGTTGTTTCCTATGTTCCTCCACTAATTTTATAAATTGATCAAGACCAGCAATAAACTTTAGAGTGCAGTGATTTGGAATGGAAATTCACGATCGATCCATTCTTGATAATAGGGAAAATGAGTATTTAATTAGGTGTTAACTATGTCAATTTTCAAATAAAATGAATTGAATCAAGGTTTAGTGTTTAGGGTTTAGCCTATAGGGTTTAGGGTTAGGGTTTAGATATTAGGGTTTAGGAATGAATGTGTACCACCTATCCCATTCTTCAACACCTAATCTCACCAGTAAGTGCATAATGTGTATTTCATTTTCAAGCATATTTTAGCAACATTTCCCCATAGTTCTCCAAGTACACCTATGTAGATGGGCATATACCCATTTGCATATGTACTCAGAAAACAAATGAGAAAGTGCCAATGAAACATCTTTAAAACAAAATACACATTATAAAATTCCATCCTAAGTGAGATTAAGTGTTCAATAACAATCCCAAACTGGGTACTATCCAAGATTTACTTATATAGAGTAAATCCTGGATGGGTTTCTAGGCCAACATAATATGTGTATGTTGTCATTTCTATACCTATGATCTTATTGTCATCATTCATATCTTAGCTTTTCAATTATAACTAGATAGACATAATATTAAAAATATTATATGAAGAATTCTAAACAAACCAAACAAGCAACCATTCATACATTTTCGTAAGCATAACTTTCAATTCTAATTAGGTAGAAAATTAGAATTTAGTGACCTAATAGGAATTTAATAAGCTGTAATAGATGCATTAGTAGAAAATCAACAATTTACTTCTGAATGAAAAGGAACTCCCTTAACCAAAGAGAATCGTGACCACTGATAGTAGCACGAGGTAAGCAGAGGTGATGACTAACAGTCCAATCTCCTAGATCTCCAAGCTCTTGGCTCAAATAAGAAGCGGAGACGGTGTCGTCAGCAAGATAAGACAACAGTGTTAGCATCAATAAGAAGGATCACACATGGGTGCATCATCTCCAACCAAGAACTGAGGCGGAAGTGGTGTCATGTACAATCAGAATCACATGCGACATCACTACATAGAGGAGGGCAACTGGTGGAGAGAAGCAACTACTAGTGATGGAGAATGAAGTGGGAAGCATAAGTAGAAGCAACAATGGCTGCAATGGATGTAGAGACGATGGTTGGAAGAAGAAGAAATAGCTAGAAGGTCGCCGTCTTTGCTAGAAAGCAACTATGTATCATGTGATGAAATAGAGAATGGGGGAAATAAATTTTCCTTGGCGCTGTTAAGTATCACTTAGTCACCGGTTGAGCTTATGAGACTGATACTAAAAGCAATGTCATTGGTTGGTAGTTCAAAAATGATGACATAGGTTTAGTTACATCATTTGCTGAACAACAAAAACTAATGACATAGGTTCAACTACATCATTTGTTGAACAATAAAAACTGATAACAAATGTCCTTATTCCTAATTAAAAGTGCCAACCTAACTACGGCCTATGTCGCCAGTTTCAAGATCAAAACTAACGACATAAGTCAATTTTGGGGGAACATATTTTTCATGTGGTACATGGTGGGAACCCAATATTGCCCATTCTAGTATGAGGAACCAATACTACAAGATTTTTGGAAGTATAAATTTTCACGGTTCATGTGACCTATGACATTAGTTTTCTTAACAGAACAACTACAAAAATATGCTTTTTGGAGGTAAAATTAATTTTGTGGGAAGTTCTGTGTCTTCATTCTTGTCAAATGATGATGTAACACATTCTTTACCATTTTTAATCCATGAAATTGAATTTCATGGGCTGTCTGTTATTTATGTTCTTACTCAAGAAACCAATGCCAAGTGAACATGTTTTTTCCTAAAAGGCAAGACTTTACCAACTACAGGAGTTTGTGCTTTATTAACCTACATCATAAGTCTATAGTATCATTTTCCCTTAAAAAAGGACATTAAGAAGTTACACCAAAGGTAAAAAATGTACAGCATGTTGAATACTTGCATAACTTACAAGCTTACCTTTTTTTTATTAAATTGGAATTGGTCTAGATTTTTTGTGCATTAGTTTCAAATATACAACCATGATAGTGATTGGCAACAACTAAGTGGGTTGGGACTATGCAACTTATATAAAACCATGGTGGAAGATTAAGAAACTTAGATTTGAAAAGTACATCCTTAATATAGTAATACAACACTGAATTTTATAATTGCACTTTCCCATATGTATGCTCTCACAATTGCCTCAGAGTTTAAATTATTCACTTGGTCCCAACATTTATTTTGGTGTGGTTCCCCCTAGATGTGTTCCTCTACATTTATCCTTTCCATGTATATTAGTATCACGTTCCTCATAATTATTTTTATTCATATATGCATCAACAATTCCTAGGTAACACAAAATGTATGATATTTGAGATGAGTAACTATCTTATACAAGCTCTAAATTATGACATGTATTAAAATTTGGTCTAACAATAATTGTAATATATAATTCTCAATTTCAACCCTAATTTATAGTTAATTACAAATGTTGAGATGCATATGCCTTATTTGTATACAATATGTTTAAGGTATAAACGAACTAATATGGTTTGATCAGGATTGTTTAGATGTTGGGAGTCTTTCCCAAAAACCAACCTAAACATGGATCTTAGGAGCAGTACTGAGGTTGGTAATAACTAATCATAACTATGAGATACTAGAAAAAACGACTAAAGTGGTTAGAGACATAATAAATCGATTATATTAGGTGAATATAATCAATATCACAAACATTTTCAAAATTACAAGATTTAAAGTTTCTTGAGGATATTATTTACAACCATTCATCATACCATCTAAATCAACATATATACAATATTACATAAATATACAATTATATTCCTTTAACAAACACCACAAGTGTCCTTAAACTACCAATACATGAACATCTATGCACATCACAAACTATGCTTCTCCTAGTGGTGAAGTTGCTCTAGTCTATAATTAGGATGGGGATAGGGTGGCTAAGATTCTATACCTAAAAAGTTGTTCATTGGTTGATTAGCCAATGTACAAGTGAGCCGATAATACATAAGAATAAAAAACATAGTTTCATATCCTATTTTATCATTTAGAGTAAATATGATTCAAGATAGTCCTTAGTCATACATATGATATAGTTTTAGAAATGTACTTGGAAGTATTGAAAGCATACCATAAGAAGGAAAGAATGAGACTAACAATTAGTGTGATGGACTATTGGATATTCCACCTTAATTATTTCCCCAAAACTACTTTTTTTTACCTAACCAAGTAGAAGACACCACAATATCCTCACATGCACAAAACACCATCCATGCCTTAGGTTATAGCTGACCAAAATAAGACAAGGAACTATGCCTAGATATACTAAATGACTAGCTTTTCTCCCAGGGTTTAATAAATCTCAATAAAGCTCAAACTTGTGGATACATTCTAGCTTTAGATATCCAATCTAACTCAAGAAGAATATCATGGAAGAAAAGTAGAAGATGTGCAAACACCATCCATGCCTTAGGTTCTAGTTGACAAACCCAAGACAAGGAACTAGGATGCTCACATCTACTACATGGTTATCTTTTCTCCTAGGGTTTAATAAATCTCCATAAAGCTCCAACTTCTGGATACATTCTAGCTTTAGATATCCAATCTAACCCAAAGAAGAATATCGTGGAAGAAAAGAAGAAGAATCATGGCATTCTTGTTCATCATTGGAGAAGAATATCATGTAGGGTGAAAGAGAGGATAAAGGAGAAGACAAGGATATAAAAGTAGAGAATTTAATAGAGAGTCCATCTTCAAATGATCTAGGACAAACTCTTGAGTTGCAATCTTGATCGGCCCCAAATTACACGTCCTAAAAAGGGAGGCGGATTCATAAGGAATCGAACTTTTAAATTTATAACCCAAAACCTTCAAGGACCCCCACAACGTTTATTATGGGGTTGAAGTAGATATACGGGGCCGAACACAAGGACATGGTGACGTTTAGGACGCCCGATATTTCATTCTTGAGTCAGATAAGCCAAAACAATAGTCGGTGAAAATATGTGCTAGAACTAGTCTAGCGGGTTGTCACAAATTAAAACTAAAACAAAGAAAGGAAAATAAAATAGAGTCTGTAGGATTCTACTAATCAGAGAGGAGTTCCTGGATATGTAACCACAAGTTGGGCAGTCTATGCACCCGTTCTCGAGTGTAGACAACCCTCAAACACCTCAGCAAGCAACCTACATTCAAACATAGCACGCACTGTGGTATCTATTCCTGTGGGGTCATCCCACTCGCTCTCACATAGCATGACTAAAACCCATCGATGATATGAAACCTCTCTCGAGGATGACAAACCAACATCCTAGAATATTCTAGAAACCCTCTCAGGTCTAGAATATTTTGGGATGTTAGGAACAGATGACCTTGAACCATCCTCCTTTCAGAATTCGATCCAAACTATCTTCTCATGTCGATTTCTACAACAAATCTCTCGAAATAGGTAGAAATAATAGTTCAATCAAGAAAGAGATCAACCAAACTAGCAATCATAACCAGAAAGAGGAGATAGAACGTAAAATGTGATAGATATGAAATAAAACTACTTGCTCATGGTAAAAGTACATAAACATGCCCAAGATGGGCTACATAGCCAAGAAGGAGCTCAACTAGCCATGGACAAGCATAGTTAGCACCGAACAAAGATGAAAGAACATCGTTTGCACAAAAACAAAGGGGAACAGAAGAAGGAAAGAGAAGAAGATGAGATTTAACCCATAGAGGAGAGGTGGCTCTCGCTCCCTAGCCTCCGTATAGGTCGGATCTTGTCGTTGGGTCGTCCTCCTTAATCTTCTGGACTCCTCGACCTCCTTTCTCTCTAGATCCACCCCGAACAATAGCTTGGTTGGTGGATGGGGGTGGAATATGATGGTGTGGGAGTTCTCCTTCTCTCGAAGAAGATGGGTCCTCAGTCTTCTCTCTCCTCAGCTTCCGCCTTTGGAGATCTAACACCAGAGGTGGAAGATGGTGGGGGATAGAAACACACTGAAAAGACGGGCGTAGAATGAGCACTTCGGCCTTCTCAGACCTCCAGACTCTCCCACGGGGCTCTGGGAACCTCACTTGGTCGGAACCAATAGTTGGAAAACTCTCCAGATCCGAACATGCCAATATAAATTCCCCAAGGTGCGGAACCCCTCTCCAGGTTGCGGGGGGTGTGTATTTATAGGTGAAATGGTCGAGGTACAGATCTAGACCGTGGTCTTGCTTGGTTGAGGTGCACCCCGCGGTCGCGGTCGCAGAAGATGTACCTCGGTCGTGGTCAAGGTCGTGGTTACGGTCACTATAGATACCGCAGTTGTGGTCCAGGAGGATGTACCTCGGTCGCGGTCGAGGTTACTTCTTCTTGGCCGTGATCGCGGTCCAGGAAGATGTACCTCGATTACATTTAGTTCATCAGTGGCGGCGGTGGCTTGGATAGCAGTCGAGGTGTATATCCAGACCGCGGTCATGGTGGAGTCAAATATCACAGTCACAGTTGGAGTGAGCGTGAGTACCGCAGTCGCGGTCAGGACCCTGAGGACCGCGGTCGCGGTGTAGACTTAGGTGCTGCAAAAACATATGGATTTGGGGAGAAATCATGGAGAATAGTTGTCTTTTTAGGTTCAGTGTCTGCAAGTCCCAAAATTGGCTAGTTGAGCAATCTTTATCTAGGAAAGGACATAAATTACTAGAAGATAAGAAACATGGGTTATTTTGGGTAAATTAAGGCTATAGTGATACAAAACCATAGATAAATGCTTAGAAAATACACGTAAATTTGGGTGTTATCAACCACCCCAAGCTTAAAACCTTTGCTTATCCTCAAGCAAGACTGTGCTCAAAGAACAAAAAGATAACATCCAAATTAAACTTGGTAACAAATGCTAAGGTTAAGAAAAATAGTTTAAAACATCGATTCTCTTGATCCATGTCGTTCCAGAACAAACCCCCACCAATCGAGCAAAATCCTGCCAAAGTAAGATCAAAGAGCAACCAGGCAAGATTAAGCTAGTCCACTGTAACCTGTTGATACTCATGAGGGTTTAAATCATAATTATTAAACATAAAAGAATATTTTTACATGTGATCACACGGGTGATGAGCAATGAACCATCATCATGAATTGAGTATACCAATCAGGGACAACGCGCCTCTCACTTATTCAGGTCCTAAGAAGAAAAGTAAAAAGACTCTAACGACTTCTAAGGATCCCGATCTGCATCAAGCTGGTCCATGTAATGAGCAACAATCCCTACAGTCCGAGCCAATTGGCCCAGAGTAGTGAGACGAACTTCTCGTACTGTGCTCGAACCAACCCTACTACTGAGATGATCTCATAGGTCTGCTAGGGGTTCCTAGTGACTGTCTAATGAGCTTTTAGAGAGATACTACCAGGAACGATATATCCACGTTCATGAGCGCAGTCATACACCGGCTGGGCACCATCCTCAGCTCTCCTAAAACAGGAAACAAGCGCTCATTTATTCACACTCAGGCTTTTATTCTCTGCATTCTAATTTATAGGCCTGGGTGAGAACTCTTTTGAAGTTTTTGGGATTTTGTGAGCGGCCAAGCCTCTTTTGCAAATTTTTAAATTTTTTTATCTTTTTGACTCAATCTAAGGTGATAGGGCGCATAGTCCATCAAGGAAAACATTTCAACCTGACTATAGCTCAAAACTCATCATTATCCACTTGATGCCTGAGTGAAAGTAATAATTATGATTCAAGGATCCTTGAAATAGAGGCAAGCTTGTGAAACCGTAGCTAGGAGTCTTTGATCATGCTTTATCTCTTTCCAACGGTCATATACCTTGGATTTGTCATTCACACATAGATCAAGGTAATAATGTTTTAAGCTATGAAAAAGGCGCATAACCTTAGATTTATTACCAAATGTAAGGAAAGAGTCAATGAGCAAGTCAAGCAAAAGATCAGGCAGTTTAAGATGAAAAAAATTTAGGCATAAAGATAAGAATTTAGCTATAAGATTTGCATTGCATAGACTTAATTGCAAAACTACAAATTACGAAACAAAGTCTTACAAAGCTGAAAATTTATGCTAAATGTAGGGAGTAAACATGCATGCATGAAGAATGAAGAGATAGAATGGTGAATAGCCTACCACCCCAAGCTTAAAATTTTGCTCATCCTCGAGCACGACCTAAGCTTAGTATAGTAGGGTGGGAATGCATGGAAGTTAGGGTGGGCAATCTTATTAAAGTCCCCGACAACGGCACCAAAAAGTTGATGGCTTCAAATCGCGCGCCCGAAAAAGGGAGGCGGATTCGGAAGGAATCAAACTTTTAAATTTATAACCTGAAACCTTCAAGGACCCCACAACTTTTATTATGGGGTCAAAGTAGATATACGGGGTTGAACACAGGGACGTGGTGACGTTTAGGACGACCGAGATTTTGTTCTTGAGTCAGATAAGCCAAAACGATAGTAGATGAAAATATGTGCTAGAACTAGTCCAGCGGGTTGTCACAAATTAAAACTAAAACAAGGAAAGGAAAATAAAACAGAGTCCGTGGGATTCTACTAATTAGAGAGAAGGAGTTCCTGGCTATGTAACCACAAGTTGGGTAGTCTATGCACCCGTTCTCGGGCATAGACAACCCTCGAACACCTCAGCAAGCGACCTACATTCAAACATAGCACGCTCCGTGGTATCTGTTCCTGTGGGGTCATCCCACTCGCTCTCACATAGCGTGACTAAAACCCATTAATGATATGAAACCTCTCTCGAGGATGACAAACCAACATCCTAGAATATTCTAGATACCCTCTCAGGTCTAGAATATTCTAGGATGTTAGGAACAGATGACCTTGAACTGTCCTCCTTTCAAAATTCGATCCAAACTATCTTCTCATGTCTATTTCTACAACAAATCTCTCGACATAGGAAGAAATAGCAGTTCAAGGAAGAAAGAGATCAACCAAACTAGAAATCATAACCATAAAGAGGAGATAGAATGTGAAACGTGCTAGATCTGAAATAAAACTACTTGCTGAAGGTAAAAGTACATAAACATGCCCAAAACGGGCTACATAGCCAAGAAGGAGCTCAACTAGCCATGGACAAGCATAGTTGGCACCGAACAAAGATGAAAGAATATCGTTTGCACAGAAATAAAGGGGAACGGAAGACGGAAAGATAAGAAGAAGAGATTTAGCCCATAGAGGAGAGGTGGCTCTCGCTCCCTAGCCTCCATATAGGCTAGATCTCATCCTTGGGCAATCCTTCTTGATCTTCTGGACTCCTCGACCTCCTTTCTCTCTAGATCCGCCCCGAATAGGGTCTTGGCTGGTGGATGGGGGTGGAAGATGATGGTGTGGGCATTTTCCTTCTCTTGAAGAAGATGGGTCCTTAGTCTTCTCTCTCCTCAGCTTCCGCCTTTGGAGATCTAAGATCGGAGGTGGAAGATGGTGGGGGATGGAAGCATGCTGAAAAGACAGGCGTAGAATGAGCACTTCGGCCTTCTGAGACCTCTGGACTCTCCCACGGGGCTCTGGGAACCTCACTAGGTTAGAACCAATAGTTGGAAAACTCCCCTGATCCGAATAGGCCGATGGAATTTCTCCAAGGTGCAGAACCCCTCTCCAGGTTGCGAGGGGTGTGTATTTATAGGCGAAATGGTCGAGGTACAGATCTAGACCGTGGTCTTGCTCGGTCGAGGTTCACCCCGCAGTCATGGTCGTGGAAGATGTACCTCAGTCGTGGTCGAGGTCGAGGTCGCGGTCACTGTAGATACCGCAGTCGTGGTCTAGGAGGATCTACCTTAGTCGCGGTGGAGGTTACTTCTTCTTGGCCGTGATCCCGGTCGAGGAATATGTACCTCGATCGCGGTTAGTTCAACAGTGGTGGCGGTGGCTTGGATAGCGGTCGAGGTGCATATCTAGACCGCGTTCACGGTGGAGTCAAATACCGCGGTCGCGGTTGGTGTGAGCGTGAGTACTGTGGTCGCGGTCAGGACCCTGAGGACTGCGGTCATGGTGTAGACTTAGTTGCTGCAAAAACATATGGATTTGGGGAGAAATCATGGAGAATAGATGTCTTTTCAGGTTCGGTGTCTACAAGTCCCAAAATTGGCTAGTTAAGCAATCTTTAACTAGGAAAGGAAATAAATTACTATAAGATAAGAAACATGGGTTATTTTGGGTAAATTAAGGCTATAGTGACACAAAACCATAGATAAATACTTAGCAAATACACGTAAATTTGGGTGTTATCAAATCTCCCATAAAACTTCTTGATTTCCACCTCTATTCTCCTCCTAGTTTGAATTTTTTTGGGAAAGGGGCTTCAATGGTGGTTGATAGAACTATGAGTGTTATACTTTTGAGATGGGTTAATGAAGGTCTCATACATCTTCTAATTTGAGTTTTAACATCTTTTTTAATACATCAAAAAAAAATCAATGGAATTTCTAGGTTGATGGGGCTCACTTTGGTCAATGTTAGGGGTCAAAGTAGAAATTGCACTGCAATCCAATTTGACTTGTGATGAGTTGGCCTGACTTGTGCACTCTAGTTTTCAACAAGTCGAATGACTTTGTAATTCTTCAATTGAAGCTATAACATCCCAAATTTTCTAGACAAATTTAAGCCTTAAAATGTGGTTCTCCTTAAATGATCATAGTTGAGGGTCTTATTGCAAAAAGACCATGAAATAAAATTCTTTAAGGACAATAAAGTTATAATAATTAAGTAAGACTAAAAATATGTTTCCTCATCCATCTATGATAGATGTGTTGTGATTAATTTCAATTTGATGAACATAAGTTTCCCTTTCCCTTTTTCTCTCTCCTATTCTTAGAAATGTTTTAAAAGAAATAAAAGAGAAAGAGAAAAGGCCTTAGATTCAAAGATGAAATAACTAGTGAGTGATAACTAAGTTCTTATCTCATTTTGACTCAACGAAAGCTATTAAGGGGAAAATGTACCACATCACACATTTTAATGCATTAAAACCAAGTAAAATGACATTTATCGAAATTATGGGTAAAACATGTGAGAAATGGAATTCTAAGGGTATACGAATAATATAGACACATTATTGGACATGTGGTCCAAATTTGGGTTCATTTTGACCATGTTTGACCCTTCAAACTAATTAGGAAAGTTTGGAATATGATTTGAATAGAAATTAATCGAATTACATTTAATGCAATAAATGTAGCCCATGGTACGATTATTTTCCGTGTCATGCTTTATATCCCTTCTACCCTCCCTCTAGGAAGTGATTGGATGGTCAGTAACTAACTGTTTTGTGATCCAACGACATCAGAATTATCTTCTACCTTTGTCTTTCTCACGGACTCAAGACAACTCCAACTCATTTCGTCAATGCTCTCTCTCTCTTAGCTCTCATCTATTTCATGATTTTTTATTTCCCATCGTGTCAACATCCCTCTCCCAAACCAAGCAAGTTGTTACTCATCCTATACAATGGACATTCAAGGAAACACCCAATTAGGGCTCTCGGAAGGGATGACACCGCCTCCATCACAATGACGTAGACCCATGTATTAGGGTGCCAAAAGAGTCGCCGAACTCTAAGTTGCTCTCCTCCATCGCCAATTTGGTCCCATGTGCCCCTGATTGCTCTTCTTGCTCAAGTTTACTTGAGGACAAACTTGGTCTCTCTGCCTACCTCCTCTTCCTCCTTTGATACAATTGGAACTGCCATAAGCATCCACGACGCCCCCTATGTGACTTCGGATCATTTTCTCACCATGGGTCAACCCCAGACGACGTACCCTATAGTTGGTCAGCTGGGCACCACTAACATACAATGCCATGGTACTTACTTGGCCTCCCTAACCTTGAGAAGACCTTAGATAAGTCCTCCTGACTCTGGTAGATCTCAAACTAGCTCTTGGTTGATGTTTTGAAGCTCGACGCATCGCTTTGAACCCCAAGCCTTACTCCCCTATTTTCTTGTTCCTTCGATGAGCATTAAGGACAAAGATTCTCTCTTCCATCTCTTATTGTTTATCCAACTTCAAAAGACCCCAGAGAATCATTCATGCCCTTCCTTCTTTCCTCTTATGACCTCGACAACACCTTCCCCCGCTTTCAATTTTAGCCGACCGTCGCCATCGTATGGATTTAATGCTCCAATGCACCAAAGAGCCTGACCTTTGGCTTGTTGAGTTTTCTAGGTCATTGTGAAGACATCTAGTATGTAGCGCTTCTCTGAGGGACCCTAGAATCCCATTGCAACAATATTTTTCAAAGTCCCAGTGATACTGTTCACCATGGATCAAAGGGGAAGATCCTAGGCTGTGAAATGACCATGGGACCCCCATGTCTTCGATCAATTAATTATTCATGCATAACCTCAGGTTTTCTCACCTCTCCTTCTTGTTTGACTAACAACTCATTGGAGTGAATCTCCCTTCCAACTACAAACATTGATTGGGCCACAGCTGTGCAGGTCCGAGCCCAGTGTTCGATGACTCGAATAATAGCATCTACATGGCATTTCCGTGAATTAGAATTGGCCTAATTTTTAAAATTCACAATAATTCATTGTATGCTTAAAAAAATGAGCAAAAATATTGGTTTGGAAAGAGGTTTTCACAAAGAATTCTAATTTCAATGTTTTATGGTATGTTTCCCCTCGAATAAACCCTAGTTTGCTAATGAGTTAAAATTAGGGTTTTTAAATGATGAATAAAACATAAGAAGATGTATTTTATGTTATGAACATGATGTTTAGGGTTAAAGAACCCCGAGGATGTGACCAATGTTTCTTCAACCTAAGGAGAGAAAACAGGCATACTCTAAGTAAAAGGTAACTGGTTCATGCCCATAAGTATTTATGTTTATCAAACCTAGTACATTTACATGCTTCTTCATTGAGACCTTCATGTCCAATATTCTAAGTCAAGATTTACAAGCAAGATTCTATGTGATTAATGATTGTGGAATTTCATATGATCAATACCTTAAGTAGTGATGTCATAGAAGATTTAGAGTTCATGAATTAAGTCCATAAGAAGGATACAAGAATATATTTCTATCATATTCATTAGAAATTCTCCATATGGATACTTAGGACTACAAGATAGGAAATGCCATGATTCCATGGTTATGTGATATAACCATGTATTAGGATTTTAAGTACAAACATGTTATTAGGATCTCTCATACATAGAGATGAAACCATGTAATAATATTTCAAGTAGAAACATGCTATTAAGATTCCCCTCATTTATAGATATAACCATGTACTAAGATGTCAAGTAGGAACATGTTATCAAGATTTCTTATATATGTAGAGATCTAAGAACTAGGAAGTTATTTGGATTCCTTAGAATGATTAATATCTAAAATCTAAGCACAATATGAGAATATGAGTTTTGAACATATTAGGACATGGCCCAATTTTCAAGATAAAGGTATTCTTGGGATCAAAATATAGTGTAACTCGAATTCAGGATGATGTATAAGATTATGATGCATTATGCTATGATTAAGTTGTAAGAAGAGATTTTATAAGATCCCTATTTTAAGATTTAATCTCATATGAATGCATTAAGATCAAACCTAATGAGATTTTCTGGAAATTGGGTCACCTTGTCAAAAATCACATTTTTAGATATTTGATACTCGAGTACTCTCATATACTTAGTATTTCCATATTCAGTTTAGACCCTTTTTCCTAAGCCTTTAGACTCAGTTGACATACATCTAATGGCAAAAAGTTAATTAATTCATTCCATCAAATTATAGTGTTAGATAAAGGTTTATCCAGATAATAAGAATACCATATTTAGATCCAGACTTAGGATTGCTCATTGTGTGAGTAGCCAAATATTGAATCGAGATATGTAATAAGGGATTTAGACCCAATCTAAGTTATGTAGTTATTGAGATTTATATTTGGATGTAGATCCAATTCAAAAACTAAGATCAAAGTCAGAGGTAAGAGATTAAGATTCAGAGATAAGAAATTAATATCAGATTTAGAGATAAGAGATTAAGATTTACACATAAGAAACAAAGAACAAAGATAGAAAATGACATCAGAACATTAATTTTATACATTATAGGATAAGTCCTCACCAGTGAGTCCCGAGACAATTCAGAGGGCGCATTACGCCAGGCATTACAGGTGTCACAGAGGGCACATAGTGCCAATAGAGCGTGCGTCGCACCATAGAGGACACTTAAGTATCAACAGAGGGCATGTATTGCCAACAGAGGGTGCATTGCACCATTAAGGACACTTCAGTGTCAATAGAGGGCATGTATTGCCAACAGAGGGTGTGTTGCACCATAGAGGACACTTTGGTGTTAACAGAGGATGACTTATCGTATAATGGTGGCCACAATCAGATAAAAATTGTAAATAAAAGATACCTTAGTTTGGAGCATGTCCATAATCTCATCCATGAGTATGATGAGAGAGATTTAGATGAGAACTATTACCCAAGCACTTTGGTGCAAATCACGAGAGCTAGGCACTAGTGTACAAGTCTCCAGAGAGAGATACAATAGAAATATAAGAATTAAGTTACATAAATAAGAGATAGTGTGTTTCAAATTTTTACTCAAAGCTTGATGTTAAGTTCCATATTAATACTCTTCAAGAATATTTTGTCGCATCTCAATTCTTCAAAATACTCATGCCACTGACTCTAACGACTATTTTTCCCAATGCATGTCTGGGGATACGATGTCCGTAGGATTGGAGCATCTGAGGATCAAAGAATAAGTGAAGGTCTAGGAGATTTATCAAAGCTTATCCTGGTGGGGTGCCATTTAACAAGACGATCCAAAGATTTAGATATCACTTACATCATGCCCTATTTTTGTTAGTTGAAGTTTGGCTCAATGAATTACATTCCAATACGAACAAGTTGTTGTTTTCCTATTCATGAACTATGTAGGAATCTGATTTCATTCAATGCAAAGTGTTTCATTTACTTTAATTGCAAAGAATAGAATTTTTTGAGATCCCCTTGAGTAAAATGCTTCCGCTCAGTGATATTCATGTGATATGCAAAGTGGGGTGTTACATTATGATATCAAAGCAATTTTGGTAAATGTCCACTAGGCAAGTATTATTCTCATAGTCACCCTAGAATGAAGATGCGAGGATGTGGGTTTAGGCATATATTCCTAAAAGGAAGGTACTATGACCTAGAATGATTAGAGTTATCACCTTTGAAGAGATATATATGTCAAAGATATATGTTCCCTAGTTAGATTGTAAGTATTCTCCTAACCCTAGCTAATGAGATAACCTCTCCATTCTCAATGGTCATGGCCAGCTGATTGAGAATTGAAGAGGGATGTCATAATCATTAGACCTTTGATGCATTCCTCCTTTCTTACTAGTTTATGTGGTATGGGACACGTCCATTAGTAGGTTAGTGAGGGGTAGCATGATAGGATCCCTCATATCTGGGTTTATGCCCGATCACTACATATTTAGGAATGTGATGGGTACCTAAAGACCTAAGGTTAGATAATAGGAAGTCATGACAAGGTTGAGTTTGATGCCCTAAATATAGTTATGAGTTGGTTTGATAAACCCTAAGTGTAGGTTGAGACGAAAACCAATGTAACAGTTAATGTATGCTCACATAAATATTTTATGAAATCTATATGTCCTTTATATATCTTTGAATGCAAAATCTTGAACATAAATGAACATTGAAGTGTTAATTGTAAGTAAATTAAAAGGTTACAAAAACCCTAATGTGGGTATTACCCTAGAAAAATTTCGAGGATGAAATTTATATAAGGTTGGTAAAATTGTAACATCCTGAATTTTCTAGACTAATTTAAGCCTTACAAAGTGGTTCTCCTTAAATGATTATAGTTGAGGGTCTTAATGAAAAAAGACCATGAAATGAAATTTCTTTAAGGACAATAAACTGAGAAGAATAAAGTAAGACTCAAAATATGTTTTCCTCATCCATCTATGCAATATGTGTTGCAATTAAGTCAATTTGACGCACATAAGTTTCCCTTCCCTTTTCTCTCTCCTATTCTTAGAAATGGTTTAAAATAAATAAAAGATAAAGATAGAAGACCTTATATTCAAACATGACATAACTAGTGAGTGAGAATTAAATTCTTATCTCATTTTCACTCAAAGAAAGTAATTAAGGGGAAAATGTGCCACATTACACATTTTTATGCATTAAAACCAAGTAAAATGACATTTATGGAAATTTTGGCTAAAACATATGAGAAACAAAAGTCTAAGGACATAGGAATAATCTAGACACCTTATTGGACATGGGGTCCAAATTTGAGTTCATATTGACCATGTTTGACCCTCCAAACTAATTAGGGAAGTTTGGAATATGATTCGACTAGAAATCCATCAGATTACATTTAATGCAATAAATGTAGCCTATGGTCTAGTTATTTTCATATGTCACATTTTACATCCCTTCTAATTTCCTTCTAGGGGAGTGATTAGATGGTTAGTAACTAACTATTTCATGATCCAACAACATCTGAATTATCTTTTACGTTCTTCTTTCTCAAGAACTCAAGACAACTCCAACACATTTCTTCACTGATCTCTCTCTCTCGTCTTTGATCCGTTTCATGATTTTTCTTTGCCATCATCTCTATCTCCCTCTCCTAAAACAAGAAAGACATTACTCATCCTCTCCCATGGCCATACAAGGAAATTCCCAATTAGGGCTCTCGACAGGGATGACACCGCCGCTATCACACCGACACATACCCATGTATTAGGGTGCGAAAAGAGTCACCGAACTCTAAGTTTTTCTCCCCCAATGCCAATTTGGACCACTATTGTACCGTACTCAAGTTTACTTTCTGAAGACCTTGGTCTCTCCCCCTTCCTCCTCTGCCTCCTTTGATACGATTAGGACCTCTGTAAGCATCCACGACACCCCCTCCGTGACTCCAGATCGTTTTCTCACCTTGGGTCAGCTCCAAATGTCGTACCCTATAGATGGCGAAATGGGCACCGACGACATGTAGTACCATGATACTTACTTGGCCTCCCTGACCCGGACAAGACCTTCGACTAGTACTCATGACTCTGGTGGAATTCAAACCAACTCTTGGTTGATGTTTTGAAGCCTGGCACATCACTTTGAACCCCAAGCCTTACTCCCTTATTTTCTTGTTCCTCTGACAAGCGTTGAGGACATAGATGCTCTCTTACATCTCTTCTTGTTTCTTAGACTTCAAAAGACCTAGAGAATCATTCATGCCCTTCCATCTTTCCTCTTTTGGCCTCAATGACACCTTCCCCCACTTTTAGTTTTAGCTGGCCGTTGCCATGGTCTGGCTTTGGTGCTCCAGTGCACCAAAGAGCCTCCCCTTTGGCTTGTTGAGTTCTCCAGGTCACTGTGAAGACATCTTCCATGTAGTGGTGCTTCGAGGGACCCTAGAATCCCATTGCAACATTATTCTTCAAAGTCCCAGTGCTGCTGTTCGCCATGGATCAAAGGGGAAATCCCATGTTGTGAAATGGCCATCAGACTCCCAAACCTTCAATCGATTAATTATTCGTGCAAGGGTAACCTTAGGTTTTCTCGCCTCTCCTTCTTATTCGACCAACGATCCGCTGGAGTGAATCTCCCTGCCAGGTGGCAAACATTGATTGGCCATAATTGCATGGGTCTGAGCCCAGTGTCTGCTGAGTCGGATAATAGCACCTACATGGCATTTTCGTGAATTCCGATTGGCCTAATTTTCCAAAATTCACAATAATTCATTGCATACTCAGAAAAATGAGAAAAATGTTCTAGAAAGGGTTTTTCACAAGAAACTCAATTTGTAATGTTTCATAGTTTGTTTCTTATCAAATAAACACTAGTTTGATAATTAGTTAAAATTAGGGTTTTAAATGATGAATAAAACACAAGAGGATGTATTTTATGCTATGAACATGATGTTTAGGGTTCAATGAACTCCAAGGACATGACCAGGGTTTCTTCAACCTAAGGAGAGAAAATAGGCCTACTCTAAGTAAAAGGTAAGCAGTTCATGCCCATGAGTATTTATGTTTATCAAACCTAGTATATTTACATGCTTCTTAATTGAGAACTTCATGTCCAATATTCTAAGTCAAGATATACAAGCAAGATTCTATGTGCTTTATGATTGTGGAATTCCATACGATCAACACCTTAAGTAGTGACATGTCATGGAATGATTAGAGTTCATGAATTAAGTTCATAAGAAGGATACAAGAATATATTCCTGTCATATTCCTTAGAAATGTTCCATATGGATACTCATGACTACAAGATAAGAAATGCCATGATTCCATGGTTTTGTGATATAACCATGTATTAGGATTTTAACTAAAAATATGTTATTAGGATCTATCATACATATAGATGTAACCATGTAATAAGATTTCAAGTAGAAACATGATATTAAGATTCCCCTCATTTATACGTACAACCATGTAATGAGATTTCAAGTAGGAACATGTTATCAATATTTCTTATATGTGTAGAGATCTAACAACTAGGAAGTCATTTGGATTTCTTAGAATGATTAATATCTAAAAGCTAAGAACAATGTGTGGATATGAGTTTTGAACATATTAGGACATGGCCCAATTTTTAAGATAAAGGTATTATTGGGATCAGAATATAGTGTAACTCGAATTGAGGATGATGTTATAATATTATGATGCATTATGTTATGATTAAGTTTCAAGATGAGATTTTATAAGATCACTGTTTTAATATTTAAGATTTAAGCTAATATGAATGCATTAAGATCGAACCTAATGAGATTTTACAAAAATCGAGTCACCTTGTCAGAAATCACATTTTTAGATATTTGATACTTGAGTACTCTCATATACTTAGTATTTTTGTATTTGATTCAAACCCTTTTTCCTAAGACTTTAGACCCAGTTAACATACATTTAATCACAAAAAGTTAATTAAGTCACTTTATCAAATTACAATGTTACATAAAGGTTTATCCATGATCTATATCGATAGAGGAAAGACATGATGGGTCTAGGGCCAGCGCGGGGGAGAGGCTCTGGAAGCCTTAAGGCAGCAGAAGAGGAAGCTTCTCTGGGAGGACTCCTAGAGAGAACATCCATCAACAAGACAACAAACAAGTCCCCAGAAAGAACCAAGAACCAGGTGATCAAGCAAACCCTAGAAGACCAAGAAGATCCTATGCAAATATGGTGGGTAATGGCGGTGATACTAGTTACATCAAGAACATGCCCGCGGACTTCCTAAAAGCTTCAGAGATCTCAATTGACTTCTCAGGACCCATACCTGAGTTTAAGGTCAACAAGGACCGAATCCAACCTCTTCTGGACCCATGGAAACACTCAATCATTATTAAGGCAGTTGGCATCAATGTGGTTAGCATCCCTCGTTAACATGATGGAGACCCTCTAGAAACCTACAGAAAACTTCAGAGTCATAGATCTGGAGAAAGGGTATTACATAATACAACCATCCAATGAAACTGACTATGCATGTGCCATGATAGGAGGGCCATGGACAATATTTGGCTCCTACATCTTGGTCCAATCTTGGGCAGTGGACTTCTGTCCCTCTGATCCTATTCCTAGATGCCTTCTGGTCTGGGTCAGAGACTCTCTGTTTACCTATACCAACATGAACTTCTAAAGAGTATCAGTGACAACATTGGGAAGACAATAAGGATTGATTCGACCATGACGTTGGGTCACTGGGGTAAATTCATTAGAATTGCTATTCAAGTGGAGATAGGTAAACTGTTGCTACCTGCTATCCTATTCAATGGCGAGAAGTTCAACCTAGAATATGAGAACATCCCTTTAATCTGCATGAAGTGCGGACGCCTCGGGCACATCGAAGGTGAATGCACACATGCCAATCAAACCTCACAATGTGTACCAAAAGCTGATGGAGTCAAACTAGCAGCCCCATTATCAAACCCCTATAACATGGGCATACATGCAAAGAAACCAGAAAGAAGACACCCCAAGAAAGATAAAGAGAAGACCAAGCAATCATCTGATGAGGTCCATGACGTATTGGATGATGAAGACCCACAACATCCATGATCAGTGGATGTTGAGGAAGAAGAATGGCAAACAACTCTCAACAAGAGGAACAAACATAAGAAGAAGAAGTCCCACTCAACTAAAGTGGCAAACTTGACTGTTAACACAACTACATCCCTACAAAATGATGAAATCACCTATGGTAGATTCGGAAGCCCTGAACCAACCGGGAAGATGGTGATCTTCAACCCATCTAGGGAGAACTTGGATGGCTCAACTGATTGGCATGTACACCTAAGGAACAGGCAAGTCGTCTTCCAAACAAACCAAATCCCTCCAAGCCCATACAGGGTAAGGGAAAAAGGGAAAGCTACCAGATACACCCAAAATTCACTGGCACCTCTATAACCAGACACATCAACATGGGCATGAATGTGGAAATGGGCAACAATGTCTCTGGAGGACAACCCCCACATGGTTAAAATATTTATTCACCAGGTCATCTGCAACCCCATTATATCCCCAATGAAGGTCATCATTTGGAATATAAAGGGTGTAGGGTCTCAACACAATGCTCATCTAATTAAAAATTACAAATCTTCCTTAAAGATTGATGTTCTAGTTATCCTTGAACCATGTTGCAGTGGATATCAGGCTTTAGACATCATCAATAGTTTCAGGTTTGAATCATCGCATAGAGTTGAGTCCATAAGCTTCTCAGGAGGCATATGGATCATGTGGAATAGTATAAGATGCAATCTGAATATTTTGTGCTGTCATTGACAATTTATATGCTGCCTTATTCATGGTGTTTTTGTAACATTTGTCTATGCTAGTCTCCTAAACCCAGAGAGATACTCTGGTCCAGGCTAACTACACTCAGCCAGGATATTCATTGCCCATGGGCAGTCATAGGCAATTTTAATACCTTACTAAACATGAAGGAGAAAGGCTGAAGTAAGTATTTCGATTCAAGAGCTAGCAACCAATTCCATGACGTGATTAACTCAATGGGTCTGATTGAGGTGAAAATGAAGGGATAATTCTTTACCTATCAAAAAAAGCATTTACTAGAAAAGCTTGATCGAGCGCTCATCAATGAGGACTGGATCTCGAGCTTCCCTAATGCTAGTGTTACAGTCCTACTGCGTGTGAAATCCGATCACAACCCACTCTTCATCAACACCAATGCGAAAGCCACAAGACGTGCCAACCATTTTAGATTCAAGGTAAGTTAGAACCTCACAGAGGGGTTCTCGCATCATCTTGCTACCAATTGGAACAAAGAAAACAACTTTCTAGAGACACTACCAAAGTTTCAAGCAGCCACAATCAAGTGGGATTGAGAGACGACAAGGAAGAATCAACAGGAGAAAGCTACCCTGACATGATTCATTGATAAAGCCCAGGTACAACTTGCCCACTACAATACTAATTCCTGTAATACACATATTATCGATTTAAAGGAACATCTATGTAATGTCCTCCTATAAGAGGAAGCAGACTGGAAGAATAAGGCCCACAACACGTGGCTCAAGAGTGGGGACAACAACAACAAATACTTCCATTCAACTGTAAAGAACAGGCGCCACCAGAACAAGATCACTAGACTAAAGATTGACAAAGGCAATTGGGTGATTCATTCAAAGAGTTTGTAATGTCTAATTACTTCCTACTACACCAAGCTTATGGATCCACCAACTCAGGCTTGTAGAGGCCAGATCACTACATATCTTGGGAATTTTGAAGGGCCCTCACTCAGAAACATGATGAAGCTAGTAGAAATTCCAACCTACCAGGAGACAACTAATACAATCTTTAAAATGGCTGCATCAAAGGATTTTGGGACGGATGGTATATCAACAGACTTATTACAAGAAAATTGGAATCACGTCGGCCTATTAGTACACCATACAGTCAATAATTGCTTTGCAAAATCTACGATTGAACCCCAGCTAGCCAACACACACTTGGTACTCATCCCCAAGGTTAAATGTCCTAGTAAATGCTGTGAATTCCGGACGATCACACTAAATAATGTGTGTTTCAAACTGATCTCTAAGATAATAGTAGAGAGGCTCAAGCCCTTCCTATGCAACTAGATCTCACCCACACAATAGAGTTTCATTACGGGTAGGCGAATCAGTGATAACATCATTCTAGTACAAGAAGCATTGCACTCGATGAGATTCTAAAAAGGCAAGAAGAAACTCATGGCAGTCAAGCTGGACCTAACTAAAGCCTTTCATAAGATGCATTGGGTGTTTATTGAAGATACACTTCTCAAGAACAGAATGCCAGAAAACCTTGTCAAGATCATCATGAAAATTATTACTTTGGGGGACACATCTATCCAATGGGAAGGCGAACCACTACCAGCCTTCAAAGCAAGTCAAGGTGTACGACAGGGAGACCCTATAAGCCCATATGTGTTTGTACTGTGTATTCAATGTCTTAGCCAAGCTATAAGTGAAAAGGTCAATGAAGGAAGTTGGAAGCTGATTGTTCTCAGCAAAATCTCCCTACCACGTACCCATGTATGCTTTGTAGATGATCTATTACTGTTTGTGGAAGGCACAGTGAAACAAGCAAGAACTATTATGAAGATGTTGGCAGATCTCACTCAAGTCTTAGGACAAGATTTATCTACTATAAAGTCTTGTATCTTTCTCTCTGATAACACCACCAAACAAGAGTAAAGGCATATCAACAATGTCATGGGTATCGAGATCAATAATGACTTCGGGAAATACCTGGGGGTCCCCATTATTCATCAACACATTAACAAAAGAACTCATGCATACTTACTAGATAATGTTAAGACCAAAATGAACAGTTGGGTAGTGAAACATCCTAGTCTAACTGGACGAATATGCTTGGCAAAGTCAACACTACAAGCTATTCCCTCCTACATAATGCAATCCATTGCCCTATCACCAACTCTATGTGATGAAATCAGTCGACATATCCACAAATTCATTTGGCAATGTGGCTTGAAAACTTAAAAAGATATCCCAGGTTTCATGGAAGAAGCTCACGTTCCATAGAGATGTCAGAGGTCTTGGCATCAAGGACATCCATGATCATAACTAGGCATTAATTATGAAGAATGCCGGGACTTTCTACAAAATAGGAATGTCCCATGGGTCAAAATTATGCAAGCAAAATACATGAATAAGGGAAGCTTCAAGAAATACTCAGGTTCTTCGATTTGGAGCTTCATCAAAAAAGCACTTCCTCTCATCAAGGAGGCCAGTGTGAAGACAATTTTGAATGGGGCGTCTGCCAATGTTTGGTTCGACTGTTGGTGCGGTTCCAAATCTATTCTGAATGGAAATAATAATGGACCATCCCATCTGACCTCATTGACCTAAAGGTTCAAGATATGATCCCCTTGGAGGGGAATTGGGATTGGCAGTTCATAAAGAGTTACATTCCCAAAGAACACTGGTTACACATCATAGGACTTCCACCACCAAGCTCACTCCTTGAGGATGATAATTGGTCATGGCCGTACAAACCATCTGAGAAGTTTACATCCAGATCAGCTTATAGATGGATTTGAGCAGGAAAGGAGGCTAGCGTCCATGGTAGTTGGAAGACTATTTGGCAATCACATATCCCCAAGCAAATTAAACTATTTCTACAGAAAATGCAGCACATGAGCCTCTTAATGAATGCAGATAAAGTCAGGGACCACATGGATACCTCTCAAGAATGTCCATTATGTGGTTATGAGAAAGAAACCATGGTCCACTATCTGTGGGACTGTAAACTTAGTAATCCCATCTGGAAGGAGATGGGGTTTTGGCCAAGGATGAGTACGCTTTCAGATGAGGAATGGGTCCCATACATCCTAAATTCTTCTATTGAGGCACCATCCATGTTTATTATCTATGTAATAGCTTGCTAGCACATATGGCATGTGTTACGACCTCACCTTTCAGTAACCCCCAATTAAGGGAGACCAAGAGGTTGAAGCCACACCCATTAATCCCGGATCAAGGTTCGACATATAACCATAAACAATTATTAAATTCTAACAGACTATACTGAAAATGGTAATAAAATTTTTCTTTGCATACCTTGAAAAATTAGGGACAAACTAACTTCTAACCTCAGCTGAACTATTCTATCTAATTCCTCCTTGTTCTTTAATTCTTGAATTCACAAGGTGTCGCTTTACTGTTTATACTTTTCATTGTACCTAAAACGCCGACAAACAAAACGTCGGTCAGCCGAAGCTGGTATGTGGAGGAAACAGATAATGTTCAACTATGGTAACAATATAATCATTCAATTAATCATTTAACAATCAAGATTACATTTTAGGCCATACAACTCAATCCATACATATTCTCAAACTCTGGGCTGTCCCTGCAGTGGACATGAATTTCACCTCTCTTTTAGGTAATAGAGTCGCATGGCACTATCCGAAGATAGCCCAATATCTAACTCATTATGACTTGATGGTCCTACCTCCATGGTAGCCATGTACTAAGTCAACCATAGACCTGATGGACCTACCCAATAGGTAGCCATGTACTAGGTCATCCATAGACCTGATGGACCTACCCAATAGGTAGCCATGTACTAGGTCTTTCTCTAGTCTGATGGTCCTGCCCATAGGCAGCCATGTACTAGGTTAGCTATTATGCCACAGAGAGAACCAGGATCTGAGTTTGTAGGCATATACTCTTTGTGATAGTCATAACCACATTATAGGCTGCATGAACTAAATAAACATCCAACATTTTATTTAAAGCAACCGGAAAAACATTCGGAAATCACCGTGAAACTAGAACGATTATTCATAAGCGTAACCACATACCTGTCCAGTAGATTTCTCAAGCTAATATCAATTCCAACCAAGAAAGCAATCCAAGGAAGTAATTCAACCACATATTCAAGAATCCTGAAAACACATGTATTCCATTTACTACACACTTTATCAAAATTCTTTCTATCCAACTTGAAATCGCTTCCTAAGGTTTCTATATCCATTTTAGGGTTTCGTTTTGCATTTAGGGTTTTCCTTCATCCTTTACCATATTAAACCCTATATTTATGCCATTACTCACAAACCCTAATTATCTCATCTATTCTTCAATATTAAGGTTATCTTAACCAAAATATAATCCTATTTTCATATTATAGGCACATTACTCATCAATTAATTTCATTAAACTTCTTTTACATTAAATCTACTATTTTTATCCCTTTTCATTCATGACAAGATCATTATGTGCATCTATCATTAATTCAAAACTCATTAGGGTTTAATTAACATATGAACTCATTTTGCCATCTTTTATTCATGAAAAGACCCTAATTACTACTTTTAGGGTATTTATCTAGAATTATAGACTTTCATACACCAAAAACTTAGAACTATCATTTAACAACATATTTTCATGATATCTTCCCCTTTTACTCTAAGTTAGGATTTCTAAATGCATTATCATGAAATCTTGGTTTAAATCCTTAAAACAAACAATTTCTCATCTAGATTAGATTCGAAACTAACATTATTGTTCAACAGGTTATTATTATTCAAACTAACCCATTAGGCATCATAGATTCCATCATTAACCTCATTTAGGTTTGTTAACCTAACTTTAATACACTTTTCATTAACTTAAAGTACTTTTGCAATTAGTAACGGAATCAATATCTAATTATATTTTTAATGGATTCCTCTCATTCTCCTGATCAATTTTCATATATTATTTGCATTTATTTGAGCTACGGTTTACAAGATATGAATTTTGCAAATATCCACTTACTTGGCCAATGGCATTGCGCCACGTCATCATTTCCATGCGACGTTGTAGACTTGGAAATATAACGGATTTACCGTTATACCCTTACTTAAGTTAGCCGTTGCTTTGTACCCCGAAGGGAAAAACCGTCAAACGTGCCCGCTCCTTCTTCTTCCTCGCGACATCCAGTTTCTGTCGCCCTAACAGAGAAAAACGCCGCATCTCCTCCCTTCTCTACACCCCACCGACCTCTGGCGGTGCTCTCACTAACTCCACTGAGCCCTGGCGCACTCAGGGGTGTCCTTCGATTACAGATAGGACGGTCGGCTCAGGCGCGGTGGTCTGCTACTCCGGGCCGGCGCTGTGGCTGTGCTGCAGCTATTACGCACGGGCTAGAGCACGGGGAGATGGTCGCGGTCCTCCCTGATGACGTGAGACGCCACTCCTCTATTGTGATGGCTCCAAAGATTCCTCACTGTCCCAGAGCTAATGCTAAAGCTTTCGATTAGGGTTTATACGTAAGGAAGCAAGAAGAAGTTGAGAGAGAGCGGAGGACATGGGATCTCACTGGAACTCCGACTCTGGGCTCTACCCCTTTTACAGGGGAGGGTTATCCGCACCCCGGACTACTTGCCCACGAAGCAACCAAGTCCTTTCCCAACTTGGTTTCCTATTCTTTCAATGAGAAGAAACTTTCTCTCTCCTCTTTACCTCCTTGATATTCCTTATGCTTTGGTTATTAATAAATTCGAGAATTATCACTTTTAATGTCATTTCCCTTGGATTTTAATCCATTGGCCTCGAATTTAAGCTTTCCTTAACAGAAAATACTTTCTTTTTCTTAATATCACAACAACCATTAATAATGTATCACATTATCCTTTTATTTTGCAAATTTGGTATTTTTCTCTTTCTTTCCTCTTTATTGGGACTCCTTGGATCCCAAGACATTCCATTATTTAGAAATTCCATTTTCAAGGATAATTATTATCCTTTTAGATGCATCTATATGCATTATTTTGCATTATCATGTCTATTTCTGAATAAAATATTTCTTTCTGAGGATTTTTCTTTATTTCTCTTTTATTTCCCTCATTGGCATTCCTTTTATCATAAGAAATCCTTGGGATACGAAATTCCTCAAAGGATCTCCTAATTACACCTTTTCCCACTTATTTCTAACATTTTCACATTATTTCCAATTTCTTTCTCTAATAAAGAAATACATAATTAATCTTTTCTTTTCTTATTGCTTTTCTTTGCAACTTTAGACTCCTTAGAACCCAAGGAATCCAAAAAGCACGAAATCCTCTTTGTATTTTCCTTCTAGACGTTTCCATTATTTCTTTTCTCGAATATTCAATTATCCATTTATTAATCAAATTTCCTTTGTTATTTTCCTTTTTATTGGGCCCAATAGCCAATAAAGCCCACAAATCAAATAACAAGGCTATTTTAAACGAAATCCAATTATTCTCAACCAAATATATGATTATTTGTTCAAACATCTTTAATATGAGAAATTATATTTCTCACCACTTGAACCCAAAATTTGGGGTTATAACATCCTTCCCCTCTTATAGGAATTTTGTCCTCAAAATTCAGACAAGCAAACAAACAATTCAGGATAAGACTTTTCCATGTCCATCATTGGCCCGTATGTGGCTTTGCCCTACCCATCGCACTTCCAAAGAACCTTTATCATCACTTATTCTTTTCTCTGAGTTCTTTCACTCTGGCGTCTATAAACTGCACAGGTGACTTAGGTCATTTCAGCCTCCCTTGGGGCTCACTAGGTTCATTGCCCAGTACATGGTTGGGTACCTCACATAGTGCTCTAAATTGGACACATGGAACTCATCTCACATTACTCTATCCAGAGGAGTAGGGTCAAACCTAACCTTCTCCACCCATCCATCTCTAATGGACCCATGTATCGGGGACTCAGCTCTCTTAGTCATAACTTAGAGGGGTCAGATTTTCATGTCACATTTTCTCCCACAGTAACTTGTATATCAGTCTACTTTGCATCTGCTCACGACTCTCATCGTCTCTAGGCTCCTTTCAGCCTTTGCACAATCAAAGTGACTTCATCTACACGCACTGGGGTCCCTTTTCTAACCATCACGTGGTCCTTTTCTAACCATCACGTGGCCCTTTTCACCAACATCACCTTACTGAAGTGGTGACCGACACAACCTCCCTTACAAAGCTTCATATAAAACCCGACACTAGTTATGGTGGTCATCGTCACATCTTTCATAGGACAAGAATTGTCTCTAGATATCACCCTGAACGAGCACACATGCCCTCATCAGACCCTTTAGTCTGGATCATACTAACCATAGTTAGGGGTGATACACTATACTAACATTGAGTTCTTCATATACCTACTTCCACTTTATGGAAGTGAACCTTTAGGTCAAACTCAAGAACCTTTGAACTCGCTTCATGGTGTAATTGAACCATCTTTCTCATGGATACTTCAACTGGATCTGTCCCTTAACCGAACTTCTTCCTTTCTCATATTATATAGGTAAGGTGACCTACCATAACCCATATTGTATCTCGACCTTCTTTGGCCCAGGGAAGACCTATCACAATGCCCATAGTGTTGAGCTCCCATTCCCTCTCAGGGACTCTTTTGTCCTTCATATTGATACGCTGGGTTACTAGGGTTCGTCCTTTACTTCCTGGCTTGCATGGCCACACGCTATATGCAACTTTGTTTTAAGCATCCAAAATGCTACCATCACTTACTATCTTTGTAGTACCAAGGTATATCATGACCCCATGTATTGTCATGATTCCTCAAGCTTGATACCTCGGAAACCTTAAACCACTCTCAAAAGGGTTTTATTACCTTCCTATCCAAATAAGCGTATCTGAGGTTCTATCACCATCCTTTTACTAAGTCAAGGAATAAACTGGCTACCCCATTAACTTGTTCAACACATCTTCTTTCCAAACACCTTTCCTTTTCAAACTTAGGGTTAGCCAAACAACCTCTTCTAGCTCCTAGTCAAACAAGTCAGATGTATCTCAACCAGAATATCCATTACCACTTCACATCCTTAGGTATTAGGTAACATTGAAGACATACACTTCCATGTATCTCACTTATCATCACACCTCAAACGCTATGTCTATCTTCATTCTGATTTCATCATCATGGTGATCAAACTCAACCTGGTATAACTTATAAGTTCCACATAGCTCACGATAAAAACATCCTCGTAAGGTGATTACCTCATTCCTCTTAGTGTTTGCAAACCATGTATCATTCTCTTTACCAGAGTAGGTTATCTTCTCTATCCCCATTTCTCGTGGCAACGTTCCAACCTACCTCATTCTCTTTACCAAAGTAGGTTATCTTCTCTATCCCCATTTCTCGTGGCAACATTCCAACCTACCTCATTCTCTTATCCTTGGTGTATGACATGCATAATGTCCTATCTCTCACCCCCATAACAAGAGGAAATAAGCATTTGGCTGCAGTCCAAATACAAAGTTCTTCCTGTTCCAAGAGTAGAGATGGTACATCCCACCTTGCCAGTACACCTTTAAATCTAAGTTGCAACGTGCCGCTTATGTATCTTCATCATAAACAACATGATATCAAACTAGTCTTGAACCTACTGAGGTTTATATCCTTGGTCATCTCCTCTAGGTCTATAGAGTATCGACTCTTTTGGGGTCATCCCTCTTCCCTCATGCATCAAGAGAGTGCCCTACTCATCTGCCCTTTGGGTCCCATGAGTTTATGAAGGTGATCAATCTCCTAACCCATGGCCCTCAGACAATGATAGCTGTTACCTCCCGACCCTATGGTCATGTGCAACTGGGGAATTAGGCAACTCCTACTTTCATCGGTCTTATCCCTACCTGACCCTAGGATAGACTTAGGGTTCTCCATTATAGTACATGTTCACTTAGAACCTTACCAAAGTCTTCATCATCTCTCTTTCTGCATTCATGAGCTGACTCTCATCCTTTCCTCAGGATCATGGCAACCTGCCTACCTTGGTCAAGCCCCTTACCGGTCACTTCCATGTAACACATTCATACGCAAACAGAGATAGATATATATGGGTCTACAGGTTCATCCTCATACCATGTACTTTTCGCTTAGCTTTTCAAGATCCTAATAGACCTCTTTAGGTTACTTTGAACCAACAAAACTGATATACACCCTTCCAAAGGGGTCCCTCTCCCAGGATGGGAGGAAATCTATCTCTAAGGTCACAAAAGCTCTTAGGTCTAGGGTTTACATACACACGAGCCTACTTAACCCTAGCAAGCCATTAAGGCATAAGCAGATCACTTACTGTACCATGCTAGGTCATACTTATCCTTCTTTCCTCGATGTTGGATCAAGATAAAACTTTCCCCTATATCATCAACCTACCTGTAAGGGGTTCACCAAACATACCTTAAACTTAAGAGGCTTCCCTTTTCCTTTATTCATGATGCGTACCATGCTTGAAACTATAGAAACTTAATTCTCATCATGAGCATTAGGTATACCACTTCCCCTCTTAGGCCTAGGAACCCTAGGTTCACTGCATGCTCTGTCTCTTAACTACAACCAAGCATGAAAAAGGCATGACACGCACTCCTTGTCATCCTTCAACTCAAGCAACACTTAGAGTTGGGTCCTCCCTAAGGACAACCAACAAGGTACAAGGCCTCATAACCTGCTACTAAACCTTTCTAGGTCTAAGGAACTCTTTTTCCTACCTCAGAAGGTAAACACCTATACTGTAGGCACATAGGAACCATATTCTTCATCTTCATTCACTAGGGTTGGTCCCTCTAAAGGCAACCAATATATCATCAACTTTCAAGGATCGATCATGAGGCAACCCCTATCACCCATTGTTCCTCATATCTCAGGGTCTTAGGCTTCCAACCTTCTTGCTGGGTCTCCTGCTCTCTCTAGAGATAACCCTACATCCAACCTCACCATTAGAGGTCCTTTCTTCATGAAGGATCATCCTCAAAAACATGCTCTACGTGGGTGAAACCTAAGTTCAAACTTATGGTTGCTCAAGATCATCCAGGGTTTCATCCTACTGTCAGCATTATGACGTGCCCTAGGTGCCAGCTATGCCCTACTTGCACAAGCCCATAGGGTTTCTATGGTCCTTAACTAACATCATCACCTAAGGAGCTATCCTTTACACTGACATGCACGACCCTTCGCAGGGTTGGGTTGCCAAAGGTGCTAGGTCATCCATGGATCGTATGGCATCCCAAAGGCATGTCCCTTTTAAACACCTGGTCCAACTCATCTCTCTCTAACCTTCACTTAGGGTTAGGGTTAGCATCATCCTCCAAGGATGTTCCAGGTCTCTTCTTGAAATGGAGATCTTTATCTCCAAAACTAACTTATCCTCCTGTCACGAAGGTCTAACATTAGGTCCCTTCTGGGGACATGACAACTTATGTCATACAACCTAATCATGTATCTATTATTTATTTTGCGCTTAATCTATTAAGCTTATGTCCATGACATCTTATTTACATGCCTTTCATTAATTTAGTGGAGGATTCCTTAAACCTTATTAAACTTACCCATACCTCAGGAGGGTGAGGAGAAGAAAGGAAATCCTAATCCTTTATGTCCTTATCAGAATTTTGTGATGAGAAGGGATGAATAAGATGAGAAGTCCTAAAGGTATCTTATTTCGATTCATACCCTAAGACTTTGGCCAGGCGGTCACACGGGTCCAGGAGTCCTCGTATTCCGACTAGCGGTGCGGAGGAAAATCTTGCCAGCCCCCGATCGTGATCCCTTTCTAGACACCTCTGTCTTTTGGATACTCCTCTAATAACTCCCTTGGGTTCTATGGAGTTTGTAAAATTTAATAATTATTAATGGTTAAATGAGGAACCTACGCTCTGATACCAAATGTTACGACCTCACCTTTCAGTAACCCCCAATTAAGGGAGACCAAGAGGTTGAAGCCGCACCCATTAATCCCGGATCAAGGTTTGACATATAACCATAAACAATTATTAAATTCTAACAGACTATACTGAAAATGGTAATAAAATTTTTCTTTGCATACCTTGAAAAATTAGGGACAAACTAACTTCTAACCTCAGCTGAACTATTCTATCTAATTCCTCCTTGTTCTTTAATTCTTGAATTCACAAGGTGTCGCTTTACTGTTTCTACTTTTCATTGTACCTAAAATGCCGAAAAACAAAACGTCGGTCAGCCGAAGCTGGTATGTGGAGGAAACAGATAATGTTCAACTATGGTAACAATATAATCATTCAATTAATCATTTAACAATCAAGATTACATTTTAGGCCATACAACTCAATCCATACATATTCTCGAACTCTGGGCTGTCCCTGCAGTGGACATGAATTTCACCTCTCTTTTAGGTAATAGAGTCGCATGGCACTATCCGAAGATAGCCCAATATCTAACTCATTATGACTTGATGGTCCTACCTCCATGGTAGCCATGTACTAAGTCAACCATAGACCTGATGGACCTACCCAATAGGTAGCCATGTACTAGGTCATCCATAGACCTGATGGACCTACCCAATAGGTAGCCATGTACTAGGTATTTCTCTAACCTGATGGTCCTGCCCATAGGCAGCCATGTACTAGGTTAGCTATTATGCCACAGAGAGAACCAGGATCTGAGTTTGTAGGCATATACTCTTTGTGATAGTCATAACCACATTATAGGTTGCATGAACTAAATAAACATCCAACATTTTATTTAAAGCAACCGGTAAAACATTCGGAAATCACCGTGAAACTAGAACGGTTATTCATAAGCGTAACCACATACCTGTCCAGTAGATTTCTCAAGCTAATATCAATTCCAACCAAGAAAGCAATCCAAGGAAGTAATTCAACCACATATTCAAGAATCCTGAAAACACATGTATTCCATTTACTACACACTTTATCAAGATTCTTTCTATCCAACTTGAAATCACTTCCTAAGGTTTCTGTATCCATTTTAGGGTTTCGTTTTGCATTTAGGGTTTTCCTTCATCCTTTACCATATTAAACCCTATATTTATGCCATTACTCACAAACCCTAATTATCTCATCTATTCTTCAATATTAAGGTTATCTTAACCAAAATATAATCCTATTTTCATATTATAGGCACATTACTCATCAATTAATTTCATTAAACTTCTTTTACATTAAAGCTACTATGTTTATCCCTTTTCATTCATGACAAGATCATTATGTGCATCTATCATTAATTCAAAGCTCATTAGGGTTTAATTAACATATGAACTCATTTTGCCATCTTTTATTCATGAAAAGACCCTAATTACTACTTTTAGGGTATTTATCTAGAATTATAGACTTTCATACACTAAAAACTTAGAACTATCATTTAACAACATATTTTCATGATATCTTCCCCTTTTACTCTAAGTTAGGATTTCTAAATGCATTATCATGAAATCTTGGTTTAAATCCTTAAAACAGACAATTTCTCATCTAGATTAGATTTGAAACTAACAGTATTGTTCAACAGGTTATTATTATTCAAACTAACCCATTAGGCATCATAGATTCCATCATTAACCTCATTTAGGTTTGTTAACCTAACTTTAATACACTTTTCATTAACTTAAAGTAATTTTGCAATTAGTAACGGAATCAATATCTAATTATATTTTTAATGGATTCCTCTCATTCTCTTGATCAATTTTCATATATTATTTGCATTTATTCGAGCTACGGTTTACGAGATATGAATTTTGCAAATATCCACTTACTTGGCCAATGGCATTGCGCCACATCATCCTTTCCATGCAACGTTGTAGACTTGGAAATATAACGGATTTACCGTTATACCCTTACTTAAGTTATCCGTTGCTTTGTACCCCGAAGGGCAAAACCGTCAAACGTGCCCGCTCCTTCTTCTTCCTCGCGACATCCAGTTTCTGTCGCCCTAACAGAGAAAAACGCCGCATCTCCTCCCTTCTCTACACCCCACCGACCTCTGGCGGTGCTCTCACTAACTCCACTGAGCCCTGGCGCACTCAGGGGCGTCCTTCGATTACATCTAGGATGGTCGGCTCAGGCGCGGTGGTCTGCTACTCCGGGCCGGCGTTGTGGCTGTGCCGCAGCTATTGCGCACGGGCTGGAGCACGGGGAGATGGTCGCGGTCCTCCCTGACGACGTGAGACGCCACTCCTCTATTGTGATGGCTCCAAAGATCCCTCGCTGTCCCAGAGCTAGTGCTAAAGCTTTCGGTTAGGGTTTATACGTAAGGAAGCAAGAGGAAGTTGAGAGAGAGCGGAGGACGTGGGATCTCATTGGAACTCCGACTCTGGGCTCTACCCCTTTTATAGGGGAGGGTTATCCACACCCCAGACTACTTGCCCATGAAGCAACCAAGTCCTTTCCCAACTTGGTTTCCTATTCTTTCAATGAGAAGAAACTTTCTCTCTCCTCTTTACCTCCTTGATATTCCTTATTCTTTGGTTATTAATAAATTCGAGAATTATCACTTTTAATGTCCTTTCCCTTGGATTTTAATCCATTGGCCTCGAATTTAAGGTTTTCCTTAACAGAAAATACTTTCTTTTTCTTAATATCACAACAACCATTAATAATGTATCACATTATCCTTTTATTTTGCAAATTTGGTATTTTTCTCTTTCTTTCCTCTTTATTGGGACTCCTTGGATCCCAAGACATTCCATTATTTCGAAATTCCATTTTCAAGGATAATTATTATCCTTTTAGATGCATCTATATGCATTATTTTGCATTATCATGTCTATTTCTGAATAAAATATTTCTTTCTGAGGATTTTTCTTTATTTCTCTTTTATTTCCCTCATTGGCATTCCTTTTATCATAAGAAATCCTTGGGATACGAAATTCCTCAAAGGATCTCCTAATTACACCTTTTCCCACTTATTTCTAACATTTTCACATTATTTCCAATTTCTGTCTCTAATAAAGAAATACATAATTAATCTTTTCTTTTCTTATTGCTTTTCTTTGCAACTTTAGACTCCTTGGAACCCAAGGAATCCAAAAAGCACGAAATCCTCTTTGTATTTGCCTTCTAGACGTTTCCATTATTTCTTTTCTCGAATATTCAATTATCCATTTATTAATCGAATTTCCTTTGTTATTTTCCTTTTTATTGGGCCCAATAGCCAATAAAGCCCACAAATCAAATAACAAGGCTATTTTAAACGAAATCCAATTATTCTCAACCAAATATATGATTATTTGTTCAAACATCTATAATATGAGAAATTATATTTCTCACCACTTGAACCCAAAATTTGGGGTTATAACATCATGTGAGGAATGAGTTTACTCACAATGCCACACTCCCAACCCTTTATATGATGCTTAGCTTCATAAGGGAGCACACATGCTCCATCATGAAACTTTCAGACAAAACTACAAAGTGTTGGACTCCCATTAAGAAGCTTGTATTCCCCAAAATATCTCAAAACTCTATCATTCTTTTCTCTGATGCTACTTACAAAGACTCTAAAGTAGGCTTGGGGATTCATGCCATAGATTCCTCTAGAAGGAGTCTATGATTTGAAGGACATATCACAGATATGGACTATGCATTTGCACATGGAAGTTCAAGCCATTCTTCAAGTTGCTTTTCTCGCCAACAAACTTCAGACCAACGATGCAATTATAGTGTCAGACTGTGCCATTGCTATGGACATTTTCAACTCAAAGACGAACCTGATGAAGTTCAAACCCTATGTGGATAGGTTTCTCCTACTGACCTCCCCTCTTTCATCTTATCGAGTCGGCCTGATACCCAGGACACTCAACAAGGTAGCAAATAGCATTGCTAAGGCCGCTCTGCAACACCTAGTAACTGGACTTACTTTGGGTCTGAGTACTTCAACGCTTTTCAATACTTTATTATTATCCTTTAGCACTATTAAGCCTCCATGGCTAGACGTATCAGTTGCCATTGATATGCGACTCTTTGAGCCTGCTAGAGAGATCCAGATGAATATATAATCTCTTAGGTTTCAAAAAAAAAAGATAAAGGTTTATCCAGATAATAAGAATATCATATTTATATTCAAACTTAGGATTACTCACTGTATGAGTAGCCATATATTGAATCGAGACACATGATAAGGGATTTAGACCCAATCTCAGTTATGTTGTAATTGAGATTCATATTCAGATGTTGTAACGACCCGCACTTTTGAGTGTCTAAAAGAACTTAAAGTCGCAAACCGCTACTCATAAATTCCATGTTCAAATTCAAGAAATAATATAGAATAGTAAACAATTTCCATTAATGAACCAATAGTTACATGTTTGCATAAAAAGATCCTCTAAAGAGTTACATAAATATTATAAAGAGTTAACCTATACATGTATGATGATATACCATTATATCTAAACCTTCAGGAATAACTTTAGTGTCTTCAACATCTTTATCTGTAACCTCATGTCCACAAATCAATTATACTTGATACCTAAAATGCTGACAAACAAATATGCGGTCAGTATATTCCTATACTGGTATGCGGGTTCATCCAATAATCACACGTACACATATAAGAAAACATCTTTATCTTGCACATAAGAACATAAACTTGTTTTCATATTCTAACCCATATCTGGTCTATTACCTCAGGTGTAATCACTGTCCCTCCGGGGCTCGTGTGCATTACCCTTAAGATCAGTCTAACTCAGGGTTCAAAATATTATTATTTACTTTACATGATACTCGTATGAACTTTATAATTTGCAAGAAGTAAATAAACAAGCAAGTAGTTTATCTTTCGCTCAATCTCATTGAGAAACCTCGAAAAACTCAGAATTCGATACAAGTATTCATAAGCGTAACCACGTACCTTATGCCATCATAGAAACCATGCAAAACATCATATGTACTTTAAGAGTGCATCCAAACATCTAAGCAACAAAGTGTTCAATCTGAAATATACATACTACATATGTGTCACCATGTATTCACATTACATTGATTAGATCTAGATGCACTCCTAAACTAGGGTTTAGGGTTATCTTACTTTTGAACTAGGGATTAGGGTTACAAACCCTAATTCCATCATATTGTGGTTTCTAAGGTTACAAACCTAGTTATGTATATTAGGTTAAACCCTAATTATCATCTTAAGCATATTAGACTATTCATGATATATAGATTACATTATCAACATTGGATCATAGCAAGATGTCAACATTGGTTTTAAACCCTAAATCAACATGTATAAGATTATTAATCTAGAATCATAAATTATTCCTCATTATCAATGATTCCTTCATTATACATGACAAGATCAGGTATTAACTCAACCTAGACAAACCTATTCATTTAAGCATCATATTAAAGGAATCTAGGTTTTCCTTTCTATTAATCTGATTAAAATATGTATGGCATACACTTTTAGAATAGGATGCATAATTATATCTTAATCATATTTTATTTGGATTCCTATCATTTTTCTGATTAAAATGATATATAATTTTGCTATATTCCAATGTTCCTAGCTATTTCTATGATTTAATCAAAATACTCATTATACCTTCAAAGTGGGATGATGTGGTGGACCCTCATTGGTCCGCCTGTAGCCTGCTCCTTGCCCAGCTGGATAAGTGGGGCATGGTTCAACAAGCGGTTCTCCTCTGGACTGGCTATCAATTGGTTTATTGGATTTGGTTTGTTTGCTGGCTGGCGTTGGACTGGCCCATCTCCATCTTCACACGTCTATAAGACCCCAGCGAATCACGTGCGCCAACAACCGACGTCGTCCCTTTGGTGGTCAGGGCTTCCAACCACCAAAGACTCTCTCCCTCATTACCGTGGAGGTACTTCTAGGTCGCCCATCTGTGACACCCACCCAACAGTAGCGGAGGCACTGCTACTAGGCCCTCCCTTCTAACTGTTGCAGCGCCTGGGTTCCAACGTCAGGTCTCCTTCAAGGTATCTTGATTCACCTCCTCTCTCCTCCTCGCTCTTCTATCATTATCCTGGTAGCAAGAACCCAAGATGGTCGGTACCATAGGTTGCTGGTGGTAGACCTCTAAGAGTTGTCTTCAACCATCTCTTCGCCTCCAGCCTTTCTCAACTAGACCGCTGCCAGTGCTCCGGCATCGTAGAGCCAAAATAGGCTGCAGTAACAAGAGACATACGGGGAAGGCGTCTAGCTTCACCCCCAAGTCTCGTCTGCAGACCATGAACAATGGACAGAGGTATCAAAGACACTACATGGGCTAAAAGGGTGGAACTGCCCCATATATATAGGTAGTATTGGGGTTTGAAGATCCCAGTTTCCATATTTTTGTATACAATTAGTAATTTAAAGCAAAGGCAAGAATTAAATAGATTCCTCCTTTCCTTTCTTCTTTCCATTACTCTCCATGTCTACGTATACATGGTTACACATGTATTCCTTTTACTATTTAATGATTATTCACAAAAATAATAGGAGAAGGGCAACATGTTTTAGGAAGTAATTAAATTCCTTGCTTTTTGCTCTTATAATTCCTCAAGTCATGAGAAGATACTACCACGTTCTTATAATTAGGACTTTGATTTTGCACAAAAGTGATAGGGAAAGCACATCAATATATGGCACCTCATTGGATAATGGATTCTAGATTATTCTTAATTTCTCTCTTACAATTGTCTCATGGAATATTCTTTTTCTTTCTATGTCTATAATTCTCTTCCTTTCCTTTATTATATTCGAGTATACAAAAATTGAATTGAGATAATGTTGTTTGGTGCGTCAACATTGTGTTGCCACTCTTCAGCTACATAGTTATTCTTTCAATTCTCAGAAACACCATGTATATTATTTTCTCTTGGGAACTTACATATTTTTCCATATTTCATTTATGTAATATCTCACAAGGCTATTATTATTTATTCATGTATGAATTCCTTCTTTTTATTTGACTTGTGCCATAAGCACCAATGTCACAAAGGTGATTTCATGAATAATACTATTACAGAATAACAAATCAATTTATATATACAATTATACCAAAATTGAGGATATAACAGATGTAGATCCATTTCAGAAACTAAGATCAGAGTCAACGGTAAGGGATTAAGATTCAAAGATAAGAAATTAAGACTAGAGTCAGAACTAAGAGATTCAGATTCAGAGATGAGAAATTAAGATCAGATTCAGAGATAAGAGATTAAGATTCACATATACAAAACTAAGAATAAATATAGAAAGTGACATCAGAGCATTAATTTTATACATTATAGGATAAGTCCTTCCAAAGAGTCCCAGAACAATTCAGAGGGGGCATTGCTCCAGACATTGCTGGTCATAGAGGGTACATAGTGCCAACAGAGCGTATGTTGCACCATAGATGACACTTTGATGTCAACAGAGGGCATGCATTTCCAATAGAGCGTGCATTTCACCAATGAGGACACTTCAGTGTCAACAAAGGGCATGTATTTCCAACAGTGGGTGCGTTGCACCATAGAGGAGACTCCAGTATCAATAAAGGATGACTTATATTATAATGGTGGCCACAATTAGATAAATATCATAAATAAAAGATACCTTAGTTTAGAGCATGCCCATAATCTCATCCATGAGTATTATGAAAGAGATTTAGATAAGATAACTATGACCCAAGAACTTTGGTGTAGATCATGAGACCCATGTACCAGTGTACATGTCTCCCGAGAGAGATACAATAGAAAGATAAAAATTAAGTTATAGAATAAGAGAGTATGTTTCAGATTTTACTCATAGCTTGATGTCAAGTTCCATATTTATATTCTTCAAGAATATTTTGTTGCATTTCAATTCTTCAAAATACTCATGCCAATTACTCTAACGATTGTTTTTCCCAATGCACAGATGGAGACACAATGTCTGCAGGATTTGGAGCATTCGAGGATCAAAGAATAAGTGAAAGACTAGAAGTGTTCTCCAAGCTTATCCTGGTGGGGTGCCATTTACCAAGATGATCCAAAGATTTAGATATCACTTACATCGTGCCCTAGTTTGGTTAGTCAAAGTTTGGCTTAATAGATCACATTCTAATATGAACAAGTTGTTGTTTTCCTATTCATGAACTATGTATGAATCTGATTTCATTCAATGCAAAGTGTTTCATTTACTTTACTTGCAAAGAATAGCATTTTGTGACATCCCTTGAGTAAAATGCTTGCACTCAGTGATATTCATGTGATATGAAAAGTGGGGTGATACAAAAGCAATCACTTTAATCTCCAGATTCAATGCATCCTTTATGGAAGTCAACCAACTTGTGGTGCAGACTTTGAATAGTCACATACATACCTCTGAAACTCCATGTTGTGATCCCCAAACCCTAAGTTGATTCCCAAATTATGTAGTCTAATCCATAATCTTCTGATTATCATATCTATCATCTCTAAGAAGATATATTAGAAGGTCTTTTGATCTTTCTTAATTTATTTATCTCATACTTCAATGTTCTCAAATCTCACCATCCGTTTAGTTCACATGTCAATTAGCATCCTAATCCATCACATTGAATTATTTTATTATGTAAAACACCAACAACACAAGAAGCATATATAGTTTGTCAATCATAGTTACTTGTGAATAAATTTTCCACTAAATTAGTGCTTCTAATTATTGTAATCCCTTCATATTGGTTTTCTAACACAAATATAGGGTTTTGGAGTATCAAAAAAAGAAGGTAATTATATGATAATCATGGAAATGAGACCGGTTTAACCTAAGAACAAGTCATTACAAACACTCTCTCCCCTAGATAGTTTATTCCTTGAAACATATTCAAACTCAAGGTGAACTCTCATATTATAAATATTCTTGATCATAATTCAACTCTATGGTGTCCCCACAAAATTTAAACCATCAACATGTCATGTCTTGTTCAATTTTGATCCTTGTGATCCATGATATTGTAGGGAAATATGGCGACAGAACATGCAATGCAAACAAAAATTTAACTGCCAGATTCCCCTCTATACCAATGGAACACATCAATAACTATGCAATGGGAAGGACGTTCTAGAGGATATACCTGGTCATGGAACAAGTCTAGCGACAATCTCCTCATCGTGGTGTGCACCCTTTCTTCAAGTCACACTCTTATCATATGCTTCAGCCTCCTGGTTGATTACCACAAACAATAGGTTGACATTGTCCTACTAGTGGTAGGCAACAACCTCCTCGCCTCTATAGAAGTTGAAACAAACCACCAATAACTCTTTTCGTTCTAGTAGAACAGACAAAAAGGAGTTGTCCCTTCATGTTGGCATACTAGTCACCAAATTGCTCTCCCACAATTGTTCTCCCTTGCTAGCCCTCCCTTTATCAGGTAGGACTTGCTCAGGTTCTCTCGGTTACCACAACTAGAGAAGACAAGCAATTGTCAGAAGAAGTTGAGTTGTGTCTCTGGGAAGCCCTTAGTACCCCTCTATTTATAGGAGGGTCAGGGTTAGGGTTCTCAATATGTGTGGGAGTGGAAGGGGCAGGAATTTCATGAATTTTTGCAACTTGCGAGTAGCAAAACGACCAATTCATAGGTGAACTGATCATTTGGCATGTGATCCAATTGGTTCACCCAGTGAACTGGTCGTTTCATCATGTTTCCTAATCAAAATTGTATTGGCAATTTTAATCCAATTAATACATGATATGATGTCAACACTAATCCTTGATGCAATAGAATTTGAACTTGTGAACCGGTCAGTTCATATCATGAACCAATCATCTAGCGACCTTGATCCGGTTGATTCACTCAGTGAACCGGTCGGTTCATCTCTTGGTTCATCTAGAATTCTACCAATGCAATATCCAATTAACCTAACACTCCAACCGATCATTTCAAAGTCCAGTCAGTCAGTTGTTGTTTAAATTGAGTACCTAAACACTTTAGTAATCAATTCAATTATCACTCATGATTGAACTCCTATTCCAAGTTAATCCTATGTGTGTGACCCTATAGGTTACATATTATGTTGGCAGTGAATGTCCATAGCTACTTTATGACATCACATGCAAAGAATGGTGCCTAGTCACACATTATTGCTGCCAAAGTAAATGGAAGGTTGGAGAACAACTTCAACCTACAATATGTGATTGGTGTTATAGTGTTTGTATAGTTCTTTTGTCACTGATATTCATTCTTGAACTCGAGGCATGGAATCATTATCCTCTTCAATCATTCAATCCATGTTCCTTGAACTAGAGTAGACAATTTGAGATATATGTAAGCGCAATATCACATATTGACTCACATGTGCATGGCCATGCATTTCACAATCTCACTTATCAGGTTTCCCAAATATCATACTCATGTACGAGGGACAAATCCCATCTACATCAATCACAGTCATTCCCATGTATCACAATGTATCCGATCATCACATTTATGAAAACCCTTATTCAGAATCATGGTGGATGATGTCAAAGTACACCAAACGAAATGATATGAGTACAGTGACTTCAAGTCTAAGAACCGCAATCACCACCAACTCTATAAGAGATGATTTTGACTACCAATTATGGTTTTCATGTATCATCTTATGGTGGGTCTGTACAATACACTATTCTCTAACAAGTATCTACATGCTTGGTTTGATATCACATATCATGACTAATGGGATTTTGTCATCAAACAACACGCACTCTAGTCTTATGCGTTATTTTTGTCTATCAGCCTTCCACAATAACATATGAATAGGGACATAACAAGAATGTATATATATACTCATAACATCCATATGATCTCATTGTTTAGGTCACAGACCTGAAGAGATATGTTATTGAGTAATATCATTCTTGAGTCATTTATTATTCTACTTCATTATCTCATAACTGAATAAAACATAATCAATTGGAAGCTTTCCCTTATGATTAATCAATTCATTTACAAGTTATGCCAATACAAAAATTATATGATTGGCACTCTGGGCATAAATACCAATAGAATCCTACTTGTACTTAGAGCCAATCACCCATGAATCTTATTCCAAGTGCTCTAACATGACCATCATGCTTTTGTTGCAGAAGTGTTTTTGTTAAGGGGTCAACAATATTGTTCTCAGTTGGTAATATACAAATCTTCACATCTCCTCATTGTACGACCTCTCGTATGAGATGGAAACACCTTTGTGTATGCTTGGAACTCTAATATAATCTGGGTTCCTTAGCTTGTGCAACAGCTCCATTGTTGTCACAACAAAGCTCAATTGCGTTGTTGATGCTTGGAACTACCCCAAGTTCATAGATCAACATATTTATACCAATAAAATTCCTTTGCTGCATTCGATGAAACAATATACTCAACCTATGTTGTAGAATCAATAACTGTATCTTTCTTGGAACTCTTCCAACTTACAACTACATTGTTAAGGCAAAATACAAATCTAGATTGTGATATGTAATCATCTTGATTAGTTTGGAAGCTTGCATTAGTGTAACCCTTTACCACCAACCCTTCCTTTCCACCGAAGACAAGGAATTGATCATTGGTTCTTCTCAAGTACTTTAGGATGTTCTTACAGATGTCTAGTGAGAACTACCTAGATCTGACTGATATCTGCTCATCATGCTCATGGCATATGAGACATCAGGACGGGTACACAACATTGCATACATGATGGATCCAATTGTTGATGCGTATGGAGCCACACTCATGTGTTCCCTTTCTTCACAAGAACAGGGACATTGAGCTTTAGAGATAGTAACTCCATGACACATGGGTAGGTTTCCTCTCTTTGAGCTCTCCATGCTGAACCTCTTCAACACTTTGTCAATGTATGTGCTCTGACTTAGTCCAAGAAGCCTTCTGGATCTATCTCTATAAATTTTGATTCCTAAGATGTAGGATTCTTCACCCAAGTCTTTTTATAGAAAACATATTTCCTAACCATGTCTTTTCCTTTTGTAAAGTATAGATGTCATTCCCCATCAATAGTATGCCATCCATATACAATATGATGAATACGATCATGCTCCCACTAACCTTCTTGTACACACAAGGTTCATCTTCATTTTGAGTAAAGCCAAACTCTTTGACTGTCTCATCAAAATGAAGATTCCAATTCTGAGATGCTTGCTTCAATCCATAAATTGACTTTTGTTGCTTACATACTTTATTTGCATCCTTTGGATTTATAAAACCCTCAGGTTGTGTCATATACACATCCTCAAGAAGATTCCCATTAAGGAATGCAGTTTTAACATTCATCTGTGAAATCTCATTATCATGATAAGCTGCAACAGAAAACATGATCTTGATGGACTTGACCATGGCAACTGGAGAAAACATTTCTTCATAGCAACACCTTGAACTTGTTTGAAACCCTTTGCAACCAATCTTCCCTTATAGGTTTGTACATTACCATCCATGTCAACCTTCTTCTTGAAGACCCACTTGCACCCTATGGGTTTTACCCCTTCAGGTGGATCCACTAAGGTTCATACCTTGTTGGCATGCATGGATTCCATCTCAGATCTCATGGCCTCAAGCCATTTCTTAGACTCTGGTCCCTTAGTAGCTTCTAGATAGGTTGTTGGCTCATCATCTATGACCAACTCACCACCTTCTTGAGTCACAAGATATCCAAATCTTCAAGGTTCAAGGTGTATCCTACTAGATCTATGATGTACCTATGTTACTTGAGGAATTTGATATTCCACAATGTTTTGTGATTCTCTTTAATCCTTTTGTGCATCTATCAGTTCAATGCTTTCTTGTTGGTATTGAACCTCTTCAAGTTCTACTTTCCTCCCACTGATTTCTTTGGAAATAAAATCCTTTTCTAGGAATGCAACATCTCTGGCAACAAAGACTTTGTTGTCAGATAGGAAATATAAGTAATATCCTCTGGTCTCCTTAGGTTATCCAAAAAGATAACATTTATCAGATTTAGGGCCAAGCCTTTCAAGAAACATTTTCCTTACATAGGCTTGACATCCCCAAATCCTCATGAAAGACACTTTGGGACGCTTCCCAATCCATATCTCATATGGTGTCTTTTGAACCGATTTAGATGGTACTCAATTTAGTATAAACACGACAGTTTCTAGAGAATAATCCCATAAGGTAGTCAGAAGTTCAGCTAAACTTGTTATTGATCACACCATATCTAGTAATGCACGATTCCTTCTTTCTAATACACCATTATGATGTGTTGTTCCAAGTGGAGTCCACTGTGATACGATACTACAGGCTGTAGAAGGTCCTCAAAATCTTGACTTAAGTATTAATCCACCTCGATCAGAAGGAAGTTCCTTAATACTTTTCTCAAGTTGGTTATGTACTTCATTCATAAACTCCTTGAACCTTTCAAGAGTTTTTGACTTATGTTTCATCAAGTAAACATAATCGTAGCTATGAGGTCATCAATGAAGGTAATGAAGTATTGATATCCACCTCCAGAAGTTGTTCTAAAAGGTCCACATACATCATTATGTATGAGTCCTAATAGATCTCTATCCCTCTCATTGTTACCATTGAAAGGAGTCTTGGTCATTTTACCCAACAAACAAGATTCATGTAACATCCCAAAAAAAAAATTCAATACACATAAAATAATTACATTTGAGTCCTTCATTTAAACTCGTTGGACCTCAATGTAAACAATCCAATTAAACGATTGTACATTTGAATATTTCAAGATATGAGTAACATGATTCTCTCTTACCTTTTCAATAATGATGTCAATGGATGTCCTTTAATCTTGAGGAATCATTACCTAAACCAAAGCTACAATATAATGTACTTTCTCTCTCCTTAATGTAGCTTCATCACCATGTGCACCTTAAATTGCCTAATTTCTTCAAATAGATTTAATACAACTGAAGGTGAACCATAAGTGACCTTTAATATAAAGATGTATCCCTTGGGAATCAATCATAAGCCATTAAATGTACATAATCAATACTAATCAATTCCTAGTAGTAGCTATTTGTCCGATCATCACTTTGGAAATTTATCACCATGCAATGCTATAGTGATCATAAGAAAACTGATGATATCAATATGATGAGATTAGGGTTCTTTCATATTTCAATGGAAACCCAATAATCAAGGACACATTATGATGTGCAATCATGGCTTTTTGCTAAGTTAGGCTCTCAGATGCATGAACTAGTGAAATTAAGTTTGGTATTATGTTATTTATGAAATGTATACCAGATGGTGTTGTTTTGATGAAGTTTAGAGGTGATTGATGATTCATTTGTTGATCGAATACTTCCAATTACATTCATTCATTGTAAGGAGTAAGGAGACCAACATGTCTCTCTTATATCACACCAAAGCACTCAAATATGCTTTATCAGAGGATGATTATGTAGAATATTTTCTACTTAAGGCATCTGCCACTACATTTGCTTTTTCCTAGATGGTAATATATTGTGCAATCATAGTCTTTGATCAGATCCATCCGACATCATTGTCACATGTTCAATTCATGCTTGGAAAAGATATATTGTAGGTCCTTGTGGTCGGTGAAGATTTGACACTTCTCACTCCATATCTTCAAATCATGGACAACAGTTACTAACTCCAGATTATGTGTCAGATAATTCTCCTCGTGCTTCTTAAGATGTCATGAAGCAAAATAAATCACATTCTTATCCTACATTAACACACAGCCTAGAACATTTTTTTATGCATCACAAAAGACAATGTAACCTTTTCCTTGTACTGGCAGCACTACACCAGTGCACTGGTCAATCTCTCCTTCATAATTATAAAAGAACATTGACATTTATCATCCCAAACAAATGGTACATCTTTCTAGGTAAGCTTTGTTAGGGGTAAAGAGACTACAATGAAGTTCTTAATGAACCTCCTATAAATATCCTACCAGGCCTAGAAAGTTGTGAACCTCTATAGGCATCTTTGGATGATCCCATTCCAACACCAATCTACCTTCTTTGGATCTACACAAACTCCTTTAGCAAATATTACATGTGCTAGGAAAGCTACTTTCTTTAACCAGAACTCACACTTATTGAACTTTGCAAATAATAGGTGTTGTCTCAACAAAGTCAAAGCCTGATGTAAGTGTTTCTCATGTTGTTGACCATCTTTGGAGTAGATAGGATATCATCTATGAACACAACTACAAACTGGTCTAGATTAGGTCTGAACAATCAGTTCATCAGATCTATAAATGTTATTGGTGCATTAGTTAACCCAAACGATATTACCACAAACTCATACTCACCATATCTTGTCCTAAAGGCTGACTTAGGTATGTCATATGCCTTAATCCTCAACTGATGATAACCTGGCCTTAGATCTATCTTAGAGAAGACTGTGGCACCTCATAGCTAATCAAACAAAACATCTATAAAGAACATGATAGTATACGAGGCGTTGATCAAATTTTGGGACCCATCTAGAGTACGGAGTACCCTATAGAAATTATATAAGAAATCTAGAATTTGTTGGGTTTTAGGGGAGGCAGAGAAGCAGCGAAAACAAAAAAATTTCTCTAAAAACCCAGAACAAAAGGAATCACATCAACATCTATACAATAGGAAAGATGGTTTGTGGATGCATACCTTGTCCCGAGGCTCGCTCGGCGACAGTACCTCACACCTTACGCGGTCTTCACCTCTGGTCTTAGACGGTGTCTTTGCAACTCCTGGTCGCACCGGGACTGATGACTCCTGGTCTCACCGGGACTGTCGGGATTGACAGTTGTCCTCCGAGCGACAGAGGTCTCCCGCCTCTGCAGTCGTCCACACAGACTACCTGGAACTCTGATTTCCTTGTCACATAAGGAATCGGAAGGATTCGCACCCTCCTATTGGCGTACTAGTCACCGACACACTCTCCTATAGCCAGTTGCCTTTATGCAGTTGTCCTTCCCTTGCTGTGCCTCCCTTATCGGGTAGCACTTGCTCGGGCTCTCTCTCGGTTACCAAAACCAGAGAGAACGACAACTTTGCAGAGCAACTGGCACTCTGAGTTGTACTTTGAGAAGCCCCCAATACCCCTATATATAGGAGGGTCATGGGACAGGGTTCTCCATCCCGGGCAATATGGGACTAAAGCAGGAGTAGAAGGGTTTGAGATTTCCACAAAATTAGACAAACTGCGGCAGTTGAACCGATCGTTTCAACTCTGAAACGGTCGTCTGGACCCTCCAGCCGATCGGTTGGACACTCCAGCGGATCGTTTGGATCCATGAGCCGATTGGTTGGACACTCCAGTCGATCGGTTCGTGATCCTGGTTCAACTCAAATTGACTTTCCATGTTTGTTTCCAACTAATTAATATTAGTCCTTATCCAAATCAAATTTGATAAGTGAAATGAAACGTGATCGTTCGATCACCCGATTAGTCCGCTGACATGAACCGATCGTCTGGTGATCTGAGCCACTCGGCTCACCTGCCTGAGCTGATCAGTTCATCTCATGAGCCGATCGGTTGTGGCAGTAGATCAGTCAATTGCAATTTCAATTAATCCGATACTCCAATCATTTGATCCAACACCTTGAATACTATGATTTTGAGCTATCAATTAACTGAGTGTTTAATTGAACTACTAAACTCCTTTAGCAATCAATCTAAACATTGTTTGTGGACAAACTCCTCTTCCAGGTTAAATCCTATGTGTGTGACCCTGCAGGTCCATTTCACGTTGGCAGTGAAAGTCCATAACACTTATGACTTCACAAGCAAAGAGCAGTGCCTAGTCACACATCAGTGCTACCCAAGTGAAATAGAAAGTTGGAGAAAAACTTTCAATCCTACAATCCGTGAATGGTGTTACAGTGAATGTATAATTCCTTTGTCACTGATATCCTGAATGAACTCGAGGCATGGAACAGTCATCCTGTCAACGTTCATTCATTTCCTTGATATCAGAGCAGACTGGGTGAGATGTGTATGACATCAATATCACATATTGATTCACACGTCCATGCACATGCCTTTCTCAATCCTACTCATCAAGTGGCCAAGGACATCAAACTCCCTCAGGAGGGACAAATCCCATATCTATCACTCACCCCTCAAAAGCCCCATGTGTCAAAGCCACCCAATCATCACCTTTATAACAACCCATGTTTCAGGACTGCATTTGATGATGTTAAAGTGTACCCAACGACAAGTGTTGAGTGTAGTGATTTCAGGTCTAAGAATCACACTCACCACCATCACTGTGAGAGCTGACTGTGACTACCAAGTCATGGTTCCATGTGTCACTCTCACGGTGGGTCTGTCCGGTACCTTGTTCTCTAACAAGTACCTATGTGCTTGGTTTGATATCACTATATCATGACTAGTGAGATTCTATCATCAACCAACACACAATCTAGTCTTTAGTGTTATTGATGTCTATGGTTATTTCCACAATAACAACCAACTAGGGACCAAACAAGAATGTATACTCTTAACATCCGTATGATCTCATCGTTTAGGTCCTCAACCCAAAAGCATACGTCATTGAGTAAAGTCATTCTTTAGACATCTATCATGTTACACTATCATCTCAGAAACAGTTTAAAAATATAGATCGGAAATTGCCTTTATTATTATTCAAATCATTTACAAAGTATCCCATTACAATCATCATATGACTTGCTCTATGGGCATACATACCAACAGACTCCCACTTGCACTTAGAGCCAGTCACCAAGGAACCTTAGTCCTTGTGACCTAGCATGACCATTATGCTTCTGCTGAGAAAGGGCCTTAGTCAGTGGATCAGCTATGTTGTCTTCAGTTGGTACTTTGCAAATCTTCACATCTTCTCACTGTACGATCTCTCGTATGAGATGGAAGCGCCGCAGTATGTGCTTGGACCGCTGATGTGATCTGGGTTCCTTAGCTTGTGCACTAGCTCCATTATTGTCGCAATAAAGCTCAATTGCATCACAGCTACTGGGAACTACACCAAGTTTAGAGATGAACTTCCTGATCCACACAACCTCCTTTACTGCATGTGAAGCAGCAATATACTCAGCCTCTGTAGTAGAATCGACAACTGTTTCTTGCTTGGAACTCTTCCAGCTCACAACTCCATTATTAAGGCAAAACACAAATCCTGACTGCGATCTGTAATCATCTTTATTGGTTTGGAAGCTTTCATCGGTGTAACCCTTTACAACCAGCTCTTCCTCGCCGCCATAAACAAGAAACTGATCCTTAGTCCTTCGCAAGTACTTGAGGATGTTCTTTACGGCTGTCCAATGAGCATCCCCGGGATCTGACTGGTACCTTCTCGTCATGCTGAGAGCATACGAGACATCTGGGCATGTGCACAACATAGTGTACATGATGGATCCGATGGCTGATGCATATGGGATCCCATTCATACGCTCCCTTTCTTCACAAGATTGGGGACATTGATCTCTAGAGACGGTGACTCCATGTAGCATGGGGATGTTGCCTCTCTTTGAGTTCTCCATGCTGAACCGCTTCAACACTTTGTCGATGTACGTGCTCTGACTTAGTCCGAGAATCCTTCTAGATCTATCTCTATAGATCTTAATTCCTAGAATGTAGGATGCTTCTCCTAAATCCTTCATTGATAAAGTATTCCCAAGCCAAGTCTTTACCTTCTCTAAGGCTAAGACATCATTCCCCATCAAAAGTATGTCATCCACATACAATATGAGGAATGTGGTCGAGCTCCCACTAACCTTCTTGTACACACAAGGTTCATCTTCATTTTGAATAAAGTCAAACACTTTGACTTCTTTCTCAAATCAAAGATTCCAACTCCGAGATGCTTTCTTCAATCCATATATTGACCTTTGCAGCTTACAAACTTTATTGGCATTCTTTGGATCTACAAAACCTTCAGGCTGTGTCATGTACACATCCTCATTTATATTCCCGTTAAGGAATGCGGTTTTAACATCCATCTTCCAAATCTCATAGTCATAATAAGCTGCAATAGAAAGCATGATCCTGATGGACTTAATCATGGCAACTGGAGAAAAGGTTTCGTCATAGTCAACACCTTGAACTTGTCAAAATCCCTTTGCAACCAATCTACCTTTATAAGTCTGCACATTGCCATCCATGTCGGTCTTCTTCTTAAAGACCCACTTGCACCCTATGGGTTTTACCCCTTCGGGTGGTTCCACCAAGATCCATACTTTGTTGGAGTACATGGATTCCATCTCAGATTTCATGGCTTCAAGCCATTTCTCAGAATCTAGTCCCTCCATAGCCTCTAAGTAGGTAGTTGGATCATCATCTATGATCAACTCACCACCTTCCTGAGTTACAAGGTATCCAAACCTCTCAGGTTCAAGGCGGGTCCTACTAGATCTACGAGGTCCTTGTGATACCTGAGGAGACTAAGATTCCACAACACCTTGTGAATCTCCATTTTCCTCTTGTACATCTACCGGTTCTATGTTTTCTTGTTGGGCTTGAACCTCTTCAAGCTCTATTTTCCTCCCACTACTTCCTTTGGAAATAAATTCCTTCTCTAGGAACACAGCTGTCCTGGCAACAAACACTTTATTGTTAGTAGGGTGATATAGATAATATCCCCTCGTTTCCTTGGGGTATCCAACAAAATAACATTTATCAGACTTGGGTCCAAGATTATCAGGAAACATTTTCCTAACATAAGCCTCACAACCCCAAATCATTAGGAAAGACAAATCGGGACACTTCCCAGTCCATATCTCATATGGTGTCTTTTGAACCGATTTAGATGGTACTCGGTTAAGTGTAAACGCGGCGGTTTCAAGAGCATGACCCCAAAAGGAAATTGGAAGATCAACAAAACTCATCATTGATCGCACCATATCTTACAATGTGCGATTCCTTCTTTCAGACACACCATTATGATGTGGTGTTCCAGGCGGAGTCCATTGTGATACAATACCACAGGCTCGCAGAAGGTCCTCAAACTCCTGGCTTAAGTATTCTCCACCTCGATCGGATCGAAGGCCTTAATACTTTTACCAAGTTGGTTATGTACTTCATTCATGAAATCCTTGAACCTTTCTAGGGTTTCTGACTTATGTTTCATCAGGTACACATAGCCATACCTACTGAAGTCATCAGTAAAGGTAATGAAGTACTGATACCCACCTCTGGCATTAGTTCTAAAAGGCCCACATACATCAGTATGTATGATTCCTAATAGATCACTAGCTCTCTCACCTTTACCTGAAAAGGGAGTCTTGGTCATCTTGCCCAACAAACAAGATTCACATGTCTCTATTGATTCATAATCAAAAGAGTCTAGATAACCATCTTTATGTAGTCTAGATATGTGCTTCTCATTTATGTGCCCTAGACGACAATGCCAAAGATATGTTTCATTTGAGTTGTTGAGTTTTTGTCTTTTGGTGTTTACGTTGTATACAGTTGTCTCTAGATCTATCAAGTATAGACCATAAGACATTGGGGCACTGCCATAAAAGATCCCATCTTTAGAAATGGAACAATTTCCATTCTTAATAAGAAATTCAAATCCATCCTTGTCCAAACAAGAGACGGAAATGATATTCCTATTTATGGCAGGTACATAATAGCAGTTCTTCAACTCTATTATTAGCCCACTTGGTAGAGTTAACTCATAGGTTCCTACGACACCGACGGAAACTCTTGCCCCATTGGCAATACGCAGTTCAACATTGCCTTTCCCCAAAGGCCTACTTCTCTTAAGATCCTTCACATTTGAACAAATGTGAGATCCGCATCCGGTATCAAGTACCCATGACGAAGAAGTAGTAAAGTTAATCTCTATGACGTATACACCAGAAGTAGAGATCTCTATCTCTGACTTCTTCTTCCATCGTTCCTTCCATCCTCTCCATGTAGAAGAAATTTGTTTGGCGAGAGAACCCTTCTCTCCCTTACCTTTCGTTCCATTGATCTCTATCAATGAACTTTCTTTCTTCTTCACCAATGCTTTAAGCATACATAGAGTGGATTCAAAGGCTCTTGGTCTATCTGGATTGTGCAGAACACTTCTCACAATCCTCAACCAGTTATGGAATTTATTCTCAATTAATTTTCCCATTTTAAAAGATGATTCTTTTGCCATTCTACAAGAGAAAATTGCATTTGTCAAAACTCCTTTTTGATTTGATTAAAATTTGACGATAGTTAATTGGGCCTTTAATTAATTACCGCTCCCACTATTTTGACTCAAATTGACAACCCTCACCATCAATTCAGAAGATTGCAGCATACACTCTTTTAGTGGGTCAAGATCCTAAAATCCTCTGAGCCATGGACCAGCTTGGGCTGTCACCCACAACTCAGATCTTCCAGGTAGGCAACTCTTGCCAATCGCATCATATGAAACTCTTGAAAGATGTCATATGCAACTCCTTGCCATGATCATCTCCATGCCTCAAGGTGCTAGATCCTATCTAGGTCACCTTGTTAAGTCTGACCCAAAGCCAACACGATGAACATGCACCCTGCTTGGGCAGACCCACACATTCATCCTTCACGCTTCCACGAGATAGATGGTGCACCACGCTTGGGCGTGCCCACACTTGGTCGATCAAACTTTTCACGTGTGTTGCATTTGGAAGGCATCTAAAACTTTAATATTTAATGAGGGATTTGGTTTTTATATACATATACATATCCAATCACCACAATATATAGTACGTATCATATATATGATATATCCCACAGAAAACATGCAAAACGATATAAAGCAATGATTATGGCCATCCTATTGTGATTCCTCGAGCCAAGAGGAATCACAGTCATCTAGGTCTACATCACATGCAACCTGTACAAGATGAAATCTGTGCCTACCTTTCTGGGTTTGATCAGCTCATCTCCATGACTGATCGGCTCGCCATCAAGTTGGTCGTTCAGGTGCCACCAGCCGATCGACTGGCGCCTCCAGCCGATCGGTTCACCGATCGTCGTGCATCTCCTCAGATCGCCACCCGCTCGTCTCGCTCCTCGAACCGGCCGTATGGAACACCAACTGATCGGTTCACTCCTGGAACCGATCATCTCAGGTCGTCCGCCGTTCTTTGACATAACAAGAAATAAAATCTATCCTATTTACAATTGAATTGTGAAACCCTGAGTTACATTCCGGGGGAGCAAAGGTAGGAAAAGAGATCGCGAATTATTTCGAGTTACATCAGGAATAGGAGAAAAGGGAATCAGTGCGCAGACCGAGATGCAAGAAACTACATACAACCACACACAGATATAGGGTTTATAGGCCATAACCATGCTACACATCCACCACAAAACTCGTTTAAGGGCGACGTGTATCGAGTGCATTAATATTACATATCATATATGTATATTTGGGATTTGTGGATTGGATATGCATAAAGCCAATTTTATTCGCATCGTATGCAATAAATAAAGGCGACAAACCAAAATCGATCATATCGATAATCCTAAAATATAGAGCAGTTGACGTGGCTCTGATACCACTATTGGGTTTTAGGGGAGGCAGAGAAGCAGCGGAAACAAAAATTTTTCTCTAAAAACCCAGAACAAAAGGAATCGCGTCAACATATATACAATAGGACAGATGATTTGTGGATGCATACCTTGTCCCGAGGCTCGCTCGGCGATAGTACCTCACGCCTTGCACGGTCTTCACCTCCGGTCTTGGATGGTGTCTTTGCAGCTCCTGGTCGCACCGGGACTGAAGACTCCTGGTCTCACCGGGACTGTCAGGATTGACAGTTGTCCTCCAAGCGACAGAGGTCTCCCGCCTCTGCAGTCATCCACACAGACTGCCTGGAACTCCGATCTCCTTGTCGCACAAGGAATCAGAAGGAGTCGCACCCTCCTGTCGGCGTACTAGTCACCGACACACTCTCCTGGAGCCAGTTGCCTTTCTACAGTTGTCCTTCCCTTGCTGTGCCTCCCTTATCGGGTAGCACTTGCTCGGGCTCTCTCTCGATTACCAAAACCAGAGAGAACGGAAACTTTACAGAGCAACTGGCACTCTGAGTTGTACTTTGAGAAGCCCCCAATACCCCTATATATATAGGAGGGTCATGGGACATGGTTCTCCATCCTGAGCAATATGGGACTAAAGCAGGAGTAGAAGGGTTCGAGATTTCCACAAAATCGGACAAACTGCGGTAGTTGAACCGATCGTTTCAACTCTGAAACGGTCGTCTGGACCTTGCAGCCGATCGGTTGGACACTCCAGCCGATCGTTTGGATCCATGAGCCGATTGGTTGGACACTCCAGTCGATCGGTTCATGATCCTAGTTCAACTCAAATTGACTTTCCATGTTTGTTTCCAACTAATTAATATTAGTCCTTATCCAAATCAAATTTGATAAGTGAAACGAAACGTGATCGTTCGATCACCCGATCAGTCCACCGACATGAAAGAATCGTCTGGTGATCTGAGCCGCTCGACTCACCTGCCTGAGCCGATCGGTTCATCTCATGAGCCGATCGGTTGAGGCAGCAGATCAGTCAATTGCAGTTTCAATTAATTCGATACTCCAATCATTTGATCCAACACCTTGAATACTATGATTTTGAGCTATCAATTAACTGAGTGTTTAATTGAACTACTAAACTCCTTTAGCAATCAATCTAAACATTGTTTATGGACAAACTCCTCTTCCAGGTTAAATCCTATGTGTGTGACCCTGCAGGTCCATTTCACGTTGGCAGTGAAAGTCCATAACACTTATGACTTCACAAGCAAAGAGCGGTGCCTAGTCAAACATCAGTGCTACCCAAGTGAAATAGAAAGTTGGAGAACAACTTTCAATCCTACAATCCGTGAATGGTGTTACAGTGAATGTATAATTCCTTTGTCACTGATATCCTGAATGAACTCGAGGCATGGAACAATCATCCTGTCAATGTTCATTCATTTCCTTGATCTCAGAGCAGATTGGGTGAGATGTGTATGACATCAATATCACATATTGATTCACACGTGCATGCGCATGCCTTTCTCAATCCTACTCATCAAGTGGCCAAGGACATCAAACTCCATCAGGAGGGACAAATCCCATATCTATCACTCACCCCTCAAAATCCCCATGTGTCAAAGCCACCCAATCATAACCTTTATAACAACCCAGGTTTCAGGACTGCGTTTGATGATGTCAAAGTGTACCCAACGACATGTGTTGAGTGTAGTGATTTTAGGTTTAAGAATCAGACTCACCACCATCATTGTGAGAGCTGACTATGACTACCAAGTCATGGTATCATGTGTCACTCTCATGGTGGGTCTGTCTGGTACCTTGTTCTCTAACAAGTACCTATGTGCTTGGTTTGATATCACTATATCATGACTAATGAGATTCTGTCATCAACCAACACACAATCTAGTCTTTAGTGTTATTTATGTCTATGGTTATTTCCACAATAATAACCGACTAGGGACCAAACAAGAATGTATACTCTTAACATCCGTATGATCTCATCGTTTAGGTCCTCAACCCAAAAGCATACGTCATTGAGTAAAGTCATTCTTTAGACATCTATCATGTTACACTATCATCTCAGAAACAATTTAAACATATAGATCGGAAATTGCCTTTATTATTATTCAAATCATTTACAAAGTATCCCATTACAATCATCATATGACTTGCTCTATGGGCATACATACCAATAGAATTCTGGTGCACTTTTAAATGGTGAACCACGACTGAACTGTTGGTTCATGACCAATCCTTCAGTTTGGCTGAGCCGGAACCGTTCTTTACAGAACACTAACATAGGGAAAAAATATCACGACCTTCTATTGTTCAGAAACAGGTAAAAGACTAGAACCCAGGTTGAGTCAGATCTCATTACGAGATTGAGTAGGGCCTATAAAAGTAGTAGACTTTGGCATCGTAAAGGAGGAACCCCTAGGGTTTTGAGTGGCACTGTGAGAGGGATAGAAGAAGAATGATAAAACAAAGATGATGTAAGGTAGGAACTACAGCAGGTTAGGCTTGCACATCCTTCCCATGGCGTGCCCAGAGATGGCACCACCCTAGGCAGGGAAGTTGCACAGAGCGTCGGCGACCTCGACTCACGCAACATCCACAAAGCTGGGGGTGTTAGATGCCTTCTGTACATGACATCATCACAAATAGGGGAGGGCTGACACGAAATGGGGGAAACGGCGGCGGCAAAGAGGGGCTTCAATCAGAAGCCACCAAGACAGTGCCAGTGTGGACTGAGACAAATATGGGAAGGGGCGGCAGCCAGACAATCTTTTTCGAGTCTATAGACAACAAGGGTCGTGATCTAGGCTGCTAGAAGCTGAGAGAGCCGATGCTCTATTCCTGTGGCAAAACAAGGGTAGCATAGAGCTTCAATTGCGTCCCTGTGAGTGAGGAAGAGAGGCATGTTCCTCTTGCTGGACCTTCGAGCCATGAGGCCCATTTAGGCTAAAGGGTGCATGAAAAAAAGGTAATAAAAATGATCAAAATTTAATTTGTTATAAACATTAGGGATTACTTATGCAATTGATATAAATGACTCTATTTGTGGTTAATCTTGACTAAACACTGAAAGCCCTAATTCTTGACTCTAATGTTCATATCGAGACTCTAAAATCATACTTGACCCATTAATGATCTAGATTTATATTTGTTGACTTGATTTAATCTTGAATATGATGATGACATCTTAATATTATATTTGGCCTGAATCTTGTGGAATATTATGATCTTTTGACCTAAAAAGTGGATCTCAGATATTTAATCAGAACTCGATCTAATCTTGAACTCCAATAATGTTAGAACCTGATAATGATCTAAGGACTTGATTTTGACTTGCATATTGACCATGATAATTAGGGTTAACACACATACCTAGAAAACCTAGGTAGGTCATTCACACTCGAAAATACTTGACACTTGAAATAATGTTGGACATATCTAAATATTGGTTGATTATAAGTGAATGGCCCTACCCTAAGGTTGACATAGGAAAAGTGTAACCCTAATCTCGAATATTGAAACATGATATCCAAATATCTTGATCTTGACCCTTGATCCAAACATTGTGTTTTAGGATCTTACTCGAGGGACCGACCTATTACTAGTGGATCTGTACTCGAAATCTTGGTGAAAGGTACACTATTATACCTTCTCTTTGGTTGTAATGAAGATACTTCTTATGTATCTCTTGATTGTGTACTTGGCTATATACTTGGTTGAGCTATTGTTCCCTATTGATTAGGATTCTGTATTTCTTATATTATATTTTGAGACAAATTGGAAAACATAAATGACATGCCCATTATGACCGCACGTATACTGATAATGATGATGAGGATGTTGATAATGTTGATATTGAGTGAAAGCAACCCCTCATTCGGAGTGGACTTTTACATTGACCTCCTATCTCCTATGGTGAGAAGGAGCCTGGTGACCTCCCCATCGTGTTGGGGTAATAGAGTCACACAAAATATATAAGCATGCTTATTGATTACAGCATAATGGGAACTCCTAATAAAAATTGAATTGTTTTGAAATTAACATCTTGTCAAATAAATGTTGGTTTTGAAAATTTCTCATTATACTTTTGAAATATAAGTCCTGCCAAGTACACTAATTTTGGTATAAACCATTGTACTTCTTTTTATATAGCGTACCGTGCAATTGCATTGTCTTTGTGTCTTGATTTTCTTGATTTTAGGCAAACATTGGAATCTTGACTATATCGCTTCCTCACTCATATACTCTGATGACAAAGACTGATCTACAATATCTCCTATATTGGGTTAGTTGTTCTTTAAATATCCAATTTTTGAGTTATTATTTATTATTGTATATGCCAATGTGTTGGATCCTAATGGGCCACTTAGGGATGGGCGCTTCAATCCTTTTTCTACTATCTAGGCAGTAGGATTGGGATTGGGGTAAGAACGGTTCCGTGACAGTTGGTATCAGAGCGAAAACACTCCAATATGCTTTAAGTAAATAATTTTCTCAAGTCTCTTAAACCCCGAGAAACCCTAAAGTCCATAATGGTGAATATTGAGGTGTCTAGGCTTGTGGTCCTCACATGATTTCTCCTAACCATCTTCACGGTGGATGAGATCCCCCTCTCTACCTGGCCTTAATTGATCCATAACTGGACCTAAGCATTCTCTTGTGAAACCCTAGAGAGTCTTCTAGCATCTCATCTCTTCTTTAAGGACTATCCTAAGCCACCCATGTAGATGACTATTAGGTAGTCTTCTCATCTCCTCATGTGGTCCTTTCTTGTGATCTTTTACCACATGATGTCTCGATTATGGGTAGCTTATGAATGAGAAAAATGAATATCACTAAATTTTGAAAGTTGATACCATGATCTGACCTTAATTGACAAACTCGATTTTGACCAACGAAAACTTTGAAATCAATACTCATGCTTGACCCTTCATGAAAAAACCCGATTTAATCAAAATTAGACTACATGATCCCTATGTTTGAGGTGAATTGTAAAAATTATGATTTGGTGAAATAAGGGTGACTTAAACCTTATAACTCATTGTTGATGAGGTCCCTATTTGATTAAGCCCATGTTGCCCTATTGTTGATTAAACCTCAAACATAGTGAAGCAAACTGGTATCCTATTTTATACACATCTTGACCATACTATCAAGTGACTAAGCCTAAGACTCACAAAATCATGATGTAAGATTATGATGCAAAAAGCAGTTTTCCTATTGACTATTGATGCCTTTTGCAATCTCAATTTTGATATGATGATTATGGGCCTATATTTTGCACTATTATGCTCTAATTTCTTGATTTCCAAATTATCTCACTACCTTGATCATGAAAGGAAAGGAATGCAAATAATAACTTGAATTTGTAAAATCTTGACATTATTGCCCTATTATGATCTTGAATTTTGAAATCATGACCTTATGGAATATGATTTGATCATTTCTACTCTCCTTATTTAAATAAGCTCAATAGATAATTATTGATGTGCTAGATTAGGGTGATAGTTGACTCATGACTTCCCTAAACTAGATCACATCCCTATTATGACTACCTATAAATTTTCATATGGTTATTTATTTAGAGCTTGGAAAGGTATCCATTTTCACCCAATTTAGATTGGTTGACCTAAGCCTAATAGGTTAAACCATGGTTGATACTCGATCTTGAATCTTGATTTAATAATGACTTTGATATATGACAATGTTGACTATAACATGTGGTTGACTTCTTAGATAGACCTACATCTAGATCATTCATCAACCTTGGATACAATGATAATGAAATCTTGACATGTTTCTCAAATATTGATTGAATATTGTTACTAGAAATTTAATATAGATGAGAGATCTCCCCTAAGGTCTAAATAGGAATATAAAACCTAGCTTCAAAATTCTAGACCTATAACTTTTGATGCCTAAAATCTCGACTCTTGATATTGATTAATGGACTTGTGACTCATGATTATCAATCTCAATAATGATACAAATCCTATGATCACACTATTTGGAACTTGAGATATATGACTGATGACTTCAAAATCCCAAAGTTTGAAAATTTTGAAATGATGACTATTTTTACCCTCTCAATTTATGACTTAGGGTTTAGCTCTCATTAGGACTAGGGTGGGACCTCCCATGGATTTTAAGCTCAAAATCATGATATTGAAAGTATGATGTTGTCTCAAAATGTTGAAATGTGAAATCCCAAATCATGGATGTATAACCCCACCTAGGCCAATGTAGAAGCTAGGACCCTGAGATATTGGGATTGAAAGTCACCTTGTACACTTGATTCAAGAACTCTATCTATTTGACCAAAAGTAATGATCTCTCCAAATTTATGAACAATATGATGCTTTCCATATTTGTGACTCATATGATGACTTTGAACAATATATACATTAACCTTGATACTCAATTGCTCGATGATGAAATGATGTTAGTACCAAGTTGATTATGATATGGAACATGGAATCCCAATTATGATTATTGTACTACTTGAACATCGATGACACGATTTTGATTATATAGTTGAAGATGTTCTAGTGATTGAGGATATGATCTGGATTTGGATAATTCTAATTTTGAGAATGTTTTTGAATTTTGGGGACAAAATTCCTTCTTAAGGAGGGAAGGATGTGACAAAGTGGATTTTAGCATAATAATGAAGTAATTGCAATTTTCCTTCATTATACTCAATCATGGTCCACAATCATTTTTCTTGACTCCTAAATAAATGTTGAGACTCAAATGCAAAATATGGTGATCAATGTGAACTTTATACACGTTATAACACCATAAGTTTGATTAATTCATCACTCTGTCCAAAGAAGAAATTGGCCAAACAAACATCATATTTTGGTTCTCATAATTTTTCTTGATAGTTCCACATTATTTATAACCTATGGTCCAAATTTCATCCCATTTGGATATTCCTACTATTTTCTATGAATTTTAGAAGTTATGTGCTTAAAATCCCTTTTCATTTGCCTTTTTATTTGACTTTGTCATGTCAGCGATCCATACAAGGGATCTGGGGTGATTGTTGGCCCTTGGATCTACATCTCGTGGATCCAGCCTTGATCTAGCGGCCGTAAGGTCGTCTTCAACCTCCTGCTGATTGCGGGGAGGTGTTATTGCGGCCAACCCATCCAACCGTCATGCTCTAACCCAGATTCGAAATTCTAACCGAGAGGGAATGATCCTCTCATGATTTTTCCCCCCACAAACCATACTTTGCCCACCATTATTTCTCCTTTCAGCCGCCAAAATGCTTTCCCCTCTTGGCCCTCTCACTCCGACAGCCATGGCTAGGAGCAAGAACCTCGATTTGCCCTAAAACCTACCCCGAGTGCTATAAAAAGGGCCCCTCATGCTCGTTATCACCACACCAAGACACGAAACCCTCCCTTGCTCACTCCCTCAGTCTCGAGCTCCCCCAAATCATTCTTGAACTCCTGTTGCTTCAAGAAGCACCACCGCCAAGCCCGGTTGGGCATCCTTCCTCCTTGCCCCTTCTCCTCTTCCTTTGGCTCCCATCAGGTTCGCGGGGCCGAGGCGAGCTCCACCGGCCTTCTCGCGCTCCCTCCTACCCTCTCATGCTCCCAGACCTCCTCCACTCTGGCAAGGCCTTCCGCCTTACCTTTGTGGCTTGTGTGAGGCCTGCACGGATGGGGGGATAGACCATGTGAACTGCCAGTCAAAACAACTTTGACCCGGTCCAAAGGTCCAATGAAATCAATGATCAAACTCGATTGAACCCATAAATCAAGCCGTGAACCGGATCCTAAACCAAGCGTGCCACCCCGCCTATGTGGCTCTATCCCAACCATTCCTGGTGCATCCGACGGCCATGCTTTTTCCTATATAAGATATTTTAACTTCCTCTCTACTCAAAAATCAAATAAATGGATGAATCTTGCAAAAATCATATCTCTTGATTCCTAGATCCAAATAATTCGAATAAAGAGTCGATTTTGATCAAAAAAATCCAATGAATCATTTACAAATACTTGTGAAGCCAGATTGTAAACAATTCTCACTGCTATACCCAAATATTGATCTCTTGCTTATGTAATTGGTCTAAATGACTCTATTTGTGGTTAATCTTGACTAAACACTGAAAACCCTAATTCTTGACTCTAATGTTCATATTGAGACTCTAAAATCATACTTGACCCATTAATGATCTAGATCTATATTTTTTGACTTGATTTAATCTTGAATATGATGATGACATCTTAATATTATATTTGGCTTGAATCTTGTGGAATATTATGATCTTTTGAACTAAAAAGTTGATCTCGGATATTAATCAAGACTCGATCTAATCTTAAACCCCAATGATGTTAGAACTTGATAATGATCTAAAGACTTGATTTGGACTTGCATATTGACCATGATAATTAGGGTTAACACACTTACCTAGAAAACCTAGGTAGGTCATTCACACTCAAAAATACTTGACACTTGAAATAATGTTGGACATATCAAAATATTGGTTGATTATAAGTGAATGACCCAACCCTAAGGTTGACATAGGAAAAGTGTAACCCTAATCTCGAATATTGAAACATGATATCCAAATATATTGATCTCGACCCTTGATCCAAACATTGTGTTTTAGGATCTAACTCGAAGGGTTGACCTATTACTAGTGGATCTGTACTCAAAATCTTGGTGAAAGGTATGCTATTCTACCTTCTCTTTGGTTGTAAAGAAGATACTTTTTATGTATCTCTTGATTGTGTACTTGGCTATATACTAGTTGAGCTATTGTTCCCTATTGATTAGGATTCCATATTTCTTGTATTATATTTTGAGACAAACTGGAAAACATAAATAACATACCCATTATGACTGCCCGTATACTAATAATGATGATGAGGATGTTGATAATGTTGATAATGTTGATATTGAGTGCAAGCAACCCCTCATTCGGAGGTGGACTTGTACATTGACCTCTTATCTCCTATGGTGAGAAGGATCCTGGTGACCTCCTCATCGCGTTGGGGTAATACAGTCACACAAAATATATAAGCATGCTTATTGATTACATCATAATGGGAACTCGTAATAAAAAGTGAATTGTTTTGAAATAAACATCTTGTCGAATAAATGTTGGTTTTGCAAATTGCTCATTATACCTTTGAAATATAATTCATGCCAAGTACACTAATTTTGTTATAAACCATTTTACTTGTTTTTATATAGCGTACCGTGCAATTGCATTGACGTTGTGTCTTGATTTTCTTGATTTTAGGCAAACATTGGAATCTTGAATATATCACTTCCACACTCATATACTCTGACGACAAAGATTGATCTACAATATCTCCTATATGTGGTTAGTTGTTCTTTAAATATCCAGTTTTTGAGTTATTATTTCTTATTGTATATGCCAGTGTGTTGGATCCTATCGGGCCACTCAGGGACGGGCGCTTCAATCCTTTTCTACTATCTAGGAAGTAGGATTGGTGTTACAACCTTGATTCTTGTTGTGGTTTCAAAAATAAATGTAGTTGGTTGTAAATTGCATGATTTATGATAAATATATGTATTTCTTTTACAACTCTTCCTTGTGCATCATTTTTTGTGGACCCTTTGGTAATGATGGGTCGAAGATAATAAAAGAGGAAGACAAGTTAAAAGGGAATAAGAATTTCAAACAATAAATGAATAAATAAGAAAAGGAGAAAAGATAAAGAAAAGGCAAAGGAAAATCCTCCAAGAGGGGATTTCGTGCCTTTAGGGTTCCTTGAGGTCCAAGGAGTCCAAGATACCAAGATAATGGTATAAGAAAGAGGAAATACCAATTAAATTGGTTTTAATCAATGATAACTTGCTTATGAAGGAAATACCCTTTTCCTTTGGAATTTGGGTTTCAAATTTAATACACGAGTAGATAATGCCAAGCCAAAGTTTCCTTTAAAATTTGAAAGAAAAAGGTTAAACTAGGAGAGAGATATGGTTTTTACAAGTTTCCTTTGAATTGAATTAATAATTACACAATTTCCTTGTTTTAAAAGAAAAAGGAAACCGGGGAACGATGACAACCATCGGATCCCCACGTGGTCCAGGGGACCACAGATCCATCGATGGCTGTGCATCGTCTAGCCCGAGTTATAGAAGGAAAGGGAGAGGGGAAAGGATCTTATTTTCTCGCATTTGATGCAATAACCTGAGGTGTGGACAAGTCCATCACCTTCAGGAGTCTTTTCCGAAGATTCTCGACCTAATTTATGGGTAGTTTTGTGGAGTATTGGATAAGTCCCCAATTCCTCAGACACCTACAAGGAGTCCTATATAAGGGGAAGGGTTTAGGCTTCACGAGGGATTGCGTGAACCTTGCCCTCGAGTGCAGAGCAGTGCGGCGAGTACTCCCGTGCCCCCAGTTTGACCTATTGCCTGTTCTCCCCCCTCATCTTCCAGTCAGCCTCGCCGGAGCTCTGGCGATCTGTTGGGGGTGGAGGCACGACGCAAGCGTGCAATTGAGGAACCAGCTGAGTTCAGATGATGGCGGAGAAGCTTCCTGGCCTCCTAGTTTGCTCGTTGGTGGAAGGGATCTCGGAGTCAATCACCAGGTTGACCACAGGCTCGATGCTTGCTTTGGCGTGAGGAAGAAGAAGACTGCGTGGTTGATTACCAGATTGCCCCTCCGCATCCTTTGTTAAGGTATTGCCCATATCGTCTTTTCTTTAGTTTAATAGCAAGTAAAGCGCACGAATCGTGGGCCATTGGATTTTGCGTGGTCCAGTGGACCACGGATCGGACGGCCGACAGTTTTCTAAAAATAACAGATAATCCAAGATAATGTTTATCCTTGCCAAATTCGTAGAAATTGCTAGGAAGCTCCGATGAATAAACTCAATATATGGAAATTTATCAAAAAAAATGAGGAACGTGATAAAAATAGTTTGAGAACCTGATTTCATTCCTAATTGCAAAAGTTTGTTAAGTTGATGAAAAATGCATTAAAATTAGGTTAGAAGCCCTAATTGAGATTAATGATTGAATCTTTGAGGCATAATAGGTCAATTCGAGTAGTATTAACCTGTTGAATGATAATGATAGACTTGAACCTGATTTAGATGAATAATTACATGTTTTAGGGTTATGAACCAAGAATATAAGATAATGAATCTAGAAACCCTAATTTAGGATAAAAGAAGAGAAAATCAGGCTTAATTTGAAATATGAATTGATGTTAACATGTTTAGAGTAAAATAAAGGATAAACTCATAAAAAGATGTTAATATGGTTGTTTTAGGGTTTCCTTTGTCCACATGTTATGGTTTAATGAACTAAAACCCTAATTTAAGGAAAGTTGGGTTTTAGTGGAGGAAATCCGAAATTATTAGTTTGTCACAGAGGATTAATATCCTTAAACCTAAATGCATGTTAAAGAACCCTTAATGATGATGATGAATGGATTCATTAGGGTTTTCAAATAAAAGAGAATGTTTTAGGGTTTTTATCTAAAAGGGGAGCATAATTAGGTAAAGTATCCAAAGAATCCCTAAGAAACCCTAGGGCAATTCTCATGCCTTTGGAAAGAAATTTAGAATGTAAAAATGACAATAGGCAATTTACATGTTCCAGGGTTTAGGGTTGCTTGCTTTAAGTGTTTTCTTGAAGACCTTGATTGATCTTTGGATTCTTTGCTGAAGGACAGGTATGTGGTTATGCTTATGGATAAACTGCTTTAGTTTCCCGGTGACTCCCGAAGTTTTATCGATTGCTTGGAATAATTGCTTGATTGCCTTTTATTTCATGCAATTATAAAGTGACTATGACTGTCACCATAATTATGTGTACATGACTAGCTCAGATCCTGGTCCTCCTATGTGGCTTTGCTGATAATAAGGATGACCTAGTAAATCATGTACCTGTTAGGTAGGACCATCAGGTTATCAGGAGTCAGTGATTGGGCTATCTATGGGTAGTGCCATGAGACTCTTTAGCATATTATGAGTTAGGGATTGGGATACCTATGGGTAGTGCCATGCGACTCTGCAACCCTAGGTATTGTTCTACCTGTTAGGTAGGATCATGGGGGTTAATTGGGATCTACCATATGAGAGGTAGTATCCAGGTCCACTGTAGGGACAGCTCAGAGGCTAGGGTATGTATGGATTGAGTAGTCATGTTTAAAATGTAAAGTTTGCTTACTAAACCATAATTGCTGGCAATATGTTGTTACAGTTCACTGCACGATTATTGTTTCCCCCACATACCAGTATAATTCATTATATTGACCGCCATTTTGTTTGTCGGCATTTTAGGTACAACATTGAAAAGGACAAATAGTAAAGTGATACATTGTGAATATATGAATTAAAGTACAAGGAGGATTAGTTAGAATAGACTATTGTTGTGGATAGAAGTTTAGAAATACAAGATTTTAAAAAGGTATGATAAGTTTTATTTTATTCCAGCTTTTCAGTATAGTTTTGGTAGAATTTAGTAATTATTATTGATTATTTGTCGAACCATTGATCTGAAAAATTGGGATAATGGATCTGACCTTTTGGTCTCCCTTAATTGGGGGTTACCGGGAGGCGGGGTCATTACATTTGGTATCAGAGCATTGGTTCTTCATTTAATCCTTAATAATTATCAAATTTTACAAACTCTGTAGAACCGAGGGAGTTATTAGAGGATTTTCCAAAGACTGAGGTGTCTATAAAAGGATCACGGTCTGGGGGATGGCAATATTTTCCTCTTCCCGCTAGTCGGTCATGAGGACTCCCAGATGCAGTGTGACTGCCTGGCCAAAGTCTGAGGTTTTGACTCAAAATAAAATACCTTTAGGACTCTCTCATCTATTTCTTCCCTTCTCAGCCCTAATTCAATTAAGATTCTAAGGTTTAGGGTTTTTCTCTCTCTTCCTCACCCTCTTGAGTTCAGGGTAAGTATGATAAGGATTAAGGGATCCTCCATCAAATCAATGAATAACATGTAAACAAGATGTCATGGATATAAGCTTAATAGTTTAAGCATAAACTAAAGATTAGTTACATGCTTAAGTGGCATGGTGTGTTTTGTCGTGACCTCAAGAGAATTCTGAGGATAGACCTTCTTATAGGAGGATGAGGAGAGAGTTAGCCTTGGAAGAAGAGGTCTCCAGTAAGAGGTAGAGACCTGGCACATCCTTTGAGGATGATGCTAACCCTAACCCTAAGTGGTTGTTAGAAAGTAGGATATCACAGTTGACCATGCATGTATGTACGTGGGTTGACATGTATCTTGGTTTTGAGTACCCGAGAGAAGCATGAGCTAGGTGAGGTTGGTTGACCTAGTGCCTTTTGGCCACCCAACCTTGGAAGGGTCGTGCCTGTTAGGGTGAAGGATAGCTCCTTCATTGATGAGGTTAGTGATGACCATATAGAAACCCTATGGGCTTTCATGAGCATGGAAGAGCATGCACCGATGTAGGAGAGTATGTTAGTAGTGCTGGAAGTAGGTTGAAACCTAGGTCGGATGGGCATGTTGGATAGCTTATGAGATAAGAATGAAGAGCTATGGATAATCTTGAGCGAACATAAGTTTGATCATATGTTTCACCCATGTAGGTGTATGCATGTGAGCTTGATCCACCTTCTTAGAGAGAGAACCTCCAGTGGTAAGGTCAATTGTAGGGTTATCTCTAGAGAGAGAGCAAGACCCGAGAAAGAAGGTTGGGAGTTTAGACTCCGAGATCTGAGGAACCATGAGGAGTTGGGTATATTTTAACCTAGAATGGACGACCTAAGTGGATGGTGGTGGTTGCTCCTTGGAGGCTTGTAGTGTATTGGTTGCTTTTAGAGGAAACAAACCCTAGAAGAAGGACGAGGCTTTTGGTACCGATGTATAGATGTTATACGTGCCTACCTTCTAGGTATAGGAAGGAGAGTTCCTTAGACCCTGATGAGGTAAAGTATCAAGTTGTGAGGCCTCGCACCTAGTTGGTTGTCCTAGTATAGGACTCTCAGGTGTTTGGTTTGTGGTTGAAAAGCTGAGCATGTAGTTGGACATCTCTTGCATAAGAAGTGAGCCTAGGGTTCCTATACCTAAGAGGGGAAGTAGTAGTACCTGGTGCACCTGATGCTCACTATGAGGTTTGAGTTCCTATAGATTCAAGCATGTCACCCCTCATGTTTAGAGGAAAAGGAAACCCCTTGGACTAAGGTACATGTTTGATGAACCCCTCACATATAGGTTGGTGATATATGCATGTCTGATCTTGGTCTAATGTTGAGGAATGTGAAGAAGTATGACATACCAAGGAGATCTAATATGGTTTAGTAGGTGGTCTTCTTGTTAGCTACGTGCCTTAGTAGATTGATAATGCTAAACATGCTCATGTTGATGTAAACCCTAGATGTAGGGACGTTGGTGACCTTTGTTGCTATCAAGAAGATAGTTTTGTCCCATCCTGGGGAAGGACCCTTCTGTAGGGTGAGTGTAACCTTTTGTTTAGGTTCGGGGAACCTAAAGAAGTCTCATAGGAGCTTTAGGAGCTATGTGGGGAGTACATAGTATGAGAATGAACCTATAGACCCATATATGACCATCTCTAAGGGCATGTGGATGTGTTGCCATGGAGGTAAATCGTATGGGGCCTGACCGAGGTAGGTAGGCCGCCATGATCCCTATAAAAGGAAGTAAGTTTGACATCATGTGCCCAGATAGATGATGGAGTTTTGGGTTAGGTTTCAAGTTTGAAATGTACCATGTTAGAATCCTAAGTCTATTCTAAGGTCAAGTAGGAATAAGACCAATGGGAGTAGGAGTTGCCTACTTCCCTAGTTGCACAAGACCATAGGGTCGGGAGGTAACAACTATCATTGTCTGAGGACCATGGGTTAGGAGATTGATCACCTTCATGAACTCATAGGACCCAAAGGGAAAATGAGGAGGGCACTCTCTGGTTGCATAAGGGAAGAGGGATGACCCTAAAAGTACCGACACCCTACAAGCCTAGGGGAAATGACTAAGGATTGTGTGGTAACCCAAGTGTGTTTGGGACCAGTTTTCCATGGAAGTAAACTTGGTATCGAGATGTTCATGATGTGGAGACATGTGTTACATGTTTCAACTTAGATTGGAAGTGTAATGGCAATGTGGGATGCACCATCTCTACTCTTGGAACGGGAAGAACTCTGTGTTTAGACGACCGCCAAATGCTTATTTCCTCTCGTTATGGGGGTGAGAGATAGGGCAGTATGCATGCCGTACACTAAGGATAAAGTTGATACGAGTTGAAACATTGCTTTGATGTATGAGGATAAAGATATTAGTGTACCTTTGTGGAGAGTACGATGTATGGATAGGTTACAAACACCAAGAGAACTAAGGTAGTCATCTTAGAAGGACGTTCTTATCATGAGATGTATGAAATTTATGAGTTATATAAGTTTGAGTTTGATGAGCTCAGAGTTTTCTTGACTCAGTTAGACTTATATCCGAAATGAGGATGATGAGTGGTGTATATGAATGTTTATCTCTTCACTGTTACCTAGCACATAAGGATATAAGGTGATAATGGATGCTCCTAGTAGAAATACGTCTATCTTGTCTAACCTGTAGAGAGGCTAGGATAGGTGGTCAGGTAAACCCTAAGTTCGTGAGATATATAGGGCTACCCCTCTGATACAACCAGACCCATTGGTCAAGTTAGTGGTTGCTTGGTTAGCTAGCCTAGAGCTTTATGAGATGGAAGGATGGTTGTAGAACCTCAAATGCACTTCTCTGGAAAAGAAGGTGATGGAACCCTTGTATAGAGTGTTTTAGGGTTTTCTGAGGAACCAACCTAGAGGAATCATGTCATGCAAGTCGTTCATGATTTTAAGTATACCGTACACTATGGTACTACTTAGATGGAGAAAAATTGCAGTGGTACTTGGAAGAAGAATGTAGAGTTGCATGTGGCATGTTGCCATACATGCTAGAGAGTGAAGGCTGAACACCAGTAACCCAGTGAGTTGCCACGGATAATGAAGAGTCCTTGTAAGGGAATGGGAGTAGATCACCATGGATAGTGTGGTGGGTCTTCTCTGGAACAAGAGAGGTCATGATGCAATATTGGTAATGGTAGATCGCCTTTCCTAAGAGAGAAAGCAATGTCAATATGATGGAACCGGTTGAACTATACATATGAGATAGAGAGCTAGTTCAACTACACCATGATACGAGTTCGATATCTCGAGTATGACCTCAAGTTCACTTCCATGTGGTGGAAGTAGGAACATGGAGGACTCGATGCTAGTTTGAAGCTGAGTGCAACATATCACCCCTGACTGATGGATAGTCAAGAGGGTATGATCCAAACCTTAGAGGGTCTGATGAGAGCATGTGTGCTCATGCAGGGTGATTCGTGGGAGCAGTTCCTACCCCTAGCAGAGTTTGCTTGTTGTGATAACCACCATAGCCAGTATCGGGAGGTATGAAGCTCTATAAGGGAGGATGTGTCGGTCACCACTTCACTCAGATGATGTCGGTAAAAGGACCTTGCGAAGGTCGGAGAAAGACCAAAGTGGATGCAGATGATGTCGCTTTGATCAAGAAATAGTTGAGAAAGACCAAGATTGACATGAGTTGTGAGTTGATGCAGAGCAGACTGACATGCAATTCACTGTGGGTAAACATATGATATGAAGACCCGACCCCTCTGAGCTATACCTAAGGAAAGATGAGTCCCCGATACATGGGTCCATTGGAGATGGATTGGTGGAGTTGTTTATGCTTAGCCTTACCCCTCAGGATAATATGATGTATGATGTGTTCCATGTGTCCAATCTAGAGCACTATCTGAGGTACCGAGCCATGTGTTGAGCATTGAACCTATTGAACTCCAAGGGAGGCTAGCTTACCCCGAGTCACCTATGAGGGTACAAGATACCGAGGTGAGAGAGAGCTCAGGAGTAAAGAATAAAATATGATAAAGGTTCTTGGAAGCACCATGGTGAGGATGAAGCCACATGGGAGCCAATGATGGACATGGAAAAGTCTTATCCTGATTTGTTTGTATGCTTGATGGAATTTTGAGGGCAAAATTCTTATAAGAGGGGAAGGATGTTACAACCTCGATTCTTGTCTTGGTTTCAAAAAGAAATGTACTTGGTTGTAAATTGCATGATTTATGATAAATATATGGATTTCTTTTACAACTCTTCCTTGTGCATGGTTTTTCGTGGACCCTTTGGTAATGATGGGTCCAAGATAATAAAAGAGGAAGGCAAGTTAATAGGGAATAAGAATTTCAAAAAATAAATGAATAAATAATAAAAGGAGAAAAGATAAAGAAAAGGAAAAGGAAAATCCTCCAAGAGGGGATTTAGTGCCTTTAGGGTTCCTTGAGGTCCAAGGAGTGCAAGATACCAAGATAATGGCATAAGAAAGAGGAAATACCAATTAAATTAGTTTTAATAAAGGATAACTTGCTTATGAAGGAAATACCCTTTTCCTTTGGAATTTGGGTTTTGAATTTAATACACGAGTAGATAATAACAAGCCAGAGTTTCCTTTAAAATTTGAAAGAAAAAGGTTAAACGAGGAGAGAGATATGATTTTTACAAATATCCTTTGAATTGAATTAATAATTACACAATTTCCTTGTTTTAAAAGAAAAAGGAATCCGGGGAGCGATGACAGCCATCAGATCCCCGCGTGGTCCAGGGGACCACAGATCCAATGATGGTTGTAAATCATCTAGATCAAATTATAGAAGGAAAGGGAGAGGGGAAAGAATCCTATTTTCTCGCGTTTGATGTAATAACCTGAGGTGTGGACGAGTCCATCACCTTCAGGAGTCTTTTCTAAAGTTTCTCGACCCAATTTATGGGTAGTTTCATGGAGGATGGGAGAAGTCCCCAATTCCTCAGACACCTGCAAGGAGTCCTATATAAGGGGAAGGGTTTAGGCTTCATGAGGGATTGCATGAACCTTGCCCTCGAGTGCGGAGCAGTGCGACGAGTACTCCCGTGCCCTCAGTTGGACCTATTGCTTATTCTTCCCCCTCATCTTCCAGTCGGCCTCGCCGAAGCTCCGACGATCTGTTGGGGGTGGAGGCATGACGCGAGCGTGCAATTGAGGAACCAGCCGAGTTAGGATGGCGACGGTGAAGATTCCTGGCCTCCTAGTTTGCTCGCTGGTGGAAGGGATCTTGGAGTCAACCACTGGGTTGACAGCGGGCTCGCTGCTTGCTTTGGCGCGAGGAAGAAGAAGACCGCCTGGTTGATTACCAGATTTCCCCTCCACGTCCTTCATTAAGGTATTTCTCATATCATCTTTTCTTTAGTTTATTAGCAAGTGAAGCGTGTGAATCGTGGGCCATTAGATTTTGCGTGGTCCAGTGGACCACGGATCAGACGACCGATAGTTTTATAGGAATAACATATAATCCAAGATAATGTTTTTCCTTGTCAAATTCATAGAAATTTCTAGGAAGCTCCGATGAATAAACTCAATATATGGAAATTTCTCAGAAAAATACGAGGAACATGATAAAAATAGTTTGAGAACTTGATTTTGTTCCTAATTATAAAAGTATGTTAAGTTGATGAAAAGTGCATTAAAATTAGGTTAGAAACCCTAATTGAGATTAATGATTGAATCTATGAGGCATAATAGGTTAATTTGAGTAGTATTAACCTGTTGAATGATAATGATAGACTTGAACCTGATTTAGATGAATAATTACATGTTTTAGGGTTATGAACCAAGAATATAAGATAATGAATCTAGAAACCCTAATTTAGGGTAAAAGAAGAGAAAACGAGGCTTAATTCGAAATATGGATTGATGTTAACATGTTTAGAGTAAAAGAAAGGATAAACTCATAAAAGGATGTTAATATGGCTGTTTTATGGTTTCCTTTGTGCACATGTTATGATTTAATGAACTAAAACCCTAATTTAAGGAAATATGGGTTTTAATGGAGGAAATATGAAATTATTACTTTTTCATAGAGGATTAATATCCGTAAACCTAAATGCATGTTAAAGAACCCTTAATGATGATGATGAATGGATTAATTAGGGTTTTCAAATAAAAGATCATGTTTTAGGGTTTTGATCTAAAAGGGGAGCATAATGAGGTAAAGTAGACAAAGAAACCCTAATAAACCCTAGGGAAATTGTCATGCCTTTGGAAAGAAATTTAGAATGTGAAAATGACAATAGGCAATTTACATTTTCTAGGGTTTAGGGTTGCTTGCTTTGAGTGTTTTCTTGAAGACCTTGATTGATCTTTGGATTCTTTGCTCAAGGATAGGTATGTGGTTACGCTTATGGCTAAACCACTTTAGTTTCCTGGTGACTCCTGAAGTTTTATCGATTGCTTGGAATAACTTCTTGATTGCCTTTTATTTCATGCAATTATAAAGTGACTATGACTATCACCATAATTATGTGTACATGACTAGCTCAGATCCTGGTTCTCCTCTGTGGCTTTTCTAATAATAAGGATGACCTAGTACATGGTGTACCTATTAGGTAGGACCATCAGGTTATCATGAGTCAGTGATTGGTCTATCTATGGGTAGTGCCATGCGACTCTTTAGCATATTATGAGTTAGGGATTGGGCTACCTATGGGTAGTGCCATGGGACTCTGCAACCCTAGGTATTGATCTACCTGTTAGGTAGGATCATGGGGGTTAATTGGGATCTACCATATTAGAGGTAGTATCTATGTCCACTGCAGGGACAACGTAGAGGCTAGGGTATGTATGGATTGAGTAGTCATGTTTAAAATGTAAAGTTTGCTTGCTAAACCATAATTGCTTGTAATATGTTTTTATAGTTAACTGCATGATTATTGTTTCCCCCACATACCAGTATAATTTGTTATACTGACCGCCGTTTTGTTTGTCGGTGTTTTAGGTACAACATTGAAAAGGACAAACTGTAAAGTGATACATTGTGAATATATGAGTTAAAGTATACGGAGGATTAGTTAGAATAGACTACAGTTGTGGATTGAAGTCTAGAAATCCAAGATTTTAAAAAGGTACGCAAAGTTTTATTTTATTCGAGCTTTTCAGTATAGTTTTAGTAGAATTTAGTAATTATTATTGATTATCTGTCGAACTATTGATCCAGAAAATTGGGATAATGGCTCTGACCTTTTGATCTCCCTTAATTGGTGGTTACCGAGAGGCAGGGATGTTACAATTGGGATTGGGATAAGAACAATTTTGTGACAAATCATCTCCCATGTGTACTCTTTCATCCTTCAAACTATCTTCTTTCTCTCCAGATCCCCAAATTTCATACTCTATATTGTCTCCCAACTTGATCACAATGTCTCACATGAATTATCTGCATTCTCCAGAAACCATATGCTTCATCTCTACTCCTCCCGCATAGATTTTTGAATGCCTCACATCTGGGTGTAGTTTCATCCCAACATCTTCATCCAGAAGCCTAGGGGCACCTCTGGCAGTTATCCCAATGCCTCATCCATCGGATGGTACCAGAGGTGGTGCTCCTAGTGCTCCCTCCTTCAGCATGAGATATCCTCAAACATATTTTCTTCTCGGCGGCTCCAACAAGTAGTCTAGGGGCGCAACTGGAAATTATCCTAGTGCCTCAACCCACCTGAGGAAACTAGAGGTGGTGTTCCTCTGAGCACCTCTGTCTAGATACTTGAGATATCATCAGACAACTTTTCATCTCAACGGCTCCACCCAACATTTAAGAAACCACATATTACAAAATCTGTTGCCGCCATCGTCAGGTTCCAATCCAGTCTACTACACTTTCTGACATATGCCTCCATCATCTTCTCATAGAACTAATATGCTACTAGTTCGGATAATGAAATATCAGTTCATAAGATTTGAAAATATACATAGTGAATGGTGACATGCATGATTGTTCTTGAAGCATATGGACTTGGAATATACAAAGTCATTCATATATTATGATTTGACTGTGTATCATCATGTGATGAATGAACTGCAACATAAAATATACAATTGTTAACATGAGTGGATGGCATGGAACGTGTTGATGCATTTAAAAATGATATAACCAATATCCAACCATGTTTATCAAATTTAATAGCTCTAAGAATGATTATTATACCAAATTTGATGGTTATCTCATGATATAATGATGATTATAAGGAGATGCTTTTCCTCATGATTGATTCTAGTGCATTTCAAATTGTATAAGAATATGTGAAGGCAAAAGAGTAGGTGTATCAGGATGAATCTTTCTAATGATTCATAGCAAGGATGCAATTTTAGTCATGGGGTATGCCATCCATAAGCAATGAAACATGCTCTTCCATGCCCATATATTGGTGTGTGATCTTCAACTACAAAATATTTGTCTCTGGCTCACTCATGTAGGTGAAATCTTGCCAGCGTTGTTGATCCAAAGATACAAAATTTAGTGGGAATGGTAAGGTCCATAATTTTGTAGAAGAGAACAAGACTAGAGCACATAGTTCCAAAAAACATGGTCATATATACGAATAAGATCATTTTCCTCATTAAATACGGCAATAGCATGGCTACCAACTTTTCACTTTTTCATACTAAAAATTTGGGACTAGAAAAATGTCATGGAATTTTAAGTGTTATAAAAGTTTTAAAATATATATCTAAACAAAATATCTTATGACCTGATGCCAAACATGACAGTTCACCCTCATTTGATGCTCCTTGCATGTGGCAACCTTTTTAGATACTTTAAAGAGACATATTTTTAGTGATTTTTCTTTATATGACAATTAATAAACTAAAAAAATCCAGCGTTCATGCAAGTGTTATGGAATATCTCATTCAAGAAGGCTTGTCTAAACTCCCATACCCAGTTTTGCTCTCAAGGTTCTATGAGGTGCACATCTTAGTATAGGATCATAATGTCCTATTAGGAATCAATTTTTCAACTTTTGAGATAATTATATATACTTGAATTTTTTCAAATCTTACATATTTTTTGTGATTACAGTTATCTCATTAACCAATATAAATATTCTGAATTTCTTATAGGACTCATCTCAAAGTTAATTTTAATTCAGTTTTGTAAATCTTCACAACTAAAAGTTCACTTTAATAGTGACTTTCAAATCAAACAAATTAGGATTCACTTGTCAATGGATTTTTTAATATCCATTTGAACTAATTTTAATAATTCTTTTACTTGAGCTGATAGAGCACGTCTCAGTTTAGGATCATAATGTCATGCTAGGTGCAAAGTTTTCAACTTCTGAGATAATTACATACACTTGAAAGTTTTCAAATCTTACATATAATGGAAGAGATTATAAAATCTCATTAATCAATTTTAATATTCTTAATGTTTCATGAGACTCAACTCAAAATGAATTGGGATTTCACTTTGTAAATCTTCACAACTAACGTTATTTTTTTTACCACATATTTATTCAGTTTAATAGTGATTTTCGAATCACATTTTTATCAATATTGATTTTTCATCCCATCTATTTCCAATTTACGATATGCCACACTTTTCGTATCCAGCTTCAAATTTTGGATGAAATATCACATAATCAAAATTTCATTATTTTTAACAACTTTTATTTATCATATTGGCGTTGTGTACTATTACAGTGAAAATTTAAGAGTAGACAATTTTTCAATCGCCATAAGAAACTTTAAATTTTATGTTTCCAGAATTTGTTTTTAAACCAACATGAAATTTTGGTTAGATTCCATCAATAGTTAGGAGAAATATCAGGCACAAGCCTATCCCACACAAACACACACATTTATATACATACAAACATGCATCTAACCAACTGTGTTAGATCATAATTCAGTCAAAAACAAAACAAAATAGTTTGCATTTCAACAACAAGCACATGCTAATTTTAAACACATTATTTTGAGATCTGACAAAATGAAGACCCAAAATGGTCAAAATTTAATACTTGGCGTATTACATGACCAAACATCATTTTTTCCTAATCAACGATGAAAAGGAAGAACTATCTTAAGTCTTAGACTAAAGTGAATTTATCATTAGTAGGTTCATCTATAACTTCCATATCTTCTTCAATAGCCTCATATTCATCATCATTTATATCTCAAATAATAATTCCATTCACATAACTGGAAGCAACATAAAATACATTGTTGTGTTCAAAATCAATGGGCTTTGCATCAACCATTTCTTTTGTATCATTGATCTGGATAAGATGCAACTTCTTAAGGTTGATGTGGGTTTTTTAAACGTTCTTCGAATCAAAAGCACTAATTTGTCTTCACATGCAAAAACACCAAGTACTTGGTTTGAGGGAAATAGGAAATACCCAATTAGTACTAAACAATTGAAATCTTGAAATTTTAATCTAACTTGAGTGTGTGAGAATGGAACATTATAAAAAATTGGTTTAGAACATCACAGTTCAAAGAATGAAGCTCTAATGTAACTCTTAATTTTACAACACATTAAAAACATTACCTAAATTGGCTTCGTTCAGTCTTTTCCCTAGCTTTGCACTCCATTTTGATTCTTATTTCATGATGCAGTTAAGGTTGAAATGAACAATAACAACATAAACATGACAACGCATCATACTGATCCACATGTCCTCCATAACTTTCCACTAGTAATATACAATTCAAATTCATAATAGAACATTGTTATGTTTTCTTCCTTGCTATCCAATTCCTAATAGATATAATTAGTGGTAGATCCATCTACATCCACCATCATCAGCAATGAACAACACAATGACACCAGCCTCAATGATGAAAAACTTACTAAACAACACTAATGATTTCTTTAGTTGTAGGTCAGAATTCATGTCTCCAGATGGGAATTTCATTTTCCATACATTCTCACTTTTTTATTAAGGGAGTTTTCTCCACTAAGAAGAAACAACCACAAATATCAAGGGTAGTTCTTATGTTAAAACAAAGAATAATTACAAGAAGTTGGTGCTCCTATCATTTTCAAATTCCTTTCATGGGTGTGATTTCTCATGAAATCTAGCACATACTACAACTTATTGAGAAATTCAACACATCAACATGGCAATTGTAATTATTGGCCTTTTAGGAATAATCTTATAGAACACCATTAAGATCTATAGAATGAGATACTCTATTAGCCTTGACAATATGAGGATAATTGATCTCAAGTATTTGCCTTAAAGAAGCATAGTTACTTGCATTATAAAAAATATATTACATCATATTCTCAAAATTTTACTAAATAATAAATTTGTGTCCTATATTTCCAAACATTGCCATATCATGTATCCAAACGTTTGTTCAGGATTCCTAGCATGAAACTTTCTAAAACATTTTCTATCTATACTGGAGACATATAAAATACATATATACCTAACATAAAACCTAGGATCAAGTGAGTTAGGATTTGTGATCTTTGTGATACAAATTTTATTTTGAAATACATACAACTCGAGGATCTTACTTTCAAGTAACCAAAGGTTTTAGAATGTTGGTAATAGCTAAGATGCCAGTCAAGATTTTTACTGGTTGAGGTTGATGGCATTTTATTTATGTTCTTTATATACCATGTTTTCATACTTATATAATACATATATTATCATTATCAAAAAGATAGAAAACATAAATGATCAACATTGGACGCTACATGTTGATGAGGTACTATAAACTCCTTAGTTTTAATTTAGATTTGGGTGAAACTATCAACAAAGAAGATTATAGATGGTTATATATTGTGATATATATTCTAGAGGAATAGTTTTATTCTATTCTAAATTATTGCAAATATCAGAAGAAGAAAACATATTGACCCACATGATCATTTTATTCATGTGTACCATTTCATGAATGATCCTACTTTGAATCAATTTGTTACTCATCCCATATTTTTTCTACCTTATATAAATTACATGTGAACCTTCTATGCCATATGTTTGAACAGAAAAGTGCAAATTTTTGGAGATCCCTTCTTCATTGACATACACAACGAAGAAATACTAGCAAATGTGAAGATGCAGATCCAAAACAATTTGTAGGTTCCTAATAAGAAATTTGCAAAGGCACATGATTCATAATAGCACATAGGGGTGGTTGTTTGATAGTTTGTGGTCTTTGAACTATTAAATAATTCTTTGATTTTTTTATGCTAACTTGTGATATGCTTCTATTTTACTATGTATCTGTTGTTTTCTATATTTGTGTACCTTATACATGTAGCCAACTCACATAGGGAGACAATTTTATAAAAATAATTAATGGGATAATGAATGGACCAATCTCATATTTGGTTCTTCTGAATTGTGAGAAACTGTTTGATTACTTTTCTATGAAAAGGTGATATGTAAACCTTTTCTTCATGTTGATGAAATTTTATTGCCACCAATATAGTGTTTGCATGAGCGAGAATCAAACTCTTAGTTATTAATGAAAGGATAAATGTTCATCTAGCGGATCAAAATGCACCCTTCTATTAAAGCCTTAGATATACATTTGAGGATTGGAATCTTAGGATTACATTAACATTAGAGAACTATCTGTAAACATGAATAAACGGGCATATCCAGTTCAAAAATGAATTATAGTAGATGATTGAATCTTTTGTAGTTTGGATTGTGAACCCTTGGCATCATATATATTTTCTGGCATCTTAGTTGGCCTATGCCTCTATATAATATAGCAATTGTTACAGAAGGTGTTATGTAACTCTATGTTATTAAAGATACCTATATGTCATGGAGTTTGAGGTCCATGACCAGTTATGTTTTTGTATTATCTAAGATTATAGTTAGCATGCACTATAAATATTTTTCTAACTTTTCGTTACCCATTGTGTTATGCCTTCTACTCAGTGAAAGCTTGCTTTTGTCTCACATGGTCGACCTGACTACCTACATGACTCGGGTAAACTATCTACTCACTTTCAAGTATAATTTCTTTGGTCATAGTATTTTTTCTTGTGATAGGAGAAGCTCTAATATTTAAATTTACATATTTATATAAAAGATATTTATGGAGCATGAGAATAATATATTGGCTTGGAACATTGAAACATGACATCTAAGAGAACTTATGAAGCATTGGTGTGTCCAAGTGCACTACAACTCTCCTAAAAATTTGTTACTAACAATTCTGGTTGTTTGTTCCATTACCTCAATATGTTTTGCATCACACATCCACATATTATTATATTAACTTTTTCAGAACAATCAAAATAATACATTCATGAAATCAATTAAAATTTACAACTAGAAAGGAAACCTTCCTTTGATTTTCTTGATCCTTTAAAGCCAACCTCCCACATGTGATGGTAGGGGTCCCAGATTGCAGATAACATGAAGAGATAATTACATTTCATGATAGTTGCCCCCCCATTAATGCATTCTGCTTAGTATATCCCCCCAAGAACCCATCTTGGGATGATTAATTACTTGATTGCTTATGGTTTTTCTCTGGGGCTTGGTTTTTTCTTCATCATATAGGATCATGTGGGTTCAACCATCATTTATTTATTATAATGGTAGTGATGTTTATGGATTGGAGGATGTATACATGCTATTATCAAATGGCTCTTGACACATCTACCTATTTGTCCAGTTTATGTCCATATATTTGGTGTTGGACGTATTTTCTTGTTGTCGTGTGTTGAGTGAGGATAAGATTGGTAGTCCATTTGTATTACTGCACATTTCTTTTCTTCCTTAAGTTTCAAATTCAAGAGCTTTATTTTGTTGTTTTTCTAAAACAACACCTGGTGAAACTCAAAACTTAGACTTTGATTCCTAATCTTGTCACCATGACACCTTGTCAAGTATAACTCTTTGATTTCTATCATGTAAAGCCAGAAGATCATGCTTTCTCTATATTTGTAGTGTAGATAGAATTGACATATTGACAACATGCATATATTTTTGCCTTGCACAACTCCAACAACTCGATTGAGTTTGGACCATATATAAAGCATTTATGGTGGATAAAACTGAAAGAAAATGAGAACTGTAACATGCCCTTCTACATGAATTTTGATGAATGGCACCGAAGATGATGTGATTGTCTCAGGATTCTCAAAAGGTAACTCATGTACAACACAAACACTTTCTAAGTAGTAGAAAGAGGGGATAAGGAAGTGTAAATGATGTCATGGAAATGACACAGTTCGAAGAAAATCAAATTTTCTCTAGGGATCTTTGATTCATGTCTTCGTGAATCTTAATGAACTGAAGATGCCACAATAGTCACTTATTGAATGATCAATGCACATAATGTGATAGTGGAAAGGGTGCATGAAAATATTAGATGACATGGTGTCATTGTAGGTCTTACTTTTCTAAGGTTTTTGTCAAGAAATGATAAAATAGGTGTCAAGGGGACTAATTGAGAAGGGATCGTCCCAGTCTCAAACAAGCAACTTTTTATTGAACTATTAATACAGGAACCATGCTAGAATACATATTTAGAAAATCTATGAGATTTTGGTACATGTGCTCATCTTTGTGCACCTATTTTTTCCTTACCATATTTCTTATCTTACTACATATGTCCTACCCATTGTTTTATATTATATTATTTCATTTCTTTGAAAAAATGTGAATTACTCAGGGAACACAATTCATGATGTCTCCCGTCACATGAAATTTGGGGTGAAACATGTTATCTAGGCTTCTTTTAGATATTCATACATTGTAAAACAATCCACTTAGGTAGTTGTGTTAAGTATTGAATTAGTATCACTCACTATCTTAAGAAAATTTGTTGCCTAAAGTACAATCGAGTGTATTTCTCCTTGATTTTAGGCACTGTAAACGTGATCCTGATGAATGCATATTCATCATGATTTTCTGTCACCTTTTTGGACCAATTCGATTCAATACTTTCGATTTCATCTCCTAAATCTCACAAAATACAAGAATTCTTAACTAATTCAATTATTAAGATTATTAACTAGGTTTATATCGATTTTGTGCAGGTCTTGATGAGGTTCAACCATCATATGGAATTCACTCAAGATCCTCTCAACCTTGGTCTTGACCAATCAATCTTGACCAAATGGTTTTTCCTATTTGGTCTTGATCAATCGTTCTGTACCAAACGGTTTTCCCTAGCAGTCTACCCATTCGGTTTTGACCTCTCGATCTTAGCTATTCACTCACACGTTCCCCAAGACTCTTTGGACCCAAGACCGTTTGGACAACGAAGACCGTTTGGAGCCAAGACCGTTTGGACCCAAGTCCGTTCGGTTTCAAGACCGATTGGATCCCATCGGCCTTCAAAACCATTAGCATCTGCAAACCATTTGGACACTAAAGACCGTTTGGAGGCCATCAGTCTTGAAGACCGTTTGGCGGCACACGATTGCGAAACCAATTGAAGACCGTCGATCCGTGAGACAGGTTGGGTGCAAGACCGTTTGGGTGCACGACGAAACCATTGAAGTGAAGACCATTTGGACACTCAAGCAAAGAGCGTTTGGAGGCCATCGGTCCTCAAGACCGTTTGGAGACAGAGACTGTTCGGTCTCAAGACCGATAGGCCAGTCACTCGCAAGACCATTTGGGCGCCAAGACTGTTTGATCAATGAGACCGTGCAAGCCCAAACGGTCTTCAAGACCGTTTGGTGAATGAATACTTTGAAGACCATTTGAACAACGATCGGTTTCTGAAGATCATATGGTCATACATATGCAGACCGTTTGGACACGTATGCTCCAAGACCATGTGGACAATCAAGACCGTTTGGATGTCAAACGGTCTCCAAGACCGTTTGCTCCCAAATCGTTTGAGAAAACCATTTGCTCCAAACCGTTTGAAGAGAACTCACAACAAAAATGTGAGGACCCCATCCAAGCCTATAAATAGGACCACAAGGGTCCTCATTTGGGCATCGATCCAGGGACGCCGACAGGCTGCCTAAGTGCAAGGTTCGATCAAGCTTCATCCTCCACACCGTTGACCTCCTTCCACGCCATTATCACGCCTCCCACACCTCCTCCTACTGCGAGCAAGGAGGCCGAGAAGAGAAAGAAGGTGGAGAAGAAGGTCTGCCCATCCCGCCTTGGTGGTTCTTCCTCCTCATCCAGATCTGCCCTGACATGATGTGGAAGACCGCATCATCTTCACCGAGCTGTGACTACCTTCTACATCATGCTCATGGTGGAACCTTCCATCTCACTTGTTCTTCTTGTTTCTTGCATCATGAGCGAGTAGTCACTTTTTGCTAGGGTGCGGGGACTAGCTCCGCTGCCCATGCTTTCATGTCATTTCATTTAACATTCCAAGACAATGTATATAACTTCCCATTTCGTTGTTAATTGATAGTGCTTGTAGCTTGATTACCTGCTTGCTTTCATCTTGTTCTTCCCTATGTTAAGAGAACTTATGTATGTAGGGTGGAATGTCGATTAATGAGGTAGACTCTCAAACTAGAAATAGAATGAGATTCCTTGAGGTTGTAAGTGTATGATCCGTGAGGGGATGAGCCATTTAGCCTACGGTGATGCTTTTGTGGCCTAATCATCCCTTAGGGAGGGCCACAACCTTAGTTGGATTTTGTATCTTCTTTGTTAATCGTCGATGTTTGCTTGTAGATTATCACCTACTCGCTTGTTGATTAGTGCAGTTGACTCCCTGACTAGAAATAGAATGGGATTCCTTGTGGTCGTAAGTGTATGATCCGTGAGGGGACAAGCCATCTAGCCTGTAGTGACGCTTCTGTGGTCTAAACATCCCTTAGGAAGGACTCAGAATTTGATGTGGAATATTATCGCACTACAAACTCACTCGGTCTTAACTATTATTTGCTTTGTAATATTTAAAATGATGATTAATGAAATATTAACTAATATTATAGCTAGGAAGGAGGACGACGGTGTGGAGGATGAAGCTTGATCGAACCTTGCACTTAGGCAGCCTATCATCCTTGCATATGTAGTTCGTTCGATGTTTGCTTGTAGATTAATCACCTACTCGCTTGTTGATTAGCGTGGTTGACTCCCTAACTAGAAATAGAATGGGATTCCTTATGGTCGTAAGTGTATGATCCGTGAGGGGATGATCCATCTAGCCCCCGGTGACACTTCTGTGGTCTAAACCTCCCTTAGGGAGGACCACAGCATCAGTTGGATGTTATATCTTCGGAACCGTAAGTGCATGATCCGGATGGTGACGAGAAATTTGATGCCTAAGGGGATGCTTACGCTGGCCTAAACATCCCTTAGGGAGGGTTCACAGCAATTCCATTTGGATAGTTAGATTCTTGCATGGATGTTTGATGTTTGATGTTTGGATGTGTTTGCATGTGTAGTGGTGGAAAAACTCGGTACCATCCCAGCGATTCCATATCATTTATCTAGAACAAACTTTAATTCTTCTCTTTTACTTTCTTACATTTAGTTTAATCAAACACAAACCAATCAATCATTCTAAATATTAGTCTTACTTGATCTAGATTCGACTGACAAAGATTCTTAAAAATGTTGTGCTTTGGGATTCGATCCTTAACTATACTGCGATAAGACCCATCCGCTTGCGGGTGGTATTATTGCATGAGGTTTTGGTAAAAGCTTGGGGATTTCAACCCCGAGTGAGTTTGTAGTGTGACGTGGTATATTATCGCACTAACAAATTCATTCGGGGTTGAGATCCCTGAGCTTTTACCAAAACCTTATGCAATAATACCACCCGCAAGCGGACGGGTCTTATCGCAGTATAATTGAGGATCGAATCCCAAGAGACAACGTTTTTAATAATCTTAGTCAGTTGAATCTAGTTCAGGTAAGACTAATATTTAAAACGATCGGTTGTTTTGAGGTTAATTAAACTAAGTGCAGGAAAATAAAGGGCAGGATTAAAGTTGATCTAGATTAATGATATGGAATCGCTGGGATGGTATCGAGTTTTACCACCACTACACATGCAAACACATTCAAACATCAAACATCCAGACAAGATATAACTATCCAAATAGAGTTGTTGCAAAACCCCCCATACGGGCGTTAGGTTTTGCGTAAGCATCACCTTAGGCATCAAATATCTCGTCACCATCCATATCACATACTTACGGCTCCGAAGATACAAAATCCAACTAAGGTTGTGGTCCTCCCTAAGGGATGTTTAGACCACAGAAGTGTCACCGTAGGATATATGGCTCACCCCCTCGCGGATCACTCACTTACGACCTCAAGGAATCCCATCAGAAGTTCTTGTCAAGGAGTCAACCGCGCTAATCGACAAGCAAGTAGGTGGTTAATCTACAAGCAAACATCGACGATTAAAAAAGAAGATACAACATCCAACTAAGGCTGTGGCCCTCCCTAAGGGATGTTTAGGCCACAGAAGCATCACCGTAGGTTAGATGGCTCGTCCCCTTACGGTTCATACACTTACGACCTCAAGGAATCTCATTCTATTTCTAGTTTGAGAGTCAACCTCATTAAATGACATTCTACCCTACATATAAAAGTTCTCACAACATAGGGAAAAACAAGATGAAAGCTTGCATGTAAACAACTACAAACATACTCGATTAACCATGAAATGAAAAGTTATATACATTTCCATGGAATGCTTAACAAGAGAAAATGCTTGCATGGGCAGCGGGGCTAGTCCCCGCACCCCAGTGAAAAGGAACTACTCGCTCATGATGCGAGAAACAAGAAGAATAACAAAGAGAGAGGATTCCTCCATGAGCATGATGCAGAAGGAAGTCACAACCTGGTGAAGATGATGCGGTCTTCTAAGTCATGTTGGAGCAGATCTGGATGAATAACGAGGGATGCCAACACAGACTAGGCAGTCTTTCTCACTCCTCCTTCCTTCTCTTCTCAGTTTCCTTGACTGCAGCTCGAGCAATAGGTGGAATGACAATAGCGTGATTGGAACTGGATCTGACCTATGTATAGGCATCTTATTGGCGTCCCGGAACCGATACCCAAATGAGGACTCTGCTGGTCCTATTTATAGGCTCGGGTTTGGTTCTCACATTTTTGGACGGTCTGGTCCAAATGGTTTTGTATTAATACTGACCAAACGGCCCTGTGTTTTTATCTCCAAACGGTCTTGGTTATGTGACCATACGGTCTTGGAGGCTATTGGCTCTAAATGGTCTAACAACCAGTTTGGTGTTATCATCCAAATGGTTTGGAGTGTTGTGCTCCAAACGGTCTTCATCAACATCTAAACGGTTTTGGGAGCAGATCGTCCAAACGGTTTGGGATACTACGATATCCAAACGGTCTTGGGATACTGCTCTATCGGTCTTGGTATCCTTTGATCAATTGGTTTGGCATGATCCTTCTCATCCAAACGTAATAGGATCTGTCATCTTTCACAGCTGAACACCAACCGGTCTTCAGATCGATATATCACGATCTTGCTTCCCTTCTCCAATCGATCTTGAGCCAACGACCAAACGGTCTCGAGAACCCGGCGCCATCATGCGGTCTTGTAGATCTGTGCAAACGGTCTTCACAAACCCTGACGTCCTCCTCTTCCAACCGGTCTTAGAGACCGATCACAGCCTAACGGTTTTGAGACCATGTGCTGACTCCAAACAGTCCTGCGAGATTGTTCGGGCTGGCATGGTTGAGGCGTAGAATAGTAGGTGAAGGCGGTGGCAATGGGCTATGTAGTTGGAGGCAGGCGAGGAGGTGTCGACGCTGCTTCTGGATGTGGCAGAGGTGCAGGAGGATCTAGCAGCAGGGGCGAGGTTGCAAGCAGGTGGTGATCTCGGTGGCTGGTGATAGGGTGCTACGGAGCTAGGGTTTGTAGAGGGGGGTGGAAAGAAGAAGAAGACAAGGTCGTCAGTGGTGGTTGTAGGCGTTGGTGATGAGGATGACGTCGGGGTTCATGGAGGTAGGGTTCCTGTCACTGAAGATGACGGAAGAAGAAGACAATAGCGGCAACCGGTCCAGGTTTGACGCTGCCATACGATCTTGGGATGAGGCTGTCCAAACGGTCTTGGGGTTTCCTACTGGCCAACCAGTCTTGAAGACCATTTGTCTCCATACGGTCTTGGAGACCGGTTGGAGGGCAGAGGCTAGATCGTTTGGGTGTAACCGATGAGCCAAGACCGTTAGGGTCAATACTGATGGGTCAAGATTGTTAGGGTCGAGACTGTTATGGTCAATTGGCGATTGTGGTAATGAAGGTGGTTGAGTCTGGAGGGGGTAGAAGGATGATGTTAGTGAAGATAAGGGTGAAGAGGATCATGGGGTGGTGATGGTTGGATTGAAGGTGAATTAGGGTTAAAAGGAGGTGGGTGACATTAGATGGTTGAAATTCATCATGACCTGCATAATGTTGACATAATACTTAGTTAATACTTTGATAATTGAACCAATTATGCAATTTTGCACATTTTTATATATAGTAGATGAAATTGGGTGTATTGAAACGAATTGAGCCCAAGATGGTGATAGAAATTCATGATGAATATGCATTCATCAAAACACCCCGAACTTAAACGTTGCTCGTCCTCGAGTAACACAAAATCTGAAACAGTTGCCAAATGGATACTTTCAGTTTGTGTGATTGCCTCATCTTCACATCACGATTGTTTTCTTTCTTCTCAGTGTGACTTAGTATCTCAACCTCCTGAGACCACTAAACGAATCTTACCATATCTTCATTCCTGAGTTCTCTTTCCAATATCACTTCCTCCTCACTTTTTCCAACAACGAGCATGTCAAAGAGTTTTGTAAGAGTCTAGAGATATCTGCAGAACAACAAGTATGCACCTGATCTGACACTGGTGTTTTTCAGGATAGTGGAGGCATTCATTGTGCCTTTAGGTAGAAGAGGGAGTGAAGGGTGGTATGGAAGGAAGAAATAAATCTCTCCTCTATTCGACTCGAGATTTTTATTAAATGATTTGCAATTTCATTTATTGCATTTTTTGTACGAATCTCTCCTCTATTCGACTCGAGATTGCATTTATTTGTGTGCGCTTTGGCATCTTTTCTTGGTGGTACGCCCCTATTAGTTTGCGAGGGGTATGGAAGAATCAGATATAGAGGGAAGTGGCGTGCTACCCCAAACTTAGGGTTTGACATTATTTTGGCTATTTTTGTTTCTTTTTGATGGATGGAGGGGTACAAAGATGATGGAAGAAGTGTATAAGAGAGTTCAGATCAGAATGCAACTTGATTTACAATTCCGTGCACCGGGTCGTTCTCTTTCTCGTACTCTGCTCAAATAATGACTTGATGAGGATTCAGTGGAGATTCCATGTTATTGTTCCACTAGTCAGTTAGGAAGCACGACGTGTTTGATCCTTATCAGTTCAATATACACTTGTCATTTTTGCATAAGTATCATGGTGTTAGGAATCATAAGCTTCACAAGATGATTTCAAGCAAAAGGCTTGTTTCAAAAAGTGGTCCTTTTGAGGATCTGCTTTGAATAAGGAGGGTGTAATGATTCAAAATGCATAGCGGGCTAGGTAATGACTTTCAATGAAGTAGGAAGTGTCAAAATTTCATCAAGCATCTGTTCAAATTCTTTGAAAAGCTTTTAAACTTTTTTGTTTTTTTTTGAAAATTTTGATAAAAAATGCAACGATGAAATCTTAAGTCTAGAATAGATGGGTGTAGGTGGAAAGTAGAGTACGTACCACCCACCCTCCACCCCGAACTTTGAATTTTGCTCGTCTCGAGCAAACTCTAAATCTGAGATGGAGGGGAAAATTCATGCCGGTTGAACCCCCAGATGTGGTTACGTTCATATCAGCATGCGCCCTCCACCTAAAAATATCAAAAATGAAGACTAGTCAGAACTAAAGATAGCATCTTGTGATGCGATTTTTATTTGGTGCAAAATAAAGTAAAAACAAAAATTAAGAAAAATTTCTAATTCAAAATTAAAACTAAATATGAATTTATTGATCGGGTTGCCTCCCGATAAGCGCCTTTGTTTTACGTCGATGGCTCGACTTGATTCCTTCAACTTTTATGGTGGATATGTTGGATTGGTGAGATCTAGCATTGCTTTAGAGCCCGTGTAAGTAGAGGTGAAATATCTCTTCAATCGTTGAAAATTTTCCACAAATTCGCCTGACTTTTCACTCCATAAAGAGAAAGCACCATGTGGGTGGATGCTCTTGACAATGTAAGGACCAAAACAGTGAGAACAGAGTTTTCCTGGGGACAACCTCAGTCTAGAGTTGAACATAATGACTTGGCCTATGACTTGAATGTCCTTTCTTTTCAGATGACCACCGTGCCAAAGTTTTGTGCGTTCTTTATAGATTTGTGCATTCTCATAAGCTGTTATCTAGAGTTCTTCCAGCTCCTGGAGTTGCAGAATCCTGGCTTGGCCTGCTTTCTTCATGTCAAAATTTAGTTGTTTTATTGCCCACCATGCCTTGTGTTTGAGTTCAACAGGCAGGTGGCATGACTTTCCATATATTAAACGAAATGGTGTAGTTCCAAGGGGAATCTTAAAAGCGGTTTGGTAGGCCCACAATGCGTCATTGATTTTCACTGACCACTCTTTTCAATTGCGGCCCATTGTCTTTTCCAAAATACCCTTGAGTTGCCGGTTAGAAACCTCTACCTGTCCACCTGTTTGTGGATGGTAGGGTGAGGCTACCTTGTGAGTTACACCATATTTCCTCAGCAATGCTTCAAAGCTTCTTTCAAGAAAATGAGAACCTCTATCAGATATCACAGTTCGTGGGACTCTGAAACGGGGGAAAATAATATCTTTGAGCATCTTGATGATAGGTTTGGAATCATTAGTGATGGTTGGTATAGCTTCAACCCATTTTGAGATGTAGTCCACCGCCACTAGGATGTAGGAAAATCCATGAGAAGATGGGAAAGGACCCTTGTAGTCCACCCCCCAAACATCAAATATTTTGACTTCTTGCCACAACTTCAGTGGCATCTCATCTCTCTTTGTTATGTTACCTATTATTTGACATCTATCACATGATAAAACAAAGTTATAGGAGTCTTTGGATACGGTTGGCCAAAAGAAACCACATTGCAAAACTTTTATAGCAGTTTTCCTAGAACTCATGTGGCCTCCAACCGGGCCTGAGTGGCATTGTTCTAAAATGAGTTTGGCTTATCCTTCAGTGATACAATGTCTGTAAAGACCATCTGCACAGAGCTTGAAAAGGTACAGCTCATCCTAGTAGTACCGTTTCACATCATGCATAAACTTCTTCAGTGCATTTCTGGTGCATTCAAGATGGATAACCCCAGCAGCAAGGTAGTTCACATAATCCAAGTACCACAGTGTGGCTTCTGAGACCTTCATTAGTTGGTCATCTAGAAGAGAATCATTAATCGGAATCTTCTCGATATCCAGAGTGTGGATGCGACTGAGGTGGTCTGCTACAACATTATCTGTACCCTTTTATCTCTTATCTCTACATCAAATTCTTGCAAGAGGAGAATCCATCTAATTAGTCTAAGTTTTGCATCTTTCTTTTCCAGAAGGTAACGAATAGAAGCATGATCCGTGTAGACAATGACTTTTGAACCAATTAGGTATGATCTGAATTTGTCAAAGGCATACACTACTGCAAGAAGTTCTTTCTCGGTAGTTGCATAATTCCTCTGAGCATCATTGAGGGTTTTCGATGCATAGTAGATCACATAATGTTTCTTTTCTATACATTGGCCCAGAACATCACCCACAACATAATCACTGACATCACACATAATTTCAAATGGGTGATCCCAATCGAGAGCTCTAATGATGGGTGTTGTTGTAAGAGCAAGCTTTAGGTTGTTGAAACTTTTGACACATTCTCTGTCAAAATTGAACTCAACATCCTTTAGTAAAAAATTTGTCATCGGCTTGGTTATCTTGGAGAAATATTTTATAAACCTTTTGTAAAAACCTGCATGACCCAGGAATGCATGAACTTCCTGCATGACCCAGGAATGCACGAACTTCTCTTATATTCATTGGAATAGCGAGTTTGGAAATCACTTCTATTTTTTCTCTGTCAACTTTAATTCCTCTACTGCTAACTCTATGTCCAAGGACAATGCCTTCATTTACCATAAAGTGACACTTCTCCCAATTTAATACAAGATGTGCTTCTTTACATTGTTTAAGGACAAGGGAGAGGTGCTTTAGGCACGAGTCATATGAATCTCCATACACAGAAAAATCATCCATAAAAACTTCCATAATGGTTTCAGTGAGACCAGTGAATATAGCTGCCATGCAACGTTGGAAAGTTGTAGGCGCATTGCAGAGTCCGAACGACATTCTTCTAAATGTGTATGTTCCAAACGGGAAAGTAAAAGTAGTTTTCTCTTGGTCATCTCGATGTATGGGTATTTGATAGAATCCGGAGTAACCATCGAGATAACAGAAATATTCTTGGTGAGCCAATCTTTCTAAGACTTGATCAAGAAAAGGCATTGGGAAGTGGTCCTTTTGAGTCACCTTATTTAACTTTCGGTAATCAATACACATCCTCCACCCTGTGACTGTTCGAGTGGGGATGAGTTCATCATTTTCATTTCGTATCACAGTAGTTCCACCTTTCTTTGGGACAACATGCACCGGACTGACCCATGGCTAATCGAAGATTGGGTAGATGATTCCAGAAGTGAGTAATTTAACAACTTCAAGGCGGACGACTTCTTTCATATTTGGATTAAGTTTCCTTTTGTGTTCTACGGTCATCTTGTGATCTTCCATCATGGGGATTCTATGCATGCAAAGCGCTTGACTGACCCCGTTAAGGTCACTCATCTTGTAGCCAATGGCTTTTCTTCTTTCTTTTAATTCCGTCAAGAGTTTGTCTTCTTGTTCTATCATTAGATCTGAATTAATGATAACTGGACAAACTTTGAGGTCATCTAGAAATGCGTATTTCAATCCTTCGGGTAGGGGCTTCATTTTAGGAGCTTGTGGCTTTTCACATGGTTCTTCAGTAACTTCCAAAACTTTGAGTTCTTTAAAAGTAGCTTCAACATCTTTTTTTACAAAGTCGAGAGATTCGATGCAATCCTTTACTTGTTCGTCAGTATGCTCATCAACTGATGGGTTCGTCAGAGCAACTTCTAAAGGATCGTTCGATTCATGATTCTCTTGAGTTAGAAGTGACATCTGCTCTATGCAATTGATAAGATATACTTCTTTGTGCATGCTTGGTCTTCACATACTTTCAAAAACTTTGAATTCGAGAGTTTCTTTACCAAGTCTAAGAAGCAAGGTTCTTGATTCAACATCAATCAGGACTCTTACAGTGGCGAGGAACGAACATCCAAAAATGAGAGGGTATCTGACGTCTTCTTTTGTGTCCATGATGACAAAGTCACACGGAACATAGGAATCTTTTCCTACCTTGACATGTACATCCTCAATAATTCTTAACGGACGTTTGACTGAATTGTCTGTGAGTTATATAGTCATGCCAGTTGGGAGAAGTTTAGCAAACCCTAGCCTTTTGCAAAGGCTGAGTGGCATGATGGAGATGCTAGCACCAAGATCTTCCAACCCTTTCTTACATGAAGAATCACTGATATGGCAAGAAATCCCAAAGGATCCTGGATCTTTCTGCTTCTTTGGCATCTTACTCTGGATGATATCTAAAGTGGTTCTAGCTAACTTGACTGTCTCATATTCTTCAATTATATATTTCCTGGTGATGAGTGACTTTAAGTACTTTGTCCAGGTTGGTATCTCAGCCAGCACATCCAAAAAGGGTATATCAACATGAAGTTTCTTCATAGCTTCTTTAAACTTATTGAACCAAGTATCAAGCTTGGTTTGCCTTAAATGAGCAGGGAAAGGTATAAGAGGCTTGTATATAGGGATATCAGGTTCTGGTGTTTTAGTTTCTTCATCAATAGGTTTCTCAGGACCTTCCTTGTCTATCTTATCAGTAGTTACTGACTGTTTTGGTTGAGACTCAGGTGTTGTTGAGTCTTGGACAATCACAGGTTCATACTAATCTGTAATAACCACATGTGTCTTGACAGGAGGATCCTAATAGTCTTTTCCTGACCTGGTGGTGACTGCTTTCAATTGTTCGGGTTGCTTAGGATTGTTCTCGGGTTGGCCAACAAAGGCTCCAGTAGGTGGCTTCATGCTAGCTACAAGTTGAGCTAGTTGAGACTCAATAGCTTTCTGGTGGGCTTGCTGGTTAGCTATCATAGTTTGTTGTGATTGCAACATCTTCTCAATTGTTGTTAGTTTGTCATCTGGAGAGACGGGACTGGCTTATTTCCCTTACTGTTGATAAGAGACTTGGTTGGGATTCTGGAACTGAGAATTGTTCTGATAATTGTTGAAGTTCCTATTCTGAAATTTACCCCTGAAATTTCCTTGATTTCCAAAGTTCTATTGCTAATTATACTGGAATCCTAGTGGGCCCCTTTTTTTATTAGTTGAACCAAGTTTTCTCGAGTTTTTCGATCTTGAAGGGTTTCCATATTGAAATCCAGGATGGTTCCTATTCTGATTCGGATTGTAATATCCTTGACCAGGGATGGTATTGACATCATTGAGGTTTTCAGTTTGACTATTATCACCTTGACTACAAACGTTGCTTAGAACAACATCGTACATAACATTGCATGCTAAAGTGGAATGATCAGTACCTTTACATGCTTCACAGAATAGTGAGGCAGACTTGATCTGTTCTTGTGGTTGAGGGGGTGAACATCCTCTTCCAAATGCAACAAGGGATGATTCGATATGGTCTTGCTTGGCCACTAAGAGCTTGAGGGTTTCAGTGATAGTCTTGTATTCTGGAATAACTTTCACCATAGCTACCTTCAATACTCCTTTACCTACAGACCTACCTCAATTAGCTTGATTTTCAGCTCCAAGGGTGACGAATCTCCATGCGCTGTCATAACTTTGACACATGAAATTTCCTCTAGACGAGGAGTCTAAAAACCTTTTGATATCATCGTCCACACCCCTATAGAAAATTTCGATGAGTTGATTCTTAGGAATTCCATGGTGTGGACACTTGCGTAGAAGCTCTTTGTATCTATCCCATTCTTCAGCAAGGGTTTCTCCAGGGACTTGAGTGAAATTTGTTATCCGTCCACTAATTTCATAGGTGAGAGAGGGAGGGTAGAACTTTTCTAGAAATACATTTTGAAGTTGTTCCCAAGTGGTGATGGGTTCACTTTGCAATGAATTGTACCAGCTTATTGCTGTATCAGCAAGTGAATACTTGAAGAGACGAAGACGAATGGCATCGTCGGATACTCCATTTTGCTTTGTCATAGCACATAGATCAATAAACATCAAAAGATGTTCCTGACTATCCTCTCCTTGTTTGCCATAGAATGGGCTATTTTGAAGCAATGTCATCCAATGTTCCCTAATCTTAAAATTGGTAGCATTGATGGGGGGAGGTTGTACTGGATGACGAACATTAGAAGCTTTGGGGATTGAGAACTCTCTAAGATCATTTTATAGTTCTTCTGCTTGCACCGCTGCTTGTGCTGCTTGGATTCCTTCTTGAACCCCAACACTGGCTTCTTGCATGAGACCTTCTCTCTACGCATTAAGGGCTTGAGCTACCCTTCAAGCTATTTCCTCCTCTTGAGCCATTCTTGCTTGGTTTTCTCTATTTTGACGATGAAAGGTTTTGTCTATCTCGGGATCAAAGCTGGCAGTGAGTCCGGGACTGTTCAAATGGTGCATGCACTGGTCTTTGATGGTACCTGAGATGAAAAGATTTGAAGTAAGATTGATGGAGTGGAATGAAATTCAAGTAGATGAGCAATTGTATCAAAAGAAAAACAAATTCCAAGATTATCCTTAAAGAACTAGATCTGACTAACTTATTCCGTTGTCCCCGGCAACGGCGCCAGAATTTGACGTGGTATATTATCGCACTAACAAATTCACTCAGGGTTGAGATCCCCAAGCTTTTACCAAAACCTTGTGCAATAATACCACCCACAAGCGGACGGGTCTTATCGCAGTATAGTTGAGGATCGAATCCCAAGAGACAACATTTTTAAGAATCTTAGTCAGTCGAATCTAGTTCAGGTAAGACTAATATCTAGATCAAGTAAGACTAATATTTGTCAGTCGAATCTAATGTCACCCACCTCCTTTTAACCCTAATTCACCTTCAATCCAACCATCACCACCCTGTGATCCTCTTCACCCTTATCTTCACCAACGTCATCCTTCTACCCTCTCCAGACTCATTCTAAATATTAGTCTTACTTGATCTAGATTCGACTGACAAAGATTATTAAAAATATTGTCCTTTGGGATTCGATCCTTAACTATACTGCGATAAGACCCGTCCGCTTGTGGGTGGTATTATTGCATGAGGTTTTGGTAAAATCTCGGGGATTTCAACCCCGAGGGAGTTTGTAGTGCGATAATATTCCACGTCAAATTCTAGCGCCGTTGCCGGGGACAATGGAATCAGTTAGTCAAATCTAGTTCTTTTAAGGATAATCTAGGATTTTGTTTTTCTTTTGATACAATCGATCATCTACTTGAATTTCACTCCACGTCATCAATCTTACTTCAGATTTTTTTCATTTCAGGTACCCCCAAGACTGGTGTATGAACCGTTTGAACAGTCCCAGACTCACCGCCAGCTTTGATCCGGAGATAGACATAACCTTTCATCATCAAAATAGAGAGAACCAAGCAAGAATGGCTCAAGAAGAGGAAATAACCCAAAGGGTGGCTCAAGCCATCAATGCACAGAGAGAAAGACTCATGCAAGAAGCTAGGGTTGCAGTTCAAGAGGAAATCCTAGAAAAGCAAGCGGCAGCGCAAGAAACAGAACTACAAAAGGATCTTAGGGAATTCTCAATCCCTAAGGCTGCTGATGTTCATCACCCAGTCCAAACTCTTCCCATCCATGCTCCCAACTTTGAGATACGAGCACATTGGATTACCTTGCTGCAAAACAACCCATTCTATGGTAAATAAGGAGAAGATAGTCAAGAACATCTTCTGAGATTCATCGATCTATGTGCTATGACGAAGCAAAATGGAGTGTCTGATGATGCTATTCGACTCCGACTCTTCAAGTATTCGCTTGCTGATAGAGCCATAAGTTGGTACAACTCCCTGCAATGCGAACCCATCACTACTTGGGAACAACTTCAAAATGCTTTTCTAGAAAAGTTCTATCCTCCTTTTCTCACTTATGAAATTAGGGGTCGTATAACAATGTTCACTCAAGCCCCTGGAGAAACCCTTGCTGAAGCATGTGAAAGATATAAAGAGCTTCTACGCAAGTGTCCACACTCAGGCATTCTCAAGAACCAACTTATCGAAATCTTCTATAGGGGTGTGGATGATGATATCAAGAGGTTTTTAGACTCCTCGTCTGGAGGAAACTTCATGCGACAAAGGTATGATAGCGCATGGAGGGTTGTCACCCTTGGAGATGAAAATCAAGCTAATTGGGGTAGATCTGTAGGCAAGCGAGTATTGAAAGTAGCTATGGCTGAAGTTATTCCTAAATACAAGTCAATCGATGAAACCCTCAAACTCTTAGTTGCCAAGCAAGATCATATCGAATCAACTCTTGCTGCTTTTGGAAGAGGACGTTCACCCCCTCAACAACAAGAACAGATCAAGTTAGCTTCACTATTATGTGAAGCATGCAAAAGTACTGATCATTCCACTTTAGCATGCAATGTTCTTTACGATGTTGTTCTAAACAACGCATGTGGACAAGGAGATAATAGTCAATTAGAAGATCTTAATGCCGTTAACACCATTCCTAGTCAAGGATACTACAATCCAAATCAAAATAGGAACCATCCTAGTTTTCAATATGGAAATCCTTCAGGAGTGGAAAACTCGCGGCAAATTGGTTCAACTAACCAACAAAGAGGCCCACCAGGATTTAAGTATAACCAACAATAAAACTTTGGAAATCAAGGGAACTTTAGGGGAAACTTTCAGAATAGGAACTTCAACAATTATCAGAACAATTCTCAATTTTAGAACCCCAACCAAGTCCCTCACCAAATTCAACAACAAGGGCAACAAACCGAACCCATTTCTCCTGATGACAAACTGGAAACCATTGAGAAGATGATGCAGTCACAGAAAACCATGATAACTAACTAGCAAACTTTGATAGCTAACCAGCAAGCACATCAGAAAGCCATTGAATCTCAACTAGCTCAACTTGCAGCTAGCGTGATGCCACCTGTTGGAGTCTTTGTTGGTCAACCGGAAAACAACCCTAAACATCCTGAGCAATTGAAGGTTGTTATGACTCGTTCTGGTAATGTATATCCTGACCCTTCTACCAAGACACCAGTGGTTGTCATAGATAACTAGGACCAGGTGAATGATCAAGTTGACAAAGAACCTGAACCTATTCCGAAGGAGTAGCCAAGCAATGACAAGTCAGAGAAAGAAAATTCTGTGAAACTTGCTATAGAATAGGAAGAAGCAACACCAGAGCCTGATATTCCTGTGTACAAGCCTCATATACCTTTCCCAGTGCATTTGAGGCAGACCAAGCTCGACACTCAATTCAACAAGTTCAAGGAAGCCATGAAAAAGCTTCATGTTGATATACCTTTTCTAGATGCATTGGCTGAGATACCAGCCTGGACAAAGTACTTGAAATCACTTCTCACCAGGAAATATATAACTGAAGAATATGAAACAGTCAAGTTAGCAACAACTACTTCAGATATCATCCAGAGTAAGATGCCCAAGAAGCAGAAATATCTAGGATCTTTTGGGATCTCTTGTCATATCGGTGATTCATCGTGTAAGAAGGGATTGGACGATCTTGGAACCAATATCTCCATCATGCCACTTAGTCTTTGCAAAAGGCTAGGGTTCGCTAAACTTCTCCCGACTGGCATGACCATACAACTTGCAGACAACACTATGTCTCTATCTTTAGGAATCATTGAGGATGTCCCTGTCAAGGTAGGAAAAGATTCCTATGTTCCGTGTGACTTTGTCATCATGGACATAAAGGAAGACACCATATACCCTCTCATATTTGGATGTCCTTTCCTCGCCACTGCAAGAGCTCTGATCGACGTTGAAGCAGGAACTTTGTTACTCCGATTAGGTAAAGAAACTCTCAAATTCAAGGTTTTTGAAAGCATGCGAAGATCGAGCATGCAAGAGGAAGTCTACTTGATTGAGTGCATAGAGCAGATGTCACTCCTCACACAGGAGGATTATGAACAAGAAGATGCTTTAGGGATGACCCTTACAAATCCGAATGTAGAAACTTCAGATGACCAACAAGTGAAAAGTTGTGTTTTCCTCCTCGATACTGATGAAGAAGATCCTGAAGCCAAGATTGAGGAACTAAAAGTAGTGGATGTTACTGAATAAGCATGTGAAAAGCTACAAGCTCATGAAATGAAGCCCCTTCCAGAATGATTGAAATACGTGTTTCTAGATGAACTCAAGATCTGCCCAGTCATCATAAATTCAGATCTAACGGCAGAACAAGAAGACAAACTTTTGAAGGAATTGAAGGAAAGAAGAAAAGCAATCGGCTACAAGATGAGCGACCTCACTGGGGTTAGTCAAGCGTTGTGCATGCACAAAATCCCCATGATGGAAAATCACAAGCCAACTATTGAACTTCAACACAAATTGAATCCAAATATGAAGGAAGTACTCCATCTTGAAGTCATTAAACTGCTCACTGTTGGGATAATCTATCCGGTATCGGATTCACCATGGGTGAATCCCGTGCATGTGGTCCCGAAGAAAGGTGGAACTACTGTGATGCGAAATGAAAATGATGAACTCATCCCCACTCGAATGATTATAGGATGGAGTATGTGCATTGATTACAGAAAGTTAAACAAGGCAACTCGAAAGGATCATTTCCCAATGCCTTTTCTTGACCAAGTATTAGAATGCTTGGCTCATCAAGAATATTTCTATTATCTCGATGGTTACTCTGGATTTTATCAAATACCCATACATCCAGATGACCAAGAGAAAACCACTTTCACTTGCCCATTCGGAACATACGCATTTAGAAGAATGTCGTTCGACCTCTGTAATGGACCTGCAACCTTCCAGCGTTGCATGACTGCCATATTCACTGGTCCCACTGAAACAATTATGGAAGTTTTTATGGATGATTTTTCTGTATACATAGATTCATTAGATTCATGCCTAAAACACCTCTACCTTATCCTCAAATGGTGTGAAGAAGCACATCTTGTGTTAAACTGGGAGAAGTGACACTTTATGGTAAAGGAAGGCATTGTCCTCGACCATAGGGTCAGTAATCGAGGAATTGAAGTAGACATGGCCAAGATCGAAGTGATTTCCAAGATCTCTATCCCTATCAATGTAAGGGAGGTTCACGCATTCCTAGGTCATGCAGGCTTTTACCGACGGTTTATAAAGGATTTCTCAAAGATAACCAAGTTGATGAAAAATTTGCTACTAAAGGATGCTAAATTCAATTTTGACGAAGGATGTGCTAAAAGTTTCAACCATCTTAAGCATGCTCTTACAACAACACCCATCATCAGAGCCCCTGATTGGGATCACCCTTTTGAAATTATGTGTGATGCCAGTGATTATGCAGTGGGTGCTGTATTGGGCCAATGTATAGAAAAGAAACATTATGTGATCTACTATGCATCGAAAACCCTCGATGAAGCTTAGAGGAATTATGCAACTACCGAGAAATAATTTCTTGCGGTCGTGTATGCCTTTGACAAGTTCAGATCCTACCTCATTGGTTCAAAAGACATTGTCTACACGAATCATGCCGCTATCCGTTACCTACTAGCAAAGAAAGATGCTAAACCTAGGTTAATTAGATGGATTCTCCTCTTATAAGAGTTTGATTTGGAGATAAGAGACAAGAAAGGTACAGAGAATGTCATGGTAGACCACCTCAGTCGTATCCATGCCCTAGAAACTGAGAAGATCCCCATCAACGATTCTCTTCCAGACGACCAACTTATGAAAGTTTCTGAAGCTATCCCTTGGTACACAACTTTTGTGAACTACCTGGTTGCGGGTGTCATCCACCCCGAATGCACCAGAAATGCACTGAAGAAATTCCTGCATGATGTGAAGCAATATCACTGGGATGAGCCTTACCTCTTCAAGCTCTTTGTTGATGGCCTATACAGACGATGTAGCACCGAAGAAGTAGCTCAACTTATTTTGGAGCAATGTCACTGAGGCCCAGTTGGAGGCCATATGAGCCCTAAGAAAACTGCCTTGAAAGTTTTGCAATGTGGATTCTTTTGGCCAACCATATCTAAAGATTCCTACAACTTTGTTTTATCATGTGACAAGTTCCAGAGAACAGGTAACATAACCAAAAGAGATGAGATTCCACTGAACTTGTGGCAAGAAGTCGAGATACTTGATGTTTGGGGTGTGGACTACATGGGTCCATTCCCATCTTCTCATGGATTTTCCTACATCCTAGTGGTGGTGGATTACGTCTCAAAAAGGGTTGAAGTCATACCTACCGTCACTAGTGATTCCAAACCTGTCATCAAAATTTTCAAAGATATCATTTTCCCCCGATTCAGAGTCCCACGCACTGTGATTTCCACGGAGGTTCTCATTTCCTGGAAAGAAGCTTTGAAGCATTGTTGAGGAAATATGGTGTAACACACAAGGTAGCCTCACCTTACCATCCACAAACTAGTGGACAGGTAGAGGTTTCTAACCGTCAACTCAAGGCTATTTTGGAAAAGACTGTAGGCGCAATCGGAAAGATTGGTTAGTAAAAATCAATGATGCCTTGTGGGCCTACCGAACTGCTTTTAAAACTCCCCTTGGGACTACACCTTTTTGACTAATCTATGGAAAGTCATGCCACCTGCCGGTAGAATTGGAACACAAGGCATGGTGGGCAATAAAACAACTGAATTTTGATATGAAAGAAGCAGGCCAAGCCAGGACTCTACAACTCCAGGAGCTTGAAGAACTCTGAATGACAACTTATGAGAATGCTAGAATCTATAAAGAATGCACAAAGTTGTGGCACGATGGTCATCTCAAGAGGAAGGACATTCTAGTGGGAGACCAAGTTTTATTGTTCAACTCAAGACTGAAGTTATTCCCAGGGAAACTTCGTTCTCGCTGGTCTGGACCCAACATTGTCAAAAGAATCTCCCCACATGGTGCTTTCTCTTTATGGAGTGAAAATTCAGGCGAATTTGTGGCAAATGGTCAACGATTAAAGAGATATTTCACCTCTGTTGACACAAGCACCGAAGTAATACTAGAACTCACCAATCCAACATATCCACTGTGAAAGTTGAAGAAACCAAGTCGAGCCATCAACATAAAACAAAGGCACTTATCGGGAGGCAACCCGATCGATAAATTCATATTTAGTTTTAATTTTGAATTAGAAATTTTTTCTTAATTTTGTTTTTACTTTTTAGATAATTTTGCACCAAATAAAAATTGCATCGTGAGATGTTATCTTGAGTTCTGAATGGTCTTTATGTTTGAGATTTTCAGATGGAGGTCGCACGCTGATTGGAACGCAACCACATCTGGTGGTCCAAACGGCATGAACTTTCCCCTCCATCTCAGATTTAGAGTTTTCTCAGGATGAGCAAATTTATAAGTTTGAGGTAGAGGGTGGGTGTTACATATCTTACTTTCCACCTTCACCCATCTAATTCAAACTTAAGATTTCATCGCTGCATTTTTTGACCAAAATTTTCAAACTTTTCAAAATTTTTAAGTTTTCCTAAGGAATTGCACAAAAACTTGATAAAGTTTTGACACTTTTTGTTTCAACCTCTATGCATTTTGAATCATTATACCCTCCTTATTCGAAGCAGATCCTCAAAAGGACCTACTTCTGAAAACCAGTCTTTTCATTGAAATCATCTTGTGAAACTTATGAATCCTAACATCATGATCTTTATGCAAAAATGGCAAGTATCTGTCAAACTGATAGGGATCAAACATGTCATGCTTCCTAACTGACTAGTGGAACAATAACAAGGAATCCCCACCGGATCCTCATCAAGTCATTATTTGAGCAGAGTACGATAAAGAGAACAACCCGATGCACGAAATTGTAAATCAAGTTACATTCTGATATGAACTCTCTTCTACACTTCTTCTATCACCTTCATACCCCTCCATCCATAAAAAAGAAACAAAAATTAGCCAAAATAGTGCCACACCCTAAGTTCGGGGTGGCACACCACTTCCCTCTATACCCCTCGCAAATTAATAGGGGTGTACCACCAAGAAAAGATGCCAAAGCACACACAAAAAATGCAATCTCGAGTCGAATGGAGGAGAGATTCGCACACAAAAAATGCAATATATGAAATTGCAAATAATATAATAAAAATCTTAAGTCGAATAGAGGAGAGATTTACTTCTTCCTTCCATACCACCCTTCACTCCCTTTTCCACCTAATGTCACAACAAATGCCTCCACTACCCTGAAATACACCAGTGTCAGATTAGATGCACACTTGTTGTTCTGCGGGTATCTCTGGAATCTTACGAAACTCTTTGACATGCTTTTTTTTGAAAAAAGTGAGGAGGAAGTGAAGTTGGAAAGCAAACTTGGGAACGAAGATATGGTAAGATGTGTTCAGTGGTCTCAGGAAGTTGAGATGCTTAGTCATACTAAGTAGAAAGGAAACAATCGTGATGTAAAGAGGAGGCAATCACAGGATCAGAAAGTATTCATTTGGAAAATGTTTCATATTTTGTGTTACTCGAGGACAAGCAACCTTTAAGTTCGGGGTGTTTTGATGAATGCATATTCATCATGATTTTCTATCGCCTTTTTGGACCAATTCGATTCAATACTTTCGATTTCATCTCCTAAATCTCACAAAATACAAGAATTCTTAACTAATTCAATTATCAAGATTATTAACTAGGTTTATATCGATTTTGTGCTGGTCTTGATGAGGTTCAACCATCATATGGAATTCACTCAAGATCCTCTCAACCTTGGTCTTGACCAATCGGTCTTGGCCAAACGGTTTTGCCTATTCGGTCTTGATTAATCGTTCTGTACCAAACGGTTTGCCCTAGCGGTCTACCCATTTGGTTTTGACCTCTCGGTCTTAGCTATTCACTCACACGTTACCCAAGACCGTTTGGACCCAAGACTGTTTGGATGACGAAGATCATTTGGAGCCAAGACCGTTTGGACCCAAGACCATTCAGTTTCAAGATCGATTGGATCCCATCGGTCTTCAAAACCGTTAGCATCTCCAAACCGTTTGGACACTGAAGACCATCTGGAGGCCATTAGTCTTCAAGACCATTTGGTGGCGCACGACCGCAAAACCGATTGAAGACCATTGATGTGCGAGACTGGTTGGGTGCATGACTGTTTGTCTAAGACCGTTTGGGCGCACGAAGAAACCATTGAAGTGAAGACCGTTTGGACACTCAAGCAAAGACCGATTAAGAGCCAGACCGTTTGGCCCCAAGACTATTTGGAGGCCATCGGTCCTCAAGACCGTTTGGAGATAGAGACCGTTCGGTCTCAAGACTGATTGGCCATTCACCCGCAAGACCATTCAGGCACCAAGACCGTTTGATCAGTGAGACCGTGCAAGCCCAAACGGTCTTGATCGTTTGATCAGTGAGACCGTGCAAGCCCAAACGGTCTTCAAGATCGTTTGGTGAATGGATACTCTGAAGACCGTTTGAACAAGGATTAGCTGCTGAAGATCGTATGGTCATACATCTACAGACCGTTTGGACACGTACGCTCCAAGACCGTGTGGACAATCAAGACCATTTGCTCCCAAATCATTTGAGAAAACTGTTTGCTCCAAACCATTTGAAGAGAACTCACAGCAAAAATGTGAGGACCCCATCCAAGCCTATAAATAGGACCACAAGGGTCCTCATTTGGGAATCAATATAGGGATGCCGATAGGCTATCTAAGTGCAAGGTTCGATCAAGCTTCATCCTCCACACCGCCGTCCTCCTTCCACTCCATTATCACGCCGCCCACACCTCCTGCTGCTGCGACCAAGGAGGCCGAGAAGAGAAAGAATGTGGAGAAGAAGGTCTTCCTAGCCCGCCTTGGTGGTTCTTCCTCCTCGTCCAGATCTGCCCCGACACGACATAGAAGACCGCATCATCTTCATCGAGCTGCGACTACCTTCTACATCATGCTCATGGCAAAACCTTCCTTCTCTATTGTTCTTCTTGTTTCTTGCATCATGAGCGAGTAGTCACTTTTTGCTGGGGTGGGGGGACTAGCCCCACTGCCCATGCTTTCATGTCTTTTCATTTAACATTCCAAGGCAATGTATATAACTTTCCATTTCGTTGTTATTTGATAATGCTTGTAGCTTGATTACCTGGTTGCTTTCATCTTGTTCTTCCCTATGTTAAGAGAACTTCTGTATGTAGGGTGGAATGTCGATTAATGAGGTAGACTCTCAAACTAGAAATAGAATGAGATTCCTTGAGGTTGTCAGTGTATGATCCGTGAGGGGACGAGCCATCTAGCCTACGGTGATGCTTCTGTGGCCTAAACATCCCTTAGGGAGGGCCACATCCTTAGTTGGATTTTGTATCTTCTTTGTTAATCGTCGATGTTAGCTTGTAGATTAATCACCTACTCTCTTGTCGATTAGCGCGGTTGACTCCCTGACTAGAAATAGAATGGGATTCCTTATGGTCGTAAGTGTATGATCCGTGAGGGGACGAGCCATCTAGCCCGCGGTGACACTTCTGTGGTCTAAACATCCCTTAGGGAGGACCTCAGCCTCAGTTGGATGTTGTATCTTTGGAACTGTAAGTGCATGATCCGGATGTTGACGAGAAATCTGATGCCTAAGGGGATGCTTACACTAGCCTAAACATCCCTTAGAGAGGGTTCACATCAGTTCCATTTGGATAGTTAGATTCTTGCCTGGATGTTTGATGTTTGGATGTGTTTGCATGTGTAGTGGTGGCGAAACCCGGTACCATCCCAACGATTCCATATCATTTATCTAGAACAAACTTTAATTCTGCTCTTTTACTTTCTTGCATTTAGTTTATTCAACCACAAACTAATCAATCCTTCTAAATATTAGTCTTACTTGAGCTAGATTCGACTGACAAAGATTCTTAAAAACATTGTCCTTTAGGATTCGATCCTTAACTATACTATGATAAGACCCGTCCTCTTGCGGATGGTATTATTTCATGAGGTTTTGGTAAAATCTCGGGGATTTCAACCCCGAGTGAGTTTGTAGTGCGGTAATATTCCACGTCAGCTCCCTACCTATTCCAAAGTCACTTGCCATACATATTGGTTGGGAAAAGATACATGTGTCTTTATCTATTTGAAAATTAATAGAATGTCTCTCTAATAATATAAGTTGTCTTGGCTCTATCACATATAGAAACTATAGCAAATGTACATTTATCCTATAGAAAATGGATTTAGAATAGAGATTCCATTCCTTATGCAAATGTTTTGCTTTGGAAATCTCAAAGACATGCTCAACATATTGGTGAGTTAATTTCAAAATATCAGAGCCCTACTATGTCCATGTGTTACTATTGCACATAATCTCAAGTGAAGAGTATGGATCACCTACTGGCTAAGAGAATGGTGACCTCAACCCTTTGAAGTAACCAAATAAGCTGTAGAGAACCAAGGACAATTGGAATATCTTCTCAGCCATCTCTTAAGAAAAACAAGGTTGCAGATCATGTACAAGAGAGCCAACACTAGTACAGAACTGACCTTTAGTGTCGGTTATTTAAGGCCTTTGGCATCGGTTTCAAAGCGACACCCAAGTGGGTGCCGCAAAAAGTCAAAACCTTCAGCGTCGGTTTTAACACCGACGCTATAACACTTCCTGCCACCAAAAACGTGCCAGCAAGGGCACTATAGGCGTCAGTTATTTAATAAAACCGACACTATATCCAGGTCAAAGACGTTGGCGTTTCACAAAAACTGACGTTATAACCCTTCCTGCCACCAATAAAATGTGCCAGCAAGGGCACAATCGGTGTCGGTTTTTATATATAACTGACACTACCTAGCCACATAGACGTCGGTTTTTTACTAATGTTGTATGTCTTTGTTGTCAATTTTATACTAATAACCGACACCTATGTTCTAATTTTTTTTCTTATCCATTTGTAGGCCTGTTGTATGGCTGGTCAGCAGGATGCAGAACCTGCAGTTCAGTTCTGAACTGCAAGTTTACAACATCCATTGATATCAGCGAACAACAGGACACAAACCTACAAAATTAACAAGATGGACAATATTATATATGGATCATGTGATTCACACACATGTATAAGCACATTTAATCATATGATTAATCACACACATGTATAAGCACATTTAATCACATGATTCATCACACACATGTAGAAACCTGTAGTTCCATCATCATCATAATAGTTATGAACATGTAGCGGCGTTGTTGTCCAAAACAGTAACTAAACAAGGGGGTTGTTGTACCCCTAAACATGCGCATAAGTAAAATAACCGAGAAGAGAGAGACACTAGACTAGATACACAACTTACACAATAGCAACATGGTCCGAAATCAACAATCATCATCATCATCGCTATCCTCTGTGGAGTACTCAAATCGGACCAGATGATCGGGCGTCTCGTTGTTGATGTTGGTTATCTAAACCTTGATGGTATTATGGCCAACCGTACGAAGAAAAATCTTATCACTACAGCCCAATAGCATCTTTCGAACCCAATCGCACCAACTGGATGGGGATATAAGATTCCCATCAACATCATACTTAACCTCGATAATAGAAGTTGAAATTCCAAAATTTAGGGTCACTTCACCACCCGTGTAGCGTCTTTCATTTAGACAATGCTAATGTTTAGGTATAGTGAATTGTGCTAATGAACGATCGTCTAGAATGATGTCCAAATGTTCTTCAACAGGGAATAGTAACATTGGGGTAGAGGCCCAAGCCATTATGCTTACAACAATGTAAAATGTTGAGAAAAAGTAATATAAATGTAAGTACTAACAACACACAACAACGATGAGTTATTTCATATTCATGTCGGAGAAATAATTGATGATGATGAGGATGATGATGATGATAACTAAGTTATTCATTGCACTAAGTTATTCATTGTATCTGTTAAACTATCTATCCCACCCCTACCCTCCTCCCCTGGCCCTCCCTCCTCCCACCTATCCCACCCCTACCCTCCTCACACCACCCTCCCTCCTCACCCTCCCCCTCCCCTGGCCCTCCACCCTACCCCACTCCTACCCTCCTCCCACCAAACCACACCCCTCATCCTCCCGTGGCCCTCCACCCTATCCCACCCCAACCCTCCTCCCACCATACCACTTACCCTAGGGACCTAGACTTGACAAATCCTATTAGAATACATTGGGCCTTCACCCAGTCACATCCTCTGTCTCTCTAGCCCTTTCCGCTTCTCCCTACTTAGTTAATTCTAGTATAGCTTAGTTGCTTTTACTTCCTTCAATTGAATTGCCTAGTCTTGCTAGTTAGGGTTAATTTAGGTTTTGCTTGCCTTAGTGCTTAACATAGTTCTTAGTTTTCAATTTTTTTGCTAAAATAGTGTAATTAAATTCATTCATGCATAATTAACCCTGATTAATCAATATTAATCAACTACACAATCTTAGAGAAACTAAGTACAAATCTAATTAATTAAGTTCATTAATGCATCATTAACCCTAATTATTCAATAGTAATCAACTATATGGTGGCATCATTAATCCTAAGTTCAAATCTAGCATGGATTAATTAACCACTCACCGCACTGGTGGATCGAGCAGGCTGTGGTGGTGGCGGCCGGAGGTGGAGGTGGCTGGGCTGGAGGTGAAGGTGGTCGACGCTGGAGGTGAAGCAGAGGAGGTGCAGGCGGTGGCCAGTGGCGGTGTAACGACCTCAAATCTAGGTATCACCTCTAATTCCTTTTTCCTAAAAACCTAAATCCAATTTTTTTTTTACATCATGTTGAGTAGTGTCTTTGATCCTGAAACAAATTAGCATAACATTAGACTTTATGGGACTCGAAGAATTTGAGATTAAATTCACATACGCCTGGGATAGTCATACTCAATCTTAGATGTGGGGGTTGGATATGATATTATATTACTCTAGAGAGAGAATTAGATAGGAGAAAACACCTAGAGACAATATTAATTGTATGGAAAATGAATCAACCTTTTAATAGGCTAATTAACACCTATATATTAGTAATCACACTGAATAGATTCAAAAGGGAGTTTCCAGGTTAGAATCATGTCCTTACTGGTTTAATAACCTACTCATGAAATTAGAAGTCCAAAAGATGTTATTTGCACATCATATTTTCCTTGAAGGTAATAATATAAAGTTGGCTTTTATTTAAAGGTCAATATGTCACTATGTATTAATCATGGTATTTATCTGCACAATAAACATTGGTAACGCATTGGCACTACGGTGAAACTCATCTTCGTCCCCAATAGCATACACGCCGTCGTTACAGCGTGTGAGACTTTCATCAGTTGATCGTACATTCTCCACACCTTAATTTTTCGTTACTTCAGTGGCATCCGTTTCAGGAGAATGCATCAGTCGCATTGAATCATAAATCGACCTCTGTGGTGCCCTGGACACTGAACGCCCAAAAACCGTTCTTATCGGCGGTTTCTGGTCTCTCCAAAAAGGCTCTCCGCACCGTCTTTTTAGCTTCATTCTCCACGAGATCGCCCACATGCGAACAATGAATCTTCCTCTGGTACTTTCACCAACCAATTTTCCCTATGTACCGCTGCATCCCTGCACCTGAGTGGTCATCGTCTCTGGTGAAGAAGCGAGTGGGGGCGCTGCTAGTATCACTCTCGAATCAATTACAGGTAGTGGAACCATCTCAAACCCATTAGCATGCGATCGCAACTTTTGATTCATACTGATCTTACCCAAATCGCCGGGTCGACAAAGTTCCCTGCTTTCTCGCGTGTGTGTTCTTGTCTACGGGAAGCATGGTGCGGCCAGACTCTTGGAATCGATCGTTAGATCTGAAGTCGATTCGAGTAGGTGTTGTTGTCCGAATCATTTCTTGTTTTGGTCTCCCATCCGCCGCGTTCTCGTCTGTGGGATTCGACCGCCTCTCTGGATCGACCTCCGGCCAGCCGCAGTTGGGCTAAGTACTAACCATTGGTACCATCAGGCTGCTCAGTCGCTTTCAGGGACAGTGGAGGGTGACCGAGACAGTTGGGGGATTCAGATCGAATCGACGCCTGCTTGTTAGCATTCTACCTGAACTCCGCGGTAGCTTCCAGCCTTTGACACTGGAAGCTTTTCCAGCCACGGGTCCTGGTTTTGCTGGTGTGTCGAGGTTCATCCCAGTGGAAGAATTTCGTCACCGGACTCTGTTTATTACATGTCAGAAAATCTCAATTGATGCCTGAGATCTCCCCAACCCCAACGAGCCTGATTGTTTCGTCTCTGAAAATTTCGCCTTTTACCTGTACACGTGACACAACCGGCAACACCATTCTGTTTTATCGACGTGACCATTGGCCGAATAGTTGAGTACGAATTGAAAATCTACTGGTAATTCCTAATCCTCGACACTACCCTACAGTGAGTGTGAAAGAGGAGCTGGTCGTCTCCCTATTTTGAACCGGAACTGTCTGAAGATGTCGTGGATGAGAAATCAGTAAACATCAGTCACTGTTTAGCAATGGTTTAATTATTTAGTCTAACTTGGTTTTATAGTACTAAACCACTGACGATCAGCGTGGTACAAGTGTGTTTGATTTCAGTAGAGAACCCAATATCGAGTGTTTAAGAGAAGTGTTGTAGTAGATTAATTATTACATGCGAAACAATATTAATACAAAGTATGATTTTATGCTTAGGTGGTGATAACCTGGTCCAGACTTAGGTGATCTTTATTTAGATTTAAATGGGACTGGAGGTATGTACTCCTCCCCATTTTTAACTGGGCATTTATATGACAAATTTTCCCATAATGAGGCAATTCTTGAAATGCTTACTCTTTTATTCCACTTTGACATATCCTATTCTTTGGAATTATTATTATAGGTTGAATTGGGTCAATGACCCTACATGCTATTGTGCATGTATTATGACACATATGTGTGATGAATAATTTATTTTGCCACTCTATATTATGCATGGTAGATAATTTGACTAGCTAACTATTATAGATGCTTATGCGTAACCATTAGGGTGTGCTACTTCTACCCGGGGTGTGCTACTTCTACCCTTATATATATAGAGGTGTGCTAATTCCGCCTATGGGTGTGCTACTTCTACCCAAAATTTATGTATAAGCCAATGACTCAGTGGTGTCTTGGCCCTACTTTAGTTAATTTAGTCCAATATATTTGCATGCAAATAAATGTTGTAATTTGATGATTGATTGATTGTGGCAAAGTTCGTTGTTTATTGATTTATTTAAAATGCCTCATTCTTTTGGAAATTCTTTCTCTTGTTATTTCTCATTGAATCTTACCTAATTTTATGGCCCCTTTTTGATGGGAACATCTTACTTTACTTTTTAATGCCCTGGTTAATCCTCTAATGTACATACTCAGCCTTTGCTGATTTATACCATGTTTTTCCATCTTTCTGGGTGTTCCCAAACTACCCAATTATAGGTGCTTTGCAGGACGTGGACACATGAAGGTCGTACACATGAAGTTGGCTTAAGGATTGTTTGGAATGGTCGGGTTGCCCTCTGCATCTGGGGCTCGTATGAAACGTAGTTATAGTATTTCCTTTTTATGTACCACCTTTTGGGTGAGAAAGTTATGTACATGGGAATATTTGTAACTTTGTAAATAGTTATGTTTTCCGTTGCTTAAATATTTCATGGCTAAATTTATGTACCATTGAGTGGGCCCACTATTGGGTCCCACTCTTTACATAATGGTATCAGAGCCTAAACAGTCGGTAACTAGACTATTTCAAGTTATCCTAGATTGTTCCACAGTAGGTAGATGACCCTTTAGAGGTTGTTGTCAAACCTAAACCTAAATCGTGATTACTGATTAGGGTTTTACCCTCTATTCAAATTGGTGGTATATATATGTATACCAAATAGAGTATGTGGGTGACCTAGTTTTGGATACACTCTTATCAATCCTACCCTCTCAATATAGGTATAACTTCCTATACATAAAGGTTGACTCCCCTAGGAAGTAGCCTCTACCTCCCGCCTTAGGGAGGGCAATTCATATACTATGGAGAGTAGGGTGACTTGAACTCACATAATTGTGTGTAGCCTTAGTACAAGTCATTGAACCTTTTGTTTCAGTTGTTTTCTTACATGCATATGATACTCACATTGGTGGACTGAGCATGCATGGATACAAGCTTAGAGTATTGACATGAGTTTAGATTTTTTTTAGATGTTCGATGATAGTGCATGATGAAATAAACTAGATCCTTTAAGGTTAGGCTTGTCTTTCCTGCAATGTGGAGTTATCTCAACATAGTTTTGCTTGAAACTCACCATCCAAGGGTTGGATACTATCCTAGATAAACTTATGATATATCATACACGAGGGTTTATTGAAGAAAGATATAGGTTTCCAACAATGATACTTGGGATTTCTTCCCTCACATACTCATAAGGTAGGAATGATGCTTATCTCCGTTGTCCTATAAAGGAATGATCACATAGTTGTATCATATAATAAAACTTTGTTGTATATTATATTTTCTCGAGGATATATAGGTACAATCATATTTGGAAACTATAGTGGATACCCTTTTTCTTGAAACATTGTATGTACATCGACACTTAGATTATGTGAGGTAGGTACATCTAGGATTGATCCTTAAAGAGTTGACTACTCTCTCATCGTCGTCATGTAATTAGTTTACCTGATGTATGAGATAGAGAGTAGTTTGACTATCTAGTTCACTTGCGCTTGTCTTGACACCATGTAGGAAAGCCAACTAAGGTAGTAGAGTCCCTAATCTCTCCTTATTATTGTTATCTATGGTATTATAAATAAATGATGTTTTGGGATGTGATGGCATAAATCACGATTAAGAGAATGGTGAAATAATGAAGGTCGTGTCTAGTTGGACCTACTAGAGGTTCACTGAATGCTAGAAGTAACATGTATCCCCTCATTTAGAATTGGCCTATGCATGTTGTAATTTTTGATGAGGTGTGTAGAGAAGAATATTTTGTGAAGATCAAGTGATGTTTGGGTGATAGCATATGTGGTGCATGGTAAAAGTGGTTGACTTGGTTCTCGGATTGATTTTGGTGCCATTTTGGATTCTCATCGCTAGATTTTCATTGTCAAACATATTTTTATTATTATATTATATTTACAAAAAGAAAACTTTTTGGATTTCATCGATGGTTTTGGAACCAAGTCACCACCACAAGAAAGTTTTAGTAGTATATAGGCCCTTTAGAGAAGAAATATTTGACTCTTTTGTTCAACCCTTTGACCCTAAGCATGAGTGTGATATAAGATTTAATAGGAAGAAGAATAAATATAATTGTTACATTCTTGTTGGCTACCTCTCTTAACTCGATGTATGGTTAGATTGGACCTTTTAAGGGGTGGAGCCTTGTACACTTAGGTCTATAACTTAAATTAGTGAATAGTTGTAATCAATGGTTATTAGCATAAAAAATTGTTAATAAAAGGGGTACGAAACATCATAATAGTATGATGGACAAACCTCCTTAATTATGTAGAAAGAAAAAAAAAGAAACTAAAATGATGATATCATCCTCAATCGTAGTATAAATTACCTAGATCAAGTCACAATTTGAGAAGATGATAAGACATGATGGATAAAGTAGTATAAATTCACATTGGGTTCTTCATACAAGTGTTATGTGGCTATGCTATGCAAGGACTCACTATATTAACTTTGTTTAGTGAATTAGAAACTTATAATTAGTTAGAAAATTATAGCTTAGTATTTTGAGTTGTAGCTTGCTGGATTTCGGGGACGAAATTCTCTTTAAGGGGTGGTGTTTTGTAACGACCTCAAATCTAGGTATCACCTCTAATTCCTTTTTCCTAAAAACCTAAATCCAATTTTTTTTACATCATGTTGAGTAGTGTCTTTGATCCTGAAACAAATTAGCATAACAATAGACTTTATGGGACTCGAAGAATTTGAGATTAAATTCACATACGTTGGGATAGTCATATTAAATCTTAGATGTGGGGGTTGAATATGATATTATATTACTCTAGAGAGAGAAATAGATAGGAGGATATTGGTATTAATTGACCTACACCCGTTCCACCTGCGTCCTCGTCGCTCTGGCGATTAGGGCTAGCGGGTGTGAACGTCTTCCTCCCTTAGATTAGGGTTTTCCCTTGCAGGTTCAAGCGAGCGGGTCTTGCTCTTGGTTTCGTCCCAGTATGGCGACTGAACTGGAAGAAAGGTACGCTGGATTACGGCTGACAGAGGATGAGGAGGACCCCATCGACATATAGGCGATTGGGAAGGGTGAGGAGGCAGAAGATCACACAACGTTGGCGCTGGTGGGCAGGCTACTGACGGATAGATCCTTTAATTTCCGAGCGATGGAGAGGACGATGGCACAGGCGTGGAGCCTTCGTGAATCAGTGGAGTTCAAGCAACTGGAGGGTGGAGCCTTTGTGATGCAATTCACCCACTGGTCGGACAAACAACGCGTTATGGAGGGGGCACCGTGGAACTTTGACGGCCGTTTGCTCCTATTCAAAGAGATCAATAAGGAGGAACAACTAGGCAGGCTGCGGATCGACAGTACACCCTTCTGGGTTCATTTTTACGGCGTCCCTCTAGGGTATCGGGCGGATGCCACCATCAGGACGATCGCGGCTTGCATCGGAGAGGTGTTGGATACGGATAGAGACTGCTTGGGGTGGGACTCGTCTCTACGAGTCCGGATAGCGTTGGACGTTACCAAGCCTCTCAAGCGATCACTGAAGATCAGGGTGGAGAGCGGGAAGATTGTAGAGGTGGAGATTAAATACGAGTGTCTGTCGACATTTTGCTTCGTGTGCGGGTGTCTTGGACATATCGACAAAGATTGCCAAGCCTACGACGAGGATGTTGATAGGCAGAACCAATGGGGAAACTGGATGATAGCTTCCCCATGGAAACAACGCCGGCAAGCGGGAAGCAGGCCCAAGGGAAGCGGACGAGTGAAGAAGACACTCACTTTCAGGGTGAGTTCGTCGGACGAAGGAAGGAGAATGGGGGAGACTAGTGACAGCGCTAGTGTTGCGGGGGGGGTCACGGTGAGGGGGCAGGAGGTAGCGGAGTGGGAGAAGTAGGGCGGAAGGAATGCGGTAGTAGCAATGTAGCGGGGAGGAAGGGGGGTCCTCGAGTGGGCCTGGAAGGGGACAGTGAGGGTGGACAGGTGGGAGAGGGAGTCGGCGGCGGTATGGGCAACGCCAACAGCAACACCAGGGGGGAGAAGGGGAATCGGGGGGAAGAAGGAGGTGCGATGAATTCGTTGGGGTCGTCGAGGGTTGCTAGAGTCAAGAAGATCATGAGGGAGGAGCTCATAGGTCTGCGGTATGCAGGGAGAATCCAGGAGACGGCGCCACTGGAGGGGGAGGTGATGGAGCAACAAGGGGAGCAAGGGGGTCAGGAGGAACAACTCTACGTAAGCAGCGATAACCAGCAGGCAGGCAACAGAAAGTCTGATTATAACTGTGATCATGCAAATCATGGCAACGTTCCGAAGATCAGTGAAGACTGGAGATTGCATGGGCGCGAGGAAAACGACGTTGAGCTACAGATGAGCTATAGTCAGGGTGTTGCGGAGTATCAGTCCCAAAGAAAATGTGAGAGAAGGGCCATTACCAGAGCGCAAAGGCGGAAAGATGCGGGGACAAGGAGAAAGCAGGGAGCTAAGCTGGGATAAGGAAAAAAGAAAAATCAGCCATGGGTTTATAAAATGAGTCGGGGTGCTTGGCTGGGTATACCAGAGGATGAGGTAGTGTGGGAAAGTGTAGCAGGAAAGCGGGTCAGATGTGGGGATCTTTGTGACATGGAACTGGATGAACATGTACTACAGCCTATAGGAGAAAAAAGACAGAGGACAGGTGCTGAGATTATGTCCGTGATGATAGAGGGTGTTACAGCCCAAGTAGCGGTGAATGGCGGTGACCAGTCCCGTGAAGGCCAATGAAAATCTTTAGTTGGAACTGTCAGGGGCTGGGTGACCCTGACACATGCAAAGCCCTCCGGGCCTGGGTCTGGAGGGAGCGCCCAAATATAGTTTTCATCATGGAAACTATGATGTTTGACAAACAGCTTGAAGACGTCAAAAGGAGCTGTGGTTTTTCTGAAGGGATGTGCATCTCTCGTACGGGTAGGGCCGTGGGTCTTGGTTTCTGGTGGAAGGACTTGGAGGTGGATATTCTGAGCTACTCAAACAGGCACGTATCGGCTTTGATTAAAGATGGGACAACTGACTGTTCTTGGAGAGCTATCGGGATCTATGGTTGGGCGGATCAGCAGAATAAAACAAAGACCTGGGATCTTATGAGGAGATTGAAAAATGAGGCAAATGAACCGGTCATTAAAGATGGGACAACTGACTGTTCTTGGAGATATCATGATCTATGGTTTGGCGGATCAACAGAATAAAACAAAGACCTGGGAGCTTATGAGGAGACTGAAAAATGAGGCAAATGAACCGGTCATATTCTTCGGGGATTTCAATGAGATTGTTTCTAATGCAGAAAAGGAGGGGGGGCCGCCAAAGGATGAAAAGTTTATCCAGAATTTTAGAGATGTCATTGACGAATGCAACTTGATTGAGGTGGGCTTTGAGGGCAATATGTTCACGTGGAAAAGGGGGCTGACGGCAAGAACTCTAGTTAAAGAGAGGTTAGACATATTCCTTCTGGAACTCGAGTGGAGAAATATGTATAAATTTTGTAGAGTTTTCCATCTTCCCATCTATGAGTCGGATCATGCACCTATCATCTTAAAAGCTGACAACAAGGGCAGCAAGAAGAGGAGGGGAAGTGGCCACTTCAGATTTGAGCCCATGTGGGCGAATGAGGAAGAGTGTGCTAATATCATTAAGGGGGCCTGGGAGTATGGAAGGGGGACTGATCTGAACACAAAGCTTCTATTATGCAAAGACAAATTGAGAGAGTGGGTTGCTGAGAAGTTTGGGAATAGACAGAAGAAAATCAAAGAACTGGAAGATGATTTGAAAAGACTTCAAGCTCTTCCCCCAGATCATACAAATCTCATGGAAGCGGAGGAAAAGTCAAAGGCGTTGCAATATTGGCTTCAAAGAAATATAGAGTATTGGGCTGCTAGGGCGAGGGTGAAGGAACTGAAAGAGGGGGACAGGAACACTGCCTACTTTCATCAAAAAGCTACTAATAGGATACGGAGGAACTGGATTAAGGGGCTTGAGGATGAGCAGGGCCTGATGAGGCACCATGAAGGGGAGATCAGCAACATCACTGTAGATTACTTCACTTAGCTTTTTCAGTCGAGCAATCCTTCGGGTTTTGAGGAGGCAATCAAGGGGATTCGGGAAGTGATTTCTGGAGACCAGGTAGATGAGCTTGAGAGGGATATTACCGATGAGGAAATAATGGCGACGCTGGAACAGATGCATCATAATAAAGCACCGGGACCAGATGGTATGAAGGCGATGTTTTACCAGAAGTTTTGGGGAGTGATGGGCAAGGACGTTGCAAACTACATCAAGGGGTGGTGGAAGGGCGAACGAGACTTGACGGCGGTAAATGAAACACTAGTGGTGCTTATCCCAAAGACTGAAAAGCCGAAAATAGTGGGCGAATACCGGCCGATTAGCCTGTGCAATGTGGTGTACAAGATTGCTTCCAAGGTGCTGACAAATAGACTAAAGCCTCTTATGAATAGTATCATTTCTGAAAACCAAAGCGCCTTCGTCCCAGGGAGAATGATCACTGACAACGCCATCATAGCCTATGAGGTTTTTCAAAACATGAAAAGAGATAAAGGGAAGAAGAAGGGAAGCCTTTCCTTGAAGCTAGATATGTCCAAAGCCTATGATCGAGTCGAGTGGAGTTTTCTTGACGTTGTCATGAAGAAGATGGGGTTTGCGAGTAAATGGAGAGACAAGATCCAGGAATGTATCACTTCTGTCTAGCATACCTTTTCCGTTAATGGGGATAGGACCAAGAGCATGAGACTTGCACGCGGACTTCGCCAGGGTGACCCTCTTTCCCCATACCTTTTTATTTTATGTGCTGAAGCATTTTCCACTTTGATTAGCACTGCTGTCCGAGACTCCCAACTACATGGAATTAAGACATGTAGGGGAGCACCATGTATCTCACATCTTTTCTTTGCAGATGATAATATTATTTTTGCTAGAGCAACCACTGCAGAATGCCTGAAGATAGCTGAAATCATCATCCAGTACGAACAGGCATCCGGTCAGAAGATCAATCTTTTAAAGACAGAGGTTGTTTTCAGCAAAGGTGTACGAGGTACAAAAAGAGAGGAGTTGCGAGATCTCTTGGGAGTACGTGTTGTGGACCGACATGCTTGCTATCTTGGTCTTCCTATAATGGTGGGCATGTCAAAAAAGTAGGTCTTCAGCTTTATAAAAGAAAGAATATGGAGGAAGTTTCAGGGCTGGTCCGAGAAACTGTTGTCAAAAGTAGGGAGGGAGGTCCTCATCAAGGCAGTGGCACAAGCGATCCCCACCTATGTTATGAGTGTTTTTCAGCTGCCCGTGGGTACTATGGAGGATATACAACGCATGGTGGCTAGATTTTGGTGGGGAGCAAAGGAGAAGGAGAGGAAGCTCTCATGGATGAGTTGGGAGAAACTATGTAAACCAAAAAGGCAGGGAGGGCTTGGTTTTAGGGATTTTCATACTTTTAATCAAGCCCTTCTAGCAAGACAAGCATGGCGGATAGTGTGTCACCCGGAGGCTCTTGTCACAAAGGTGCTCAAAGCGAGATATTTTCCAAGGATGTCCTTTTGGGAAGCGAGGAGGGGGTACGATCTGAGCCATGTGTGGAGGAGTCTATGGGGTGCAAAGACAGTGCTGAAGGAGGGGGTCCAATGGAGAGTGGGGGACGGGTACGACATAGATATATGGGAAGACAGGTGGGTTCCGAAGGAAGAGGACACGCTTGGAAGGTTCAAACATGAAGGCAGCCCAGATTACTACAAAGTGAGGGAGCTCATGTCGGAGGACGGGACAAGATGGGATGAGAGCAAGGTGCGGGAATGTGTTCCGGACAGCATTGCTAACAAGGTATGTGCAATTCCGATCAGTAGTAGGAAGCCCAAGGATTCGTTGATGTGGTGGCCATCCAAGAATGGGGAGTTTACTGTTAGGTCATCCTATTGGATGGGTTTGCTTGGGGTGGAGGAGGCACAGAAATACAATGATCGGGGAGGAGACGGGATATGGAAGAGGGTATGGCAGGATGGTTGGAGTCCAAAGACTGCTCACTTCTTGTGGAGAATATGTATGGGTGGGCTTGCTACTAGGGGACGGCTTTTCGACCGACACTGTACTGAAGACGGAACATGTACTCTTTGTATGTCCGAAAAGGAGACTATTCCTCACATGCTGTTCAGGTGCTCGAATGCGACAGAGACGTGGGACCAATCTCCAAGGGAGATCCAACAATGGGTTGAAGACAGAAAGGATGGGGAGATCCAATCAACCATGGTGGATGCTTTACAAGACACGACACCGGAAGAGAGGAAGGTATTAGTGGCAGCAATGATAGCAATATGGAGAGGTCGTTGCATGTGAGTTTTCCAATCTGGTGTAGTTAACACCGGTGTGCTGTTTCGTTGCGCTATGAACATGGTAAGAAATTATGTGGAGGGGGGTGGGACCGATGGCAGTGATGTTGCCCAGGCAGACACGACTGTGCAGCAGCACGTCGGGGACATCTGCATGGCGTCCAGCAGCGCCGTGGGGAGCAGCTGGAAATGACCGGAGCAGGGCAACGTTAAGATTAACGTCGATGGCTCGTGTGGGGAGGAGGGGGCGGCGGGGCTCGGAGCTGTAGCCAGGGATGAAGGGGGAGAGGTCGTGGGGATGATGGGGGAAAGAGTGTTGACGGGGGGTGATATCGCTTTGATAGAAGTCCTGGCAATTAGGGAAGCGTTGACATGGGCAAAGGAGCACTGATGAAAGTCTCACACGTTGTAACGACGGTGCGTATGCTATTGGGGACGAAGATGAGTTCCATCCCCGTCCGTAGTGCCAATGCGTTACCAATGTTTATTGTGCGGATAAATACCATGATTAATACATAGTGACATATTGACCTTTAAATAAAAGCCAACTTTATATTATTACCTTCAAGGAAAATATGATGTGCAAATAACATCTTTTGGACTTCTAATTTCGCAAGTAGGTTATTAAACCAGTAAGGACATGATTCTAACCTGGAAACTCCCTTTTGAATCTGTTCAGTGTGATTACTAATATATAGGTGTTAATTAGCCTATTAAAAGGTTGATTCATTTTCCATACAATTAATATTGTCTCTAGGTGTTTTCTCCTATCTTTTTTTTTTTTGAGGAAGGACGGGAATCCCTATGATTGGGGCTCCCCGTCATCTATTAGCTAGATAAGTCGCTAATTACAAAAAACAAAAAGTTCGAAGGAAAATGTTGAGAAAAGGAAAACCTATCTACTTGGCCCCTGCGTGCAACATTTGCTACCTCATGGGCAACCTTGTTGCATCTACGGCTAACATAACTAAAATTACAGAAAGAAAAGAATTGCTTCAGATGGATAACGTCTTCAACAATGGAGCCAATGTAGTCTTTCCTGAGGCAGTTGCTGTTACATGCATGAATGATTGCCTTGGCGTCTGATTCGATTTCTACTCTGTCCAAGCCTTTCTCCTTTGCAAGGAATGAGGTTTCGGCGAAATCATCGAAATTTCGCCCCAAAATACCGATTTGGGTAGCATCTGGTACCGAAACATGCGACTATACCGATTTCAATTGAAACTGGCAACAAGATTGCATTTATCGAAATTTCGACAAAAATTTCGACGGTTTCGATGAATTTCGCCAATTTCGAAGTTTTTTGTACACAAATTGAAAAATTTTCGATGGAAATTTCGATGGAAGTTTCGATAATTGCAATCATTTATGTTATTGTTGTTTTTTGAATAGGACTAAAGGGGGATTGGGGTTATTTCACCATTTATTACTCATGCATAGCATATACCTATACTATATCATAATTACATTGCATTCCCTAATATTTGCTACTCAAATTATCAAATACTAATATGATGCATGCTTTATGCTATATTTTATTTTCTTCAATGCGGACAACATGTATCCTAGTGGTGGTTTATTAGACAATGAGGGTCCTAGGAAGCCAAATACACCAAAAAATAATGATTTTACTTGGAAACATTGCATTAATGTTCTTAGGGCCAATGAAATGGTTGACTATCGAGTCAATATCAACAACAAACTATCAACCCAAGTAAAATGTGTGGGGGATGCCCTACATATCGAATATGTGATGTTATAGCACAAATAAGTACATGCATGTATATAGCTCATAAATGCAAAATTACATAACTTAATTCCTACATTTTGTCATCGAAATCCTTCATCGAAATCCTCAATAAACAGGACAGTTCCCTTACCTCCCACATGAAGGACCCCTCCCTAACCTACCCCCACATAAAATTTTATTGCATAAAATAATGCATTTAGGTGTAGAGATCACGCCTGTAAAATTTCATAAATTAATTCGTTCATTTTGGCGTCAAAATGGGCACAATTGCATTTATCGAATTTTTTGTCAAAATTTCCATAAATTTCGGTTTCCGTGCTATCGAATCAGTATCGAAATCGGATACCTTATTCCTTGAGTCTAACTTGGTTTTACAGTACTAAACCACTGGCGATCAGAGTGGTACAAGTGTGTTTGATTTCAGTAGAGTATTCTGAAATAATTGACACTAGTTTCCAGAACCCGATATCGAGTGTTTAAGAGAAGTGTTGTAGTAGATTAATTATTACATGCGAAACAATTTTAATACAAAGTATGATTTTATGCTTAGGTGGTGATAACCTGGTCCAGACTTAGGTGATCTTTATTTAGATTTAAACGGGACTGGAGTTATGTACTCCTCCCCATTTTTAACTGGGCATTTATATGACAAATTTTCCCATAATGAGGCAATTCTTGAAATGCTTACTCTTTTGTTCCACTTTGACATATCCTATTCTTTGGAATTATTATTACATGTTGAATTGGGTCAATGACCCTACATGCTATTGTGCATGTATTATGACACGTATGAGTGATGAATAATGTACTTTGCCACTCTATATTATGCATGGTAGATAATTTGACTAGCTAACTATTGTAGACGCTTATGCGTAACCATTAGGGTGTGCTACTTCTACCCGGGGTGTGCTACTTCTACTCTTATATATACAGAGGCGTGCTAATTTCGCCTATGGGTGTGCTACTTCTACCCAAAATTTATATATAGGCCAATGACTCAGTGGTGTCTTGGCCCTACTTTAGTTAATTTAGTCCAATATATCTGCATGCAAATAAATGTTGTAATTTGATGATTGATTGATTGTGGCAAAGTTCATTGTTTATTGATTTATTTAAAATGCCTCATTCTTTTGGAAATTCTTTCTCTTGTTATTTCTCATTGAATCTTACCTAATTTTATGGCCCCTTTTTTATGGGAACATCTTACTTTACTTTTTAATGCCCTAGTTAATCCTCTAATGTACATACTCAGCCTTTGCTGATTTATACCATATTTTCCCATCTTTCTGGGTGTTCCCAAACTACCCAGTTATAGGTGCTTTGCAGGACGTGGACACATGAAGGTCGTACACATGAAGTTGGCTTAAGGATAGTTTGGAATGGTCGGGTTGCCCTCTGTATCTGGGGCTCCTATGAAACGTAGTTATAGTATTTCCTTTTTATGTATCACCTTTTGGGTGAGAAAGTTATGTACATGGGAATATTTGTATCTTTGTAAATAGTTATGTTTTCCGCTGCTTAAATATTTCATGGCTAAATTTATGTACCATTGAGTGGGCCCACTATTGGGTCCCACTCTTTACAGGCAGGGACTAGAGCATCATCATCATCATCATCATCATCATCATCAAAAAGAAATAAAGAAAGCACTATCAATTAATTAAATTCATTCGTGCATAATTAACCCTGATTAATCAATTTTAATCAACTACACAATCTTAGAGAAACTAAGTACAAATCTAACTAATTAAGTTCATTAATGCATTATTAACGCTAATTATTCAATAGTAATCAACTATATGGTGGCATCATTAATCCTAAGTTCAAATCTAGTACGGATTAATTAACCACTCACTGCACTGGTGGATCGAGCAGGCTGTGGTGGCGGCAGCCGGAGGTGGAGGTGGTCGGGCTGGAGGTGAAGGTGGCCAGCATTGGAGGTGAAGCAGAGGAGGTGCAGGCGGTGGCTAGTGGCGGAGACTGGAGCATCATCATCATCATCATCATCATCGTCATCATCAAAAAGAAATAAAGAAAGCACTATCAAAAAATTAAATCCATTCATGCATAATTAACCCTGATTAATCAATATTAATCAACTACACAATCTTAGAGAAACTAAGTAAAAATATAATTAATTAAGTTGATTAATGCATCATTAACCCTAATTATTCAATAGAAATCAACTATATGGTGGCATCATTAATCCTAAGTTCAAATCTAGTAGGGATTAATTAACCACTCACCTGGTGGATCGAGCAGGCTGTGGTGGCAGCATCTAGAGGTGGAGGTGGCTGGGCTGGAGGTGAAGGTGGTCGGCACTGGAGGTGAAGCAGAGGAGGTGCAGGCGTTGGCCAGTAGTGGCGACTAGAGCATCATCATCATCATCATCATCATCATAAAAAAGAAATAAAGAAAGCACTATCAATTAATTAAATTCATTCATGCATAATTAACCTTGATTAATCAATATTAATCAACTACACAATCTTAGAGAAACGAAGTACAAATCTAATTAATTAAGTTGATTAATGCATCATTAACCCTAATTATTCAATAGTAATCAACTATATGGTGGCATCATTAATCCTAAGTTCAAATCTAGTATAGATTATTTAACCACTCACCGCACTTGTGGATCGAGCAGGTTGTGGGGGCGGCGTCCGGAGGTGGAGGTGGTCAGGCTGGAGGTGAAGGTGGCCGACGCTAGAGGTGAAGCAGAGGAGGTGTAGGCGGTGGCCAGTGGCGGTGACTGGAGCATCATCATCATCATCATCATCATCAAAAAGAAATAAAGAGAGCACTATCAATTAATTAAATTCATTCATGCATAATTAACCTTGATTAATCAATATTAATCAACTACACAATCTTAGAGAAACTAAGTACAAATTTAATTAATTAAGTTGATTAATGCATCATTAACCCTAATTATTCAATAGTAATCAACTATATGGTCGCATCATTAATCCTAAGTTCAAATCTAGTACGGATTATTTAACCACTCACCGCACTGGTGGATCGAGCAGGTTGTGGTGGCGGCGGTCGGAGGTGGAGGTGGTCGGGCTGGAGGTGGAGGTGGCCGACACTGGAGGTGAAACAGAGGAGGTGTAGGCGGTGGCCAGTGGCGGCGACTGGATCATCATCATCATCATCCATCATCAAAAAGAAATAAAGAAAGCACTATCAATTAATTCAATTCATTCATGCATACATAACCCTGATTAATCAATATTAATCAACTACACAATCTTAGAGAAACTAAGTACAAATCTAATTAATTAAGTTCATTAATGCATCATTAACCCTAATTATTCAATAGTAAATCTTGGACGGGTTTCTAGGCTAACAAATACATGTATGTTTACATTCATATACCTACAATCCTAGTTTCATCATTCATAATCCTAAGTTTTGTGTAACATCATTTAATCATGCTTGTCAGTAAATACAAAATAGTAAATAAACCATGATTCCATATATTAAAGATTTGAATCAAAATATTTGGGTGCACAAAGAATAATATATGCTACTGATTTAGGAGTTCACATAATCATTTTAGAAATAGAAGACCCACATGTGAGTTAAGTTTGAGATTCAACATCAATGTATCTTTAACACGCATGTTTCAAGGTTCAAAGCACATAATCAAATCAAATTAGGATGCTAGAATGGACAAGTTTGAATCTTATTTCAACATGCATCAAAATTTAATGAATTAGGTCAATCATGAGGATTAGACAAGTTAAAATAGTACATTAATACTAATCAATAGATAAATGAATAACAACTAGTAGATAATAAATACAAATCAGTAGATAAGTAAATACTAATCAATAGATAAGTAATTTGAAAAATTAGTAGATGAGTAAATAATTTGAAAAAGTAGATGAACAAATACAAATGCCTAAATTTAAATAATGTGATGAATCAAAAATCATTTGATGAACAAATCATTAGATAAGCAAATACAAATCCATAGATAAGTAAATATAAATTAGCACATATGTAAATACAAATCAGTAGATAAGTAAATACAAATCAGTAGATACGTAAATACAAATAAGTGGATATATTACCTACCTAGCAGTAGGGGAAGCAGAGGCTAGCTCCGGTGACCTCAGGCTGGAGCTCCGACGGTGCAGCAGCTCCTCAGGTGACCTTCATAGCTGCGACGTTCTTCACAGTGGCGACGGCTGGCGGCTGGAGGAAGAGGCCCGAATGGTGGCTAGAGGAAGAGGACCGGCGGCGGGGAAGGCAGATCGGCAACGACGGCCAGCAGGCGGAGGAGGACGACCACTAGGCGGCGGAGGGCAGTAACGGATGGTGGAGGAGCAGTAGGTGGAAGAGGAGCAGCAGGCGGTAGAGGACAGCCAACAGGCGGTGGAGGGCAGGGACGGCCAGCGGAGGAGCAGCAGGTGGCGGAGGACCAGTAGGCGGTGGAAGAGCAGTAGGCGGCAGGCGGCAGAATCGATACAATCGCCAGAGACCTAGTGAAATCGTGATGAAACAGAGAATGGGAAAGAGTCTGTTTCACGGGTGGTATTAAGTTAACCATCATCGTCGGTTGTTTCAAAAACTGACACCTAAGATCCAACAGTGTCGGTTGCCATCGAACACCGACGCCAATTGGGCAATTTTGGGGGTAAAAATTTTCACGGGGACAACACAGAACTTACGTAGGCGTCGGTTATTGTATGAAAACCGACGAAAAAAATGGACCCGATTTCTGTCTCGCAAAAAACCTTTAGTCGTCTGTTTCTTGGTCAACAAACGATGCCGTATGTGAAATTTTGGAGGTAATTTTTTTGCACTGGAAAAATTGGATTTGGCGGGTGATTTTAGGCGTCAGTTTCTTATTGCACAACCGACGCTAAATAAAAAGCGATACTCATGTCTGGTCGGTCTTCACATATAGATGTTGGTTTGTGTATTCAGCCGACATTGTAGGGTTCAGGTGTCGATTTCTTGTATACAACTGATGCCTGTAAATGTGACGTTATAAGTCATTTCTGTACTAGTGCAAACAATTTCACTAGTAACCTTCTAGTAAACAACCAAGGTGTAAACAAAAGAGTTTATTAATGAGGGATGTTTTGGTCAAAGAACTCCATCTAGAAACATCCAAGCAGTAGTTGTAGGTCAACAATAGTAAGTTGCAGGTTCCAAAAATACCATAGAGCATCAATACCCAAAGCACAAGAGATCATCTTGCAAAACATTATTGTTAAGGAATCATCAAAGTTAACTTCATTGAGGCCCGATATGAACAGGGTAGGAAATACAAGGATTGCTAGATTATTGGTCAAAATTAGGTGCTTGTAAAATCCCAGACATTTAACCTACGGTGGGCTTTTAACCAAGGATTGTTTCCTTTGTAAAATGCTTAATTATAAGGTTGGTGTTTGAGTAATATTATATTGCATTGTATCTACACACAATTTTATGGAGCCTTACAATCAATTACATGTATCACCTTGCTACAATGAGAAGGCTTGTTATTATGCCATTAGTTTATGCTTCTAAGCTGTTGATTTAGAGTGCCTTGAGACTACCCCCGCCTTCTACAACTTCCTACTTTCTGTCTCCTATCTCCGTGGTTGTAGATCTCCTAATATTTTGATGATCTAGTTGATGTCGTATACATGGTTATGATTTAAAAACTTCATGTGGTATTGCCTTGGATGTTTCTACGTTGCTTCTATGTTACATCATTTTCTGTGGATGGTTAGATTTTGTTTTTTTATCCTTGTTAGTTCTATATACGGTCTGTGATTGTTGGGAATTTGTCGATTATGAGAATATCTTCTTTGATGTTTTATTTTCTAGGGTTCAACTCCTATGAAGCCTCCTTAAGTTCTATGATTCCTTTAGTGCATCCCATATGCACCTATATCTGTTACTGTTAGTCTTGTTTCAGATTTTGTTCAATGGGGCGTATTCTGATTCTTTCGTCCCTCATTAGCTTTTTTGTTTCCCTTTTTTGGTGAGGCCATGAGATAGTAGAATGGACTTTCTGACTACTAAAGTATGGTATTAGAAGATGAAAGGCTTTGTTTGGGCTTTCTCTAGAGAATGTTCTTTGTGAGAGCCTCATTTTCTATTGTGGTGGTTTCTTGTATATGCTTTTCTACAACAAGGTATTCTTCTTATCTGTTGACACCATAATGTAGTAGCAGCAATATGTATTTTGGGTTATTTTTGTATGGTTGAACCAGATGAAAAGCTATGTTCTTGATGTTGGAGAATGTTTCTATGGGATAGTAGTTTTTCTGGTATGATGGCTGCTAGAGTATGATGGTGATTTTCAATTCAGTATTTTTGGGAGTTTCTTGCTAAATCTGTGTTATCTAGCTTTTTTTCCGAGTTAATGGGTGTTTCTTGGTATATAAGAAAATGCCTTCTCTCTTCTTGTTATGTTCTTGGATAGCTATTTTGTTATTTTGAGGAGTGGTCTCAATTTTGATATGAGATCAAATATTTGAAGTTGGTCTCTATCCTTATTTTGGGGAGTTCATAAGTCATGGGTACTAGTCCAATGGTGGCAGTGCCACAGGAGGATGGTGTCAATTGAAATGACTTGGGGAGGAGGATTCCTTAGTAGGGGCCTATAGTTTTGTAGACTTGAGGAATGCACCCATAGAAATTCAAAGTGTAGTTTTGAGAGAACAAACAATACAACTAGGGCTGGCAAAAATCATGCTACCTGACCCAACCTGACCCAACCCATTTTTGGGTCTAAAATAGGGCATCGATCTTAATTGGGGAGACCCAAAGTAGATCTTTTACCTCTTGGTTGGGTACAACTACATCCTACTTTGGTCTTAAAGACCTAAGCACGTAGAGTAGAACCAACTATTAAAAAGCCTAAACCTTATAACTCACTCCCACTCGCCAGTCTCTTCGATCACCCAACCTAAACTTAACATCTCCAAACATGAAGTTGCAAGCAGATTAAGGAGACAAAGAAGAGGGAGAAAGGCACATCAACTCTGTCATGTGTAGGAGACACTAGTAGCAGCCCTTGGTTCTTGTTCAACTGCCTGTGAATCCAGATCTGGAGCATCCCTTTCACCCACCCCCAACAGAGGTGTCGAGTTCTCATATGCAAGTCACCACTTGCTAGGTTCATAGTAATCCATGCTTCCTGATCTTTGTCTATTTCACCATTTGGAAATAGTGTTTCATTGTATTCCCTACTCCATGAAATCCCTCTTTGTCATTTCCTATTCCTCAAATCCAAATCGTGGTGATCCTCTATCCCCATATGACCGAATCCTCTAGATGCTCCACCACTAGTTCACCTTCATGCCTACCACCGCACTGTCCACCACTACCTGCTCTAGAGCCTCTTTTTCCTCCATTGTATCCTCTTTTACAGATGTGACATGGCTACTAGAAACTCTAATCGGGTCTATCTTCTATGCTCCAGTCCTTCCTAGTTAGGTGATCTTAAATGCCTAGTGATATACCTACACCTTTTAGTACGAAACGACAAAAAAAGGGTTACGGAGACAATCATTGTGAAATACCTACCAATAAGAAAAAGTCAAAATTTTATTTTTTGACCTCTTGTTCTTGTCACAGTTTCTAGGTCTACTTTGACCATCGTTGTTTGTTGTAGTTAATGCTAATATGTACCATATATGCATAAGTTCTACAGAAGTAATCCTTCTTTTTTCTACTGGAGCCCCACTAGCAAATATTACCGTTGTAAATACTCTTCGACCCCAAAAAATTCCAGCAAAGACACTTTCCAGTGTTCCAGAAAAGATGCTTACCATAACTTAGCTACTAGCAAAGAAGCTTGTGGAGACTCTTCTTAATGATTCAATGATATAGTGATTCATCAAAAATGTTTTTTTAAGTTTACAAAGGATATTTCAAAGTTCGAAATTTGTAATATAAATTTGAATTTTTTGAGAAGTCAATGCTCCTGTAGAGTTCCCAAAGTTGAGATTTGTGTGTATCCCTATTTATTTCAATGTTTGAAATCTGTATGAAAAATTTGAGATTTTTGAGAAATCAATGCTCTTGTAGAGTTCCCCATGTTGAGATTTGTATGTATCTCTATTTATTACAAAGTGTGAAATCTAAATGACAAATTTGACATTCTTGAGAAATCAATGGTTCTGTAAAGTTCCCAATTTTGAGTTTGTATGTATTCTAGTTTGTTTTATCTTGTTACACTGACCTTGTTTTGAAATTCTGCTGGAAACAACTTTGAGTGTGTTGAGTTAAAATGTGAATGTAAATGCCAGATCGAGTTATATGGTATGGGTCAAAATCGGGTCTTGTGGTCCAGGTTGAAATAAGTGTGGCAAATATGAGATTCAAGTATTGTGGGTTGGGTCAGGTCTAAATATTTTCGGTCGGGCCAACCTGGTTTGGGTCTTGAAGTGCATTAATTTTTTGGGTCAGGTATGGTCAAGTCTATTGACTTTCGGGTCTGGTCGGCAACTGGGTTGGGTATGAAAAAACTCTACCCATTGTCAGGCCTAAATACAACTGTAGTTTCATTTCAAGAGAGGCATAAGTAGTTGTTAGGCCAGAGCTTCTGACTGTGGGTAAGTAGGGGGTGTTTGACCCCTCTACATCACACATGATTGTAGTGCATGCATGATATTATATGTCTTAATTTAACTTAATGGAAATGTACATGATCTTGAATCTCATCTTAATTATTTTATGAAAGTTATAGTTGATCGTGAATCTCATGTTTGTTGATGGATGTGTTTCTTTTGGAGTTCTTTCTGTACTACAACCTTGTTGTTGGTTGGATTCTCTAATTGGATGAAGGGTGATGGTTTTTCTAATGCTGATGAGATCGTTAATTTTTTTGGAATTCATTTCATTTTTAAAGATATTTGATGGAGGTTACTATTCCATTATGTTTAGGTATTATACTAAGTTTGAGGTCATGTATCAGGTTGGTTTTTACAAAATGATGTGAAGAAACCTAGATATAAGACAATACTCCTTGCTTTTGCTGCACATTTCCTATATATGTCAGTCTTCCAGGTTCAGCTTTGATTTTTCATCTTGGTGGCCATGAAAATGATCCTGACTCCCAAGGTACTATTATTGTAAGGTATTGTTGTCATAGTTCTGCAGTAAATTAGATATTTTAGGTGGCTCAATTGCTAACGATGTGATGAGATGGAGTTTTTCTTATCTTGCTAATTCATGAAGATGTTTCTCATTTTGGTTGATATATCCAACCTGATGTTTGAGCAGAAGTATTACCTTCTGGAAATTATTATTTTTTGAATTTTACCTTGAAGTTATAGATGGATTCCTGTCAATATTGAGGAATCCCTTACATGGATGAGCTAGTATTTCTACTATGACATTCTAATTTACAGGTGCATGTCTCTTTTGTACTTGCCTTGTTGGTTTTTTAATACATTTGACTCTAATGCTTGAATGATGCATACATATATTATTTTTTCCGATGGATGAGTTGCTCTCGACCACTCTAAATCTTGTTGTTATTGTGTTTCGTCTACTAAACAAATGTAATCACTGCAAGCGGTAGGACATGATTCTATATTCACTTATCTTCCACTCCCTGAAGATGAATTCTTCACGGTCTATATGATGATCCATCATAGTACCAAGCTGATGTGAAATTACAAGAATCCCCCCAACAAATATGTATATGATTCTATATAGAAGAATATACAGGCTATGGTTAATTTATGGTGGTAAGATCAAGCACCTGATATATTATTAACATCATACTATTCCCGGAATGTTTTAATATTTTTATTTGATTTGAATGATATAAGAAGTTTACTCATTGTATGAATTAAACCATATTTGTTCACGTCATTCAGGTTCTAGTTGTCATATCAAACTGGTCTCACCTCCATACTTAGGTACATTTACTTAAGGATATCTCTGCTAATAAAGTTTGGGAATGAACATAGATAAAATTTCCAATAGCAAAGCTGAATGAAAATCAATTAAACACAAAGAGCCATGGTTGATTTTTTTTTAATACAACTCACTTTCCTTCAGGCTTTACTGTCATATCAAGAGCTTAATATGTATGCATTGCAAAGTCATCATCAGATACAAAGAAAAACACATTGTCATCTTGGTAGTCCACATAAAGAATTGAAAGAACAATCTTTCTAGTGATTTGTGATGGTTCTTGTGATGGATGAATAGTAGTAGTGAAGAAGTCCACAAAGGGAAGATCCATCAACATACCTAAGAATTTAAACAAATTACATAAATCATGTATATGAAATATGTATTTTATAGCCAATTTTATATAATAATTGTCTAAACCAATCACACTTATAGATCATCATTTTCTTGATAATTATAGACTTGACTAAGACATAATATCATGTTCTTATATGAAGTAAATAACTGTAGGTTTTAAACTACCTGAAGGTATATATTCTTGAACCCTCATAGAAGAAGCAAAGCATGTATGCCTTTGACTAGGAGCCAATGTAATGATTGAATATTATTGTGGAGAGGTTAGTTCTTAGATTTCTTGTTACTCACACAATGACTATAGTCCAATGTATGTTAGTCACTAATCTAATATGTACATAAGTGCCTGACATACCACAAAAGAATCTTAAAATGGCCAACACAGCCTCGATGTTGTTATTGGTGAATGAAAATTCTTGAGGTATAAATATATGTGGAAGGGAAGTCAAACCTTCATTTTGTGTCTCATGCAATAACCAACAACAATAGGAGAATACAACAAAGATATGAATCTGGTCATGGATGCCTACTATTTTTCTAAGATGCTTGAAAAGACCCCACTGAGTAATTAATATATGTATATCTTTTTCCATGTGCATTGTGTAATAGGGGTAAGGTATGTGTCCAACCCATGTACATTCATCATTTTAATATAAATAAAAGTATGAATTTTGATGATATTTGTATAACTTGTTCGAATTAATATCATTTTTTCCATTAAAAAAGGCTTGTGTACTGACTATATTTATAATCTAACTACATATAGCATTGTAGTAATTGTCACTAGATATGTAGTTAGATACATAACCTAACTACATATGTATATGTAGTAAATGTTGCCTTCTTACTAAATTCATCTTTTTGCTACACATTGACTACATATGTAGTTGTAATAATACATTTAAATACAATTACACCTACATTTAGATTTATAAATATAACATTTAGCTATATTTCAGATTGCATATGTATTTGTAACTAATTCATTATTTAACTACGTACTTGAAAAAATGTAGCCAAACAAAATCCTAACATGATCATATGATACAATTTCTATATGTAAATAAAAATGTAACTAAAGCCTTAGCTACAAAATAATGGAATTTGGTTGCATTTTTTTATTGTAGTTAAAGAACTTTTTTTGTAGTGCCCCATGGAAAACCATCTAGTGTTGAGTGTAGAATAACCATCTAGTGTTGACTACAGAACAACCATTGAGTGTTGCATTCCATAAGGAAAACTATCTAGTGTTGAATGTAGAAAAACCATCTAGTATTGAGTGCAAAACAACTATTGAGTGTTGCATTTCCCAATGAAAACCATCTGATAATGAACCCAAATAGCATCAAAAGGTCCAAATGCCTTCACCCCACACAAAATGAACATCAAGGGTTGCTATGTTTATGCAACATGGTTCCAAAGCATTCAAATCAAATTAAACTTTTCCAAATTATAAAAAATATTGTGAAGAAAGTATACATGTATCAAAATTGTAGTTAGATCCCTAGAAAAGAGGAAATTGGATAAACACCCATAAAAGTACATAAATTTACAAAACTTGAGCAAAGTCCAATTTTGAACAAAACTTAAGAATAGCTTTGTCAACTGATATCAAAACATAATCTAAGGTTTAGTTAAGAGACTAAGCACCCAATTAAATCAAACAAGTTTGTTTAACCATTAAACTGAGTCAGGAGTCTTACTGTATTTGATTCGTCTTCTTGAAGGTGAAATAGTTGAGATTGTATTAATGGATTTTAAACCTAGGATAAACCTTGTTAGGGAATCAAGGTGTGCAAATTGTTGGCATGTGTTCCTGTTGAACTAATTATATGATGATTTTGTTGGGGAATCATGAACTTCATTTGATAATAATAAATATGATTTTGTCTATTATCTTTGTCTCAATTATGAGATGATGACACAAACATGGTAGATTTCTGAAGAATGATGTTACTTGATGACATATGTCCTTAGGTTGAGGGAGTGAACAATGAGATCATTTGTATGATAAGATCACATACATTCTTGCTATCCATAGTCAAATATTATTGTGTAAGCAAAACATACGACAATAATACAAACCAATGTCTATTGACTGATGGGAGAGTCTCATCATTCATGATATTGGATATCGCATCAAACCCATTGGCACTCGTTAGGGAATGATAACCTCCCATTTTGTGATGTTATCTTACTAGTTTTTCTTAGTTTTACTCTTTCTTAGATAAATTAGATTAAATACTTAACTTTCTAGCTTTATTGTAAATATACCAATAGACTGATATTTCTCTTTTCTTCTTACAGATAAACCTAAAAAAAATCACAAAAGTCTCAACCAAAATGGTCCCAAGACCGAATGAAGACCCAATCGGTCCCAAGACCGAGAGGACGATACCGGTCTCCAGACCCCGAAAAGACTACTGTTCCCAAGACCGCGAAGACCCAACCGGTCTCCAAGACCGAGAGAATGATACCGGTCTCCAGACCGCGAAGAGACTACCGGTCCCAAGACCGCAAAGACCCAACTGGTCTCCCAGACCGTGAGGGTGCTTAACGGTCTCAAGACCACGAAGACTCAATCGGTCTCCAAGACCGTGAGGGTGCTTAACGGTCTCAAGATCGCGAAGACTCAATCAGTCTCCAAAACCATGAGGATGCATAATGGTCTCAAGACCGCGAAGACTCAACCGGTCTCCAAGACCGTGAGGGTGCTTAACGGTCTCAAGACCGCGAAGACCCGACCAATCCCCCAAGACCATGAGGATGCTTAACGGTCTCAAGATCGTGAAGACCTAAAAGTTCTCAAGACCATTCAAGATCCTTGGACCCTATAAATAGGACTCAAGGGGTCCTCATTCAGCATCGATCCTTAGACGCCCAAGGCTGCCTCATTTGTTCCAGAGCTGTTTTCATCCTTCATCCTTAGCCCCAAGGCTACCAGTCTAAGATCCACACTCCATCCATAAGACTACTTTCTCTCTCATCAACATAGAAGGTGGGGAGTGAAGAATTAATCACCAAAGCAACCACATAGTGTGAAGATAGTTGATCTCTACTCCAAGGGGTCAACCTTCCTCCCTCCTACGTGGAGATGATGTTTTCCTTCTCTTCTCCTGTCTCTTTCTTTGTTCTTGCCATGAGCAATTAGTTCCATACACTAGGGTGCGGGGAGTAGCCCCGCTACCCATGTTTTCATTTCATGCATTGTAATTCATGAGTTTGCAATAGAGAAATACTATCTTTTCAGTTTAACATCAATCGTTTAATGAATGATAGTTTCTTGATCACCAACTTGTGTTACCTATTATCTACTAGTACGAATTGTCTACGTTTGTGCTTTTAGATTCGATTATCGATTGTATGTTGGTTCTTGATGTATGTAGTCACCGTATATCTGTTTCGATATCTAGGAGCGCTTTTCAAGGAGTGGAGTAAACTCACCTCCATTGTTGTACTTTCATGGAATCAGTTGACGTATGGAAGTACAACTTTGACAGGTCGAGGAACACACTTTGTGAAGGGAGTGATGCAAAGTAAGTGACCATTCATTCGGGGATGGCTGGCATTGCAATACTTCCACATTTCTCGTAGTTGACTATTTGAAAGAAAGCTAAGTCTACAAAGATACTAACTGATTAGACCCTTTTTGCAAGACATGTTATTATGATGTATGTTATGATCCATGTGTAGTGGTGGTGAAACTCGATCACATCTTAGTGTCTTCTAAATATTGTTTACAACCTTAATTTTACTTTCTTGCCATTTAATTTACATTTGCATTTTTAGTTTAATCATCAACCCAACTCTTCGATCTAAATATCAACTCTTAAGTAGATAAATAGAATTATAATGTTTTCCATCTTGTTAATCCTTAACAAGACCGTTGTATCGTGGATTCGACCCTCAACTATACTGCGATAAGACTTCCACGTACCTTAGCATACATGGGTGGAAATCTTATTATAGCACACACAAGGCTAAACTTAGAGACTTACTATCTCTAGGATTCTTAGTGGTGCATGCAACTCCACGCAAGTGGAAGCTCCATCAGGGAACAATGTAACAGATAGACCCACCTTGAGAGTGATACGTGTAAACTATGGAATGGTATTCAGAATCAACTCTCAAAGTCATAGTTGTGATTGTGGTTCTTAAACCTAAAGTTACTAAACTCATAACATGTCACTCAATGAAATTTGACACAATCCAAATTGACCATGAATAAGGGTTGCCATTAAGGTGGTGCTGAGATACATTGTGACACATGGGGATTGACTGTGAGTGATGTAGATGGGATTTATCCCTCCTATAAGAGATGATACTTTGGCCACTTCATAAGTGAGACTAAGAAAAATTTGGCCATACTCATGTGAGTCTGTATGTTATATATGGCCTCACAAGATCTAATAAAACCTACTCTAGTTCAAGGAACATGGACTGAATGTTAAGAGGATAAGAAATCCATACCTTGTGTTCAATCTAGATATCTGAGACAAAGGAACTATATGGTCACGATAACACTGATCATAGATGTTGGTTGAAGTTGTTCTCCAAGTTTTCAATTACTTAGGTCGAAATGATGTGTTTCTAGATACTTCTCATTGCTTGTGATGTCATAATCTGATTATGGGCATTCATTCCCAATATAATTTGGGACCTATAGGATCACATGTATAGGATACACTTAGAATAAGAGTTTACTCATGTATAAAGTTTATCTTGGTTACTGAAAGTGTTTAGGAAATCAACATGAACAACACTTGTTGTCAGTAGATTGATTGGAGTGTCCAGTTGACCGACTGGATTTCTTCAAACACTCGTCGATGGAACTAGCCAATCTACCAGATTGGAGTGTCCAACCAACTAGATGAACAATGTTCCTAGAGGATGGTCAAAATTTCTGGTCGACCTGTTGGAGTTCCAAATTGATCGACTGGGATTAGTTGGCCAATCTCAATGAGTCAATGTTGGCTAAAACATGCATTAATTACCAATGTTATTGTGTCGCTAACCACATGCCAATTGATCGAGTGGATTGTCCAGTCGATCGACTGACAATGCATCCACTTCCAGCCCATGTATTCTGACCTTTCATCTCCTCATGTTTTTTGAAACCCATGTCTAGTAACTCCTATATAAAAGGGAATGATCATGGCTCTCAACATACACTTGACTTCTCATAGTTGTGGTAACGTGAGATCCCAAGCCATCTTACTCGTGAAAGGGAAAGATAACAAGGGAGAAAAGTTGATGCTAGAATGTTGTCAAAGAAGGGGAAACTCCTTCCTACCGACCCAGGACGCGCAAAGTGGAGTTCCAAGTGGTCTATGTGGACTAAGAAGAGGCATGGAGGTTTTTTCTGCTATGATATGAGGATTCTACCAACCATTGTCCATGAGTGTCACATCAAGAGAACACCATTGACTGACGTCTATGTGATACTTGTGAAGGAAGCACATCTCCATTTAGAGTTATTTGTTGGACTTACTCCAAGAAAAAGTATATCTTTCACCCTATTTTCTTATGCATCATTGCTGAAGAAATTTATTGGACGGGAATTTGGGGATTTTTTTTCCACTGCCATTTTTTTCTCCAACATTTTCCTATAGTGGTATTAGAACCATGCCAATCTGTGTATTGGGATTTTAAATCGATGTGATTGGTTTTATTTCATCATTTTTTATGTTGCATAAGATGTGTTTAATTTATATGGTTAATGTACATATCCGATTAAACACCACAGACTCTAGGGAATGTCCCACATGTATATATATATATATATATATATATATATATATATATATATATATATATATATATATATATATAGTCAGGCTAGAATACACTCGAGTGTATCCGGAGCAGAATACACTCAAGTAGTTTTTCATGATGCAATATTATTTTTAAAAATCTAATCTTTTGATCTTCTTAAACATCTCGTGAACAACTCATACGCAAAATTTGAGCACATTTGGATATGTGTAGCTCATGTTATGAAGACCGTAAAAATTATGCATTTCAAATGAGTTTTGCACGTCGATTTTGTTGCCCTTAGATGAGTGACTTACACTCATCCAAATGGGCTCAAAATTTGTATGTAGCCTAGTTATAGTATGACGGTGAAGATCAATGGTTTACATTTTGCAAAAAATAGTCTTGATATGCAAACACACTTGAGTGTATTCATGTGATCCGTACACTCGAGTGTATTCTAGCCTGACTCTCTCTCTCTCTATATATATATATATATATATATCTTTGTGTGTGTGTGTGTTTGTATGTGAGTGTGTATGCATGTGTCATATGGTATATATGCAATATTTACACGTCATCCTAAAATTGTTTGGATTGTGTATGTACTTGTGGTTATGGCTAAAACTCTTCGATTCTTGTATGTGGTTGGATGGTTTGTTTTCTATCTTAAATTTGGTTTGCACACTGAGCCTCCTCTCTCTCTTGCAAATATGATTAATGTGTACCCTCATGCTTCCCTCACATGTAAATCTAGGTATTAACTTTGAATAATACAATATGTAAATAGTAATAGCATTAACTGGTATGTTTGGTAAGATAAGGTGTTTTGTCTAGGTGAGTCGACCAACTGGAGGATGGGAGGAGCCATCCGATGTTGGATCTAGTCGATTGACTGAGGTCCCAACAAACCGACTGGAGGAGTCCAACCAACCACTTGATCCTGGAACCAATCGATCGACAATGGAAACCAATCGAACGTTAGGAGGTCCAACCAATCAACTGGGGGTCCATTTGATCAACTATCTTATTCCCAACACAAATTTTTTTAGTATAGGTTTCATGCATATGATGTATGACCTTAGGTGGTTAGATACAATGTGGACCCAAATAATTGCATTTGTAACAATGACTCATATATTTTCTATTGCATGTTTCATTTGTGGATATAGTATGTATATGATATGTATTATAAGTATGTTGTAATTGGATTTCTATGTGTATTAATATTTAAAATCACTTTATAAATATATAGTATTTGATTCTTTCCATAATCAACACATATGAAAATCTTGATCGACTAACTATAGGTTACGCCAAAGAGGTGCATCATCTATGTAGTGGAGGTGTGATGGTATCTATGTGGGTAAGCCGAAGCAAGGTGCATATTCTATTGTGTTGGGTTTTGGGTTAGGCTTAACTAGGTGACCTTAATGAGTTGTAAGTTCCTAGAAGCGTATAAATGGAATATGACAAAGAGTGCATACCATCTATCCATGAGTTGAATTGGATGCAATTGGAAAATGTTTCCTACCTAAATAGAAAAGTTGTGGGAAATCAGCCAAAGATGACTCATGATTTGATGGATCTTTTCCCACTAGAAGATTGTATGATGCATTTTCCAAATTGAAGGTGAGGTCCATTAGGTTGCATAAAATAGTGGGAGAGATAATTAATTTAAGGCCTTATTTATATCATTAGTATTGTCAAATCAATTCAAAAGTATGTTAACAGATGCAAATGTTATACACTAACAACTTTTCACTTCGTTCGGTCCCTGAGAAGGACAAACAAAATGGGAACAACTTCCATGACTACTTTTGGTTCTTCAGAATCATTCTCACTCATGAGTGCAAGATGTATGTCCTGGAAACACCAGAGCCAAACAAACTCACTCCTATCGCACCTAAGGAAGAAAGGGATTCTTGCAAGAAGCATTCTGATGATGATATAGATATCAAATTCCTAATGCTATGCTCTATGATCTATGAGTTACAAAGACAACATGAGAACATGGATGTTCTAAACATGGTAACACATCTTGAGAACATGTACCGGGATCAAGCAAGGCAAGAGAGATATGATATCTCAAAAGTGTTGTTCTAGAGGAATATGGAATAGGGTGATCTAGTAGGGCCCCATATGCTCAAGTTGATTGGGTATGTTGGAATCCTAGAGAGACTGAGATTTTCTTTAAGCCAAGAGTTGGCCATGGATGTGATTTTGTAATCGTAATCTGGATATATAATCAATTTGTCATGAAATTCAACATGAATAATTTTGATAAACCATTGTATGAGTTGCTTGGCATGTTGAGAATTCTTGAAGAACAAATGAAGAAGGACAATCCTCAATCTGTGAAGATGACTAGAAGAGGAAATGGAAAGTCCAATGGCAAAGTCAAGACCACAACGAGTTCTAAAAAAGACAAAAACCCATGTCTTATGCTCTTAATGCAAAGGGAGGAGTGAGTAAGGAAGGGAAGTGCCACTACTGTCACCAGCCTGGACACTGGAAAAGGAATTTCCCTCTTTATGTAGAGGAACTTAAGAAGAAAAAGTAGTAGATAGAGATCTCCACTTCAGGTATACATGTTATTGAGATAAATATGTTTATTTCATAATTTTTGGTATTTCAAACTGGATGAGGACCTCATACATACAATGATAGTAGGATCCGAGAAGAAGTTAGAAAGACAAGGTGGAACTATGTGGAGAAAGAGTTTTTTCCACTACAGTTGGAGCATGCCATATATTCGCTCAGAGGTCTTGTAATAGAACTAGTGAATTGCTATAATGTATTTGTCATTAAACATCATCTTGTTTGGACAAGAGCGGATTTGAATTTCATGAAATTAAAGGTGGGTGTTTTGTTTCTCATATGATATCTTTTATGGCAATGCTCCAATATCTCATAGTCTATACTCAGTAGTTCAAGAGAAATGTGACTAAAAAAAACATACCTATGACATTATCGTCTAAGGCACATAAATGAGAAACAAATCTAAAGATTCCATAAAGATGTTAACCTAGACCCTTTTAGTTTTAAACCAATAGAGACATGTGAGTCTTGTTTATTGGGAAATATTACAAAAGCACTTTTCTTTAGAAATGGTGAAAGAGAAAGTGATCTATTGGAACTCGTACAAAGTAATGTACATGGACCATTTAGATCAAATTCTAAAAGTGGTTGTATACTTTAACTAAGAGTTTGAGGACCTTCTGTGAGACTGTGATGTTGTATCACAATGGACTTCACCTAAGACAGTATGATGTATCAGAAAGAACAATTTGCTCCTTGTTGGTCATGGTGTGATCAATGATTAGTCTGGTTGATCTTCTGAATTCCTTTCAGGGATATTTTTTATAAACTACAATGTTTACAAAAGACCATGTATCATATGAATTGGTTCAAAATACACCACATGAGCTATGGCATGGGAAACATATCAATGTGTCTTTTTTTGATGATTTGGGGATGTGAAGCTTATGTGAGAAAATAGTTTCCCAAAAGGATTGGACCCAAATCAGATAAATGTTATTTTGTTCGATATACTAGGGAAATGAAAGGATACTACTTTGATATTACATCCAACAATAAAGTATTTGTTGTCGTGATGATTGTATTACTTGAAAAGGAATTAATTATCAAAGGATCCAGTGGGAGGAAAGTAGAACTTGAATAAGATTGAGAGGAATAAGAAAACATTGAACCTGTACAGGTACAAAAGGAATGATGAGAGTCGCAAATTGTTGAATCTCAAGTTACTCACATAGAAAATGCACCTCGCAAATCTAGTAGGACACGCCTTGAGCCAAAATGTATCTTGTGACTCAAGAAGAAGATGCATTGGTCATAGATGAGGAGCCAATAATGTACATATAAGCTATTGAGGGACCAAAGTATGAGAAATGGTTTGAGCCATAATATCTAAGATGGATTCCATGCAAACAACAAGGTATGGACCTTGATGGATTCACGTAAAGATAAAACCCATATGGTGCTACTGGATCTCCTAAAAGTGGACCGACATGGATATGATAATATTCAAACCTATAAAGGTAGATAGGTAGAAATGGTTTTCAAACAAGTTCAAGAAGAAGAACACAAAGAAATCTTACACCAGTTGCCATGGTTAAATCCATCAAGATCATGCTTTCAATTGCAGTTAACCTACAAAGGTCAATCTATGTATGGAAACAAGGATCTTAGAGTTGTACTCTTTGACTTGACAACTCAATCAAAGAGATTGAATTTAGTCAAAATGAAGATGAACCCTTTATTAAAAAGAAGGTTGGTGGGAGCATAATTGTATTTCTCATATTGTATGTAGATGAATACTATTAATTTGAAATGACATCTCTACCTTACAAATGGTAAATGAAACCATGGTTGGGAAATACCTTCACTATGAATTTTTTTAGAAAAACAACCTATGTCTAAAAAATTAAGATCTATAGAGATAGATTTAAAACGATTCTTGACCTAAGATGGAGAACATACATTGAGAAAGTTCTAAAGAGATTCATCACGTAGGACTCAAATATAGGAAATTTGTCCATATCCCGTGGAATTAGTCTCACAAGATTCTAGTGTCGTAGTTCTTGTAAAGAATATGAACACATGAGTAAGATGTAATATGCGTCTGAAATTGGATCTACCATGTATGCAATCTTATGCACTCTTCCTGTTATCTGACATGTTTTAAACATAAAGAGAAGATGTCAGTTAGATATCTAATAAAGGTTATTGGATTACTGTAAAGAACATCCTTAAGTACATGAGAAGAAGTAAGGATCAATTCATTGTTTATGGTGATAAGGAATAGTTGGTGTAAAGGGTTACATCGAAGCAAGTTTCCAAATTGAAAAATATGATTAAATGATCGAAATCCAAATTTTTTATTTGCCTTAATACAGAACTATGAGATGGAAAAGTTACAGGCAAAAGAAAGTTGTTGATTCTGCAATAGAATTTGAGTACCTTGTTGCTTTGAGCATAGTAGAGGATATTGTATGGATCAAGAAGATCATTTAAATGAACTTGGGGAGGATCCAAACATTGATGATGCAATAGACATATTGTGACAATAATCGAGCTATTGGATAGGCTAAGAAACCTAGATAGTGTACTATGGGATTTCCATCTCATATGATATCGTACAACAAGGAGATGAGAAGATTTGCAAAGTACCGACTAGAAGCAAATGTTTCTAACCCGCCAACAAAAACACTTGCAACGGAAACATGATGGTCATGTTAAGATCACTTAGAATAAAAATTGTGGGTAGTTGGCTCTAAGTGCAAGTGGGAATCTATTGGTATGTGTGCCTAGATAGCAAATCATATGATAATTGTACTGGGACCTCATTTAATTGATTTTAACAATAAAGGTAACTCTGTTTATTATGTTTGTCTCAGTCATGAGATGATGACACAAACATGGTAGATGTCTAAACAAGATTGTTACTCAAGGACATATGTTTTTAGGTTGAGGACCTGAATAGTGATATCATGTGTATGATAGGAGTACACACATTCTTGCTATGTTAGTCAGGTATTATTATGAAAGAAAAATAGACAAAACAATAAATAAGACTAGAATGTGTGGTTAGTAGAATGTGTGATGACTAATGATAGAATCTAACTAGTCATAATATTGGATATCAATTCAAACACATAGGCGCTTGTTAGGGAACAATGTGTCGGATAGACCCACCATGAGAGTGATACATGGAAACCATGGGATGGTAGTATGAATCAACTCTCAAAGTGAAAAATGGTGATTGTGGTTCTTATACCTAAAGTCACTACACTCATCAAATGTCATTTAATGAATTTGACATCATCCAACATGACCTTGAATAAAGCTTTCCATAAAGGTGGTGCTTGGGTACAATGTGACACATGTGGATTGACTGTGAGTGATGTAGATGGGATATGTCCTTACTACCATAGTTGATATCATGTCCACTTGATAAAAGAGAGTGAGAAATGTATGTTCATACTCTTGTGAGTCAGTATGTGATATGTGACCTCAGATGCATCTCATACAGTCTGCTCTAGTTCAAGGAACATGGATTGAATGTTAAGAGGATAATGATTTCATGCCTCATGTTTAATCTGGAAATTAGAGACAAAGCAACTATATTATCATAGTAACAGTGGTCACAATGTAGGTTGAAGTTGTTCTCCAACTTTGTAATTACTTAGGTAGTAATAAAGTGTTTCTAGATACCGCTCAGGGCTTGTGATTCCATAATCTAGTTATGGACATTCACTGCCAATGTAATTTGGGACCTATTGGGTCACACACATAGGATGCACTTGGAATAGGAACATGCTCATGGTTAAGGTTTATATTGGTTACTAAAAGTGTATATAATCAACTTAAACAACATTGGTTGTTAATCAACCACTAGAGTGTCCAGTCAACTGACTGGTGTGCAAGTTGACTGACTAGACTACTTTTGACGATGGATGATGGAACTAGCCATTTGATTGGTTGGAGTGTCAACCAAACTATTTAAAAATGTTCACAAGAGATGTTCAAAATATCTCGTCGACTAGTTGGAGTGTCCAATTGATCAACTGGGATGAATTGAAAATTTTGGATGAGTCAATGTCGACTAAAGTGGTACACATTAAATATCATTATTATTGTGTCATTGGCCATATGCCAACCAATTGATTAGATGGGCCAGTTGATCAAATGGTAGTGCACAAGCTTTGCTATCCCATCTATTCTAACCCTTTATCTCCCTAGGGTTTGTAAAACCCTAGCCTAGTCACATCTACACAAAAAGAGGATGGACAAGGCTCTCAATCAACACTTGAATTCTCAAAGTTGTGGTAACCTTGAGAGCCCAATCTATCTTAACCATGAAAGGAAAAGATAGCAAGGGAGAAAAGGTGATGCTATGACATTAACAACGAAGGGGAAACTCCTTCCGACTGGCTTAGGAAGCACGGGGTGGAGTTCCCAGTAGTCTACATGACTACATCGAGGTGTGGAGGCTTTTCCTGTTACGCTAGGAGGAGGATGTCAACCACCGTTTGTGAGTGTTTCATCAAGAGGATGCCATGCACTGATGTTTGTGTTCTACTTGCAAAAGATGCACATCTCCTACAGGGATAGCCGTTGGACTTGTTCCAAGACAAGGTATATCATGCGCCTTTTTCTTTATACATCGTTGTTGATTCAATTTGTTGGTAAGGGAATTTGGAGACTTTTTTTGTTTTAGCTACCATCTCTATCCCCAATATTTTCCTACACAAATAACTCACATCAGATTATGGCATCATTATTGGGGATAAAAAAATAGCTTTTGAACCCCATTGTTTGGAATTATTAGGATTTTTCCTTACATATTATAATCACTAAAATTACTTCAATTTTTCCTTCCTTGATTTTTGACATTGTCAACTCTCTTTTTAGGTATCAAAAGTGTAGGATGCTCACAAAGGTTGATTAAACTTCCTTTGAGTTTGCTCCAAATATTGTCCAAATATTGACAGAACCTTTCACCTCCTAAACTGAGCTTTTTGGAACCAGATGGACAAGGAAGAAACAAGACACTAAGTGAACCAAGCATCAAATGCCCAAAGAAAGGCTCCTTTTCTAGAAACAAGAGCAACCATGCTTACTACAAATAGAGATAGAGAGGAAGAAACACTTCAAGAAGAATGGAAGAATCATCTTAAGGACTTCTCAGTCCCTAAGCCTATTGATGCTCACCAACCAATCACGCCTCCCTGAATAAGCTTCACTTAGTTTGAAATCCACACTTAGTGGATCACAATGCTACATAGTAATTCCATTGATGGAAAAAGAGACATCAATTTGCAAGCTTGCCTATAGCGGTTTGCTGATCTTTGTGCTTTGCATGAGGAACCTATAATTTCTAAATATGCCCTCAAGCTTCACATATTCAAATATTCTCTGATGGATGGGGCAAGGAGTTGGTAGTATGCCATGGAAGGACATTGCATTACAACATGGGAAGGCCTCCAGTCCAAGATTCTGGAGAATTACTACACACCATCCCTGACTTACCAAATAAGGGGAAAATTCAAAATCCACACTTAGTGGATTACCTTACTATAGAGAAATTTCTTCACAAAAACAGAGACGACAATTACCTAGCTCGCCTATAGTGGTTTGTAGATCTTTGTTCTTTGAATAAGCAACCCAATGTCTCTAAATATTCCCTCAAGCTTCACCTATTCAAATATTCTCTAATGAATGGGGCAAGGTGTTGGTACAATGCCATATAAGGACACTGCATCACCACATGGGAAGGCCTCTAGTCTAAGTTTCTAGAGAATTACTATAAGACATTCCTTACTTACCAAATAAGGGGCCAGATCACAAGCAGCATGGTCCCCATAGAGTCCCTAGCCAAAGATTATGATAGATTTAAGGAGATTCTTTGTCAATGATTTCATCCTGGCATTACTTAAATATAGTTGATAGAGACATTCTACAGAGGCTCCAATGACCAGATTCAGGAATTTCTTGACTTCTCGTGTTCTTTAAATTTCATGTTTTTGAACTTTGGCAGCGCATGAGAGGTTGTTAGAAGAGGTTCTTAAAACCAATCTTGGTCCCATTCTAACCATGGACATGGTGGTTTCCTCAAGGTGTCCTAGGTAGAAGACAACTATGAGCTAAAATCCATAGAAGGATCTCTCAAAAAGCTATCCTTGAAGCAAGAAAACCTCGAGAGGATGACATGCTAGTACTATTATTTGGTAGGTTGTTTTGATTTTGTATTGCTAGATGACGAGCAACTTCAAGTTTGGGTTAGTTTGCTAAATTTATATTCATCATCTTTTCATTGTGGTTTCTACCCTAGTTTTTCTCACTTCAATTTCCAATTGCATTATGTTGTGCTTCGTTTCATCATCTTGTCTTTGATCCTAGATACTAGGATTTTGACAAATTTCCTTGCTCTTATGCATATGGAAGCACACATCAAAGCCAGAGCATTTGATGATTTCTTCCCCAAGCTCATCTTCAATATCTGGGAGAAAATTTACATAATAATTGGATCTTATCAACATATTTAGGTATGTTGATTGGTCGACCAAATCTCCTGGTAAACTGACTAAATTTTCCATCCCAAAGCACTCCCAAGAAAACCCTTATATTGGGCGTTCTTCCTTGTTGATCGTTTGATAAGAAGGTCGCCCAATGTGATAGAGACTCTGATGATTTTTTGACATCAAGAGATCAAGAAACCCATCATCCACATTGGCATATCCATGTGTAGCATAGTGCGTCAAAAGAATGCTAGATCAGAAGATCTCCCTTGTTGGTAGTATGACCTAATTGAATCCCAAAATGATCCCTCAACTTATGTAGCTTTAGCATTTTTAGGGAAAATTTGAGCGGCGGGCAGGCTTGTTGGTCAACAGAACATCCCAATATGCTTTCCAAGTCAAGTACTTGCAGCGTATCGAGTGATTCTCCCCTAGGATCGACCAACCAAAAGATTCTTCAGAAGACTAATCAAATGGATGATTTTCTGATAAGTCACTTTGGTCGATTGAATGGAAGAAAAATAGTCATGTTTCCATGTAACTGATGAGCTAAACTAGACCGCTTGGTTGCCCAACCATTGTGAAAATAGACTGACTTTCAATACTACCAATTAGAGACTATATTCTAGGTATCTGGCCAAATTATCAATCAGTATATTCTCTTAGTGCTAAAGGAACTCTCTAGAGCAAGGAGCCAGAGGAGACGTCATGGGAGAAGAAGATCCTAGAAGAGTTATTTAGATTTATCATGCTCAGAGCCTTCCTATCTCTTCTCCATGAGTGGCATGATCTCACGTCTCCTTATTTGATTTGTATTCTTTCTTTGATTATGAGAAATTAGATTCTTTTTCTAGGGCATGGGGAGTAGCCCCATCCTCTTAGTCTATCTTTATTATTATAAAACCCAATTTCCCTCAATATATTATGTTGTATTCAATTCCATTATTGCTTTCCATTTGAATTGTCCTCTCAAGTTGAAATTATGATATAATCCTAAGCATAGAGACCACAAAATGTATGATTAGATTTATTGATGGATGTGTAGGATGATGGATTTGATCACTAAAGGGATCCTATAGGATGATCAAATTATGAACCTAGTGTAAGGAGACCTTCAACATGTAGGGAATTCGGTCTTGGTGTAATCCACCTTTCAAAAGAAGTGAATTTACTTGGTCCTAGTTAATTGGTGAGGTATTTTTGAGTTTTAATGATTGTTTAAGGTACATAGTTAATGGTGGCAAAACCCAACATCCTAATGGCTTTTGATATTGAATTCTACCCAGTTTTAATCCATTCTTGCATTGCTATCTTCAATATAGTTTACAGTTATAATCACTCTCAAACAACCCAATTTTAAATTGTTCTCTACAATTGGTTTTTCAGTGATTTCTTAAAAACATCATCCTTTGGGATTCAAACCCTTACTATATTGTAGTTAATCCTTCCAATTACTGGCAAGTTATTCCGTATTGTGTTTAAGGCTTCAAAAACTAGGATAACCTGTCTTAGGAAATTTTTATGTATAAATGATTGCATAAACCTAACCGTTGAGGTTGAGACTAAAGGTTTTTAAAGGCCATTATAGAATTCATACGAAAGTTGTGATGAGATAGGATGATGGTCATACATGTAGAGGTGTATAAAGAATATGCAGATGTTGTAATACTCTAGTTTGTAGTTCCAAAATTATCGATCTTATATTTTTTATATGTATTTATCATTATATAGATGCCCTATATCTTTGTCATATCTATTCACATGAACATTAATCATTTCTCCTTATGCTTCATATCATTAGCTTAACTAATAAATATATGGAACCCTAAGTCATTTAATCAGGAGAACTGAATATGGAAAGCCTTCTCTAATATTGTGAGAAAATAGATTTGTCTCTGAATATGGGTGAAGTCTTTGTGGTGAAGTTGTGCAGTAGATTAAAACCTAATGGATAATCTAAGGGAGGTTAGGAAAAGTTCCCAAATAGGTGCAATCAAGACCCCAACTCTCTTGTTCTGTAACGACATCAGGATTAGGAGATGAATACCAATCCAAGATAAGTGGCATGATAATGATAAATACTCTATAAGAATGAAGGAATGATGCATATGAGTTATGATTTCTTGAGTCCCAACCTTTAAATAAGGTGGGAATGAAAGGTATAGTAGTTATATGTTCCTAAGTATCCCATTGGAAGACATGTCTTTATTGGTTGTCTGAGGGTGGACTGTTAGCCCTAAGGAATGGTTGGTGAGTACTTCATGCGAGCATACTGTGGCATGATCTGCTCGACTAGGATGGATGGCTATCTGTAAGTAGGGTTCTATAATAAATAATAAAAGTGGACAAGCCTAATATTGTGTTGTGGATGTTGTTAATGAGTATAGCATTCATGTAGGATTCCTAATATTATTTAGAATTCCTAACATATGTTTATACAGTTCTTGTCATGTAGTGGTTAATTCATGGTGATGTTCATCATTTTACTTATGAAATTAAATCATATCATTCGTAATTATGTACAATATATTATAACTTCTGCATTTTTAAATTCTTAAACTTCTTAAATAACTATATAATGAGAAGAAAGACGATGAAATGGTATCAAATTACTCTTATAATTGTGTACCCACTTAGACATTGGTCAATCAAACAATGAATAAATATTTAAATTTGGAGCTAAAATAATGATTCTTAATCTTGTGCTATGTGTTGAGCTACATAGTAGGCGATTTCTAGATGTCTAGATGTTAGTAATATCTAGAAGTTCATGTATTGCGGTTGTTGGGAGATTTTGTGTACATGTTTTTCTATGAGTTCTTCTTTCTATAATTCAATAATGTTGTGTACGTGATATGGGTTTGATAATTCCTCTACAAAAAATGTTTGAAGTCTTTTATGGCAAGACACCTATTTATGTGCTAATTATGAATCGTGAGCAATATGTAGCTTGTGGAATTTTATATTTTAGTTTTTATTTATTATGTAATATGTTCCTCTTTTCTTTAGTTAGTTAACTAAAAGTTTCAGGTCTAGGAATTTGATTTTATAAAAAAAATGGGTTATATTTTCAATTATAATGTTTAGAATGATAATTGCAATTGAGTCTTGTTGAGCTTTCGTAGCAGAGACAACAATAAGAAACATGTATGCAACGAGAAGAAGAATAACAATCTGCATAAATAATGAACAAGGGATTTATGTGGTTTTTTCTAGACAACCTACTCCCCCAGAGGAGAAGATAATTTCACTATTGCAAAAAGATTACAAAGGAGAGATACTCTCGAGGAGAAAGAAGCCAAAAACCTTAAGAAGGTTAGACCAAAGGAAAGAGACAACTCTCTTTGGTATAATTATGTACATTGGTACTTTGTTATGCCTCGAAGACTCCTAGTCTAGTCTGAATCATGGATGGGAACACAATCCTATTTTGGGTACTGCCTTGGTTGTAGTCCAACCCATGTTCCTATTTGGATTTGGATTAATATTCCTATTTAGAGTTGGAGATGGCTCTATCTACATGCAAGTTAGATTCCTATTGTGTTCAAGATTCTTATCAGGAATGTCTATTCCTAGTTGAACCCATATGGAATAGAGCCTATAAATAAGACCCCAAGGGTATTGGGTTTTTGTATTCTGCAAATTACCAATGTACAACCTTGTACTGAAGTATTTTTTCTCTTATTTGGTGTAAACATTCCAAGGTTGTTGGGTTCTCTCTCCTTCAGATTATCTCTCATTTGTAATCTTCTTTCTATAGTGAAATTCTCTCTCCTCCTGATGAGTAGGTCCTTGATCGAACAACATAAATCACATGTTTATTATTTGTGCATATTGTTATTCTTCATCTCGCAAGTATGTGATGATTGTTGTTCTTTTCACTACACCGACTCAACAAATTGGTATTAGGGCATGATGATTGACAACAATTACAAGCAAGTACGACATTGAGAAGTTTGACCACACTATCAACTTCGGGTTAGGTTAGATTAAGATGTGAGTCATATTGGTGCAATAGGGCGTCACTAAAGTGATTCTAGGAGTGGAGAATATGCCAACTTCCTTGATTATTTAGTAAAAGCAAGAGATAGATAAAAAATCCCTAACTTCCATCAAGTTGTTACTTTCATGGATGGTTCTTGGTGAAGTTGCTAAAGAGAATATCGCTTCTAACTTGTGGTAGAAACTTGAATCCCTCTACATGACAAAGATTCTCCAAGCAATAGCATCATAAGCAACATCTACTTTGCATGGCTAAAGGTGTAAAAGGGCATAGATTCTGGTGTCTTGACTCTAAGCCTGCCAAATTCTTGATTGAAAGTAATGTTACCTTTGATGAGTCTGTTATGTTCTTGAAAAAAAGGATTGTTCCATTACTATTATAGGTCCTTCTCCTAGTGTCACCAGATAGGTGGTGATAGAGGTTGATGATGTATCATTGCAATTACATGGCAGTTTGACACTTCCTATTCCAATTAGTCAAGATACCTAATTTGGTAATGAAGAAGGTTTACCATATGCACAACCCTATAGTGTTGTTCATGGTAGAGAAAGAATACATATTAGGCCACCACCAAGGCATTCAGATTTCATTGTTGCTTATTCTTTAGCAACTACAGAGGAGATCAGTGATGTTAGTGAGCCATCTACTTACTTTGAAGTTGCGGTGTCTCCAAATGTTGCTATCTGGGTTGCTACTATGAATGTAGAGTTGAAATCTATTCATAAGAATCAAATCTAGTAGCTTGTCAATCCTTCTATTGATAAGAAGATCATCTTCAATGATATTCCTATTGGCATGATGACAAAGCTACTACCCGTTTCCATGTTCAGGACCTCCTTGGACTTGGTTAGCCTTTTCAATTGATAGTGATGACCTTAGGGGCTGGAGGAGAAGAAGTTTTCTATTTTTCTACAAGATGCTGATATCAGGTAAAGGTGGAATACCTCAAAGACTCCTATTTCTATTCATTTTTTTATATGGGAAGACAATCCTATTTTGGGTCTTGCGTTGGTTTTGAGTCCAACCCATGTCCCTACTTGGATTTGGATTAGTGTTCCTATTTGGAGTTGGATATGGCCTATCTACATGAAACTTCGATTCCTATTATGTTCAATACTCCTATTAGGATTATATATTCCTAATTGAAGACTTATAGTATGCAGTAAATAATTGTATAGAAGAGTTCTTTCTCTTCTTTGATTCTCAATTTTTTGGATCTCTCTCCTTCAGAGTATCTTATTTTTCATCTTCTTGGAATAGTGAAATTCTCTGATCCTCCTATGGAGTAAGTCATCTAGACCGAACCATGTAAATCTAATGTTTATTGTTTATGCGGATTGTCATTCTTCTTCTTGTTGTGTATATGTTGCTCATTGTTCTTTTTGCTGCACCGAATCAACAAGTCTTGATGATAAAAACGTAATAGAATATATATAAGGGATTTCTCCTCTCTATGATTTTATTGATAGTCATGATCCAAGAAATATAACAGAGAGAGAAATGACACCTGAAAAGACACATGACATTTTCCTGTCTCTTAGCTTCCGCTCCTAGTGTTGTCCCATGTGTTCATCAACTATGGACATCTGGACTTCCCTTGCAAGCCTCCATTGTCATTATCATCATCGTGATTACTCTCATTGTTTCTTGTCTTTGTAGGGACATCATGATCATGTGATCGTGCATGCTCCACATAATTTCCAAATGCTTTATCCAACATGTAGCTTTATATCTCATGTAGTGATCCATGATGATTCAGCATCATCTACAATTTAGGTGTGTTCTACAAACATGGATGGGATTATACTCAAATATAGGTGTCTATGTAGCTTTTGTGGATGTTTATTTCTAGGAAAATACATAACAACATAGCATATCTCACTGATTTCACAACTAGGTTTTAGAGACATGCGCTACAACTTTGCCCCAGTGTTCCTCATGCAATTCTCTTCATTCCCTAGGCTATTAGTGGGGATATAAATGTAGTACCATACTTCCCCAACTGTAATTAATGCAACATCACACTACCCCAACCACTATTTAGGAATAATGAGATACCAATCATTAAATTCAAGATTTTTTCATGCAACTTCATGGAATAATGTATTTGGTCTTATATATTTTTTTGTCCTTTCTGATGCTAATAAATAATGTAAATTTATTTTCTCTACAAAAAATTTTAGTATTCGTACAATACTAATCATTGGTCATAATAACATTATAAAGTATTACATTAAATTAAAATATATACATGACTATATAGTATTCTCTGTATAGAATATAGTAATGGTACAATACTAATCACTAGTTATATATACTCTATACAGTACTAGATTCTAATGGAATATAATTAATTGGTATTGTACTACACTCTATTATTTTTATAACCATTTTATCTACAACTCCAAGTTTATGAAGTTAATAATAAGTTTTTAGTATTGTACTAATTTTTTTTATTAAGTATAATAAGGTATCACTATATTTGATCTTACAACTATCTATTTTAGTATAGTTCATATTTTTCATATTTGTATTGTACTAAATTCTAAATATCAATACAACTATGTTATAAACATCTCCAAGTGCAATAAGTTCAGGATAGTTGATCTCAACTCAGGCTCGGTGTTGGGGACAACTCCTCAACTCAAGACCAAAGGATCTTTCAATCCCTGAAAATGGAGACAAAAGTTGATCAATCCTGAGATGGCGCTCCCGAGAATAGATGTGTGATCCCAAAGATGGATTAGACTTTAAATATATAACCCAAAACCTTCAAGGACTTCCACAACTCAATTCGGTGTTGAAATAGATTATAGGATCAAACATAGGGACGTGAAGATGTTTAGGATGCCTAAGGTCCTGCTCTTATGTTAGTTAAGAAACATTGGTAGTTGATCTATGCAAATAACTAGAATGAGTTTAGCAAAATGATATGAAGCAAATCAAAACAAAGTAAAGAAAATAGAGTTTGTTGAATCCTACAAATCTGGAGAAGGAGTTTCTGGCTATGTAACCACAAGTTGGGTAGTGTATGCACCTGTTCTCAGTTGTATACAACCCTCAAACACTCTAGAAAGAAACTAACATCCAAATATAGCAGGTATCTTGGGTATATGTCCCTGTGGGGGTCATTCCACTTGGTCTCACAATGTGACTAAATCCCAACAATAATCTGAAACCTCTCTCAAGGATAGAGAATTAACACCATTGAATATTTAGGATACCCTCTCCGGTCTAGAATATTCAAAGATGTTAGGAAGAATAGAGGCTTTGATAGAACACATATTGTGAAGTTAGGGGGGAGGTAGTGATGATCCCAATCGGGTTTGATTGGACATGATCGAGTCCAAAGTTCAAGTCGGATCTCTCTGACAGTTGCTCCAGACAAATCCTCCCTTAAGGGTCCTCCTTTCAAATTTTGATTCCAACTACCTTATCTTATTTGTTTCTACAACTAACCTCTCTATCTTGGTAGAAATGGAGGTTCAAGCAAGAAAGAGATCAACCAAACCACCATTCATGAGTGGAAAGAGAAGATAGAACAAAAACCCACTAGAACATGAATAAAGCTACTTGCTTAAGACAAAATTACATACAAATCCCAAAAATAGGCTACATAGCCAAGAAGGAGCTCAATGAACCATGGACAAGCGTAGTTGGCACCGAATAAAGATGGAAGATCATTATTTGCACAAAAACAAAGAAGAACAACATAAGAAATGGGAAGAAGAAGAGATTTACCCCATGGAAGTGAGGTTTCTCTCGATCCTTAGACTCTGGAAGGGATGAATATTGTCCTTGGGGTCATCCTCCTTGATCTTCTGGACTCCTTAGCCTCCTTTCTCCTTCATCTACCCCAAACATCAACTTTGACGGATAAATGGAAATGGCTAGAAATGGTTGGAAAGTTGGTGATGCTGGAAATTGCCGGGAATAGGTAGAAGATGATGGTAAATGATGGTGGATGGAGGCCAACTAAAGTAATGGAGATTTGGTGTTCTCTTCAGCCCTCTTGGACCTTGGATCTCTTTCGTAGATCTCTGAAAACTGATGGTTGGAGTTGCACAAGTGTGTAGAATTGATGTTTGAAACCCCTTTCTAGGTAACAAGGGGTGGGTATTTATAGGGGTAGGTAGAGCATATGTTTTAACTGGCGCTGAACCAAACCAGATTTGGTCCGTCAGTTTGTTTGAGTGTTTTTGGGTGACCATTGAAAGGCATACCTTTGGGGATGCTATTGAAAGTTAGCCGTCAGAAGAAGATCCTTCAGTTGATGCCTTCGTTAGGTGCCATCAGAAGATAAGACTTCCGAAGGTGAACCATAACAAAGCAAACCATGGGATGGCATACCATCATATGTCATTCTTGAGCTGTCTTCAGATGGAAAAAGGATGAATCTGACCAGGTTCAGGTGAACCCAATTGGGTTTGTACCTTCAGAAGGTGGTCATGGAAGCATTCATGTGACTAACTATTGGCCTTCATTTGTTACCTTCAGAATAGAACATCAGAGACGATCAATCAGAAGGAACCATCGAGAGAATGATTTTCAGGAGCATCCTTCAGTCAGTGCCATCGAAAGGCACCATTAGAAGATACCATCATAAGTTTTCTCCGGAAGAAAAAGAGTCAATGGAGTGTTTACGTGTAATGCTGCAAGAAGTCTCGAGCTAAACCTGATAGGGTTTGTCGGGCAAAAATATGGAGAATCAATGTTTTCTTGAGTTTGGTGCATGTAAGTCTCAAAATTGGCTAGTTGAGCCACTTTATCTTAAAAAAGAAATAAATTACAAAAAGATAAGAATCTAGAGTTATTTAGGGTATATTAAGGTTTTAACGACATGAAAATATAGATAAATAATTAGCATAAATGCCTAAATTTGGGTGTTATCAACCACCCCATGCTTAAACTTTGCTAGTACTTAAGAAAGACTGTTCTCAAAGAATGAAAAGAGAACATCCAAATTAATCTTGGTGATAAATGGTAAGGTTAAGAAAAAGAGTTTAAAATAGCAATTCTCCTGGTCCATATTATTTCAGAACAAACCCCCACTGATCGAGCAAAACCAACTAAAGTAAGATCAAAGAGCATGTAAGCAAGATTAAGCGATTTCACTGCAACCTGTCAATACTCATGAGAGTTTGAACCACAATAATTCAATATTAAAGTGTTCTCACAGAGGTAATCAGGAGGGATATGGAGGTGAGTAATGAGATGTTATCATGTATTCATGTAGAGCAATCAGGAACAACACCCCTCCCTCTTATTCAGGTCCTATGAAGCAACAAATAAAGGAAAAACACTCTAATGAATTCTAAGGATCCTTATTTGCATCAGCTTTGTCCATGTAATGAGCAACAGTCCCTATAGTCTGAGCCAGTTGGCTTAAAGAAATGAGATAAACTTCTTATATTGTCCTCAAACCAACCATGTTGTTGGGATGATCTCGTAGGTCTCCTATGGGTTCCTCACGACTCTCTAATGAGCTTTTGAGGTGGTATTACCAGACACTACATATCCATGTTCATGAGCACAGTCATACACCTATTGGGAAGCATCCTCAACTCTCCTAAAAGAGAAAACAAACACTCTTATTTTTGTTCACACTCAGGCTTTCATTCTATGCATTCTAATTTGTAGTCCTGGGTGAAAACCATTTTTTATAATTTTGATTTTTTGGGAGGCCAAACCTCTTTTTCACATTGTTAATTTTCATCTTTTTGACTCAATATAACGTGTGAGGGAAGACAGATCATCAAAGGAAAACAATTATCTTGTTTATAGCTCAAGAGCTCACCATTGCCTACTTCATACCTACGTGCAAAAGAATAATTATGATTCAAGAACCTTAAAGTATAGGCAGGTCCATGAACAACGTGGCTTGGAGTTTTTTTTATCAAACTTTAGCTCCTTCCAATAGTCCTAAATCATGGGTTTTTCATTCACAACATAAGGGAGCATCATTTTACATTACTAAAAAGGTCCTTAACCATCGGTTGATTGGCAAACTTAATGAAAAAGTCAATGACCTAGTTAAGCGAGAGATCAAGTAGATCAGGACAAAAGTGGTGCATTTAGGCATTAAAATAACTATTTAGCTAATGTATGCGCGTTGTAAAAAGGATATAAATTATGAAATAAAAGTCTTTTAAACTAAAAGTTTTACATTAAATGCAAGAGACATGGAAGATAGAAGATAAACATGCATTTATGAAAGAAAGATAAAAAGGAAGTAGCAAGTGCATAAAATTAAGGGTGGTATACCCTGCCACCCCAAGCATAAAATTTTTCTCATCCTCGAGCAAATCTCAAATCATGCATTGTAGGAATACAACTACTTGAGGCTATTCATGGAAACATCTTAGCATGGCATCGAGTTCTTTGTCGCCAGCTAGTGGTCACTTGTACTCAAAGTTCATCTACGCATGGTTAGAGTATGGCTGGGAGAAATTCTGGAGCAACTGTTGAAATGACTAGGAGAAGTCCTGGGGTGGCTGTTGAAATGGTTGTTGGAAGGTCAGAGATGGTGGTGGCAGGAAAATTGTGTTGAACCTTTGTATGCGGTACTGCACATTCTACTCTGCTGCATCAGAAAGGCAAAAATCTGCCTAGAAGCTTGTGAGGTTATGTTGATTGCCCATGAACATCTCATACAGGTTCCCAATGTCAAAATTTGGCACATAATGCTCAGGTGGGGGAGGTTTTTGATAGGAAGAAGTAGGTACCTCAGTGTGGGGTACTTCCTAATGTGGAATGTCATTGAAGGTTGACCTAACATGATGCTCAACCTCCTGAGATCCTGGCACCTATGGTGTCAAAGAAGAGGTGCCTATAGTTTCACATGCTTGGCGTACATTGTCGTGAGTGTCCAAATGATAAGCATCTATGACGAATGCCTAGCATGCAAACCCTACATTTGTTGGCATTAAAACCATATGCTTTTTCTGACCAAACACGTTGATAAAGCCTCTGTTGTTTGCTTTGATCACCCAGTGTGCATTAGTTAGTCTAAATCAAAATTAGACCACCTATCAATGTCCATCATTAGGGCAAATTAGTCAGTTCTTACCCCCAGATGATGCGCAATAAACATGATTATGCCGCCACCATTGACATGAAGTTGTGTTGCCTTATTAAAGAGTTGTGAAAGTGATGAATTATGAGATTTACCATGTTTACATTTCTCCCTATTGGAATACACCACATAACATAGAGTTCAACCATGTTGACTTCCCCCTGATTGTCTCGTTTTTCTAGGATGCACTTCACAATCACCAAATGTAGATACTGAAGTGTCAAGCTATGAATGTGTGAGGCTGTGGCAGAGCTAGTGATGTCTGTGTCTTTCTAAGTGAGCATCTTCCAGGCTTGACATGTATTGAAATTGCTATACCCATCTCAAAGTGTCCCCTAGACATCTCCATGTAGTCCTTGATGGATCGTGATAGCCACCCATTCAACGGATCCTTAGTAACATGTTAATTTTGATTCATTAGGATGATATGAAGGAATGTGTTGTGTGTGTCCTCTAGAATGTCAAGCATAGCATAGAACTCATAGGTGAGTTTGCGATACACATCACACTACATGTATGCAAGAACATCTAGTCCAACCACTTCTACGTATTGTCTCCTTGTTCCCGGATGCCCAATGACACTAAGTTGATGGGTTCAACGTACTTAAGTCCAAAGATCTTCTGTTTATTGTCAACTTGTTCCTGAATGCCCAAAGTCTGTCAAGTTGGCATTCCACCCATTCAAATTATTGATTTTGTTTCTTTTAGCAAAATTGAGGAGAATGAAGGATGTTCTAAGCAACATCTAGGGGAGTGAAATGTGCACTGGCAGATTGAGCTGAATTGTGGGATGAAGATGATCAGTGTCTTGAAGTAATCCCCTTCGGATGAGATTCGTTGTGCTATCTCTCTAGATGGACCTCATGGTGTCCCATCACAGTATGTAGTCTCAAGTTGCAGTGCGACTGGGACCATATTCCATTGGTAACTGGTTCTATTCCACCAACTCACTACTAAATGTGTCCATTGGTGTGGCAGAGAAACATTTGTAATCTGGGTCAGATTTGTGTGACCCAAAACCTATTAAATGTGAGTGTAGGGTATCGTCCTCATATGTGGGATTTGTGATCCACATGGCATGCAGCAGGTATCTGCTGTCATGTGTTGTGGGTGAGAAAGAACTTCCTTCACCCTTCTTCCTTTAAACTATCTATTTGAGACTTTTGAGATCATTCTTCATCTCTTCCATGTTGCTAGTGGTGAGAGAAAACAAACCGTGGAGACGAAAGGGGATGAACTGACCAAAATGATCAGATTTGGTTGGGTTGTCAGGATCAAAACCAACTATTTGGGGTTGAAATTGATTAGGTTGGTGGTGTAGTCATAGTCTCTGTCGGGATTGGACTCAACCGCTTTGGGTTGAACTTGATTGGGTTCAAGGTTGAGGCGGCACAGGTAGGGTGTTGTGCACGCAGTCATTGATAGTTTGCAGAGGTTGGTGGTGACAGTTTTGTTGCGTGCCTTTGTGGGAAGTGTAGTTGGTGATGGAGTGGCAGGTTTGGTGTAGGTTCTGGTGCAATGGTTTACACTGTTGTTTTTGTAGTGCCTTAACAGGGATGATAAGAAAAGCAACAGATCATTATTGATATGGGGCACAATGATGTTTCAATTCGGAAGTGGTGTTTGCAACATGGTGCTGCAATAGTGGGAGAAGAGGCTCGGTGTGGCAGTCATGGGTTTCTAGTGGCAGGTGGTGTTCGAGAGGTAGGAGTGGTTGTAGAAGTGGATCCACCAATGGTGATGGAAGTGGAATGAGCAGTGTCGTTGTTCCAGACTGCTGCAATGAAGGAACTAAATCTAGACATAGAAAATTGCAGGCTCTCGGTCACAAAGAGGGCGATCATTGATATGGTGTTAGATTTGGTCGCAACCAACCATATTTATAGGTGTGTGGATGGCTTTATTGACAGAACAGGTCGAACCCAATCAAGTTGTTCTGAACCCAGGTGCGTTCTCTGGGAAAAATGTTTGGTGGAAAGATTCCAGTAAAAAAGTTGGTCAGAAGGTGGTCGTTTGGCATGTCATGCTGACAGCTACCGTTTGACAGGTGTCGAACGATTGACGCACATCCATCTGCCATTATGACAGCTTTGTTAGTTTGACTAGAGTTTGATCACTTACAATTGACTGAACAGTAAAAGCACTTGAGAATGTCTGAAAGAAAACAATGTTTTGAACGCAGTTGGATTGGTGTGAACCTAGTCGGTTTCAACTGGCGTTGTTTTGACTGAAATGATTCCAGTAAAAAGGTCTATGGACTGAAATACATTAGATTGACACTACAAAGTGTCAGTTGTTGGTGACTAATAGACGCATCACACTATCAGTCTAACATTTTGTAGGTCTAACTAACTTTTGATCATTGACCAGGTGGCAAGCACAGACAAAAACAAAAAGTCGAGCCCAGGTGGGTTCAGGTGAACTTGGCCCGGTTCACTCCTCAAAAATATGGCTCATGAATTGTGTGTCAGAGTGTATTCAAACATGTGCCGAAAATTGGAAAAAGAAGTTGTTCTCTGGCAATGACGCTGAAAGATGATCTCAACTCGGGCTCAAAACTGGGAACACCTCCTCAACTCAAGAGCAAAGGGACTTTCAATCCCTGGCAACGATGCCAAAATTTGATCTTAACCCAGGCTCGATGTTGGGACACCTCCTCAACTCAAGAGCAAAGGGGATTTCAATCCCCAAAAATTATGCCAAAGTTGATTGGTCTTGAGATGGCACTCCTAAAAATGGAGGCACGATTGCAAAGATGGATTAGACTTAAATTTATTACCTGAAACCTTCAAGGACCCACACAACTTAGAACGGATTCGAACACAGGCTCGTGGGGATTTTAGGATGCCTAAGATCCCACTTTTATGTCAATTGAGAAAAACTGGTAGTTTATATATGCAAAAAAATAGAACGAGTCTATAAAAATGATATGAAGCAAATCAAAATAAAATAATGAAAATAATTTTTTTCGAATCCTACTAATTAGGAGAAGGAGTTCATTGCTATGTAACCACAAGTTGGGTAGTATATCCATCCATTCTCAGGTGTAGACAACCCTCAAACACCCTAGCAAGCAACTAACATCCAAATATAGAATGTATCATGTTAGTTGTCATTATGGGAGTCACCCCAGTCACTGTCACACAATGTGGCTAGAACCCCATCAATAATCCTAAACCTCTCTCAATGATAGTAGATTAATGCCTCTGAATATTCCGGATACCATCTCCAGTCCCAAAAATTCAAAGATGGTCAGAACAATAGAGGTTTTGTGCAAAACACAGACCGTGCGAGCAGGTAGAGGTGAACCCAACCGGGTTCAATTGAACCTGACTGAATCCAATTGAGCTCAATCGGGTCTAAAGTTCTGGTCAGATCTCTCAACAGGTTCTCCAAAAAGATCCTCTTTTGGACTTACTCCTTTAATATTTTGATCCAATCTACCTTGTCTTATTTGTTTCTACAACTATCCTCTCGATCTTGGTTGAAATAGAGGTTCAACCTAGAAAGAGATCAACCAAACCAGCAATCATGACTGAAAAGAGAAGATAGAATAGAAAATGCACTAGATCTAGAATAAAAGTACTTTCTTAAGGTAAAAGTACATAAACATGCCCAAAATGGGATACATAGCCAAGAAGGGCTCAAATAGCCATAGATAAGCATAGTTGGTGCCAAATAGAATGTTGTTTGTATGCAAATGAAGAATGACAATAGAAGAAGGGAAAAAAGAAGAGATTTAGCCGGTGTAAGTGAGGTTGCTCACACTTCTTAGCCTCCGGGGGGTTGAATTTCATCTTTGGGGTCGTCCTCCTTGATCTTATTTCCTCCTTAGGCTCCTACCTCCTTTATTCCACCCTAAATAACAACTTTGATTAATGAATGATGGTGGAAATGGATGGAAATGGTGGGAAAGTGGGTGAATGATGGTGGAAATGGTTGGGCGGAGGTAGAAGAAGATGGAAAATGATGGCGGATGGACGCCAACTGAAGGCATGGATGTAGGGTGTGCTCTTCAGCCGTTTGGACCTAGGATCTCTCCCACAGAGATTTGGGAACTGATGGTTGGTGCTGCACAAGTATGCAGAACTGAAGTTTGGAACCCCTTGCTAGGTATCAAGGGGAAGGTATTTATAGGGGTAGGAGGAGTGTATGCCTTAAGTGGGTCTCAACCCAACCGGGTTTGTTCCATTCGTTTTCTATTGTGGTTTGGGGTGACCATCAGAACGCATATCTTTGGGGAACGCCGTTGAAAGTTGCCTCTCAAAGAAAAAGAGCTGATGGAGCACTAACGTTCATGGCTGCAAAAAGTCTGGGGTTGAACCCAATTGGGTTCATTGGGAAAAAATATAGAGAATAGATGTCTTCTTGAGTAGGTGTCTGCAAAACCCAAATTGGCTATTTGAGCAACTTTATCTTCAAAAAGATATAAATGACAAAAAGAAAAGAATCTAGGATTATTTAGGGTACATTAAGTCTATAATGATATTAGATAAATACTTACCATAAAAGCCTAAGCTTCAATGATATCAACCACCCTAAGATTGAACTTTTTTTGTCCTCAAGAAAGACTATGCTCAAAGAAAAAAAGATAACATCCAAATTAAGCTTGGTGATGAATTCTAAGGTTAAGAAAAAGAGTTCAAAACAACAATTCTCCTACTCCATGTTATTTTAGGACAAACCTTCGTTGATCGAGCAAAACCCGCTAAAGTAAGATCAAACAACATCTAGGCAAGATTAAGTGATTTCACAACAACCTATCAATACCCATGAGGGTTTGAATCATAATAATTCAGTATTAAAACATTGTCACGTAGGTAATCAGGGTGTGCAATGGAGGTGAGTAATGATTTGTTATCATGTATTTATGTAGATCAATCAAGAACAACGTGCCTCCCACTTATTCAGATCCTGAGAAGCAACAAAAAAAGGAATAAGTCTCTAATGACTTTTGAGGATCCAGATCTACATTAGGTTGGTCCATGTAATGAGAAATAGTCCCTACATTCTGAGCCAGTTGGTCCAAAGCAATGAGACAAGCTCCTTGTACTACGCTAGAACCAACCCTACAACTTGATTGATCTCATAGGTCTCCTAGGGGTTCCTAAGGACTTTTTAATGAGTTTTTGGGGTGGTACAACTGGGCACGACATATTTTTTCTCATGAGAACAATCATACACATGATGGGCACCACCCTAAACTCTCCCAGAAGAGAAAATAAACACTCATATTTTATTCACACTTAGGTTTTTATTCTCTACATTCTAATTTCTAGGCCTGGGTGAAAATTATTTTGGATATTTTTGGGCAGCCAAACTTCTTTTGCACATCTTTAATTTTTATCTTTTTGACTCAATCTAAGGTGGGAGGGCACACAAACTGTCAAAGTAAAACATTCATCTTGATTATAGCTTAGGAACTCATCATTTCCCCCGTGGTACCTATGTGAAAAACAATAATTATGATTCATGGACACTTAGAGTATATGTGGGTTCGTGAATAACTCGTCTTGGTGTTTTGATCAAACATTAGCTCTTTCCAATAGTTCCAAATCTTGGGTTTGTCATTCATAACATAGATCAAGAGAGCATCATTTTACACTATGAAAAAGGAGCTTAACCTTAGGTTGATTGCCAAACATAATGAGAAAGTCAATGAGCTAGTTAAGCAAGAGATAAAGCAATTTAAGACAAAAATTGTGCATTTAGGCATAAAAATAAGCATTTAGTTATTGTATGCAAATGGTAAAAAGGGTACAAATTACAAAACAAAAGTCTTACTAAACTTAAAATTTTACAATAAATGCTAGAGACATGGAAGACAGAAGATAAATGTTCATGCATGAAAGAAAGATAAAAAGGAAGCAGAAAGTGGAAAAAATAGAGGGTGGCACACCCCGCCACCCCAAGCATAAAAATTTTCTCATCCTCAAGAAAATATAAAACTATAGATTGTAGGGATACTGCTACTATGGCTAGTCATGGAAACCTATCAATATGGCATTAGGTTCTTCATCGCCTTCTCATGATTGCTCATACTTGGAGTTCATCTGTGGCTGGTGATGCTATGGATGAGATAACTTCTAGGAAGGTTGCTGAACTGACTAGGAGAAGTCCTTGGATGGCTATAGAAATGGATGCTACAAGGTCAAAGGTGGTGGAGGTGGGAAAATTATGTCAAACCATTGTCTGAGGTACTTTACATCCTTATGGACTACATCAATATTGCAAAGAAATCTACGTAGAAGCTCGAGAGGCTGTGTTGAATGGTCGTCAGTATCTCATTGAGGTTCCCCATGCCAAAATTTGGGGCATATTGCTCGAGCTGGGGAGGTTGCTGATAGAAAGAAGCAGGTAGACCTATCAAACGGTTGGGTGGGTTGGGTTTGGGTAGGGTCGTTGTGGGTTTGGGTCTCATGGGTGCGGGTCAAAAAATAAATAATTATTTTGTAAGTTGCTACTAAATGATAAAGGAAGACCATGACACGCCCCAACCACACAATTACCACTAATCATGAGATTAGGGCGTGATAATGAGGATTATACTTAACACAAAAACACCCTTAACTTTTCATTTTCTTAATCACTTAAAATTAACTTAAAGGAAGTCATATAATTTGAATAACACCGAATCTTACTAAACTGTGAAAGCAACCTTACTATTTCTAAATCTTGAATGATATCTCACAGTTTAAACAACATATTACATCTTACTTGTGGAATATAAAGTGCAATAGTTAATTGAAAACAAAACTAAATATTACATTTCATTCTCTCTCTACCATACCACATGCCCAAGGACCGAGGGGAAAGGACTAAGAGACCTCTAACTAACTACGAACTACCTTCTAAGTACTTGGGTGATATGATCCTTCAGCTTCCTCGTACTGATGCTGACCTGAAAAATGTTTCAATAGGTTGGTGAGCTACTGGCTCAGTGAATAGAATTTCACCCAACCATCGCAGATAACTCGTTTTATGATTATTAATTGGAATAAAATACAAGTTGATACTATTCTAAGCAGATCTAAGAAATGTAATTTAAATAACAGGAGATGTCAACATTTCATTATGATAACAATTGTTGCAAAGCTGTAGATACAATTAAATAACAGAAAATACTAAAATTTCATTTAAAGGACAACTGCTGCAAAACTAACTCAAACCTTTCTCAACTCTTTAACTAACTCTGTGAACCTATATGAACATATTTTATCTTATGCCCAGATCATATGCAATGTACTCTACATATGAAGACTCATAGCGAACTACGATTTCACCATACAAGACTTAGCTGACATCCCGGAATAGCTAAGTCTGACTGTTGTTCTGGTCTGCTACAGGAAAATTGGCTCACTGACCTCGGCACTCCTATGGTGCCGTAAACTGGACTCCTCCTCTAGGCGGAGTACACAGGCGGAGGGTCTGAGATGCTCTGTGGGCCTCAACTTGGTACACTCTGTGGGTACCTCTGGGTTACCACCGGGACATCTGGTTCATGTTGGGTAACCTATCTTCTCTTAGGAGACTTCCTCAAGGGATTCGTCTCCCCGCATGCTCTGTGGGTGCGTTCCGACCCCCGTATACTAGATGCTGCCAGGCTTAAGAGCATGTCTCACCATAAAAATAGTGACGCCATGTTTTAAGAGCATGAAGTACATTAGCTAACTCCAAATCATGTGTTAGGTAATTCTCATCATTCTTCTTAAGCTGTCTAGATGCATAAGCTACTACTTTTCCTTCATGCATCAACACACAGCCTAAACCTCTCCTTGAAGCATCACAAAACACTCTGTAGCCTTTATCTGCCTCGGGTAGGATCAACATTGGTGTTGTAGTCAACTTCTTCTTCAAAATCTGAAAACTCTTCTCATAGTTGTCTGACCAGACAAACGGTGCATTCTTTCTTGTTAAGAATGTCAGAGGTGACGCTACAACACTGAAGTTCTGGATGAACCTCCTATAGTAACTTATCAATCCTAAGAAGCTTCTGATCTCAGTAGGAGTCTTAGGCTACTCCCACTGTAGAATAGACTCAACTTTCTTAGGGTCAACACTTACTCCATCACCTGAGATGACATGTCTAAGAAAAGACACCTCAGCTAACCAGAACTCACACTTACTGAACTTAGTGTATAACTGGTGTTGTCTCAACAACTGTAACGCTATCCTCAGATGTTGTTCATGCTTCTCATCATCTCTGGAATAGATTAGAATATCATCTATGAAAACCACTATGAACTAATCCAAGAACGGCTTGAAAATTTGGTTCATCATATCCATGAAAGCTACTGGGGCATTAGTCAGTCCAAACGACATGAATAGAAACTCATAATGCCCATATCTTGTTCTAAAAGCTGACTTAGGAATATCTGAAGCTTTTATCCTCAACGGATGATATCCAGATCTCATATCTATCTTAGAAAAGATCGTTGCTCCACGCAACTGATCAAACAAGTCATCTATCCTTGGCAGCGGGTACTTGTTCTTAATGGTGATCTTATTCAACTATATGTAGTCTATACATAACCTCATAGTACCATCTTTCTTTTTCACAAACAAAACTGGAGCTCCCCATGGTGAAGAACTAGGTCGAATGAAACCCTTATCCAGTAATTCCTGTAATAGGATTTTTAGTTCCTTCAACTCTACAGGTGCCATTCTATAGGCTGGTAGCGCTATAGGTTGACTACCTGGCAACACCTGGATCTCAAAGTCTATCTCTCTTTCAGGAGGTAGACCTGGCAACTCATCTGGGAAAACATCTGGGAACTCGCAGACCACTAGCACATCCCTTAGACTGACTATTCTCTTCTCTGCTCTAGTATCTACCACATGTGCCAAGAATGCCTCACAACCTTTCTACAACATCTTATCAGCTACAGCAGCTGATATGGTACACGTAGGCAAAAGATTTCCTGTCTCTAGAAAAGACACAAGAAAATCCACCTTGTTGAAAGATAGCCTCCTTCTTCCAACAGTCGAGTTGAACTCGATACGTATCTAGCCTCCTTCTTCCAACAGTCGAGTTGAACTCGATACGTATCTAGGCAATCGATACCCAAGATAACTTGAAAAGAGTTAATATCTAAAGGTATAAGATTAACCGCAATGGTGTAACCACCAAAATTCAACAAACATCCGGGACAAAACTCTGTCAACACGGTCGGTTCCCCTAACAGAACCCTCAAGAACAACTCAACCGGTAACTCCTGGGTTAACAGGTTAAGCTCACAAGCTAAAGAACGTTGTATAAATGAATGAGTAGCACCTGGATCTATCAAAACTGTAACTGAAATGCTATTAAAGAGAAGCATTTCTCCTATAATCACTACTACAGAAATGGCTTATAAAGTCACTTTTCAAGGTGTCGGTTGTATACATAAACGGACACCTACACTCTACAGTGTCGGTTTATAACATAAACCGACATACAATCTGTGAAGGTCGACCAGACACGGGTACCGCTTTTATTAAGTGTCGGTTAATTAATAAAAAACCGACACCTAAAATCAACCGCCAAAACCAAAATTCCAGCGAAAAAATTACCTCCAAAATTTGACATATGTCATCGGTTCATAAATAAATAACCGACGACTAAAGGGTATTCGCGAGACAGGAATAGTTGTCGGTTGACCTTTAGTTAAAAACTGACGACTATAATCTAGTATAGGTGCCGGTTTTTGGAATAGAACCGACACAGTTGGTTTAGTTGTCGGTTTATTAGAATAACCGACGCTTATTGTCAACTTAATAGCTCACTAGCGCGAGCTTATCTTCTCCTTTCCCAGTTTCATTCCTGATTTCAGTTAGGTCCGGTGATTTCTTGCTCGCCCCCGTCGGTCGTTGCTCCTCCGCTGCCGCTGCCGTGCTCCTGCTCCTGCCCTCGCCCTTGCTCCGTGCTCACCGGCGGCCATGCTCCTGCTCCTGCCCTCTGTGCTCACCGGAGGCCGTCCGTGCTCCTGCTCCGTGCCCTCGCCGCTGCTCCGTGCCCTCATCGCCGTTGCTCCGTGTCCTCACCGGCGCTTCTCCTCTCTTTGCTGCCACCTCCGCCGGTGGTTGCTGTGCTCCGGACGCTGCTCTCCTCTGCCCTCAAGGTATGCCTGCCCGCCCTGCCTTCTTCCTTCTTCCTCTGCTCCGGCGGCTGCTTGGGCGGTGCCAAGGCACGCCCAAGCAGCTACTGGGCATTTTTTTAAGTTATTTACTTATTTGTGTTTAGGGTTTAGGTACTGATTTTGTGCTTCTACTGAGTTGAATCCTCTATTGTTTATACAATACATGTAATTTTGATCAAGTGATGATATGTAAATGTAGAAATAAGTTAGTAAGGTATCAATGATAAGTCTACTGTAATGTGATGCAAAATAGTTATTGTATCATGCATATCTTAATACTTTTTTGTTTTATAGTTGTATAGGGTGTTTTATGTGTGACAAGTCTATTGTTTAATAGTTTAGCTATAATCATTGTTTTATAGTTGTGTTATAAAGTATTTGGGTGTTTAGTATGGTTCCAAAAAGTATAGTATATATATGCATACATGTGCATTTTTTTTATAAAATTGTATAGAAAATCAAAACCCGTTCTTGGTGAGAATCCTAATCACCCTTCTTGCTTAATGATGAACTGTAATGCACACATGTGACATGCTTGGAATGTAAATGATGAACTTTTCCCTAAATTGCCAATTTTGCCTACTTGTCCGCCGCCGCTACCGAAAGATATGCTTCCTCCAGTACTGCTCCGCCACAGTTGTCTAGTTGTGCATACCTGCGAGTTATCAGGAACACCTAAATGAATGTCTAACACCTAAATGAATATCTAGTTGTGTATTTTCCTAGTATCGTGAAAGATTCTCAATCGTGTGTATCACATCGTTATGACAAGCAATAAAAGGTTAACTGATGTTATACAACTTTTTCTGAAAATATATAACATCGTTATATGTACTTACACTTTGTTACTACTAATATTGTGCAGTCTCTGTCCACCCATAACAGTCACTATGAACTGGGCCTCTATGTCAATGTTATCCTAGATGATCGTTCCTTAAACCAATTGGTCATACCCAAACATTGGCATTTTCTAAAAGGAAGACACTACATGCCTGGTAAAGTGACCCTAACTTTTGGCAATTATTCACATGTTATCGAGGTTGAGTCTGATTTGGCGGGAAATCTTGTATCAAAATCTGGTTGGCGTGATTGGATTGGAGAGATGCATGTGGTCCGTTCCAACAGGCTTTTTCTCCGTCCAGTTGGTCATAATTCCATCAAAGTTTGGATAACCAACATCAACTGCGAGACCCCCGATCATCTTCTGCGGTATGAGCGCACGGCGTCAGATATCATCTATGAGGAATCTGAATCTGAGGCCCCTATCAGTTCAGATTCGTCTAAATATAGTGAGGAGCTTCATGACACAGCTTCTTCATCAAAAAGACCACGGTAAGTCCAATTAACAAATATAATTGTCAACACAAAAAAATTTGTGTTTACACTTTTTGTTTGAAAGCAATCAATACTCATAGCTTCTTTCTATTCTGAACTTCAGGAGAAGATCGCCACAATGATAAGTCCTCGAAGTTACTGATGCGGGACCATGTTGGTGTAGTATTTAGTTGTCTATCTATCTAGACTTGTCTGTATTAATAGTTTTTTTAATTATGCGCATGTTTAGGGGTACACCAACCCCTTTGTTTAGTATTTTAGGTATAAGAATGACAACACATTATTTGAAGAACTAGGATTTTAGGTATAAGAATGACAACACATTATTTGTTGGCCTAGAAACCCGTCCAAGATTTACTCATTAGGAGTAAATCTTGGATAGTCCTCGGTTTGGGACTGTTCTTGAACACCTAATCTCGCTTAGGATGTAAGTGTATAATGTGTATTGGGTTTTCAAGAAAATTTCGACAGCATTTCCCTGTTTGTTCTCTAAGTACATATGTACTTGGAGAACAGCGGGGAAATGCTGCCGAAATTTTCTTGAAAACCCAATACACATTATACACTTACAAGTGAGATTAGGTGTTCAAGAATGGATAGGTGGTACAAATTTATTATATATAATAATGACATCACATGTATTTGTTAACCCTAGACCCTAATCTTGTCCTAATATATACTTGTTTTCTCTTTGATCATAGAATGGATAGATCATGGATGTCCATTCGCAATCGTTGCACCCCAGAGTTTATTTCTGGTCTTGACCAGTTCATTAGATTTTCCGAGGAACATAGGAAACAACCTGGAGATAGGTTCTACTGTCCATGTAGGCATTGCGGTAACAACTTGAAAGTCAACACTGGTGACAAAATCAAAACTCATGTCATGTGCAACGGGATTATACAAGGCTATACAGAATGGCACTGGCATGGAGAGATTTCAAACCCGAAACCAGTGGATGTCGATAGCAGTGCTTGTGTGGAAGAAGAAATTGCCTACGATGACGTAGATGTGAATGAACCAGTTCCAGTAGACATCGTTGATGCGATGCTGGATAGTTGTGGGGTAGAGCACACCGATCCACCTCCCATTTTTAGAAACATTGTGCATGATGCTGAGATGCCGTTATACACAGGTTGTACTAAGTTTACGAAGCTTAATGCTGTGTTGAGATTGTATAAGTTGAAAGCTAACAATAGATGGAGCGACAAAAGCTTCACGTCATTGCTGTCTTTGTTGAAAGAAATGCTTCCTGAAGGAAACGAGCTGCCAATCTCAACATACCAGGTAAAGAAATTGTTGTGCCCAATGGGAATGGATGCCAAGAAGATACACGCATGCCCGAATGATTGTGTATTATTTCAAAAGGACTATGCGGATATGAAAGATTGTCCAAAATGTGGTGTGTCACGGTATAAATTGACGACTTCGGGGGAGTCCAAAACTGGTTCTCCTGCCAAGGTGATGTGGTATCTACCTATAATATCACGGTTTCAACGCTTGTTTGCCAATCCGATAGATGCGAAGAATTTGAGGTGGCATGCAGATGTTAAGAAAAATAATGATGGGATCCTACGACATGCGTCTGATTCCCCACAGTGGAAGAAGATTGATGTATTGTACCCTGAATTTGGTGAAGAAGTCAGGATTCTAAGACTTGGGCTTTGTACAGACGGGATGAATCCGTACGGGACATTGAGCAGCCAACATAGCACTTGGCCAGTCATGCTTGTTATATACAATCTTCCTCCCTGGCTGTGTATGAAAAATAAGTACGTAATGCTGTCGTTGTTGATATCGGGCCCTAAACAACCTGGAAATGACATCGATGTTTATCTTGAACCTCTGATTGATGACTTAAAGAAACTCTGGGGTGAAGGTGTGATGACCTATGATGTTTCACGAAGAGAGACATTTCGTTTGCATGCTATGTTGTTTTGCACTATTAATGACTTTCCAGCATATGGGAATTTGTCTGGATATAGTGTCAAAGGAGCTAAAGCGTGTCCTATATGTGAAGAGAACACTGATTCAACAAGACTAAAATATGGCGGTAAGAATGTATATCTCGGTCATCGAAGGTTTCTTCCAAAATTCCATCTGTATCGTAGGAAGCGCAAAGCATTCAATGGATTGAATGAGGAACGCAATGCACCTAAACCTATACCAGGGGAGGTTGTTTATGAAAGAGTAAAAGACTTTGTCAATGAATTTGGTAAGAGATCACAATGTACTACACGGAGTGACAATTCTTCATTCAAGAAGAAGTCAATATTTTGGGATCTTCCTTATTGGAGTTCTTTGACAGTCAGACATTGTATCGATGTAATGCACGTTGAGAAAAATGTCTGTGATAGCATCATTGGTACTCTGTTAAATATACCAGGTAAGACTAAATATGGGATAAAATCCAGACTGGACCTACGTGAAATGGGAATAAGGTCAGAATTAACAAAATTACGTGAAATAGGTAATAAAAGAACATACTTACCTCCCGCTTGTTACACGTTGTCTAGAAAGGAGAAGAAAGCTTTTTGTGAATGCTTGGTAAATGTTAAGGTGCCACATGGTTACTCATCCAACATCCGTAGATTGGTATCAATGAAAGATCTGAAGTTGATAGGTCTTAAATCTCATGATTGTCACACTCTAATGCAACAAATATTGCCCGTGGCAATTCGATCTATATTGCCGAAGCATGTAAGGTTTGCAATCACCAGACTTTGTTTCTTTTTCAACAGTCTATGCAGCAAAGTTATTGACCCTGAGACTCTCGATAATTTGCAAAGAGAAGTGGTTGTTACCCTATGTCAGCTTGAGATGTATTTCCCTCCTTCGTTCTTTGATATCATGGTACATCTTGTTGTCCACTTGACTAGGGAAGTAAAAATCTTGGGACCGGTTTTCTTGCATTGGATGTATCCCTTTGAACGATACATGAGCGTTTTTAAAGGTGATGTTCGAAACCGTTATCGGCCTGAAGGGAGTATTATTGAAGGTTATGTGGCGAGAGAGGTTATGGATTTCTGCAATGACTTTCTCAGTGGTAATGACACTCCTGATAATGACAAGAATATTGATGAGCTATTTGGCAAAGGAATTTTGGGATCACGTGTGAAAGTAATCAGCCGTGAGTAGTTGGAACAAGGTCATTTGTATATTTTACACAACATGGATGAAGTGAACGTTTATATCGAGGAACATACCAATTTCATCAAAAGACAATATCCTCGAGCCAATACAATGTGGCTTGCTAGAGAGCATAACAATACTTTTATTAAGTGGTTTGAAGATAAAGTCTTACATCAACTATCTCAAACAACAGATGATATTACTGAAACTATCAAATGCCTCACCTTTAAACCAAAGTTGACTGTTATGTCTTATGAAGGGTATGACATTAATGGATTCACATATTACACAAAGCGCCAAGATGATAAGAGTGTCGTCCAAAACAGTGGGGTCACCCTTCAAGCATCGACTATGTTTTTTGCAAGTGCAAAGGATAAGAGTCCACGTGAAGCTAAAATGTCATATTACGATGTCATTGAAGAGATATGGGAATTTGACTACATAGATTTCAGAATTCCGCTCTTCAAATGTAATTGGGTTGATAACACCAAAGGAGCTATAGTGGATGAATTGGGTTTCACTTCAGTGAACTTTAAAAAGATTGGCGAGAAGGCTGAACCATTCATATTGGCATCACACGCGAAACAAGTATTTTATATCAATGATCTTGCAAATGATAAATGGTCGGTTGTTCTTCATGGTAAAAGACAGTTCATTGAAGATCCTATAGATGAAGAACAATACTATGATAAGTATGATGAATCCAGTCCATTCTCAGTTGGGTTGCCAACACCAACAAATATTGAAGCTAATGATGACTTGTATGTGCGCGGAGATCACAATGAAGGATTGTTAATTGATAAAAAATCGCAATATTAGAGGTATGTTTTGTTTTATACGTTTTTATTTTTCTGAATATGTGAACTTTACATATCCGTTAACATATGTTATTACATTACTATTTAATTGCAATGTTCTGTGTTATATTAACATGTAGGGGTTTTGATGAGTTCAAAAAGGCTGGAGGAAAGGTCCCCACGAAAAAGAACCAGCCAATAATTTGGAAGAACGTGAAAGTAAGTTCACGACTGTAATATATTTATATATTATTTATGTGAACAATGCTTAATTAGTTGTATTTTTTAATATTTTGTATGTTTGAATTTATAGTGTGCTACACAAGACAACGGATGGGCATGTGGATACTATGTGATGCGATATTTGCACATGATTATCAAACATGCCGCACTGGACATCGATTGTATTGCTCAGGTATTATATAGTCTCATTAGATAATATGAAATATATCAATCTTATTTATAGCTCATTAATTATATATATATCATTCTCTTTACAGGTGTTTAAAGCTGACCCCACTACAGGAACAGACTTACCAGATGTACATGCTCCCTATACGATGGGAGAATTAAATGAAGTAAGAGAAGAATGGGCAACAACCATACAAATAGTGGGGGTTTTAAAATATAATTGGGATGTTGATAGCGAATAATGACTAAAGAATGATATTTTGTAAATGAATTTCTGAATTATAATATATGTGTGAATGTTTCTACATGTCTGGATGTTTCTACATGTATCTGAGTGAAAATGAATGAAAGTGTTGGTTGCTATATGAATGTTTCTATATGTGTGAATGTGAATGAATGGAACTACAGATTGCTAGCTACATGAATGTTTCTAAATGTGTGAAAATAAAATGAAACTACAGGTTGTATTGCTAAATGCATGTGTGAATATTTTTGTTGTTAAATTTGCAGGTTTGTGGCCTGTTGTTGGCTGATATCAATGGATGTCATAAAACCTACAGTTAACTGCAGGTTTCTCATCCTGCGACCAGCCACAACAGGTCTGCAGACTGACAGAAAAAAAAATACAATAGGCGTCGGTTATTTGTATAACACTGACACACAAAGTTATAGTGTCGGTTTTATATAAATAACCGACGCCTATTTCCTATGGCACGAAGGTATATGGCGTCGGTTTATTATCTAATAACCGACGCTGATAGTGGCCAAGATATTAGGCGTCGGTTTATTATCTAATAACCGACGCTGATAGTGGCCAAGATGGCGCCCTTTCTGTGGCGCGAAGGTATATAGTGTCGGTTTCTTATCTAATAACCGACGCCTATACCTTCGTGCCACAGGAAACAGGCGCGATTTCGGTGGCGCGCGAAGAGTTTGGGTGTCGGTTTTGGAACCGACGCATAATGGGTGAGCTTTTAGTGTCGTCCACATAGGTGTCGCTTAGAAACCGACACTAAAGGCCTTAAATAACCGACACTAAAGGTAGGTTCTGTAGTAGTGAATCACTCGGGAAGAAACAATATCTTCTTGTGGTGTCAAAGAGAAGAAGTGTCCTGAAGCTCTTCCTCTCCCACGATGACCTCGTTGTCCTTCCCTAGCACTGGGTGATGCACCACCTCGGGAACCTGAAACTACAGAGGAACCAGGTCCTCCAGCTGGAGCCTGTCTCAGGACATTCTGATACTGTGACTGAGAACCCTGTGATGCTGACTGCTGTAACAGGGGGCAATTCCTCTTGAAATGTCCCATCTGTCCACATTGATGACATCCTTGAAACCCTATTCCCAAACACTGTCTTGAGTGTGGTCTTCCACAGATATCACATGCTCACATCAATCGCCTCAGTGGACCTGTCACTAAAAGCGATGATCCAGATGACCTAGTTGGAGGTGTCCATATAGACTGTATACTCCATCTTCTGGAATTAGGCCTTCCTCCACTTGATGAAAAACTAGATCCTTGTCTACCAAAACAATCAAGTCCTCGTCCTATCTTTGAAAAGAAACCACCACCTCCTCTGTATCCACCACTGCTTTGTCCCCTTCTAATAAAGTCTCCAGATCTTTTCTTACTCTCAGACTGCTTATCAACATTAACTAACTCTTCTACATGTCTCGCTGCTTCCACGAATTCCCCAAAGTTATCTCTGTCTCTTCGACCAATGGCTGATACAGTGTGTATAATCTCTGATCTTAATCCTTCTTGAAATCTTCTGCACTTTTCTACATCATTAGGGACAAGTTGCAGACAGCCATTTGTCAACCTTGTGAAATGTGCCTCATATTCACCAATTATCATACTTCCTTGTCTGATATTCTGCAGCTGTCTTATTTTCTCACTCAGAAAAGTAGGTGGGTAGTACTTAAGATCGAATTCATCGACGAAATCCTTCGAAGTCAGTACCGTGTCCCTTCTTTTATCTTCTACTCCATGCCACCAGAGCTCTGCATCACCTTTAAGCAAATAAACTGCGTGATTGATTTGTCTTTCCTCAGACAGCTCCATCAGACAGAACACTTTCTTTAACTGTCTCAGTCATTCATCTGCCACTGCAAGGTCCATAGTTCCATTGAACTCAGTGCCTCCAAGCTTCTTAACTAGCTCATAGGATCTCATCAGGTCCTTGTTGCTCGAGGTAGAAGCTCACCTCTCCATCTTATACTTTTCCCTGGTCTCAAGAAACATTTTGTACATCCTTGATGCCTCATCCACATCATTTCCACCACCTGGACCCATCACCTGAGGATCAGGTCCAATGTGGCTCTCAGCTTGGTCCTCATGACCACGTTCTCTTCCTTCCATCTGCCTGTTAGAAAATTGCAGTTAGAAGGAAAACACCCTAATCCTAATCCTATTGGTCTCTTATCGTCCCCTGACCTTGACTTAGAGTAATGATGTACTCAACCTATGCTCTGATACCAAATCAGTTGACATGCCCCGATCCCACAACTACCACTAATCATTAGATTAGGGCGTGACAATGAGGGTTACACTTAACACAAAAACACCCTTAACTTTTCCTTTTCTTAATCACTTAAAATTAACTTAAAGGAAGTCATATAACTTGAATAACACCGAATCTTACTAAACTGCGGAAGCAACCTTACTGTTTCTAAATCTCAAATGATACCTCAGAGTTTAAACAACATATTACATCTTACTTGCAGAATATAAAGTGCAACAGTTAATTGAAAACAAAACTACATATTACATTTCATTCTCTCTCTCTACCATACCACATGCCCAAGGACCGAGGGGAAAAGACTAAGAGACCTCTAACTAACTACGAACTACCTTCTAAGTACTTGGGTGATACGATCCTTTAGCTTCCTCGTGCTGACATTGACCTGAAAAATGTTTCAGTAGGTTGGTGAGCTACTGGCTCAGAAAATAGAATTTCACCCAACCATCACAAATAACTCATTTTATGATTATTAATTGGGATAAAATACAAGTTGATACTATACTGAGAAGATCTAAGCAATGTAATTTAAATAATAGGAGATGTCAACATTTCATTATGATAACAATTGCTGTGTAAAGCTGTATATACAATTAAATAACAGAAAATACTAAAATTTCATTTAAAGGACAACTGCTGCGAAACTAACTCAAACCTTTCTTAACTCTTTAACTAACTCTGTGAACCTATATGAACATATTTTATCTTATGCCCTGATCATATGTAGTGTACTCTACATATGAAGACTCGTAGCGAATTACGATCCCACCGTACAAGACTTAGCCGACACCCCGAGATAGCTAAGTTTGACTGATGTCCTGGTCTGCTACAAGAAAACTGGCTCTCTGGCCTCGACACTCCTATGGTGCCGTAAACTGGATTCCTCCTCTAGGTTGAGTACACAGGCGGAGGGTCTGAGATGCTCTGTGGGCCTCAACTTGGTACACTTTGTGGGTACCTCTGGGTTACCATTGGGACGTCCAGTTCATGTTGGGTAACCTATCTTCTCTTAGGAGACTTCCTCAAGGGCTTCGTCTCCCCGCACGCTCTATGGGTGCGCTCTGACCCCCGTATACTGGACGCTGCCAGGGTTTGGTCGTTTCATCCCTAAGGTGCATACCTCTCATATGGATTCTACGGTGTCAGGGCCCTTAATCTATTATTTTATTATTTTAGAAAACTCTTACTAGATTGTACCTCTCTCTTACGTATTCTTGACTTTGGTATCTCTATGGCACCGAATCTATATACTTGAACTTTACAACACGACATGAATATCATTCTAAGTTTGACAGAGCAGTTTATTCAAACAAATGAAAAATACTAAATAATCCACATATTGTACTTGAAGGCAGATTTAAATAAATAGAATACTTGTCAACTTGGCAGTTATACACTAGAATCATGCAATTGAACCTCTTAATGCACTCATAAGTGTAAATTACTCGGCATATAAGAAATCATCGGTAGCATCTGTAAATTATTTGAAATTCCTCACAAAACGTGCACAGTAACCCTAGTCCTAGTTTGTGCATCACATAACTCAATTAAAGATTAATTTACTTGTCATGGCAAGATTTAACATATAAACATGCACAACAACCCCAATCTTAAATTATGCATCACATAACTTGATTAAGTTTATAATTACTCATCATGGCACAAATTATTAATATTAATTAAAATTTCAAATGATTTCTTGAGTTGAGCATCTCATAACTCAAATAAGAGTTAAATTATTATCATGGTACGAATTATTATTAATAATTGGGAATTTCTAATAATATCTTAGAGAAGTGTGTCAATTGAGTAGATATTAAATCATTCACATTAAATATGACCTAAGGCGTGCAACTAGATTTTCTTGAATATTTTTCATATCGTCGTCATTTCTTTGTAATTGTGCATCAATTGAATTAATAAAATCGTGCAACCTGGGTTTATATCCAAACTATCCAGTTAGTGGTCGTGCGCTACTAGTTTCAACATTTAACTAGTTTCAACATTTAACGGAGTAAACTGGATTTCGATCATTTGTGTAATTTCACTAAATCACATCGCACATATCAATCAACTAATTCGTGTCGAACAAGCGTTACTGATTTAAACATGCAAATTAGGAGTCAAGCGTCTGATTATTCGACGTGGGAATGGGTGTTCCTTGGGTCGTCTTCTACCTTTGGATCAACCTGGATTAGAACCTGCTCCACGTACAGGTTGGAAAGGGGGGCTAGCTGGGTGCTGCTCGTGGCTATTGGCTGCAATTTCTTGCTCTGGACCTCAAGACGAGCTCGACGGTGTTGCTTTGGAGCACTAGCTCGCGCCCTAGATGGCCTTGGCCGTCGCTTCTTGTAGCAGCTGCTGCTGCTTGCTGGGGCACCACCTCTAGGGCACGTTTGGGCTGGAGAAGGTGAAGGAAGGGTAGAGGAAGGAGATGCGCAGCTCGGCGCCACCAAAACAGCCCTCCCAAGGCCCTAGTCGGCTGTCGCCACTGCTGCTTGGTTGACGCAGCACGGCTGGGCGCCTCACCTGTAACAGGTCGGCCGCCCTAGCAGGTCAGGCTGCTGCTGGTGTCGTTAGGGTGGGCTAGAGGAAGAAGAAAGGAAGGAGAGGAGTGGGCGGAGGCAAGGGGCTGCTGGACGAAGCCAAGGGCGCCCAAATCGCTCCTCAAATCGCCCTTGGTGCGGCCTGCTACTGTTCTGTCGGGCGCCGCTCAAGCGGTTCCTGTGCGTCGCTCGTTTGGGGAAGAAAGGAGATAAGCAAGAAAGGAAAAAAAGAAAGGAAATAAAAGGCCAAAAACTGGAAAAATTGCATAGTTAACCCCAAAACTTGAAACGCTCATATCTTTTGCGTCGTAGGTCCAAATCGAATGATTCTTTTTGTAAAACTTCAAACACGGAATCCACTACAACGGCAAAGCAAGAAATCATGATAATTAGACTATAAAACTAGGTCAAAGCACTAAGTGAGTACTTAACTTAAATTTAATCAACTAAATGATGCACTAAGCGATGTGCTTAGTTAACTTAATCATCTTAATGATGTTGTGATCATTGAACTGACTAGTTAACTTTGATGTGGGTCATAAAAATCTGCTAGTTCTTTTACATTAAATATAGTACAAGAACAACCAACTACTATACACTGTCACTATCACATAAAAGAGTATGTTATATTTTTATGTCCATTCAAGCACTTACATGTTTTTAGGTAAATTCTCTAAGGTAAAATTAAAATCATCTAATGTATGATTATGATCAATAAACTATAGTTAGTGACTTGTATTATGACTCTATATTAAGTTTGATAGAATAATTAGATAATGTAATAGAGACAGATTTATTTTACCCAATATCTCTCTCTCATATCAAAATATTTTAGGCAAGTTTGAATTTGGATTGGAACTCCTTAACAATAATGGTTAGTAGTAGCTCATCTTATTTATTGTAAGTACTAGTGTATCATTATATTAATTTTTAAACAAGTAATTTAGTTAAGTGGGTAACCCGCGGGTGTCTGTGGGTCACCCGTGAAACTCACTAAATAAATGTGTGGGTATAGGTTTGGGTAATTTCCAGCATGTGGTAAATATCTTCACCCAAACCTGACTTAAATGGGTTGACCCATGGGTTCCCACAGATTTTAACCCAGTTTGACAAGTCTAGAAGTAGGCACCTCACTGTGGGGTACTCCCTGATGTGGAATGTCATGGAAGGTTTCCTCCGTGTGCTACTCAGTCTCCTGAAATACTGGCACCTGCGGTGTCGAGAAAGAGGCACCTACAGTGTCACATGGTTGATGTACATTGTTGTGAGTGTCCAAGAGGGAAACGTCCATGACCAACGTCTGACATGAGAACCGTGCATTTTCCAGTAGTAGAACCTTATGCTTGTCCCAACCAAAGATGTAGAAAAAGCCTCTTTTGTTGGCTTTGATCACTGCAACATGTATTAGGAAGTCCATATCCAAATCGGACCACCTAGCAATGTCCATCATTGAGCGAACTGGTCACTTCTGATTCCAAGATGACGTGCAATAAATGTAATCATGCTTCCCATGGGCATGAAGTTGTGTTGCCTCATGAAAAGAGTTGTGAAAGTGATGAATTATGAGGTTCACCATGTTCAACTTTGTCCCTATCACGACACACAACATAATGTAGAGGTCATCCATGTTGACTACTCCCTGACTAACCTATTTTTTCAGAACATAGTTCATGATAGCCTAGTGTAAATAGTGAAGTGTTAGTTGTGGATGTGTAATGCTTTGGTGGAGATGGTGATGTATGTGTCTTCCCCAATGAGCATCTTCTAGGCTTGATGGGTATTGAAATTGCTATCACTTGTCTCGAGGCTCCCCCTTGGAGATCTCCATGTAGTCCTTATACGCGTCGTTTAGCTCATCAATTCACTAATATTACTATCCTAGAGTTTAATCCTTTTTTACTTTCCAGTTCAGGTTAGTATAGAAAATTTGATCCCACATGACAATGTTTTAAAGATGGTATTATGTAAACCCAATTGATTTATGAACTTTATTTTCTTGAATAGGTGAACAAGAAGGTAAAGATCTGTTTGCTGAATTTGTGATTTGATTACACTAATCGAAGAAATAAAAGTTGCAACAAATTAAAAGTTACACTAAGAAGAGTATCAAAATGTAATGCTAAGAACAAGGATATAAAGTTTTGGCTATTTGGTTGAATCTGATTATTAACAGATACCAGACCCGTACATATTTGAACCAAGTATTCTTTTTTGTATAACTTTTTTTACTATACTATATTGTTATAAATCATCAGGATAACACAATCATAAAAAATAAAGATTGTTAGTACAATGAAATAAATTATTTAAGGACTGGAAATTAAATTGCAAACAATAGAAATCTGATTGAAAAGAGCGATTTCAAAATAAAGATTAATCAAGGGGGAAAGAATTGAGGCTATGGGTTTTACCACCATAGCCATGTGAAAACAAGATCGAAGAATAATTCCAAAAGCAAGATATAAGAAGGCATGTATAACATTCACAAATGAATCAGAAAAGAAGGACTCACTGTGAACCCATTGGTCCTAGCGTTCACAGATCATAGTCCTATCATCCTTATTGGGACTTTTTCGATGTCTCATCCAAATATTCATGTCATTTGATTGTTCGTTCTAAAGTTTGGTTTCCTCGGTCACATCCTCCAAAATTAACATATGATAAAAACAAAAGATCACTTTGCTTAAACCAGTGAGTTCCAACCAAAAAACCATATATCCAAGGAATCATATAAAAATTCAATCTAGAAACCCATGGCTAAGGGGTTACTCCCTTACGCCTCGATAATAAACTACTCACTAATGATTCTTGAATAAGGAGAGATGAAGGAAGAAAGAATCTTACCCATAGAATAATCTTAGAAATGAAACAAGTACTTATGCTATCATGATAAAATGACCGCATTCTTTTTTACTTGCTCCCAAGAATTTGTATGTGGGAGTTAAGAATGTTTTGTATGATGTATATCAAACTCTATGGGAAATCTGAAAAGCCTCATAAGAATTCAAAAAATGAATATCCAGCTGATGAAGGAGAAATTAATTTCTAGATTAACTAAAATCACCAAAAAAGTCTTAATTAATTATTCCAAATGATGCAAAAAAATAAATGATGAATATGCATTCATCAAAATACCCCAGACATTAATCTTTGCTTGTCCTCAAGCAAACTAAATTACAAATAAAGTCCAATTTATACTCCCAATATGTCATTCCTCACCCTTGTAACATCACTATAATCCTTACCTCCAATTTATGGCCAAGTGACCTAATCTCCTAGAACCACATAGCATAAATTTCTATATTCCCTATCAAAACATATGTCATATCTTGATTTTAAAATGAGAATTTGTAGAAAAATAGGCTTCCTCTTATTTTTACTTTGACACTCTCAATTTCTAAATTTTTGTAAGTTATTTTCACAAGAACAGGAAGAAGGAAGGGGTGTGAACAAAGAAGAAAGTAATAAAAATTTATGAAATTCAATTTGGGGGTACAGTGTTATATATCTATTCAACTTGACCGACTAGATAATGGTATTTTTGCACTAAGGAAAACTACAATAAAAGGGTAAAAAGTAATGAAAGAAGGGAAAAGATAAAGGGGTGGAATAGAGACATACCACCCACCTCCACCCCGGACCTAGACTTTTGCTCATCCTGAGCAAAATCTAAATCGGAGATGGAGGGAAGAAGGTCATCCGGAGACAATCGCTCATCTAGATCAACGAAATAGAGGTTTGCACAAGCAGAGGTGATTTCTGGGTGTTGGAAAGGGAAAGGAAAACAACTAGAGATTAACAATTAAAATAAAATCGAAGGTAATACAAGCAAGGAAAAATGTTGGGCTGCCACCCAATAACATTTGGTTTTACGTCGAAGGCCCGACACAAGGGTATAATGGAGTAAGTTTAGGTTCAAGATTCAAAGGGGGTGGAGGATGATTCAAGTCTAGATCTTCTAGTAGTGAGAGTTGATGTGCCTCAGAAGTCAAAAAATATTCAACGATAATGTACCATTTTAACCTATGTCCATTAACTTTGAACTCCCCTAAAAACTTGTCCCAAAGAAGAAAATGGCCATGTAGATAGGCATGGTTAACAAGATAAGTCCCATACCATCTTGATTTGAGTTTCCCAAGAAAAACCTTAATCATGAATTGTAGACAAGAACTTGGTCACCCTCCTAGATATCTTTTCTCCTAATATGACCATCATGCCATAAATTAGTTTTGTCTTTATATATTCTAGCATTCTCATAGGCTGTCATCTTGAGCTCATCTAACTCTTACATATGAAGAAAATGATTTTCCCCTACTATAGATAAGTCAAAATTAAGATTTTTGATGGCCCAATTAGCCTTGTGTTCTAACTCTATAGGAAGATGGCAAGATTTTCCATAAATCAACTTGAAGGGAGTGGTGCATATAGCGGTTTTGTAGGCAGCCATGTATGCCCATAAGGAATCATTAAGTTTCAAAGCCCAATCTGTCCTGATGTGATTGACTGTTTTCTCTAGGATGGACTTGATTTGCCTATTTGAAACCTCAACCTGCCCACTAGTCTGTGGGTGGTAGGGAGAGGCGACCTTGTGTTGGACCCCATAATGTCTGAGCAAGGATTCAAAACTTTTTTCTAAGAAGTGGGAACCTCCATCAGAAACTACAGTTCGAGGTACCCCGAACCTAGGAAAGATGATATCCTTAAAAATTTTCTTTACCGGTTTGGAGTTACATGATTTGGTGGGGATGGCCTTAATCCATTTGGAAATATAATCAATGACCACTAAAATGTGTTTTTACCCACAAGAAGAAGGAAAGGGGCCCATATAATCTACCCCCAAACATCAAAAATCTCAATTTCTTTCTAGGAGGACATGGGCATTTGTTCTTTCTTGGATATGTTATCGGTTCTTTAGCATTCGTCAAGGGTCAGAACGAACTCATAGGAGTCCCTGAATAAGGTGGGCCAAAAGAATTTGGGCTGCAACACCTTCCTAGAAGTCTTCTGAGAGCTCATGTACCCTCTATAAGGGCCAGTGTGACATTGATTAAGAATGTCATGAGCACTCTCAGTGACACACCTACGCCCATCCGAACATAACTTAAGAGGATAAGGGTCATCCCAATAGAATTTTTTAACATCATGCAAAAATTTATCTTTAGAGTGTCCCTTATATTCAGGGTGCAATACACATGTAGCTAAAATATTGACATAATCGACAAAACAAGGAAATTGGGAGTCAAATTTAAGCAATTGGTCGTTGGGTAATGAGTCGTTTATGGGTGTTTCATCATCCTAACATAGGTTCAGTCGGCTGAGATGGTTTGCAACAACATTTTCGAAGCCTTATTTGTCTAGGATCTCTAAGTCAAACTCTTATAACAGGAGAATCCATCTAATGATGCTAGGCTTAGTATCTTTCTTGGTCATAAGGTAGTGGATGGGTGCATGATCAGTATAGACAATGACCTTGGACCCGACTAGGGATGAGAAAAAAGTGTCAAAAGCATAAACAATGCATAACATTTCTTTTTTAGTGACAGTGTAATTTTGTTGGGCATCATCTAAAGTTTTGGATGCATAGTAAATCACACAGTGCTTCTTGTCAACACATTGTCCAAGAATGGCCCCCACAATGAAATCACTAGCGTCACACATGACTTCGACAGGTAAATACCAGTCAGGGGCTTGGATGATTGGAGTGGAGGTGAGAGCATCTCTTAAACATAAAAAATAGTCATGCAATGTTTGCCAAACACAAATGGAACCTCCTTTCGAAAGAGGTTGGTGAGGGGCTTGGTGATTTTTTAGAAATTGTGAATGAATCGCCGATATAATCCAACGTGCCCAAGCATGGCACAAATGTCTTGACGGAAGTGGGAGGGGGAAGTTTGGTGATAACCTCAATCTTGTCTTTCTCTACCTCATTACCACAATCACTTACACGATGTCCTAAGACAATCCCTTCTTTGACCATGAAGTGACACTTCTCCCAGTTGAGAACTAGTGTGACCCCTCACATCTTTCCAGGACAAGGGATAGGTATTTGCTTCATGAGTCAAAACTATCTCCATAAATGGAGAAGTCATCTATGACTATTTCCATAGTGGTTTCAATTAGCCCTACAAATATAGCAGACATGCACCTCTAGAAAGTGGTTGGGGATTTACACAAACCGAATGGCATCCTCCTGAAAGAATTGGTGCCAAAAGGGAAGACAAAAGTGGTTTTTTCTTGGTCTTCAGTGTGAATAGGTACCTGATGGAAACATGAACAACCATCCAAATAACAGAAATATTGTTGATGGGCTAGGCATTCTATTACTTGATCCAGAAAGGGAAGAGGGAAGTGATCTTTCCTAGTAGCCTTATTCAATTTTCTGTAGTCAATGAACATCTTCACCCTGTGACATTACAGGTGGGGATGAGCTCATTTTTTCATTCTTGACAACAGTGCTTCCCCCTTTTTTGGGGACCACCCAAACAGGACTGACCCATGGTGAGTTAGAGATAGGATTTATGATTCCTACATTCAAAATCATAATTACTTCAAATTGTACGAATTCCTTCATATTGGGGTTAAGTTTTCGTTGGGGGTCTCTAGATGGTTTGTACTCTTCTGTCATGGGAATTTTATGGATGCAAATGGATTGGTCAATCCCAGTCAAATCTGACCATTTTGTAGCTGAGGCTAGTTTTTCTCTTCCTAAGTTTGGTCATGAGCTTGGCTTCCTGTTCATATGTAAGATCAAAGTTAATGATAACATGGCATAATTTATTCTCATCAAGGAAAACATATTTTAGTCCTGCAGGAAGAGGTTTAATTTCTAGAGCATTAGGGAGTTCAAGTTTTCCTTCTAAGAGAGAGGCCATCTTAAGGTATTCAAATTCAGCATCAAGCACCTCTTCATAATTTTCAAGGTGAGCCCTATATTGATCTAATTGGTCATCTTCAAGGCCACATTCAGATGAAGACATGAGGGTTGTGTGTAAAGGGTCTTCAATTAATTCCCATTATTGTCTCAATTGAGACAACTTGTCAACACAATCGAGGAGATAGGCCTCTTCTTGAAAACTAGGACCCTTCATGCTCTCGAACACCCTAAATTGTAGGGTCTATTTTCCTAACCTTAGAAGGATGGTTTCGGCCTCAACATCAATTAAGGCATGGGCGGTGGCTAGAAATGGGTGGCCAAAATGAGTGGATAGCGTAAGTCCTCTTTGATTTCTTTGATCACAAAGTCACATGGAACATTAAAATCCTTCCCAACCTTAATAGGAACATCTTTGATGATTCCCATAGGCTTTGTCATGGATGAATCTACCAATTGGATGGTCATAGAAGTAGGAAGCATATCAACAAACCCCATTCTTTTGCAGAGGCTATATGGCATAATTGAAATGCTAGCTCCTAAGTCGGCTAAGCCTTTCCTGCGTGTATTGTCACCTAGATAGCACCCAATTCCAAAGGAACCAGGATTCTTTAGTTTCTTAGGCATTTTTGGCTTGGATGATGTCAGAGGTGGTCCTAGCTCATTTCATAATTTCATACTCTTTGGTGGCATACTTCCTGGTCCATAGAGTTTTCATGTATTTGGACCAGGCGGGCATGTCAACAAGGGCATCTAAGAAGGGAATGTCTACATGCAATTTTTTTTATAGCTTCCCTAAATTTCACAAACTGTGTGTAAAGTCTAGTTTGTTTAAGGCGAGCTTGGTTTGGTGGATGAGGTTTATAGATGGGAATTTTAGACTCCTCAACTTCTACAAGTGGGACCTCAGGGTTGGGATAGTGGCTTTTGGTTGAGATGGGGTTTCAACGACCACAGTGTCATCATCCTCAAAGTCTAAGGGCACATCTATAGGTTTCTCTAGAGGAGGGGGAGTGGAATGTACCTTCTTAGAATGGGTAGAGATAACCTTGAGTTGTTGAGGGTGTTTTGGATTGTTCTTAGGCTGCCTGGGAAAAGTGCATACAGGAGGCTTTTGTTGGGTGAAGAGGTGAGCTAACTGAGCATCAGTCACCTTCTTGTGGGCTTGTTGTGCAAGAATGTTATATTCTAATGTGGTAACCTAATCATTGCTCGAGGGAGGGGGAACATTCTGTTGAAATTGAGGAGGTTATGGATTGAGGTTTTGATATTGTTGCCCTTGGTAGGGCCCTCGACTTTGAAAATTACCCCTATAATTTCCTTGGTTCCCAAAGTTCCTTTGATTGTTGTATGGAAATCCTTTGGGCGGCCGGTAATTATTTTTAGGGAAAGATGGTCTTTTTTGGGGGGGGGGGGGGGGTGAGAGGCGTCTTTGACACTTGAAGGATTCCCATATTGAAATCCAAGATGGCTTTTGGCTTGGTTGGGATTTTTGTAAGCTTGACCTGGAATACTATGGATTGAATTAAGATCTTCTACTTGTTGACCGACCTCTAGCTTTATACGAGTGTTATAGAGGTATTGACATTGAAGGGTAGCATGATCATACCCTTGGAAAATCCCCAAGAGGGATTCAACAGCTTGAACTTGTTGAGGTTGTCCCTCATAAGCATTGAAAAGTGATTCAAGGTGGTCTTGTTTCAAGGAGATTAGTTTAGGACTTTCACAAATATGTTAGATATCAAGATTTACCTCAGCCTTAGCTACCTTGAGAACCCCACCCGATCGTTGTGTGGCTTGGGTTTCAAATGCGTGTTTGACGACTCCCCAAGCACTTTCTAGATTTTGGAACATAAAATTTCCTCCAGATGAGGAATATAGAAATTTCTTATGTCAGCATCAACACCACGGTAGAAAATCTCAAAGAGTTAAGATTGGGAGATGTCGTGGTGAGGGCAACGTCAAAGGAGTTCCCTAAATCTTTCCCAGACTTCTCCTAGAGTTTCTCCTGGGACCATTGAAAAAAGAATGATTTGTCCCCTAAGTTCGTAGGTGAGGGAAGGGGGAAACAATTTGTCGAAGAACTTGGATTGCAGGGCCTCCCAGGTGGTGACCCGTTCTTTACCCTCCATGGCATTATACCAACTGTTGGCTTACTCTGAGAGAGAATATTTGAATAAATTGATACTAATAGCATCTTCAAAAATTCCTTGGATTTTTTGTAGGGAACAAAGGTCATTGAAATGCTGGAGATGATCTTGAGAACTGTCACCTTTATTCCCAGAGAAAGGGTTGGCTTGGAGCATTGTGATTCATTGGGTGAAGATCTCGAATTGAGGGGTTGTAATTGCGGGTGGAATAACATGGTGTTGTGCATATACTATTTTAGGAATTGAAAAGTCTTTTAGTTGTTTTTGTCATTCAGCTTCCCTCTAAGTAGCTTCTAAAGATGCTTGTTCTACTATGTAAGTTACACGCATAGCAGCTTCTTGAGCTGCTCATTCAGCCACCATGGCCTCTCATTGAGCTGTGAGTGTGTGCTCGATCCTATGCGCTACCTCTTCCTCATCCATCATTTTATGATGATTTTGTTGATTGAGATGATGAAATGTCCTCTTAGGTTCTAGATCAAAACCCGTGATGTAGAATCGACATCTTGCGGGTAGTCGCATTGTTATGACCGCATCTGAGCTTAATTGGTAAACTAGGGTTTACCTGGATGATTATATGCTTAATTGGATTGATCATTGCTTAAATCTAATTAATGATGATAATTCCATTATGATGTTTTAAACCTAATAAGAACGTTAAGTGTTCTATTGTTTGAGAAATTAGGGTTTGAGAAATGTAAACCCTAGTTGGCTGAAATTAGGGTTTTGATGGTACATGAGTATGGAATTTGATCAGGATAGCAGTGCGGTAAATGATTTTTCATATTTTCTACAAATTTTTTATTCAATTTAATTTTGGATATGATAAGGATAACTCAGTCATTCATAGTGTAGAAAATTTTCAGAATAATTGAGTGTTCTTTGAATGTGGTTCTCAGTTGAACTATACTTTGACCAAAATGCTAACAGAGTGCTTTTTAGCAGTGTAGTGTTTTATTTTTATTTATTTATTGGTAACACTAAATTATCTGAAATTTTAACTAAAGATCTGAAACTCAATCAAAAACAAAATGTAAAATTTTCATAATTTTTGAATGTGTTTAGACCTTATCAGTAGACGAAATATAGTAAGTGACATTTCTGCAGAATTCTGGATAGCAGTGCACTATTCGATTTTTAGTTATTTAATGGAGGCTTGGAATGAACTCAATTTTAACTAAAGTTTTATAACTCAATTATACACAACATGATAAATTATCATAATTTTTGGAGAAGGTTTGATCTCTGAAATACATGAATTCACAGAAACCTTTTTATGATAGAAAAATCTACTGAAATAAGAAAAAGTTTAGTGAGGGGTCAATGTGCAATTAACCCAAGCAGCTCAATTGCTCTATATGGTCAACCTAACACACAAGGATCTATCATAATTTATGATTCAATCTAGAGAAATGAAATACTAGAGAGAGAGAGAGAGTTAGGGTTTGAGAGGAGAAATTAATGGAGATGTTGACCTAGGGTTTTGCGGTCCGAGGAATGATGAAATCATGTAAGTTTAGCTTCTTTGGATATAGTTTCATGGTGAATCTTCTCTCACATGTCAAAATTCCGTCCCTCCTCTGATTTGATCCAAAATGGTATCAAAACTTTCCCTTTTCTCACTCTTTCTTCATAATTCATCATTTTTAGGGTTTTCGAGTTGAAAGGAAGAAGAATTGGGTGAATTGCTAGGGATTTGATATGGATTCGAGATTTTCAGATATGAGATACGTTTTTAAGGTGTTATCACACCTTAGGGTAAGTGCGAACTTCCTTTAAACAATATATTACATGAAAATTGATTAATCATCCATAATCCTTAATTGCTTAGTATGCGACTACAAATCCTAAATTGTCTGTTTAATCTAAGTTGTTGTAAAATGATATGAAATGGAATCTTCCTCTGTTTGGATGAGTTTTATATGATAAAATCATATTAGAAATGTATAAAATACATATTAATGAGAATTACCTAAGTATTCACAGAGGTTATAAGAGTAAACTGAAATATAGGGAATTTGTCTATGACTGAAATTGCTGTATAATTAAATAGAGAAATTTGTTTATCTGGATCCCTTTGGTTATGAATGATTGCTTATCTGAATGCGTAATACATATATTTCAGATACTATCTTGGATTTCTTTAAGATGAATAGTGTTTGTTTGATATCTCAGTAAAGAGGGTGAAACCCTAGATGCGAGAAAAGTTGGATATTTACGAATAGATATTGTGAAATCCATTTGAAGGGATTTTTTGACATGATAGACTTTATTTATTCAATTTTATTCTTGATGCATGATATCTCAGTGAATGGCATGGAAACCTAAATTCATCTCAGTTCCAAGGTTTCATACATATATTGATTGTATATGATTTGTTGAAAGCAGTCTTTATTCAGTGAATGTTTATGTCATATGAAATCCTTATGAGAGCCATGTGATAAGTGAATGAGGTAAATGAAACCCTAAGAATAGGGTGTTCAATTAATCAAGTATTGTGATATCAATGTTCTCAGTATGAGATGAGGTGATCCTTAAACATTTCAATTGCATGATTCTAGTATATAAAGTGCCAAGTTGACATGTATTCTATTTATTTAAAAATTTAGTCTGCATGTATGTATAGTATGATGATTACTCATAATATTACAGTATTTGAATATAATGTTCTGCCAAGTTTAGAAGGATATACATGTTGTACTATAAGCTTCAGGTGAATAGACTCGGTACCATAGAGATACCAGAGTCAAGAATAAGTAATAGAGAGATACAATATAGTAAGAGCTTTCTAAGAATAATAAAATAATAGACATAGGTGCCCTGAACAGTGTAGATTCCCTATGAATGTCTGCACTGTAGGGAGGAAATGATCCACCCTGGCAGCGACCAGTATACGAGGATCAGAACGCACCCACAGCGCGTGCGGGGAGACGAAGCCCTTGAGGAAGTCTCCTAAGAGAAGATAGTTACCCAACATGAACCAGAGATCCCAGTGGTAACGTATAGGTACCCACAGAGCGTACCAAGATGAGGCCCACAAAGCGTCTCAGACCCTCTGCTTGTGTACTCAGCCTAGAGGAGAGGTCCAGTTAAAGGCCAGCTGTTTAGTCGCCTTAGTCAGACATGACAGTTTGAGTCAAGCAGACCCAGATTCATTTCTAGGCTTAGCTTCCTGGGTTTTAATCTAAGTCTTATACGATGAGATCGTAGTTCACTATGAGTCTTCATATGTAGAGTACACTGCATATGATCAGGGCATAATAAAATGAATAAGAGGTCAAACAAGTGTGCACAATTATTCAATTATTCTTTGTATGTTTCTCAATTATTAGTTTCATATATTGATTCACTCTTATAGATATTAGAGTATCCTGCCATATTTATGATTGTCAATTATTAGACTCTTTAAAGCTTACTATTGTTATAATTGATATCAATTGCTCAAAAGTATATCTGTAATTATATCAGTGCTTTAGACTGTTTCTTTTAAGTACTCATTCACTGAGCGAGTAGGATCATCCCTCTACTTAGAATTTTTAGGGAAACCACGTGGACTTGAAGATATCATTGCATCAGAGTAGATCTTCCACAAGAGTTAAGTCTGAGTATAGTTAAGTTCAGTCGGTCCCTGTCACTCTTGGTCCTAGTATAGATGTGAGAGTGTTATAAGTGATGTTTTGTATGTTTGTTTCCTTAATAAGAGAGAATTCAAATGATTGTCATGTCGTATGTACATGGAAGTGTGAGAAACATAATGAATGTATGGATGTGTATCATTAATGTTGAGATCATATTAGAGAAATAAAAGTTTAATTCCCGTGTAAAGTTAGTTTATGTGTTCAATGCGAGAAAATAAAGAGTTTGAAAAAGAAGAAAAAGTTAAGGGTGATCTTTGTATTACGTTAAATCCTCAATTATGCCCTAATTTCATGATTACTGGTAATTGTGAGATCGGGGTGTAACACACATGCACAATTATAATTGACCAATAATAATCTAGCATAGAAAAATTTAACATCCCTGACCTGGGTTATGTACTAACCCTAGGTGTTTTACCTAATTAAGTGATTAGAATGCTTGCTTGTAATTTTCGAAAAGTAATTAAAGTTTTGAGGAACCTATATTTCGATTTTAGTCCTTTAATGCATAATGTTGAAACATTGTTTTGTTAATAAAGGACTAAAGTGCAAATTACCCAAGTAGAGGGGTTAACTTGCACATTGCACATGTTAAGATGTTCCTATGATTATGAGACATCCTAAGAATGAATATGATGAAGTGGTATAGTTTTCACAAGCTTGAACACCAAGATATAGTGTGTAGAGCAATCCTTGTGCTTTAAAACCTAGTTTTGGTGTAAAGTGCAATTTACCCAAAACCTAGGGTCCAACATGTAAAATATACTTCTAGAGGATCTCTCATGTTTCTTGGCATAAAGTTGAGCAAAGAAAATGAGAGGGGCGCCTCATTTGAATAATCAAGGAGAAAAGATAATCTTGATATTAAATAATCAGGATTTAAGCAAATGGCCCTTTAATATACAACTTATTAAGATGTTTGGTTTCTTTTCCTTTAATCCTTGGATAAATGGAAATTTTTGCATGAGTTTAGAAGGTGGAAACGTGGCCAAGGATGGAGGAGGTCCTGGTGGCTTTAGTTGGGAAATAAAAGGAGATAAACCTCTTCTTTTCACTTTCCTTGAAAATAACCAAATATATATATAAGTGTGTTTTTCCAACAACACAAGGGATTGTTTCCCTTAGTCCTTTTTCCTTATCTTCTTGCTTTGACCGACCAAGGAAGGGCTCTGGAATAGAAGGAGGACGATCAACCTATAGGTAAGTCTTGGTCATCTTCTACCTCGGATTCTTGGGGGAAAACCCTAAAATAAGGTTGGATTCATGGTTTCCTTCACATGATTCTTCTTTCTAACCATCTTGTTCATCCAAAAAGTGAAGAAGGAGCCTTGGAAAACTACTGGAGCTCAAGATAGAATTAAAGCTAGGAATCTTGGAGCTCTGGATCAGACCTAAAGGTGGGTTTTATAACTCTAAACCTTGAGCTTTGTTAATGCATCTTCATTTCCATGAAAAATCGTTAGTTATTCTTCTTCCTTTGCTACTCTTGTGTTCTTGCTAGCAATTCCGTGAAGAACAGCCCCTGTTCTTGAGGTAGACGAAGGTGACGTTAATTTCTATGTTTATCCAAGAACCTACTTTAGCAAACGGTCTCCCAACCTTGCACAAACGGTTTGCCACACCGTTTGGAGCAAACGGTTTCAAACCGTTTGAATGCAAACGGTTTCACAAGAACACATGGAAGCAAACGGTCCAAGACTGTTTGGAGGCATTGACCAGGCATTGACCATTTGGAGATCTGTTGAGAATAATATGAACTAATCACCCACCAAAATTCATCAATTAATTCCAAGTGGATCACCAATTGAAGGCCCATCAACCATCTAAACCCTAATCGGGTTAATTGCTGATTTCAATAATTGAATTATGTTGAAGTTTGGGTTGAGTGATCCAAACGATTTCAAAACCATTTTAGGATCAACCAAACGGTCTCAAGACCGTTTGGTGATCACCCAAGACCATTTGGAGGTCTAGGGTTAAGTAGGGTTGACCAATTGAGGATCCAATGATATCAAGTTGATAAGTAATCGATTGCTGATTTGGTGACCAAACCTAGGATCCAAACCCTAATTGAATGACTTGGTTTTTGATGAAATAATGGGAAAACAGTCTCAAGACCGTTTGGAGGATATCCAAACGATCCAAGACCATTTTGGGGTCATCCATGACCGTTTGGAGGTCTAGGGTTGACTATGGTTAAGTGGTTGAAGGTCCAAAGATTCTAAGTTGAAGTGCAATTTATTGTTGACCTAGTGATCAATTCAATAAGCCAAACCTTAATTGGTTGAGTTAGTTTTTGGTGTTGACTTGAGAAAACGGTCTCAAGACCATTTGGAGGTCATCCAAATGATCCCAAGACCGTTTGGGGTCAGGTCATGACCAAATTGGATGATGGTTCAATAGTTTAAAATCAATTAGATTCACATTGAAGTGTGTTGAAGGGTCATTGATTCCAAACCCTAATCCAATTGATCCAAGCCCTAATTGATGATCAATTAAGGGTCAATTGAGTTTCAAATCAGTTGAGGGTTGACCTAATTGACTCAATTGATGAGTGGCTAACAAGTGCATGATCGATTGAGGGGTTCAACATTGAAAACCCTAACTCAATTGAAGTGGTTGAGACACTTTTAGGTCCTTGCGGTTTTGAGGTGGTTTGGACCAAATGGTCTCAAGACCGTTTGAGTCCAAATGGTCTCAAACGGTCTCAAGACCATTTGGGACCAAACGATCCCAAACCGTTTGATCTCATGTGGTTTCAAGGTCAGTTATGTCCAAACGGTTTCAAAGTCAAATTTGACCAAACAATCTTCATGACCAAACGGTCTTCACCCCACCTTGGGCAAATGGTCTTGAGTGTGCACTTTAGCAAAAGGTTTCAAAGTCAACAAGACCAAACGGTCAACAACACCAAATGTTTCAAGGTCTGTCCAAGACCATTTGGGGGTTTAGTATCCAAGACCGTTTGAGGTCTATAAAGGCCAAGATCGTTTGATGCCTTAGTGGTCAAGATGGTTTAGTGGTTGATTAACCTAAACCTCATAGATACCTAAAGTGATTAAGGGACCAAGTAATTATTTGAGTAATGCATGTTATAATAAGTGGTGATCATTATAAAGATACCCTTGATGGGATAGAGTGACTAGTACTCTTTGGATGAGTAAGCCTTAATGATCACAATAGTAATGACATAACCCATGATGTCAATGTTGAATTGACTTAATATAATCAAGGGTGATGCAAACATCATCTTATAGAAAGAAGAGAGAGAAGACCTCTTATATGAATGCTAATCAAGTAATGAATTCCCAATTTGGAGGGATACCTAATTAGGGTATGATCCATGATATTGAGATCATGAAACCCTAGTTATGGAAACTAATGCATCATAACCCTATTGAGGGTATTAATGGAAGTAATCCTCATACATGATGAGGGTATGATCTTAATTCATTATAATGCGAATACTAAATCCTAATTTAGGGTAATGTGATGTAATGTGAATAGTAAACCCTAATCTATGGTAATGTGATGATATGAACAGTAAACCCTAATTTTGGGTTATTCTTTATAGCATGAAGCTCTATGATTGAATTTATGAAATGAGGAATCACTATTCCCAATTAGTCTTAAAGGGTTGATTAACCCTAATTGAATTGAGAAGGGAAACCCTAACCCTAACAAGGGCTTAGTGGTGCAACCCTTGAATAGTAAAATCATCTTTGTTTTGCATTGTGCTGATATAGAGATAATGTGTCTGTTATCATTTATTTTAATCATGCAGGTTCTTATGAAATAGTGAGCATAGCCAGGTAAGAGCTATGATTTCATATTCATTAAAAGCAAATAAGACTAATAGGTTGTATGAGCCATGAGAAATACCTGCATTGCCACTATCATGTTCATACTGTTAAAATGACTTGATGGCAATATGTTACTTGATAACAAGTGTTTTATTGATCTAAGGGTTTGAACACCCATGTTCTTGAATCATAATGATGAAATGGTTAGGGATTGATATCCCAATGATTAACAATATGTGAAATGAACTTGATACAATTAGTACTCTTTCTTTATAGAATTTTTCTTATTGGTTTATGTTTGAAAACATGCCTGATGATAAAAGAATGTTATAATGTACTTAAATAATCAAGTATAATGATATCATGTAGAGCCCTGACCATAGATCCAGCATCGTTAGAAGTTAAATGATGGTGAAATAGGTTTTCCTGAGGGAACTCCTGGAGAGCATACTTTTGAGTATGTGGGGGTTATGGACGCGAATATCCTTACGTCCTAATGATGGAATTGATGTGAGATGTACATTTAATCTCTCAATCCTTCATTATATGTTTATGCCAGGATGATGTATCACTAATCTCCCGATGATGTTGTTAATGCCGCATCGATGTGAGATAAACAAGAAATTCCTCGATGGCGAAGAGAGTACATCATGCCACTGTAACTCTAATAGCGAAGTTGCCAGAATACCCTGGAAAGCTATTATAGCAGATACACATGATGTCCTGCATGTTGTACCTCACACTGATTGAGGAAGACGAGGTCATACAAATCCAGCTCTTCTAATGACCTATGTATGGTACCGATTGCGATTTCGTAATGGTCGGTTGGAGTATGAGAGGTGTAACTCATCTCCTCAGGGCATAAAAATGTTTGTAAAATGTAATCAGCCGTATAGTATAATTGCTTAGGTTGAACTACGAGAAACAATAATTGATGATACATTATTTATAATGTTCTAGTTGAATAACTAGTATACATGTTCTTCATATTCCTTATTGGTTATATGTCTTGTCATTCAATCAAATTATAATTGAAATGATTGCTTAGAGAATACTACTTTATGTAGCTTATTCAATGAATTGCCTGTTGTTGAATATTAATAATTCTACTTCTCAGTATTATTCCTCTAATTGCAATAACAATGCTTCTGGCGGAGAGTTATAACTCTCGCTGGGACAATTATTCAATTGTCTCACCCCCGTGGGATTCGACTTTTTAGGTAGACGCCGAGGACGAAGGAACCCTTCAGTGGGTGAGCAGCAACAACAGCAGCAACAACATCAGGGACAACAGTGATCCTCAGGTGGATACACTGTCTGTCGAGTCTTGTAGATAGAATGTCCTATGTGTCATCTCTGTACTCTCAGGTCCTAGGAGTCAGTAGATGATTTAATGTAGATCTGAGATTTTGGCGTAATGCCTCGAGATTTTTGTATCTTGCCTTGTACAGTTTAATAGGGCAGCTAATGTTGTGTTTCTCGAGAAGAGATATATACAGAGATGTGCTGATGTATCAGTTGTACATGACTTACCTTGTTTCTTTATAAAAGAGTTTCACAGTTTGTAGATCCCATTATGAAAAGTTTTAAATTTTAGTGATTTTTAGTAATTCCGCTGCTAAGTAATCACTTCCGCATCGTTAATAATGTTTTCTCCGAGACGGGTCCCACATCTAGTGGTATCAGAGCTCTAGGTTCGCTGAGTCTACAGAGACATAGGATTTAGGTTGTTGAGTCTGTTCTAAGTGTCTTCCAGTATATCTGATAGTGTCTTTTGCTCGTATAGGAGGAGAAGATAAAACTAAAGATGTCTGGGTCACACGAGGAACACGTTGCCGAGAGTAGTATTGCTGCACCCAGAGAAGGTGTAAGAAACCAAGAGAGAGAAGAACTTGTGCCTGAACCACCCCAGTTCAATCCAACTGACATGGGGAACCCAGCCGTCCAAGCCATGTTTGGGCATTTCATGACTGCCATGACACACATGACTGATAAGATGCCTATACCTGTACCTAGGGCACCTACCCATCCAGAAGGACAAGGAGTCGGCAAGACGTTTGAACGACTTCGTCAAGTTGAAGCCACAAAGTGTAACATCCCTGACCTGGGTTATGAACTAACCCTAGGTGTTTTGCCTAAATGTGTAATAAAATCCTTGTGATTATTTTTTGGCATGTAATTAAGTTCCTAAGGAACATATATTCTTTTTCATTTCTGTCCTTTTTAAACAATGATTGTAGCATTGTTTGGTAATACAGGGACCTATGTGCAAATTACCCAATTAGAGGGGTTAACTTGCAAAATTGGACATGTTAAGATGTTCCTTTGATGATGAGACATCACATGAGTGAATATGATGAGGAATGATGAACTTTCCCCAAGCTTGAGCATCAAGATGCAGCTTGTGGAATGATCCTTGTGCTTAAAAACCCTAAATTGGAGAAAAGTGCAATTTACCCAATTTAAGGGGTGAAACTTGTAAAATACATCATCTAGAACATCTCTTATGACTCTTGTCATCATTTAGAGTAGAAATGATGAAAGGGACACATCAATGAATAAACAGATAAGAAAAAAATGATCTTGTGCATAAAATTCACCATGTATGTGTAAGAGGACCTTCATGTGTATACCCTAGTTGAAGGTTGATCTTTTCTACCCTTATATCTTGAATAGTGATGAACTTTGCTTAAGTTTAGATGGCTTGGACGTGCCTTAGAAATAAAAAGGGACTTAGATGAGAATCCCATGCTTTAGAGGTCCTTATGGTGCAAAATGGCCTTAAGGTATATAAGTCTTTTTCCTAGTAAACCAAGTAAACGATTCCTCATTCTCTTCACTTCTCTTCTTTCTCAAAATGACCAAGGCTGAGATCTGGAGCTCAGGAGATGATCAACTAGGAGCTAAGGTGAGAAGAACCATCCTCAAGCTTGGATTCTTGCATGAATTCATCTTTTAAGGTTGGTTTTGTGGATAATTCACTTAGCTTTCTTGTTCTAGCCATCTTTTCCCAACCTTTCCTTGGAGAAAAACCCTTGGCCGACCTGTGGAGCTCAAGACACCATTAAAGACTTGAAGCTTGGAAGCTTGGAGCTCAAGGAACGACCTTAAGGTGGGTTTTATAATTCTAAACCTTTTGCTTTGTTATGCATACTTTTATTCGTACAAATAATAGTTAGTTCTTCTTCTTCCCCATCCTTCTTTGCACCCTTGCAAGCTTTTTCGTGAAGAACAGACCTTGGTTTCAAGGTTGAAGACAAGGGGCGTTAATACCTATGTTGGTCCTTATCCAACTTTACTAAACGATCTTGGACCAATAGGTCAAACAATCTCACACTCGTTTCAATCCAAACGGGTTCAATAGGTCGGTTTGGCCAAACGGGTTCCAACCCATTTGAGGGCGTTGACCAAGCGTTTACCGTTTGGGATTTATGTTCACAATTATGTAGGCTAATGACCCACCAAATTTGAGGGGTTAACTCCAAAGGAATCGTAGGTTGAAGGCCAATCAATTAGGCAATCAAATTGAATTAAGTGTTGTTTTCTAAAGTGATTAACTTGAATCTTTGGGCAAACGGGTTCCAACCCGTTTGAAGGAGTTGACCAAGCATTGACCGTTTGGGATTCCTGTTCATAATATATTGAATTTCATTTCTACCAAGAATCATGATCTAATTCCTAACCAATTAAGAGTTGAAGGCATTTCAACACCCTAACCCTAATCGGGTTAATTTTGCTGATTTTCATATAGATTTTGATGAGTGTTGGGTTGAAGGACCCAAACGAGTTCAAACCCATTTGGAGATCATCCAAACGATCTCAAGACCGTTTGGGCCAAGTTTGGGCCCAATTGGATTTCAATTGATAGGTTCAACCTTGTTTTGATTCACATTGTTGAAAATTGATGAGTAGCCGATTGGAAACCTTAATTGAGTTAGACTTAACCATAATTGGATTTCAATTGAAGGTCAAATTGGTGCCCAATTGATTGAGGCTCATCCTATTTGACTCAATTTGTAAGTGGTTAACATGGCTTGGGCCAATTGAAGACTTCAACTTAAGAAATCCTCTTCAATCATGACCTTTGTATCACCTTTCATGTTCATGCGGTTTAGACCCAAACGAGTCCACACTCGTTTAGACCCAAATGAGTCCACACTCGTTTAAACCCAAACGAGTCTACACTCGTTTAGACCCAAACGAGTTCACACTCGTTTAAGCCCAAACGGGTTCACACTCGTTTAGGTCCAAATGGGTCTACATTCGTTTGGAGTCAAATGGGTCTACAACCGTTTCAGGTCAAGAAGGTTCACACCCGTTTAAGGTTCAAATGGGTTGAAGGTTGAAGGTTAAGCCCTAACCTAATTGAAGACTTTCAAGGATGATTATGCTTAACCACTTGAAGGTATAAATGGTTCAATAATGATCCAATCTAAACCATAATGGTAACTTAAGACATTAAGGAACTAAGTGACTAATGAAGTGACCCATGACGATGATCAAAGGGTAATTTACCAAAATGCCCTTGAAAGGTTCAATTGAGTGATACTTTGTCCTAACCAAACCCTAATCACTCAATAGTGGTGATTTGGTCTATGTTAATCAAAGAGGACTTAATCTAACCAAATCTAGAGTGGTGTAATCACCATCTACTGGTAAGAGGAGAGAGAAAGTACCAATTATGATGGAAACTCAAGTAAAATACCTTCAATATACATGAATGTGCATGATTAGGGTATGGTCCACCAGATGAGATCATGGAAACCCTAAATATGATAATTGATGAATCTTAATCTTATCTGAGGACTTTAATGATGATGTCTCTCATACATAGTGATGTTAAGAGATCAATTCACCAATAGGTGAATAGTAAACCCTAATTCTAGAGTGATGACATGTATTGTGAATAGTAAACCCTAATTCTAGGGTGATGACATGTATTGTGAATAGTAAACCCTAATTCTAGGGTGATGACATGTATTATGAATAGTAAACCCTAATTGATGAAAAATCAGGGAAACTTAGCTCTTGTATGAGTAGGGAGATACAACTTCTTTAAATGAGTTATTTATTGTTATCAGTTGATTTAATCATGCAGGTTCCTATATGAGGATGATCATATCCAGGTATGGATGATGATACTATATTCATTGAAAGCATGTTGTTAGCTTTATGAATAAGTGATTTATCCTAATTCCAGGTTAATAACATCTTATGAGATTGATAGGCTGTGAGAGCCATGAATACCATCAAGGTCATGCTTTAAGAGATGACTTGTGATGAGAATATTGAGAAATGATAATTGAAGAGAGTTAGGCTTGTTACATTTAGTATTCTACTTTCATAGATGCTGTTCTAATGATTGATGTTTGAGAACCTGTATGATATTAAAAGAATACTGAAATGTACCTAACTAATCAAGTATAATTATTCCATGTAGAGCCCTGGTCATAGATCCATCATTGTCAGAGACCAAATGATGGTGAAACAGATTTTCCTAAGGGAACTCCTGGAGCACATACTTTTGAGTATGTAGGGTATATGGATGTGTAAAACCTTACATCCTAGTGAATGAATTGATGTAGATGTATCTTAAATCCATCAACCCTTTCACTATGTGTTTATGCCGGGGTGATGTAATACTAATCTCCCGAGGAACTCTTTTATACCGCATGAATGAGAGATAAACAAGAAATATTTCGATGGCGAAGAGAGTACAGAATGCCACTGTGACTCTAATAGCGAAGTACCAGAATACCCTGGTAAGCTATAGTAGCAGAGACATCAGATATCCTGCATGTTGATCCTCATACTGACTGAGGAAGATGAGGTCATAAGAATCTGGCTCTTTTGATGACCTATGTATGATACCGATGCGACTTAATAGTGATCGGTTGGAGTATGAGCGGTATACCTCATCTCCACAGGGCATAATGATGTTTGTAAAACATAATCAACCGCGTAGCATATCTGCTTAGGTTGAACCACGAAATACATTGGTTGATGATACATTACTTAGTATACATGTTTTTCATATTCCTTAAATGTTGTTGTTCTAATTGATAACAATCTACTGCTGATAACCTTAGAACTTTTATTGCCTATGTTATTTTTGGTTGCTATAATAAAGCTTCTGGCGGAGAGTTATAACTCTCACTGGGATAATTATTTAAAATGGTCTCACCCCGTAGATTTCAACTTTTTAGGTGGTCGTCGAGGACGAAGGAATCAATCTTCAGGTGACCAATATCAGCAGTAGCAGCATCAGCAGTAGCAACACCAGGAGCAGCAGTGAGTCTCAGGTGGAGATACTGACTGCTGAGTCATGTAGTTAGATGGTCTTATGTCGTCTCTGTACTCTCAGGTCCTTGGAGTCTTTTGGTCTGAGATTTTGGGTTTTAAATCTTGAGATTTTGTATCTGGCTATATATAATCACTCATGAAGTGATCTAACAGAGATGTAATCTGTTTACCTTGTTTCTTATAAAAGGAGTTTCATGATTTCAAGATCTTGTCTCAAAAATTTTAAATTTCCGGTGATTTTCGTATTCCGTTGTTAATCGAATCGCTTCCGCTGAGTTTAATCATGTTTATCTCAGGTTTTGGAGATCAGAGCCCACAATTAAGTGGTATCAGAGCTCTAGGTTTGCTGAGTCTATAGAGACATAGGACTTAGAGTGTCAAGTCTATCCTTAGTACTTCTTTCTTATCTAATAGAGTCTTCTGCTCCTCAGGTGAAGAAGATAATTAAGGATGTCTGGACCACATGAGGAGTACGAGGCCAAAAGTAGTGTTGCTGCGCCTCGAGAAGGTGCAAGGAACCTAGAAATAGAACAACCTGTACCTGAGCCACCCAGAGAACCACCTCAGTTTGACCCAGCTGACATGGGAAACCCAGCTGTTCAAACTATGTTCGGGCAGTTTATGACTGCTATGACACACATCACCGACAGGATGCCCATGCCTGCACCTAGGGCACCTGCCCAGCCTGAAGGACAAGGTATCGGTAAGACGTTCGAGCGACTTCGTCGTGTCGGAGCAACCGAATACTTTGGAACAGCTGATCCTGCAGATGTCGATCTGTGGTTAACCGAGTTGGAGAAAGCTTTTAGAATCCTCAACATCCCAGAAGGTGAGAAGGTTAGACATGCTGTCTATCTTCTCAAAGGTAGTGCTGGTCACTGGTGGACCATGGAAGAACAGAAGAGGCCTGGAATAGAGATCTCGTGGGAAGACTTTCGTCGGGAATTTGTCCGCAGATATTTTCCAAAGACCTTCCTAGACGAGAAGATCTCTCAGTTTGAGAGATTGAGGCAAGGCATGATGAACATTAGCGAGTATGAAGCTAAGTTTATGGAGTTATTGCGGTTTTGTCCGCACATGGCTGCCACAGAAGAAGAAAGAATCATAAGGCTCGAGAAGGGTTTAAACGCCGACTTGACTACTCCCGTGTCTGCCCTAGAGAATTGGGAGAGGTTTGCTACCTTCGTTGAGTCAGTCCGAAGGATAGAGAAATCCGTAGTCGAGAAGAGACAAACCCATAAAAGATATCCGCAGTTCCAGGGTTCTTCATCTAGAGACTTTAAGAAGCCTAAATTCTCTGCACCAACACCTCCACCACCCAGATCTAGTGCTCAGACACAGTGGACACCGAGTAGAGGCAGGGGACGAAGCCTACCACTACAAGAGACTCGTAGTTCAGCATCAATGTCAGTCATAGGACCACCCAGACCACAACAACTGGAGAGGAGCTGTTACAACTGTGGGAAGGTGGGACATTTGATGAAGGACTGCCGATCTAGGCCTGTCAATGTGACACAGCCTCCGAGACAGAGTCAACATGGATCACAGAGAAGGCAATCTCAAGGAGCAGCTCGAGGATGTGGGCAAGCATCTCAAGCTGGATCATCGGCACCACCTCAACACCAGGCGACAGCGAGGTTTTATGCTATGAATCCACCAGATGCAGTGGTCAATCCACGGGTAGTGACAGGTCAGATGGAACTTTTATATTCTGATATGTCTAAATCCTGTGTTGTATCTGTTCTGATTGACCCGGGTGCTACACACTCCTTTGCCACTCGGAGAGTGATTCGTAACTGCAATATGACAATTATTCATAGGGCAGATAGCTTGTTTTTGGAGACTCCGTTGAAAGGGTCTGCTGTGTTGCAGGAGGTATGCTCTCCCTGTGACCTCTTCTTTTCTAACCATCGCATTCAAGTGGATCTTATACCACTTGAGATGCAAGGATTTGATATAATTCTTGGTATGGATACCTTGGAAAAGTATAGGGTTGTCTTGGATTGTGAATCCAAGCAGGCTGTGTTTGCAGATGAAAGCAACACATGGATCTTTCAAGGAGAGAGAAAGATTCTGCCCACCTGTCTGGTATCATCTATGGTTGCTAACAAGCTGATGAGGCAAGGATGTTATGTATTCCTGGCACATGTAGTAGATGTTACCAAAGAAGGTCCCAACCCTGCTGAAGTTCCTATAGTCAGGGAATTCAAGGATGTGTTTCCTGAAGAACTTCTAGGTATACCACCGCCTCGGGAAATTGATTTTGAAATCAATTTGATCCCAGATACAAAACCTATAGCCCAGACACCGTATAGGATGGCGCCTGCTGAGATGGCAGAACTCAAGAAACAGCTTAAAGAGTTACTTGAGAAAGGTTTTATCCGACCGAGAACTTCACCCTGGGGTGCTCCAGTTTTGTTTGTTAAAAAGAAAGACGGGTCAATGCGGTTGTGCATTGATTACAGACAATTAAATAAAGTAACAATAAAGAATAAGTTCCCGTTGCCGAGGATTGATGATCTTTTTGACCAGTTGCGTGGTGCAACAGTCTTCTCAAAAATAGACTTGAGGTCTGGATATCATCAACTCCATATTAAGGATGGTGACATATCCAAGTCTGCCTTTAGGACACGACATGGTCACTATGAGTTCACGGTTATGTCGTTTGGACTAACCAATGCACCGACTGCATTCATGGAACTCATGAATAGAGTTTTTTGACCTTTCCTTGATCAGTGTGTTGTCGTCTTCATATATGACATTTTGATTTATAGTAAGGATGCTCAGCAGCATGAACAGCATCTCCGACAGGCTCTAACTTTGCTAAGAAAACATAAGCTATATGCTAAGTTTAGCAAGTGTGAGTTCTGGTTGCCGGATGTATCTTTTCTTGGACATGTGATATCTGCCACGGGTATTCGTGTTGACCCTACAAAGGTAGAATCTGTTCTACAGTTGGAACAACCGAAGACACCAACGGAGATTCGAAGTTTCTTGGGATTAGCTGGTTATTATCGAAGGTTTATTAAGAATTTCAGTTCTATAGCCTTACCCTTAACCAAGTTAACCTGGAAAGATGTTCCTTTTACCTGGAGTGATAAGTGTCAACAATCTTTTCAGCTGTTAAAGGAGAGGTTGACAAGTGCACCTGTGCTTGTGTTACCTGAGCAAGGAAAAGGATACATAATTTTCTGTGATGCCTCCAAGAATGGACTCGGATGCGTGTTGATGCAGGATATGCAAGTGATTTCTTTTGCTTCACGACAGCTTAAGAAACACAAAGAGAATTATCCGACACACGATCTGGAGTTAGCTGTTGTGGTTCATGCCCTGAAAATTTGGAGACATTATCTCTACGGAGAGACATTCCAGATTTTCACAGATCACAAAAATCTTAAGTATATCTTCTCTCAGCATGAGCTTAACATGAGGCAACGTCGCTGGATGGAGTTAATCAAGCATTATGATTGTACAATAGATTACCATCCAGGAAAGGCCAATGTAGTTGCAGATGCCTTGAGTAGGAAATCAGCAACATCATCCTCTGATAGGGCACAATTAAACTCTTTAGTATTCCCTAGGAGAGATATGCTTATCTCCTTAAGGCAAGACAATGTACAAATGAAGGTGTCATGGATTGCCGGGTTGTTGGCTGAGATGCATATCAAACCCACCCTAAGACAGCAAATTAAGGAGGCACAACAAGTTGATGTTGCAGTTCAACAGATCAGATCTGAGTCTGGTGATGAGAAGCGAGAAGGTTTTCATGAATCAGATGATCAAGTGGCATGCTATCATGGGAGGATGATAGTACCAGATGTAGATAACCTGAGGAAGTTAGTCCTGGAAGAAGCTCATTCTTCAATGTATTCTATGCATCCAGGAAGCACCAAGATGTATCGAAACTTGAAAAATATGTATTGGTGGCCTGGGATGAAGAAGGATGTAGCTGAGTTTGTTCTGAGGTGTCCAGTGTGTCAGCAAGTTAAAGCTGAACACCAGAAGCCTGCAGGAATAATGCAACCTTTACCCATACCACAGTGGAAGTAGGATCATGTAACCATGGACTTTGTTTTTGGTCTACCTAGGACAAACAAAGGACATGATTCCATTTGGGTAGTTGTTGATAGGTTGACTAAGACATCACATTTCTTACCTGTCAAAACAACCTATTCTGCGGAGAGGTTATCACAGTAGTATGTTCAAGAGATAGTGCGTTTGCGCGGAGTTCCTGTCACTATAGTTTCTGACGGAGGTCCCCAGTTTACAAGTCGTTTTTGGGAGCAGTTACACAGAGCCTTAGGCACCAAGCTAAGGTTTAGTACGACCATTCATCCACAGACTGATGGACAGTCGGAAAGAACCATACAGACCTTGGAAGACCTGTTGAGAGCATGTGTTCTCCAGTTTACCGGAAGTTGGGATCTACACCTAAGCTTGATAGAGTTTGCCTATAACAATAGCTATCAGCATAGTATTGATATGGCACCTTATGAAGCCTTGTATGGCAGACGTTGTAGATCACCCTTGTGTTGGTATGAGACTGGTGAGCATCAGTTGTTAGGACCTGATCTTGTGCAGCAAACTACAGAAAAGATTAAGGTAATACAACAACAGATTAAGACTGCACAGGATAGGTAGAAATCTTATGCTGACAAGCGTCGTAGACCTTTAGAGTTCCAGGTTGGAGACAGAGTGTATCTCAAGGTCTCGCCTTGGAAAGGAGTCCTTCATTTTGGAATGAAAGGGAAGTTAGCTCCTAGATTTATGGGGCCTTATCCAATCATTGAATGAATTGGAAAAGTAGCCTATAAACTAGGGCTGCCACCAGAGTTACAAAGGTTACACCCTATGTTTCACATTTCTATGCTAAGGAAATGTCACCCTGATACTGAGTCAGTTCTACAACCTATGGAGGTAGAATTGAATGATGATATATCTTATGAGGAAGGACCAGTGTCAATCCTTGATAACAGAATTAAAAAGCTAAAGAAGAAAGATATAAGCCTTGTGAAAGTCCTCTGGAACCACCGTGGTGTTGAAGAAGCCACTTGGGAACTAGAGGATGAGATGAGAAGGAAATACCCTACTCTTTTCTCTTAATACGTTTTATCGATTTCGGGGACAAAATCCTTGTAAGGGGTGGATAATTTGTAACATCCCTGATCTGGGTTATGAACTAACCCTAGGTGTTTTGCCTAAATGTGTAATAAAATCCTTGTGATTATTTTTTGGCATGTAATTAAGTTCCTAAGGAACATATATTCTTTTTCATTTATGTCCTTTTTAAACAATGATTGTAGCATTGTTTGGTAATGCAGGGACCTATGTGCAAACTACCCAATTAGAGGGGTTAACTTGAAAAATTGCACATGTTAAGATGTTCCTTTGATGATGAGACATCACATGAGTGATAATGATGAGGAATGATGAATTTTCCCCAAGCTTGAGCATCAAGATGCAGCTTGTGGAATGATCCTTGTGCTTAAAAACCCTAAATTGGAGTAAATTGCAATTTACCCAATTTAAGGGGTTCAACTTGTAAAATACATCATCTAGAACATCTCTTATGACTCTTTTCATCATTTAGAGTAGAAATGATGAAAGGGACACATCAATGAATAAACAGATAAGAAAAAAATGATCTTGTGCATAAAATTCACCATGTATGTGTAAGAGGACCTTCATGTGTATACCCTAGTTGAAGGTTGATCTTTTCTACCCTTAGATCTTGAATAGTGATGAACTTTGCTTAAGTTTAGATGGCTTGGACGTGCCTTAGAAATAAAAAGGGACTTAGATGAGAATCCCATGCTTTAGAGGTCCTTATGGTGCAAAATGGCCTTAAGGTATATAAGTCTTTTTCCTAGTAAACCAAGTAAACGATTCCTCATTCTCTTCACTTCTCTTCTTTCTCAAAACGACCAAGGCTGAGCTCGGGAGCTCAGGAGATGATCAACTAGGATCTAAGGTGAGAAGAACCATCCTCAAGCTCGGATTCTTGCATGAATTCATCTTTTAAGGTTGGTTTTGTGGATAATTCACTTAGCTTTCTTGTTCTAGCCATCTTTTCCCAACCTTTCCTTGGAGAAAAACCCTTGGCCGACCTGTGGAGCTCAAGAAACCATTAAAGACTTGAAGCTTGGAAGCTTGGAGCTCAAGGAATGACCTTAAGGCAGGTTTTATAATTCTAAACCTTTTGCTTTGTTATGCATACATTTATTCGTACAAATAATAGTTAGTTCTTCTTCTTCCCCATCCTTCTTTGCACCCTTGCAAGCTTTTTCATGAAGAACAGACCTTGGTTTCAAGGTTGAAGACAAGGGGCGTTAATACCTATGTTGGTCCTTATCCAACTTTACTAAACGATCTTGGACCAATAGGTCAAACGATCTCACACTCGTTTCAATCCAAACGGGTTCAATAGGTCGGTTTGGCCAAACAGGTTCCAACCCATTTGAGGGCATTGACCAAGCGTTGACCGTTTGGGATTTCTGTTCAAAATTATGTAGGCTAATGACCCACCAAATTTGAGGGGTTAACTCCAAAGGAATCGTAGGTTGAAGGCCAATCAATTAGGCAATCAAATTGAATTAAGTGCTGTTTTCTAAACTGATTAACTTGAATCTTTGGGAAAACGGGTTCCAACCCGTTTGAAGGAGTTGACCAAGCATTGACCGTTTGGGATTCCTGTTCATAATATATTGAATTTCATTTCTACCAAGAATCATGATCTAATTCCTAACCAATTAAGAGTTGAAGGCATTTCAACACCCTAACCCTAATCGGGTTAATTTTGCTGATTTTCATATAGATTTTGATGAGTGTTGGGTTGAAGGACCCAAACGAGTTCAAACCCATTTGGAGATCATCCAAACGATCTCAAGACCGTTTGGGCCAAGTTTGGGCCCAATTGGATTTCAATTGATAGGTTCAACCTTGTTTTGATTCACATTGTTGAAAATTGATGAGTAGCCGATTGGAAACCTTAATTGAGTTAGACTTAACCATAATTGGCTTTCAATTGAAGGTCAAATTGGTGCCCAATTGATTGAGGCTCATCCTATTTGACTCAATTTGTAAGTGGTTAACATGGCTTGGGCCAATTGAAGGCTTCAACTTAAGAAATCCTCTTCAATCATGACCTTTGTATCACCTTTCATGTTCATGCGGTTTAGACCCAAACGAGTCCACACTCGTTTAGACCCAAACGAGTCCACACTCATTTAGACCCAAACGAGTCTACACTCGTTTAGACCCAAACGAGTTCACACTCGTTTAAGCCCAAACGGTTTCACACTCGTTTAGGTCCAAACGGGTTCACACTCGTTTAGGTCCAAACGGGTCCACACTCGTTTGGACTCAAATGGGTCCACAACCGTTTAAGGTCAAGAAGGTTCACACCCGTTTAAGGTTCAAATGGGTTGAAGGTTGAAGGTTAAACCCTAACCTAATTGAAGACTTTCAAGGATGATTATACTTAACCACTTGAAGGTATAAATGGTTCAATAATGATCCAATCTAAACCATAATGGTAACTTAAGACATTAAGGAACTAAGTGACTAATGAAGTGACCCATGATGATGATCAAAGGGTAATTTACCAAAATGCCCTTGAAAGGTTCAATTGAGTGATACTTTGTCCTAACCAAACCCTAATCACTCAATAGTGATGATTTGGTCTATGTTAATCAAAGAGGACTTAATCTAACCAAATCTAGAGTGGTGTAATCACCATCTACTGGTAAGAGGAGAGAGAAAGTACCAATTATGATGGAAACTCAAGTAAAATACCTTCAATATACATGAATGTGCATGATTAGGGTATGATCCACCAGATGGGATCATGGAAACCCTAAATATGATAATTGATGAATCTTAATCTTATTTGAGGACTTTAATGATGATGTCTCTCATACATAGTGATGTTAAGAGATCAATTCACCAATAGGTGAATAGTAAGCCCTAATTCTAGGGTGATGACATGTATTGTGAATAGTAAACCCTAATTCTAGGGTGATGACATGTATTGTGAATAGTAAACCCTAATTCTAGGGTGATGACATGTATTATGAATAGTAAACCCTAATTGATGAAAAATCAGGGAAACTTAGCTCTTGTATGAGTAGGGAGATACAACTTCTTTAAATGAGTTATTTATTGTTATCAGTTGATTTAATCATGCAGGTTCCTATATGAGGATGATCATATCCAGGTATGGATGATGATACTATATTCATTGAAAGCATGTTGTTAGCTTTATGAATAAGTGATTTATCCTAATGCCAGGTTAATAACATCTTATGAGATTGATAGGCTGTGAGAGCCATGAATACCATCAAGGTCATGCTTTAAGAGATGACTTGTGATGAGAATATTGAGAAATGATAATTGAAGAGAGTTAGGCTTGTTACATTTAGTATTCTACTTTCATAGCTCCTGTTCTAATGATTGATGTTTGAGAACCTGTATGACATTAAAAGAATACTGAAATGTACCTAACTAATCAAGTATAATTATTCCATGTAGAGCCCTGATCATAGATCCATCATTTTCAGAGACCAAATGATGGTGAAACATGTTTTCCTAAGGGAACTCCTGGAGCACATACTTTTGAGTATGTGGGGTATATGGATGTGTAAAACCTTACATCCTAGTGAATGAATTGATGTAGATGTATCTTAAATCCATCAACCCTTTCACTATGTGTTTATGTCGGGGTGATGTAATACTAATCTCCCGAGGAACTCTTTTATACCGCATCGATGAGAGATAAACAAGAAATCTTTCGATGGCGAAGAGAGTACAGAATGCCACTGTGACTCTAATAGCGAAGTACCAGAATACCCTGGTAAGCTATAGTAGCAGAGACATTAGATGTCCTGCATGTTGATCCTCATACTGACTGAGGAAGATGAGGTCATAAGAATCCGGCTCTTTTGATGACCTATGTATGATACCGATGCGACTTAATAGTGATCGGTTGGGGTATGAGCGGTATACCTCATCTCCGCAGGGCATAATGATGTTTGTAAAACATAATCAACCGCGTAGCATATCTGCTTAGGTTGAACCACAAAATACATTGGTTGATGATACATTACTTAGTATACATGTTTTTCATATTCCTTAAATGTTGTTGTTCTAATTGATAACAATCTGCTGCTGATAACCTTAGAACTTTTATTGCCTATGTTATTCTTGGTTGCTATAATAAAGCTTCTGGCGGAGAGTTATAACTCTCGCTGGGACAATTATTTAAAATTGTCTCACCCCGTAGATTTCAACTTTTTAGGTGGTCGTCGAGGACGAAGGAATCAATCTTCAGGTGACCAATATCAGCAGTAGCAGCATCAGCAGCAGCAACACCAGGAGCAGCAGTGAGTCTCAGGTGGAGATACTGACTGCTGAGTCATGTAGTTAGATGGTCTTATGTCGTCTCTGTACTCTCAGGTCCTTGGAGTCTTTTGGTCTGAGATTTTGGGTTTTAAATCTTGAGATTTTGTATCTGGCTGTATATAATCACTCATGAAGTGATCTAACAGAGATGTAATCTGTTTACCTTGTTTCTTATAAAAGGAGTTTCATGATTTCAAGATCTTGTCTCAAAAAGTTTTAAATTTCCAGTGATTTTCGTATTCCGTTGTTAATCGAATCTCTTCCGCTGAGTTTAATCGTGTTTATCTCGGGTTTTGGAGATCAGAGCCCACACAGAGTATGCTGGAACAGCTGACCCAACAGATGCTGACTTGTGGTTAACTGAACTAGAGAAGGCCTTTAGAATCCTGAACATCCCAGAAGTTGAAAGGTTAGACATGCTGTATATCTTCTCAAAGGAAGTGCTGGTCACTGGTGGACCATGGAGGAGGGGAAAAGGCCAGGTGTAGAGATTGAATGGGAAGTTTTCCGATGGGAATTTATCAACAGATACTTCCCTAAGACGTTTCTTGATGAGAAAATCTCTCAGTTTGAGAGGTTAAGACAAGGACTAATGAACATTAGCGAGTACGAGGCTAAGTTCATGGAGCTTTTGCGATTCTGCCCGCACATGGCAACCACAGATGAAGAAAGGATTAGGTGTTTTGAGAAAGGGTTAAATGCTGAGTTGACCACTCCTGTGTCTGCTCTGGAGAACAGAGAAAGGTTTGGTACCTTCGTGGAGTCTGTCAGAAGGGTAGAGAGGTCTGTGGCAGAGAAGAGACAGACCAAGAACAACAAAATGTACCCCCAGTTCCAAGGATCCTCATCCAAAGGTTTCAAGAAACCTAGGTTTTTTGTACCTACACCACCACCTAGATTCAGTACCCAGACGCAGTGGACGTCAAATAGGGGTAGAGGACAAAGCTTACCTTTAGAAGGAGCTCGTAGCTCAACATCTATGTCGGTTACAGGACCACCCAGACCACAACAACTGAATATAAGCTGTTATATATGTGGAAAGATGGGACATCTGATGAAGGATTGCAGAGCCAGAGAAGTGAGTGTAACTCAACCTCAAAGGCAAAGTCAGCAAGGATCTCAAAGGCGAAAGTTTCCAGGTAATGCTAGAGGACGTGGACAAGAATCCCAAGCTGGATCATCGACACCTAGTCATCGAGCACCAAATCAACCACAGGCAACGACAAGATTCTACGTGATGAATCCACCTGATGCAGTGATCAACCCTCGGGTTGTGGCAGGTCAGATGGAATTATTATATTCTGGTATGTCTACATCTTGCATCGTATCTATTTTAATTGATCCGGGTGCTATGCATTCCTTTATCACTCGAAGAGTGATTCTTGACTACAACATGACTACAAGTTATAGAGCAGATAGTCTGTTGCTAGAAACTCCGTTGATGGGATCTGCTGTGTTGCAGGAGGTATGTTCTCCCTGCATTCTCTTCTTTTCTGAGCATCGCATTCAAGTGGATCTTATACCACTTGAGATGCATGGATTCGATGTAATCCTTGGGATGGATACCTTAGAAAGATATAAGGTTGTCTTGGATTGTGAGTCCAAGCAAGCTGTGTTCACTGATGAAAGTGACACATGGAACTTTCAAGGAGATATAAAGATTCTTCCAACCTGTTTAGTGTCAGCTATGGTTGCTGAGAAGCTGATGAGGCAAGGATGTTATGCATTCTTAGCCCATGTGGTAGATACTACCATGGATAGTCTTAACCCTGCTGAAGTTCCTGTAGTCAGGGAATTTGAAGATGTATTTCCTGAAGAACTTCCAGGTGTACCACCGCCTCAAGAGATTGATTTTGAAATCAATCTAGTTCCGAATACTCAACCTATAGCACAAACACCGTATAGGATGGCGCCTACTGAGATGGCAGAACTCAAGAAACAGCTGCAAGAGTTTCTTGAGAAGGGTTTCATCTGACCAAATACTTCACCTTGGGGTGCTCCGGTCCTTTTTGTTAAAAAGAAAGATGGATCAATGCGGTTGTGCATTGATTATAGACAGTTAAATAAAGTAAAAATAAAGAATAAGTATCCTCTACCGAGGATTGATGATCTCTTTGACCAGTTGCGTGGTGCAACCGTCTTCTCAAAGATAGATTTGAGGTCGGGATATCATCAGGTGCGTATTAAGGATGGTGACATACCTAAGTCTGCCTTTAGGACAAGGTATGGTCATTATGAGTTCACAGTTATGTCGTTTGGACTAACTAATGCACCAGCTGCATTTATGGAACTCATGAATAGAATCTTCCGACCTTTTCTCGATCAGTGTGTTGTTATCTTCATAGATGACATCTTGATCTATAGTAGAGATGCTCAACAGCACGAACATCATCTTCGTCAGACTCTAACTTTGCTAAGAAAACATAAGTTATATGCTAAGTTTAGCAAGTGTGAGTTCTGGTTACTAGAAGTTTCTTTTCTTGGACACGTAATATCTGCTTCAGGTATTCATGTTGACCCTAAAAAGGTAGAATCTGTCCTACAATGGGAGCAACCGAAGACTCCAACAGAGATTCGAAGTTTCTTAGGGTTGGAAGGCTATTATAGGAGGTTCATTAAGAACTTTAATTCGATAGCTTTACCCTTAACTAAGTTAACTAGAAAGGATGTTCCTTTTGCCCGGAGTGATAAGTGTCAACAATCGTTTCAATTATTGAAGGAGAGGTTAACAAGTGCACCTGTGCTTGTATTACCTGAGCAAGGAAAAGGATATATAGTTTTCTGTGATGCCTCTAAAAATGGACTAGGATGTGTGTTGATGCAGGATAAGCAAGTGATTTCTTTTGCTTCTCGACAGCTTAAGAAACATGAGGAGAATTATCTGACACACGACTTAGAACTAGCTGCTGTAGTTCATGCCTTGAAAATTTGGAGACATTATCTTTATGGAGAGACATTCCAGATTTTCACAGACCATAAGAACCTTAAGTATATCTTTTCTCAACATGAGCTTAACATGAGGCAACGCCGATGGATGGAGTTAATCAAGGATTATGATTGTACAATTGATTATCATCCAGGGAAGGCCAATGTCATTGCGAATGCTTTGAGTAGGAAATCAGCAACACCAGCCTTAGACAGAGCACAGTTGAATTCCTTAGTATGCTCTAGAAGGGATATGCTTATCTCCTTAAGGCAAGACAATATACAGTTAAAAGTATCGATGTTATCAGGGTTGTTAGCTGAGATGCACATAAAACCTACTCTGAGACAATAGATTAAGGAGGCACAACAAGTTGATGCTGTAGTTCAGCAAATTAGGTCAGAGTATGGAAGTGAGAAACAAGAAGGTTTCCATGATTCAGATGATCAAGTAGCTTGTTATCATGATAGAATGATAGTACCTGATGAGGATAACTTGAGGAAGTTAGTCCTGGAAGAAGCTCATACTTCAATGTATGCTATGCATCCGGGAAGCACCAAGATGTATCGAAACTTGAAAGATATGTATTGGTGGCCTGGTTTGAAGAAAGACGTTGCTGAGTTTGTTATGCGGTGTCCTGTGTGTCAGCAAGTTAAAGATGAACACCAGAAGCCTGCAGGAACAATGCAACCTTTACCCATACCACAATGGAAGTGGGATCATGTAACCATGGATTTTGTAGTTTGTTTACCCAAAACAGTCAAAGGACATGATTCCATTTGGGTAATAGTTGATAGGTTGACAAAGACAGCACATTTCTTACCTGTCAAAACAACCTATTCTACTGAGAAGTTAGCACAGTTGTATGTGGATGAGATAGTGCGGCTACATGGGGTCCCAGTTACCATTGTTTCTGACAGAGGTCCTCAGTTTATGAGTCATTTTTGGGAGCGACTTCATAAAGATTTAGGCACACAGTTAAGGTTTAGTACAACCTTTCATCCTCAGACTGATGGAAAGTCAGAAAGGACTATACAGACTTTAGAAGACTTTCTTAGAGCATGTGTTCTTCAGTTTACAGGAAGTTGGGATCTACATATAAGCTTGATAGAGTTTGCCTATAATAACAACTATCAACACAATATTGACATGGCACCTTATGAAGCTTTGTATGGTAGACGTTGTAGATCTCCCCTATGTTGCTATGAAACTGGTGAATATCAACTTTTAGGTCCCGATCTTGTACAACAGACCTCTGAGAAGATTAAAGTAATACAACAACAGATAAAGACTACACAGGATAGGCAGGAATCTTACGCTGATAAGCGTCGTAAACCTTTAGAATTCCAGGTTGGAGACAGAGTGTACCTTAAGGTCTCACCTTGGAAAGGAGTTCTTAGATTTGGAAGGAAAGGAAAGTTAGCTCCTAGGTTTATGGGGCCTTATCCAATCATTGAACATATTGGGAAGGTAGCTTATAAGCTAGAGTTACCACCAGAGTTACAAAAGTTACACCCAGTGTTCCACATTTCCATGTTAAGGAAATGTCACCCTGATACAGAATCAGTTCTACAACCTATGGAAGTAGAGTTGAATGATGATATATCCTATGTTGAAGGACCTGTGTCAATCCTTGATAAAAGAATTAAAAAGCTGAAAAAGAAAGACATAAGTCTTGTGAAAGTCCTTTGGAATCACCGTGGCATTGAAGAAGCTACATGGGAACTAGAGGTAGAGATTAGAAGGAAATACCTTGATCTTTTCTCTTAAAATTTTTTGTAGATGATTTCGGGGACGAAATCCTTGTAAGGGGTGGATAATTTGTAACATCCCTGACCTGGGTTATGTACTAACCCTAGATGTTTTGCCTAATTAAGTGATTAGAATGCTTGCTTGGAATTTTTGAAAAGTAATTAAAGTTTTGAGGAACCTATATTTCGATTTTAGTCCTTTTTGCATAATGTTGAAACACTGTTTTGTTAATAAAGGAATAAAGTGCAAATTACCCAAGTAGAGGAGTTAACTTGCAAATTGCACATGTTAAGATGTTCCTCTGATGATGAGACATCCTAAGAATGAATATGATGATGTGGTACAGTTTTCACAAGCTTGAACACCAAGATATAGTGTGTAGAGCAATCCTTGTGCTTTAAAACCTAGTTTTGGTGTAAAGTGCAATTTACCCAAAACCTAGGGTCCAACATGTAAAATATACTTCTAGAGGATCTCTCATGTTTCTTGTCATAAAGTTGAGCAAAGAAAATGAGAGGGGCGCCTCATTTGAATAATCAAGGAGAAAAGATAATCTTGATATTAAATAATCAAGATTTAAGCAAATGGCCCTTTAATATACAACTTATTAAGATGTTTGGTTTCTTTTCCTTTAAACCTTGGATAAATGGAAAATTTTTGCATGAGTTTAGAAGGTGGAAACGTGGCCAAGGATGGAGGAGGTCCTGGTGGCTTTAGTTGGGAAATAAAAGGAGATAAACCTCTTCTTTTCACTTTCCTTGAAAATAACCAAAAATATATATAAGTGTGTTTTTCCAACAACACAAGGGATCATTTCCCTTAGTCCTTTTTCCTTATCTTCTTGCTTTGACTGACCAAGGAAGGGATCTGGAACATAAGGAGGATGATGAACCTATAGGTAAGACTTGGTCATCTTCTACCTCGGATTCTTGGGGGAAAACCCTAAAACAAGGTTGGATTCATGGTTTCCTTCACACGATTCTTCTTTCTAACCATCTTGTTCATCCAAAAAGTGAAGAAGGAGCCTTGTACAACTACTGGAGCTCAAGCCACCATTAAAGCTATGAAGCTTGAAGCTCTGGATCAGACCTAAAGGTGGGTTTTATAACTCTAAACCTTGAGCTTTGTTAATGCATCTTCATTTCCATGAAAAATCGTTAGTTATTCTTCTTCCTTTGCTACTCTTGTGTTCTTGCTATCAATTCCGTGAAGAACAACCCCTGTTCTTGAGGTAGAAGAAGGTGACATTAATTTTTATGTTTATCCAAGAACCTACTTTAGCAAACGGTCTCCCAACCTTGCACAAACGGTTTGCCAAACCGTTTGGAGCAAACAGTTTCAAACCGTTTGAATGCAAACGGTTTCACAAGAACGCATGGAAGCAAACAGTCCAAGACCGTTTGGAGGCGTTGACCAGGCGTTGACCGTTTGGAGATCTGTTGAGAATAATATGAACTAATCACCCACCAAAATTCATCAATTAATTCCAAGTGGATCACCAATTGAAGGCCCATCAACCATCTAAACCCTAATCGGGTTAATTGCTGATTTCAATAATTGAGTTATGTTGAAGTTTGGCTTGAGTGACCCAAACGGTTTCAAAACCGTTTGAGGATCAACCAAACGGTCTCAATACCGTTTGGTGATCACACAAGACCGTTTGGAGGTCTAGGGTTAAGTAGGGTTGACCAATTGAGGATCCAATGATATCAAGTTGATAAGTAATCGATTGCTGATTTGGTGACCAAACCTATGATCCAAACCCTAATTGAATGAGTTGGTTTTTGATGAAATAATGGGAAAATGGTCTCAAGACCATTTGGAGGATATCCAAACAATCCCAAGACCGTTTGGGGGTCATCCAATACCATTTGGAGGTCTAGGGTTGACTATGGTTAAGTGGTTGAAGGTCCAAAGATTCTAAGTTGAAGTGCAATCGATTGTTGACCTAGTGATCAATTCAATGAGCGAAACCTTAATTGGTTGAGTTAGTTTTTGGTGTTGACTTCATAAAATGGTCTCAAGACCATTTGGAGGATATCCAAACGATCCCAAGACCGTTTGGGGTCAGGTCATGACCAAATTGGATGATGGTTCAATAGTTTAAAATCAATTAGATTCACATTGAAGTGTGTTGAAGGGTCATTGATTCCAAACCCTAATCCAATTGATCCAAGCCCTAATTGATGATCAATTAAGGGTCAATTGAGTGTCAAATAAGTTGAGGGTTGACCTAATTGACTCAATTGATGAGTGGCTAACAAGTGCATGATCGATTGAGGGGTTCAACATTGAAAACCCTAACTCAATTGAAGTGGTTGAGACACTTTTTGGTCCTTGCGGTTTTGAGGTGGTTTGGACCAAACGGTCTCAAGACCGTTTGAGTCCAAATGGTCTCAAGACCGTTTGGGACCAAATGGTCTCAAGGCCGTTTGGGACCAAACAATCCCAAACCGTTTGATCTCATGCGGTTTCAAGGTCGGTTATGTCCAAATGGTTTCAAAGTCAAACTTGACCAAACGGTCTTCATGACCAAACGGTCTTCACCCCACCTTGGGCAAACGGTCTTGAGTGTGCACTTTACCAAATGGTTTCAAAGTCAACAAGACCAAATGATCAACAACACCAAACGGTTTCAAGGTCTGTCCAAGACCGTTTGGGGGTTTAGTATCCAAGACCGTTTGAGGTCTATAAAGGCCAAGATCGTTTGATGCCTTAGTGGTCAAGATGGTTTAGTGGTTGATTAACCTAAACCTCATAGATACCTAAAGTGATTAAGGGACCAAGTAATTAGTTGATTAATGCATGTTATAATAAGTGGTGATCATTATAAAGATACCCTTGATGGGATAGAGTAACTAGTACTCTTTGGATGAGTAAGCCTTAATGATCACAATATTAATGACATAACCCATGATGTCAATGTTGAATTGACCTAATCTAATAAAGGGTGATGCAAACATCATCTTATAGAAAGAAGAGAGAGAAGACCTCTTATATTAATGCTAATCAAGTAATGAATTCCCAATTTGGAGGGATACCTAATTAGGGTATGATCCATGATATTGAGATCATGAAACCCTAGTTATGGAAACTATTGCATCATAACCCTATTGAGGGTATTAATGGAAGTAATCCTCATACATGATGAGGGTATGATCTTAATTCATTATAATGCGAATAGTAAACCCTAATTTAGGGTAATGTGATGTAATGTGAATAGTAAACCCTAAGCTAGGGTAATGTGATGATATGAACAGTAAACCCTAATTTTGGGTTATGCTTTATAGCATGAAGCTCTATGATTGAATTTATGAAATGAGGAATCACTATTCCCAATTAAGCTTAAAGGGTTGATTAACCCTAATTGAATTGAGAAGGGAAACCCTAATACTAACAAGGGCTTAGTGGTGCAACCCTTGAATAGTAAAATCATCTTTGTTTTGCATTGTGCTGATATAGAGATAATGTGTCTGTTATCATTTATTTTAATCATGCAGGTTCTTATGAAATAGTGAGCATATCCAGGTAAGAGCTATGATGTCATATTCATTAAAAGCAAATAAGACTAATAGGCTGTATGAGCCATGAGAAATACCTACATTGCCACTATCATGTTCATACTGTTAAAATGACTTGATGGCAATATGTTACTTGATAACAAGTGTTTTATTGATCTAAGGGTTTGAACACCCATGTTCTTGAATCATAATGATGAAATGGTTAGGGATTGATATCCCAATGATTAACAAAATGTGAAATGAACTTGATACAATTAGTACTCTTTCTTTATAGCATTTGTCTTGTTGTTTTATGTTTGAAAACATGTCTGATGATAATGTACTTAAATAATCAAGTATAATGATATCATGTAGATCCCTGACCATAGATCCATCATTGTCAGAAGTGAAATGATGGTGAAACAGGTTTTCCTAAGGGAACTCCTGGAGAGCATACTTTTGAGTATGTGGGGGTTATGGACGCGAATATCCTTACGCCCTAATGATGGAATTGATGTGAGATGTACATTTAATCTCTCAATCCTTCATTATATGTTTATGCCGGGATGATGTATCACTAATATCCCGATGATGTTGTTAATGCCGCATCGATGTGAGATAAACAAGAAATCCCTCGATGGCGAAGAGAGTACAACATGCCACTGTAACTCTAATAGCGAAGTTGCCAGAATACCCTGGAAAGCTATTATAGCAGAGACACATGATGTCCTGTATGTTGTACCTCACACTGACTGAGGAAGATGAGGTCATAGGAATCTGGCTCTTCTAATGACCTATGTATGGTACCGATTGTGATTTCGTAATGGTCGGTTGGAGTATGAGAGGTGTAACTCATCTCCTCAGGGCATAAAAATGTTTGTAAAATGTAATCAGCCGTATAGTATAATTGCTTAGGTAGAACTACAAGAAACAATAATTGATGATACATTGTTTATAATGTTCTAGTTGAATAACTAGTATACATGTTCTTCATATTCCTTATTGGTTATATGTCTTGTCATTCAATCAAATTATAATTGAAATGATTGCTTAGAGAATACTACTTTATGTATCTTATTCAATGAATTGCCTGCTGTTGAATATTAATAATTCTACTTCTCAGTATTATTCCTCTAATTGCAATAACAATGATTCTGGTGGAGAGTTATAACTCTCGCTGGGACAATTATTCAATTGTCTCACCCCCGTGGGATTCAACTTTTTAGGTAGACGACGAGGACGAAGGAACCCTTCAGTGGGTGAGCAGCAACATCAGCAGCAACAACATCAGGGACAATAGTGATCCTCAGGTGGAGACACTGTCTGTCGAGTCTTGTAGATAGAATGTCCTATGTGTCGTATCTGTACTCTCAGGTCCTAGGAGTCAGTAGATGATTTAGTGTAGATATGAGATTTTTGCGTAATGCCTCGAGATTTTTGTATCTTGCCTTGTACAGTTTAACAAGGCAACTAATGTTGTGTTTCTCGAGAAGAGATATATACAGAGATGTACTGATGTATCAGTTGTAAATGACTTACCTTGTTTCTTTATAAAAGAGTTTCACAGTTTGTAGATCCCGTTACGAAAAGTTTTAAATTTTAGTGATTTTCAGTAATTCCGCTGCTAAGTAATCGCTTCCGCATCGTTAATAACGTTTTCTCCGAGACGGGTTCCACAAAAAATGTCCCACTAGAATGAAAACTCAGCAGATAGAGGAATACACTTCCGAAATGGGACTCAGAAGGTAGAGAAAAAAATTGTTTAAAAAGTTTTTGGGGTTTCAAAGAAAATAATCCGTTATCCACGACAATGGTGCCAAAACTGATACACGTTGTTTAGCACACCAATTCACTAAGATTAAAATCTTAGAGTTTAATTCTTTTTTACTTTCCAATTAAGGTCAGTATAGAAGGGTCAATCCCACATGACAACGTTTTAAAGATTGTATTCTGCGAACTCAATTGAATTTTGAACTTTATTTTTCTGAATAGGTGGACAAGAAAGTAAAGATCCATTTGCTGAATTTATGATTTGATTACACTGATCAAAGAAATAAAAGTTACAACAAATTAAAAGTTACACTAAGCAGAGTATGGAAATGTTATGCTAAGAATAAGGATACAAAATCAAGATTATTAATACAATGAAATAAATTATTTAAGGACTGGAAATTAAAATGCAAACAAGAGAAATCCGATTGAAAGATTGGTTTCAAAAGTAAGATTAATAAAGGGGGAATAATCGAGGATACAAGTTTTACCACAATTGCCATGTGAAAACAAGATCGAAGAATCATTCGGAAGCAAGATAAAAGAAGGCTTGTAAAAAATTTTAAATGAAGCATAAAGGAAGGAATCACCGTGAACCCATTGGTCCTGGCATTCATGGATCTTAGTCCTATCATCCTTATAGGGACTTTTCTGAGGTCTCATCTAAATCCCCAAGTCATTTTATTAGTCATTCTAAACTTTGGTTTCCTCAGTTACATCCTCTAAAGTTAACATATGATAAAAATGAAAGATCACTTCGCTTAAACCAACGAGTTCCAACCAAAAAACCATCTATCTAAGGAATCGTATATACTTTCAATCTAGAAACACATGGATAAGGGAGTACTCTCCTTTTCCTCGATAATAAACTACTCACTCATGATTCTTGAACAAGGAGAGTGGAGGAATAAAGAATATTAGCCATACAGTAGTCTTAGAAAGGAAATAAGTCCTTATGCTAGCACGATTAAATGATTGTATTCTTTGTTCCTTTCTTCCAAGAATCCCAAGAAGGAGAAAGGAGAAGTAAGAATCCTAAAGTTAGCAAAATAACAACCAAAAAGAGAGGAAGAGATTACAACTTCAAGAACCAAATACTTTTATTGCTAATACCTTGAGTACATTTGCAAATAAATAAGGGACACCTATTCGATCAAAGCTTTCTCTCTACAAAAAGTGATAATTCTTATAAGTGGAGACCCCCTCCTTTTATAGGAGAATGAGGGAGGTAGCAACCCTAGAAGGGAGTGAGGGGAAGAAAATGAATGACAGCTGCTGCAAGACTTGATCAAGCGAATAGTTGCTTTCTTCAATATGCAATAAAGAAAACTTTTTATTGCCTTCTTTTGACCATTTGAATTCAAACTATCTTTTATGCAAATTCTCATCACAGATGTTCGAGTGAATTTCCTCTATCAAAAAGATTTGAAGTGTGCCCAAAAATATGATTTTCCTATATATGATTAAATTCTCTTTTATGTCATATAGTTTCACATTGAATTCTACCTTGGGATGTGAGAGTTATGCCCATTTTGGTGCAGAGTATATACTTAAATCAGGCACTGCAGGAAAATGAATACGAACTTTCATCAGTTGGTTGGACATTTAAATAACTATTAAAGTCATGGAAAATATATTTTTCATGTAGAAATTGAAATTAGATTTTTAAAACATATCTAAAATCTAAATTTTGAATTTGTATATGGGAGTTATGACTGTTTTGGTATGAGGTATATCAAACTCTTGTGGGAAATCTAAAAAGCCTCCTATCTTTTCTTATACTTAGCTAAATGCTTCAATAATTCCTGAAAATTGAAAGAAATTTCATAAGAATTTTGAAAAGGAATATCCAGAGGATGAAAGTACAATTAATTTCTGAATTAACTAAAATTATAAAAAATTCTAAATTAATTATCCCAAATGATGCAAAAAAAATGATGAATATGCATTCATCAAGTCCTCGATGGAGTGTGACAACCATCCATTCAATTGATCCTCAGTAACATGCCGATCTTGATTCAGCAAGCTAAAGCAAAAGACTGTGTGGTACACGTCCTCAGGAATGTCAACCGTAGTGTAGAACTAACGTGTGAGCCTGCGGTACACATCACAATGCGTGTATGTGAGAACGTCAAGGCCAACTGCTATTAGGTATCAATCAGCATGTTCCTGTATGCCCAGAGACACTAAGGTGATGGGTTCAGCGTACTTGGGCCCGAAAAGCTTCCTCTTATCCTTGCTTTTTGCTTCCAATTGCTACTTTTGTTTCTTGTAGAGGAATTGAGGAGCAGGAAGGATGTTTGGATCAATGTTTGTGGGAGTGAAATGTGCACCGCCAGCCTAAGTTGATCGTGGGATGAAGTGGATCGGTGTAAAGTCACCGCATTTTTGAATCCTGAAATTTATCCCCTGCTGAAGAGGCTTGATGTGTTGTCCCTCTAGATGGGCCTTCATGGTGTCCCGCCGAAGTATATAGTATTAAGTCGCGATGTAACCGGGACCACATTCCACTATAAAACTCTTCTACTCCATGTGATTCATCACTAAATGTGTCCATGGTCTGGCGGAGAAGTGTGTGCAATCTGGGTCTGATTCGTGTGACCCAAAACCTGCTGAAGTCGAGTGTGGAATCTCGTCCTCATATGTGACATTTGTGGCCCGCTTGGTGCGTAGTGGGGATCTGATGTCCATGTGTTTTCGGTGAGGAAGAACTTAACTCTCCCTTATTCCTTGAATCTATCCATTTGGGCCTTTTGAGACCACTCTTCATCCTTCCATGTTGCTGGTGCTGAAAGAAAATGAATTGCGCGGAGTAAAGAGCGCAATTTCTATCAAAATGAGTCAAATTCGGTTGGGTTGGCGGAATCGAACCCAACTGTTTGGGGTTAAAATTGGTCGGGTTGGCAGTGCTATCACTGTCTCTGTCGGGGTTGGACCCCATCGAGTTCAAAGTTGTTGCAATGCAGGCAGGATGGTGTGCATGCTGTGTGGAAGCGCGTCGGTAGCTCGCAACGGCTGGTGGTGGTAGTTATATTGTGTGCCTTTGTGGGTAGTGTAGATGCTGGAGGAGTGGCAAGTAGGGATTACTGTGGTTCCTGTGTTGTGGTTGGTAAAGCCGCTGATGTAGTGTGCTAGCGGGGAGGCTAGGCAACATAGTAGATTGTGATGGAGACAGGGTGCAGTGATGTTGCCATTTGGCAGTGATGTTGGCGTCGTTGTGTAGAAGTAGTTGGAAAGCAGCCCGACATCATGGTCGTAGGTTGCTACTGGTGGGTGGTGTGTGGGAGGAAAGATCGACTATGGAAATATATCTGTCGGTGGTGATGAAGGTGTCAGGAACGGCGTTGCCGTCCTAGATTGCTGCTATGAAGGAACTGAGGCTAGGGTTAGAGAAATAGGGGCTCTCAGTTGCAAAGATATGGTGTTAGATCTAGTCGCACCTGTTCATATTTGTAGACATGGGGCTGGCTTTATTGACTCAACCCAGTCGAACCCGACTGAGTTGGTCTGACCCCGTCAAGGTAGTCCAGACGACATTTTTGGTGGAAAGAATCTAGTTAATAAGTTGTTCAAAAGTTGGTCATCCGAAATGTTAGACTGACAGCTGCAGTCTGACACATGTCGATGATTGGAAAACATCCATCTATCAGTCTCACAGGTTTATCTGTTGACTGATTTGAACCATGGATGGTTGATCGGATGGGGAAAGATGCAAGCAAGTGTGAAACAAACAAAGGTTTGGACTCGGTCGCATTGGTGTGAACCCGGTCTGGTTTAGTTGGCGTTTTTCAGACCAAAAAGATTCCAGTCATACTGGGTTGAAAAGTTTGTCAACCGACGCTCGCCAGACCGACACTGTAGATTGACACATGTCAATGACAGACAGACACCTCATTCTGTCAGTCTGACTAACATTTAACCAATGACCAGGCAAAAATCACAGACAAAAGTAAAAAGTCGAACCTAAGCAGGTTCAGATGAACCTGGTCGGGTTCTCTCCTCAATCATTTGACTTGTGCATTGTGTGTCAAAGTGGAAATTTGATGTATGTCAGGAAGAAAAAAAACTGCGTCATGGAAGATCGAGAAAAGCGGTCTAAAGGGTCAAAAGAGGAATATTATTTGTTGATGTGTCGAGTAAAATGGTATAAAAATATTATGTTGAATTTTGCCAATAGCAGGTTGGGTTCGGTAATGTATGTTCAGGTTCAACCTCTTCTGAGGTTGGTTCGATATGCTAAACGATGCAAATCTTTGATAAAATCATCAAAAAAGTATAAAACTTGATATTCACCCTACTCAAAATTGTAGAAAGCTAATTCCAATTCAAAAATTTGTATCACAATAGCGGGATGGGTGAGATGGCAAAAGATGGATGAATGAAATATAATAAAAATATCTAAACGATGCAAAGAAGATAAAATTATGTCTAAGTAGCTAGAAATAATATAACACTAATGATAAAATTTTGAAAATGACTTTTATTATGTAAAAATTATGAAACAAAATTTGTTCAAGGAGAGGGGTGGCTACCCCACAATCCTAACACTTAGATCCCAAATCTTTATTTTTGGGTTTCGGATTACTTGCGCATTGCTTATGGCGAGTATCTTTAGAAACATGCTATCTGCATCTCGATCTGAGCTGTCAAGATGTTATCCCTTGAATCGGTGAATTTATCACTATGCTGGAATTAATTTGAATTGTACTGAAATGAATTCTTTGACACAACATCCTCAAGGTACCCATCAAGATATGAATTTGAATATCCAGTCCCTAGGATGTCGACACATGATGAGATGGAGCGGAGAGGTTGAAAGTTTTCTAGAGGACTCCTCTCTTCTCTCTCCATGTATGAACTTGAGGTTGGATGATCAAAGTAATCCTCATTATCAATCCAAGCATTCATTCATATTCTAAGTAAGAAGTACCCCCAAGTGAATTTGTTTGTGGTTCTACCACCCCAAGCTTGTCAAGATCTATGGGGTCTGGGGTATCTTCATGTGCAACAACCATGATGTGATGGATTATCGATCCTTCTCGTTCAATGTCGGCCACCCCTTAAAAAGAGATGGAGGCAAATGTCGGTCCTGCTGCTCTAATTTGTCATTATAAGTGTATTCACTTCTCCAATTAGAAATGACTCAACTTAGGATCGGTGTTGGGGACACCCCCTCAACTCAAGAGAAAAGGGGCTTTGAGTCCTGGGAAACGGCGCTAAAAGTTGACCAGTCCTGAGATGGAGCTCCTAAGAATGGAGGTTCCATCCGAAAATAGATCAAACTTTAAATTTATAACTCAAAACCTTCAATCACCTCTACAACTCAATACAGAGTCAAAGTAGATATACAAGGTCAAACACAAGGACGTGGGGACGTTTAGGATGCCTAAGATCCCTCTCTTATGTCAGTTAAGAAAAACATGTAGTTGGTATGCAAAGAACTAGAATGAGTCTAGCAAAATGATATGAGGCAAATCAAAATAAAGTAAAGATAATACAATCCGCCGAGTCCATCTAATCATCATAAGAAGTTCTTGTCTATCTAACCACAAGTTGAACAGTCTATGCACCCATTTTTGGGTGTAGATAACCCTCAAACACCCTAGCAAGAAACTAACGTCTAAATATAGCATGTATCGTGGTAGTTGTCTCTATGGGGGTCATCCCACTCGCTCTCACACAGTGTGACTAAAACCCCATCAATAATTTGAAGCCTCTCTCAAGGATAGCGTTTAAGGACTTTGAATATTCAAGATACCCTCTCAGGTTTAGAATATTCAAAGATGTTAGGAACAATAGAGGATTTGTACAGACCACAAACTATGAACCAGGGATGGTAGAGACGAACCTGATTGGGTTGGATTAAACCCCATAAAATCCAATCTAGCCCGATGGGGTTCAAAGTTCTAGTCATAAGTCTTTAATAGGTGTTATGGACAGATCCTTCCTTAGACATCCTCCTTTCCGATTTTGATCCAAACAACCTTTGTTTATCCATTTCTACAACTATCCTCTCAATCTTTCTAGAAATGGAGGTTCAAGCAGGAAAGAGATCACCCAAACTAGCAATTATGATTGGAAAGAGAAGATAGATCAGAAAACACACTAGATCTTGAATAAAACTACTTCCTTAAGGTAATAGTACATAAAAATGCCCAAAATAAGCTACAGAGAGAAGAAGGAGCTCAACTAGCCATGGACAAGCATAGTTGGAACCGCATAAGGATGAAAGAACATCATTTATATGGAAATGAAGAAGAATAATAGAAGAAAGGGGAAGAAAAATAGCTTATCCAATGGAAGTGAGGTTTCTCTCGCTCCTTAGCCTCTAGGAGGGCTGAATCTCGTCCTTGGGGTCATCCTCCTTGACCTTCAGGATGCTTTATCCTCCTTTCTCCTTGATTACATCCCAAACAATAGCTTTGATAGATGAATGTTGGTGGAAATAGATGGAAATGGTGGGAAAGTGGGAGAGTGATGGTGGAAATGGTTGGGAGGAGGTAGAAGATGATGGAAAATGATGGTGGATGGAGACCAACAGAAGAGATGGAAAGGGTGTGCTCTTCAATCCTCTTGGACCTTGGAGATTTCCCACGGAGCTATGGGAATCGATAGTTAGAACTGCACAAGTATGCAAAACTAAAATTTAAACCCCCTTGGTAGGTAGCAAGGGGTGGGTATTTATAGGGGTAGGTGGAGCTTATGTGTTATGTGTGGTTAAACCCGACCAAGTTTGGGTGAACCCGACCGTGTTCGATCTATCAATTTACTGGAGTGGTTTGGGGTGACCATTGGAAGACTTATCTTCAGGGGATGTCATCAGAAGTTAGCCATCAGAAGACGAGCTTTCGGTTGATGCCTTCAGAAGGCTCCATCAAAAGATAAGACTTCGAAAGGTGAACCATCAGAAGACATCCCATATGATGTCGTTCTTCAGCTGTCTTCCAAAGGAAAAGGCTAATGCCGACTAGGTTCAGGTGAACCCGACCGGCTTCGTACCTTCAAAAGGTGGTCGTGGAAGTGTTCCTGCGACTAAATACTGGACTTCATTTGTGACCTTTAGAAAAGACCATCAGAAGATGATCCATCAAAATGCACCATTAGAAGGCACCATCGGGAGAACAACCTTTAAGAGCATCATTCGATTGGTGTCATCAGAAGGCACAATCGAAAAATACCATCGGAATTTGTTTTTCGAAGAAAAAGAGTCGATGGAGCGTTGGCGTGTACTGCTGAAAAATATTTGGGAATGAACTCGACCAGGTTCGTCGGGCTAAAATCTGGAGAATCGATATCTTCTTGAGTTCGATACATGCAAGTGCCAAAGCTGACTAGTTGAGCAAGTTTATCTTCAAAATGATATAAATTACAAAAAGATAAGAATCTAAAATTATTTAGGATATATTAAGACTATAATAGTACAAAAGTAAATATAAATACTTATCATAAACATTTATATTTAAGTATCATCAATAATTTGTTAGTACTATAATAAATTTTATTTTTATTAGTACTATACTGCAAGTTAGTACTGTAATAATGCTAATTCATCAATACTATACTGCAATAAGTTCAAGATAATTTGTTAGTATAGTACAATACTCCTTTCTCTATATCTACCCCCTCCTGTTTTTTACTTCTTTCCTTTATTTTTTTTCTATTTCTCTCATTTTTATTCTTACTTCCCTCCTCTTCCCTCATCTCTTTTTTTAATATTTTTGTTTCTACTTCCCTCATATTCTTTTTTATTTCTCTACTCATAGTTAGTCCAGCTACTTTTCCATGTTGTTGATTGAGTGGCATGAAATATTTAAAATCGAGTTGGCGCCCGGGAATGGTAACGGGTGTGTGCAGTATTGTTTTATTTCAATACGATTTACAGACAATCTGTTTGTATTTTAACTATGTTTATGTTTAGTTTTCCTGCTTGTTTTCCTAGAATCAGGTCTCTAGTTATGAGTACATTTAGTGTTATTTAGTGCGTACTAATGTACGGTTACAACACCTTATTGGCATTAAATCTTCTGTCTACATTCTTGTCTCAAAGTATGTATCCATACATTCCAGTTCCAGACTTCCATAAATCCACCGTTAAAAAGTTTAGTTGGGTGCTAGTTTGCGTTAAGCAGGGCCAGCAATCTATAATTTACTCCATTTGTCGATTATACAAGGGTACATGGGGAGTTATGTCAAGTGAAATTGTCTCCGCCGCTGTTTGATGATTAGTCCGTACTCAATCATATAGATGAGTTCCGGAAGCTACATTTCTGTGTTTTTGTAGGCTCTGCCTCAAAATAGATGAGTTGCAGAAGCCACATTTATACCTTGTGCGTAGGTTCTGCCAAATTGCTGATTAAAATAAGTTTCTTTGTTCACCATTCAAAAGATACTTAAATGACACATTTGCCAATTTTAATTACCTAAATGGCACGTTCTTGAACTTATTGCCCAAAATGGCACATTTCTGGAGCAATGCGTCCCCTGCCGGGACGCATTGCTCTCCCGCGAGCCAATGCGTCCCGGTGGGGGACGCATTGGTCCCACAGGAGGGCAATGCGTCCCGAGCCGTGACGCATTGCTCTGTTGTGGGACCAATGCGTCCCCCGCCGGGACGCATTGCCACGCGGGAGAGCAATGCGTCCCGGCGGGGGACGCATTGGCCCCACGGGAGTGCAATGCGTCCCGAACCGGGACGCATTGCCCTTTGTGGGACCAATGCGTCGCGCCCCGGGACGCGCCCAACGGCTAGAATTTGTCACGCGGGCAATGCGTCCGGGACGGGGACGCATTGCTCCCAGGCCAACGGCTATGTTACCGTTGGGCCGCCGCGCGGCGGTCCACGTGGGCGCAATGCGTCCCCAACCGGGACGCATTGCTCCCCTATATATATTGGCCGAAAACAGCCCCCCAAACTCACACCATTCTTCATTTCCTTCATCTAGCTCTATACTCCCATTGCTCTGGAGCTTCTTCTCGGATTTCTATTGCTTTGGGTGCTTTCTAGCTTATTTCGGGCGATCTTGGAGCTGATATCTGCTACTGCTCGGAGACTACTTGGAGCTTCTTCTTTCTCTTCTTCTATTCTTCGATTGTCAACATATAACTCTCCATTTCAGGTATTTGTTCTACCAAAATTTTAATTTTCAAAATATGAACTTAACTTTAGTACGAAATATTACAACTGAAATAAATATATTGTTACTCTTTAATTGTACATTACTGAAATAATGATGTAGAAAATGACAATTGAAGGCTACTTAATACCTGAAAATGTATTGTTCGAAATTGCAAAATTTTTATTTTGAAATGTTAGTGTTACTAAAAAATTAGCAAAATTGTTGTTATGAAATGTTAGTTAATTTTACTGAAAAAATAGCAAAATTGTTGTTCTTAATTGTTGTTCACTGTTAATGTTATAGAAAAAGTAGTCCAATAAATTTAATTCCAAATTGATGTCACTGCTCTAAAATATTAATTTATGTTGATATAATGTCATAAAATATGAATTTCTTTCTGATGTTAATATAATATTCTAAAATATAGGAACATGGCATCTAGTTCAAATTCACGAATTGTGAAGATGCGATATGATGGGCAATTTCTCTCTGATGGGTCTTATTCTAGTCGATCTGTTAGACCCATAAACATTTCACTTATTAATACCCTATCTGAACTAAAATCATATATCTATACAACACTTGACATCAATCCCAACCACTTCTCTATCAAAATATCCTATCTTTTCCCTGGAGAAAATCATATGCTCATACAAGTTGATGATGATGATGCATACAGAACCTTGTTATCACTTTCAGCTGATGCCTATATTGATGTGTTTCTTGAAAAAATATCTATCCACCAACAACCTTATTTAATGAGTCTATTGAATCAATTTCAATCTCAATTCTCTCGGAGTCAACCACCTCAATTATCTCAAAGTCATTTAACTACTGAATGGAGTCAACCACCTCAATTCAGTCTTACACCTAAATTCAGTCTTAGCAATTTAACAGCTGAGTGGAGTGAACCACCTCAATTTTCTCAAAATCTAACTACTGAGAATATTGGTGTTGAGGTTGAGGAGGGAGATAATGATTGTGATCATGAAGGTGATAATGATAGTGATCATGAAGGTGATAACAATAGTGACATTGAAGGTGGTAATAACAGTGAACCACCTGAGGATGAGTCATTGACTGAAACCGATGCTGAGCACACACATCCATTCCCTGACTCTATTGTAGCATTGAGTCATATTCCATCCATATTTGACAACCAATGGCCCCAACATGAACACATTGATTCCAACTATGAAGCTTTTCAAGATGATGACTGGGTGGAAGATTTTTGTCATGAATTTCGTCTCGATTACAATCCTTCCAGTGTTGTTATATATGAGGGTGCTTTATTTGCATCTAAAGTTGTACTGGTTGAGACACTCCAAAAATGGTCGGTACAAAAGAATGTCCAGTACTGTACATTACGCTCAAATAATCGTCATCTCAAACTTGCTTGTATCCATGATGAACGATGTCCTTGGAGATTGACCGCTTGCCAGTCCAAAAAAGCAGGTGGCATGTGGAAGATAAAACGTTGTAAAGAAGGCCACAATTGTGAATTAACTGTTATGAATCATGATCATCACCAAGTCACAGCATCTTATATTTCTCGAATGATAATGCCAATCCTAGTATCACGACTGGATATGTCGACACGAGAAATTCGTGACAAGGTGAATGCTGAACTAAGGCTCAATATATCTTACAAGAAGGCATATCTAGCGAGGAGGAAGGCTGTTTGTAAAATATTTGGAGACTGGGAATCATCATATCATAGTTTGTTGCCGTTCCTAATTTCTCTGACACAATATATTCCAAGAACTATATATGCCCACCTTATTGATGATTATATCCTTCAAACTGAAGGCACTCGTAGATTCAAGCGGGTGTTTTGGGCATTTGGTCCAGCTGTGAGGGGTTGGGCCTATTGTAGGCCTGTTCTTACTGTTGATGGCACATTTTTAACAGGAAAATATACTGGCATACTTCTCCTTGCATGTGGCATAGATGCTGATAATGGTCTATTTCCACTTGCTTTTGCTGTTGTAGAGAAAGAAAATAAGGACTCCTGGGAGTGGTTCTTTGGTTCTCTACAAACTTGTATTCCAATCATTCCACGACGTACAGACTTGTGTATTATTTCTGATTGAATGAGTGGGATTTTTCCAGCCCTTCAATCAAAATTTCATTGGGCTCAACATCGTTATTGCCTTCGACATCTTCGGGAGAACTTCCATAAGCAGTTCAAGTCCAAGGAGTTGAGGGACCTTATGTGGAAGGTGGGATCCACAACTGATACACATGAATTTGATCGTCATATGACTGTTATAGAAACCATAGAACCAGCAGCGAAGTCATATTTATTGGGCCAAAATCCAGTACATTGGGCTCTCGCATATGACAGAGGTTGCAGGTATGGGTCATTGACTACCAATCATGTTGAAGGCTGTAATGGAGTCTTAAAAGGTGTTAGAGGTTTGCCAATACAAGCGTTAATTGTTGCCACATACTATCGCTCTGTGACCATGTGGCTGTGCAGGCGTAATCTCGCAAATAAACGTGCACAACATGGATTTCATTGGCCCTTTAAGGTTCATGATAAGCTTTATAATGTTCGAGAGGATGCAAAAAATTTGACAATACACATCCGTGTGAACAATGATGAATGGCTTGTTGGTGACATGGATGGATATAAATTTCAAGTAATAGTGCGTCCAAATGGTGGCAGTGAATGCAGCCGTGGTTTTCCACAACAATGGCATTTTCCATGCTCTCATGTTTGGGTAGCTGCAGAATCTGTCAATTGGGATCTTGATGCACTCGTGAGTGCATATTATACAAATGAGGCTTATCTAAATGCGTACAGAACTGAATTTCGTGGCATTCCCGACAAGAGGTATTGGCCTCAATTTGATGAAAGTAGAGGTATTTATCCCTTATTACCCCCTAGGAAACAAAGGCAAGCTGGAAGACCAAAGAAAAAGAGAAGGCATTCAACTATGGATGTTGATCCAAATCAGTATACATATCACTGTCATAAGTGTGGCAGAAAGGGCCATAATAGACGCACTTGTCCTAATGTCATATGATGGCTTATCTAATGTAATGTTTGCAATTTCAATTTACTCAAGTCATGTAATATTTGCAGTTTCAATTTAACTAAAGTCATGTAATGTTTGCAATTTCACTAAAGTCATGTAATGTTTGTAATTTCAATTTCTATAGATGGCTCATCGAAGGACATGGACATTTCACATGTCCGTAGAGTTAATCCAAATAATAGCTACGAAGTGCCTACAGGGAAAAATGGCTCATCAAACTCTATTGGATGATGACTGGAATGATGTACCAGATTTGTTGCACAACAAGTTAGGGAAAAATGGCTCATCAAACTCTACAGACGTGAGAGCTTAGTTCCCGCTCCACCAGCTGATACAGTCTACAGTCCTCAGGGTCACTATGCATGGTATCATCCACAATACATTGTGCCCCCTCCATCTATGCCTCCAAGCATATACTACCCGCAAAGTTATCGTCAGCAGGAATTTGTGAGTATCATTATTATTTTCTTTTACAAATTGTTATTATTTATCTTTGTTATTTGTAATATATGTAATTGGTCTTTATTATGTGTACATACTTTATTTTACAGGTACAAACACATGTGGCGATCCGAGCGGCAGTAGAGCACGCCCCTGCACAGATCAGAGACATCATCTATACCATCCAGGGGAGTTACTTTGATAGTCTTCCCGACTATGCTCGGCCGTGGGATCCCATACCCACTCATACCACAGATCCTGAGCCCACTCCTACTCCTACTCCTACTCCTACTCCTACTCCTACTCCTACTGTTGAGCCCACTCCCACTCTCACTTCTCAGTTCATGTCATGTGGACCGACAGGGCCATATTTTTCAGGAGCTGCTTCATATTCCTCATTCATCACCCCACCTCGACCACCATCATACCATGGAGCAAGTTCTTCTTCTGCTCCATACACTCCATTCCCACCAGCAATTATTCCCGAGAGCCGACCACCATCTTATGTCACATATTCACCTACTCCGTTTGATTTCTCAGGATGCACCCCACCTGATGCATCCTATCCTGGTTTTCCTAGACCCCTCACCCCACCTCCACCTTTTCATTTCTTCCCTGATGCTCGCCAGCAGCCTCCTACACAGTTGTCCCTAGTTCAGCAGTCTCCAGATGACATCGGTACAGAGGATCCTGATGTAGAGGGACGTGGGCGAGGACGTCGTGGGCGAGGACGACATACTTAGTTTTTTATATATTGTACAGTTTTGTATGTATGCCTTTGTGAGGACATCTATTGTATGTGGATCTATCATATTATGATATGACATTGGTTCATTTTGGATCATGTTGTTGTGGATCTATCATATTGTTCTGTTGTGTATTATTTTCTCGTCATGTTGGTTCATGTTTTAACCTTGTTTTTAATTGCTATCTCATTTATTTGGATTAAGTTTGTATTATATAATCAATTAGGAACCAACCAATGTTGGTTGCAATATACTTATATATTCCATATGCATGTTACGACCTATTGAAATTGACAAATTTATAATAATTGAGTATATTATAGACATCCAAATACAAGTGAACGAATTATAAATGTATAAATATAATCAATATTGTAATTTACATATCAATAACATATCAGTGATTGCAAAAAATGATTAAAAAAACCAATGCGTCCTGCATGGGGACGCATTGCTCCAATGCGTCCTGCATGGAGACTCATTGAGCAATGCGTCCCATCTGGAGACGCATTGGTCCCACACAAGGGCAATGCGTCCCGAGCCGTGACGCATTGCAGTCCTGTGGGGTCAATGCGTCCCTTTCCGGGACGCATTGCTCTCCCGCGTGGCAATGCGTCCCGACGGGGGACGCATTGGTCCCACAACAGAGCAATGCGTCACGGCTCGGGATGCATTGCCCTCCTGTGGGACCAATGCGTCCCCCACCGGGACGCATTGCCTCGCGGGAGAGCAATGCGTCCCAGCAGGGGACGTATTGCTCCAAAATGTGCCATTTTGGGCAATAAGTTCAAGAACATGCCATTTAGGTAATTAAAATTGGCAAATGTGCCATTTAGGTATTTTTTCCAAAGAATTAATAGTACATACATGACGAGCTGGCTAGGAAACAATAAATCATTCAGTTTTCCTGACGCCAATTGCGTGCTGGATACAATCTTGATTCACTGCTATAACAATGATATTTTGTTCAAGAGCTAGCAAGTACTACACAATCTCACACAGGGGCCGGGTTTTGTGGGTTGTACGCAGCAGAAATCAACGCAACCGGGACCGTGTCCATTTCCTCCACCACCAGGTCCGCTACCTCTTCTTCCAATTGGTCCAATAGTCCCGCTTCCAGATTCATTTCCAGGTACATCTGGGCCAACAAAATTTAACACTGCCGTAACACATCGTTCTAGTACTGCTTGCAGAATCCTTAATGTTTCTAGTGATCATAACAAATTAAAATATCACCTTGTCCTCTTGCCAAAAAGGGGCACGAAGCTACTTGCAAGACGAGCGTGAGGAGCAACGCCAAAGTAACTGCTCGTTGGATGAAAAACATTTTTTATCAGGTATGCAGCAACTCCCTGGCAATGCAATAGAGATTTCTTCTTGGCCTGCAGCTGCTTCTCATCCTTTTATACTGCACTATGCACGATTGAGGTCAACACAATTCATAAAATAACAATGTCAACCAAAATATTTGATAAGATGGGTAGGTGACTCTTTCCCGCTGTTAAATCTTGACTGCTGCTTGAGCTTTTCACACCATAATATTATATTGGTGTGGGATGACTAATTCAAGCTCACGACTTCACCTCTAATTCAAGCCCTGAGTGTCAGAGGTCTGACCACCAGTTCCGGTTCCCGACTTCAACACAGATTTGACCGCTGAAGGTAATAACATGGAAGCTTCAGAAGTCAACATCTAGTTTCTAAAATACCCTATACTATTTGCTTAACGACCCTCCATTAGAAAATGACACGACTCAGTGCAGTTCCTATTCTCTCAGCCCACTATTCAAAATAGATATTATCCGGATTCATTTACTGTTGTTGATGGAGATGTATATTCTTGATATGAACATGTTGTCTGAAAATTTATTCTAGTCAAGTCCAAGTTTCGCGAGTCTTGATGGCACATCAATGTCACAATATATAGTTAATCTGCATTGCATTTTGAAATCCAACTTGAAGTCATATTTCATAATCTGAATCGAATCCTGAATAACAAATTGAAACTGCACCAATGGATCTTGCTAGTCCAGTCAATTTCATCTTAGTATCATATTTTTTTTCCAAACGTCGGGAACTCTCATGTCAATACCTTTACTAAAAGAAGACAAACTCCAATCTTGTTTGGATCAGGATTGAGTTGCATGCCCAATAGGAACTTAGCTTTGGGTATGTATTGGACAAACTTGTTCTAGGAAACAACCTTAGTCGAAATATGTTTGGTTTTCAACCATCAAACTGATCTATAGAGAAATGGAAAGCTTTACTTGTTCATTATATTTTTAGTATTAAAATTAGGGTCTTCCTCTATCGCCCCTTAAAAATTGCTCCTACTTTTGTCTTGCTTGGTTAACTTGGCAACAAGAACCTCCTATATGATCTACACCCCTACTAATAAAAAAAATATTAATGAAACTCAAGCTCATTGGCCCTAAAGGTCTATTCTAGTTGAAAATCTACTCGAGATTGTATTCAAAGGGATTACATTTTATACATCAAACAAAATGTCCCTTTCATGGTCAATCATATTTTGCAATATAATTTAATGTCATATCATATTGTCAGAAGACCAGATAATGGGGAATACTTTGTAATGTTCTTCTATTAGATTGGGAAATCCCCACTTATATATATTGATGCAAATGGTGGAGTATACCCATATACCCACATATATGTACCATTCAAACTTGAGTTTAATATTTTGTACCCACATACCTTGAAACCCATATAGGTATACTGGGCCAAAACCGGCCAGATCTATATACCTCCTATATGTTATATATCATACTTTATTACTCTAATTAATATAACTGTTGACGTTACCTACCATTCTAATTAATATAATTGTTGAGATTATGTCATCTAATTGAGAACTAGCAATTATAACTACAAACTCAAACTAAAGTAAGCTAAACTAAAAACCAATACAGTAACATCATATGTTACATAACTCAAACACTATGAAGTTGACTGCAAATATATAAATATTGAAATCGACTAATCTTAAATCCACATAATAAACTAAAATACTAAAGTACTCTAAAACTCACCCTCATGTTGGATCATGGGAAATCACATGCTTAACTTGCGCTCAGAAGACAATACAAACATGCTCCTAAGAGCAACCATATAGACTCATCTGAGTGAAAACCAACCCATAAAATATCACTTCCGTCAATCTAGAAATAAATACTAATGCACTAAAAAAACTCCCCCTCAAATGGATAATTCACGATGGGTTATGACCTTGTCAGTAAAATATGCAGTGGCACATGAAGAAGTAGCTATCGACATCAAGTAGGTACATACGTCTTCATATCAATCACTAATTCCATCAGCTAGACCTAAGAGTGTTGGTGCATATGAATAGGTAGATCAGAAAGTATTGTCACACAAGATTTAGTAGCAATAAATGTGTTGAATTGTAGCATGGAGATCAACATCAACGTAATGTAGCCAGGATAAATGATCCATTGTATAAGAAATTATGAACGTGTAAGAATCTAAGATGCATAAGATTAAAAAAATATGAAGTTTTACTACATCACTATAGCACTTGCAAAAGCAAGTTGCCAAACGAACATTTATCATCTTCACCTCTATTCACATAATTTCCATAATGATAGAAAATGACATTGTGCAAAGGGCATTGAGTCACATTCAAGGTAGTGCTTGGTCACATACATGTAATATCCACCACACGTATAAAACATGGACAAACTAAAGCATGCAAAAAAATCTCATACAAAAGATCGTACAATTGCTAGATATAGTTGATAAAATTTTCTGATCTTATAACAAGTAGAAAGAATGATGTCAGGAGACATGATACCATGAGCAAAGAGTATGTGAATTATTAACACAAATAAAGTATCAGGTACCAATGCACTAGATGAAGAAATCAGAATGGCATCAATGAACAAGGAAGATAAATCCATAGAATCTGGAAAGGCATGAAAGATGATGAAGAAGCTCAAATATGGTAGATGAATGAGATAATATCGAAATTCAATGAAATTGTTTTATTATATATATGATATAAAATAGAATCTCGTCTCTTTTTTTGATCTCATCTCCCATTTAATCTCATGTCTTCCCTTACTAAACACCTCACACCAACTACAAATATTAAAAAATTTATAGGGTATATATAATATGACACAATCCAAAGCAAGTAACAAAGGTTTATGATCGACAAGGTAAGATTAAGCTAACAATCTCTTTTAAAATACCAACATAATCCAACCTTAAAATTTACTTTTGAAATACCTTTGAGATCTACTTAATATTCATACAACACTCAACTTGTAAGAGTAAACTGTCAGTAACTATTATTACTAGAGTAACATACCTAAAAACTTCAATTAACTAGTTATTCTATTTAATTATATCAGAAATAAAGTAAAAAAAAACTTATTTTATCCTTACTCTCACATTTCAAGACTAGGAAGACTAAGATATGGAAGAATCTTTTTAAGCACTTGACTAAACATCTCCTTGGTCTACTCCTATTAATATATGTCTTGTGTTTCTATTGTTTATTAGTACATGTACCTCAACAATTGTTTTGGTAGAATGTGAACCACTAGCTCACTTTATGAAAATTCACTAAGTACCAATTGCAATAAAAAAATATAATTTATTGATAAAAGTGCATGCAAGAATTATACATCTATGGCAATTTAATATAGAGAGTCATACAACATGGCCATTTTGGAACATAAATGCATAGAATATCTAATGTTCAATAACAAAACTATTATTTTCTTTATCATCCCATGGACCCACATGTGTATGGAAATATGCCAAAGAATCATAAAAGCTACAATCTCACTTAACAAAATTTAGAGTAGGCATGGAAATCTAATTACATAGAACTAGTTTGACGGCCCACAACGAGGATCACCACGTCTGGCCTCAGAGGCTATATCAACTATGTTAATAAGTTAGGGTCCTATCGTAAACCTAGGAATTTATTCAAAGTTAAAGCATTAGACTTAAACTACCGACATCAGTGGTTCAATAAGGAAAACACTTAGAATAGCAACTAAAGTAATGAAATTATCTCTAATCTAGATACACTAGACACTTTGGTCAACATCGAGCCCCAACTACAATAAACATGTCATATTTGTATGGATTAACCCCCCATACTCCACTTGTATAACTCCAACTAGATCATTCTAGCTAGACTCTACTAGTCTATAAGCATATTTAATACTTCATGCTGCAAACCTTAATGACATGATTTTATAGTGTTTTTGTCAACTATAATCTGTATTATTGTTTGGTTTCACAGAATATTCATCTATTATAAAAATTAAAAAATTTAACAATATATTTAAAATTATTTTACATCTTTACTTCAATATGCATTCCAACAAAGATACTGACATTTGTAGAATGTATATTTCTTGAACTGAATGTAGTGACCATATCTAAGTATACTAATGAACTATATGTATCTACAAACATCAAATTATAATGGAAGAAACTAAAATATTAATCATTTGATCTAGATTTATATCACTACTCTAAAATTTAGGAAACTATTGGTGCCTCTAAATTTTACTCTCTCAGAATCTCATGAAATTCATATATAATAATTTTGTAAACAAATTCTTTCATGATCCATAATTACTCAACTAATATAGTAATTCATAGAAGTAGAAATTCAAATGTTGGCTTATTGATTACGTAGTAGAAAATTTTAATGAACACCATACGTTTGAGTTATGAATGCACTATTGAATTTATGTACTGTGTAGTAATATAGTGATTTTTTTTGACTTACCTCTACTTGGGTTGTTTCTATTGTGATTGATTCAAAGCTAACTCGACACACACTTAAAAGAAATAATTTGAAACTTCACTTCTTTTAGAAAACATAACATGTTTCAGTAGGTCGCACTTACAATAGTAAGAAAGATGGAGGGAAAAAAGAAATTTCTTGAAAAATCTATGCAATATATTTCTCATTGATTAGGGAGATATGAGATAAGAAAAATGCTTAAAGCAATTTATCTTAGTCGATTCTAGATGTATTTTCATGTTCTTGATTTTTTCTTTGTGCCCTTCCTTCTTTCCCATCAATTACTTATTTGATAACCACAACTTTATGTTAGAGATTAGTATTGTTAGACACTAATAATATAAATTGAAATTTTACATAAAATCCATTATACTAAGTTGATATTAGAATGTAAAAATTTTGATGATTTGAATTACACACAACATTGCCTACATGAGGCATTGACCAAACTAGTTGAAGAAGCAGTCGAACTAGTGATCGAACATCATCAAATGTCATAATCAGGCTTTAATCAATGTAGCATGTAAAGTGTGCTAATAACGATCTAAGCGTCTAGTCTAAGTCCTCTAGCAACATTTGATGTGGCCATGCATTAGTTGATGTGGCCCCATATTAGTTTATATGGCCTAGTTAAAGCACCCTAGGATCAACATATGTGGATGTACAAAGTGGCATGGATTTGATTGCAATAGTCCACTATAAGTTGATGCATACCATCATCAAATTTTCTAATCTATGCATTACTTACACCTTATGGTTCAACCATCACATTGACCAAATCTACAAATTGTTCAAAGTCTGGAAAACTTATCCAATATGCATGTGTGAACTTTTTCTATATCATTTTTTCCTTTTGTTAAATTAATTTCAACATAAACACAAAATATGATTTTACTTAGAGAAACTAAATTTAATTCTATAATAAATCACCATTCAACAAATTCTGAGAATCAATGAGCAAGGTTAGAAATTGGGATTTATGTTTTTAAGCCTATAATTACTATTTCATCTAGAAATGGGTTGTAACAAACTCCCCCTTTAATAAAAATCTTATCCCAAAATTATTAGAAGAGAAAAGGTTTCTTTTTACACACTTCTAACTCAAACTACTAAGTTACTTTGTCCACACTGTGATTCCTCCATAAACCTTTTACAGGAGGTATTTTCTTTGTCATGAGTTTTTAGATTATGTCTTACAATATTTGAATTAGGCCTTCAACTTCAGAAAAATCTTCTCTCAAATACTATTCATGGTCTATGATCTTCTCTTACGTTAATGATATTTCTTAAGCATGGAGACATGAAACACATTCTACAGACTTTCTAAAATTGGTGGAATGCCAAGATAATATGCCATTGGTCCAATCCTATGAGTAATCTGATAAGGTCTTATATATATATGAGTTAGCTTTCATCTCTATCAAAATATCAAAGAGCTTTAATGGGTGATACTTTTAAACATAATTTATCTTCAACATCAACTATAGAAGTGTAAATCTTTTATTTGTATAAATTATTTGTTTGTATTGTGCCATTTTTAATTATTGTCTTGTCATTTAAATCATTTTTTTGTTTCATTAACAAACTTAGGACCCAAAAAAACTTCCCACTAACCACATACCAACAAATGAATATCTCCACTTTATCCCATACAATGCTTCTTATGTAGAAATACCCGACCACAATGGTTATTATTATTGTATGCAAACACCATGAGACTTACATGTTGATCGCAAATGCCATGAAATAATAGAAAACATGTTCTCAACATGTACTCTATGGTGTAAAAAATTTGTTGTAACTATCTTCTTATTATAAAGGTGAAATCTTATATAGACTTGAAACCTATTCCAAAGTTCTGATGCAAGTTATTATAGAATCTAGATGTGAACATATGATCTCAATAAAAATCATGAGAATAGGTGTTTCATGTAACTAGAACACTTACTCATTATATTTTGTCTAACTTTGGTGCATCTTATGCTGATGTAATGATAAGAGCATGTAACATACTTAGTGAGTCTATACACAATCATCAATATCTACTCTACCTTGTGATGAACTAGGTAAAGAAAAAGAAGTTCATGTTAATGATCCTACATTCATACAGAAAAAGGGTGTGATTGCAGCATACCTATTGGATTTTGATTATCATCTTTAACTTGTTGGAGTACACCACACTTGTGACATGCTCATCCACATCTCTCCATTCCTCAAAACTAATAGTATTCCTATAGATTATGATCCATCTTAGACTACATGGGTCCAAACAATATATGGAGGAGTGAGTTCCCCTAGAATATATTTTTTAGTTTATTATTATCTAGTGCACATAATGTGTCTTCCTAATAAAACAAACCATCATATGTATATTTGAACATGATCTTATACCTTTTGTTATCTTATAAAAAATATATATTAGGCCCATGTCATTCTAATAAAACCCTTTAATACAATAATAGAAAGTTGGCACAACTTGCATCTATGCAATCAATCGACCTTATTTACATACACCTAACTAGGATCTTCTCTCTCCTCTTATGAAAAGATTATCTTTCCACACAGTCCATGAGCACCATTTCTATTGATGTTGTGGACTTCCTATTATGAGAATATGCCACAACATTGCCCTTGCCATGATGGTAAACAATTATAATATCATAATCAATATCAATTTCAATGATATATATTAATTCAAGCTGAGTTCATACTTTATACTCTTATGATATGTAAAAACCTAAATGACTCATCATAGTAGTAATGCCACCATGTTATTTGAGCATGTACTACTACTGCCAACTCAAGATAATGTCTAGGATTATTTCTTATTGATGTATCTTGATGCATATGATGTTATCTAGCCATCCTTCGTTGTAACACATCCCTAGTGTCTTGTAGATGCATTACAGAAATCATTTACCCTTCATCAATATTGAGTAGGACCAAAGGTAGTAATTGAGTTAGTGTCTCTTTCAATATTTGAAAACTTCTCTCACAAGAATCCGAAGAAACAAAAGACACATTTACCTTTTTGAGCATGTAAGAGCTACTTCTACCACAATAAATATCCCTATGAAACTCTTGTAGCCTCCATCAAATTGTACAATTTTTTTTTATCTCATTGAGGGTCTTAGGTTCTTCTAGTTGAATTATATACTCCACTTTCTCAGTGTCCACACCTAACCTCAGAAAATTTCTAATCTCATCAAGAGTCATTGGATGATCCCATTGAACTACATAGTGAACTTTCTTAGGGTACACACAAACTCCTTTCTGATATGACATATAAAAAGAAAGAAACATCAACCTTCCATAACTCCCACTTGTTGAACATGGTATATAGGTAATGTTTTCACAACAAATGTAAGGTTTTCCTAAAATGATGTCCATGTTTTTTAACATGATTAGACTATATCAATATATCAACTAATATGTTTATCGTATTCCTAAACATCAACCTTTCACAAATACATAGTCCACTTTTAACGCCATTATGAACTAATCCAAATATTCCTTCAAGTCTATGTTTATCGTATTTACAAAGGTTGTGGGAGTGTTTATCAATGATATATACCATTGTGAATTGATCCAAATATCGGTTGAAGTTTATGTTTATCATATTCACAAGGGTTGTGGAAATGTTTATCAATATAAAAGGCATAACATGTAAACATACTCTAAAATTTGAATTGAATAAGATTACTATTTTGATCGTCAAATGATGGTATCCATAACTAATATCGATTCTTGATGAAAATTATTTCCCAAAAAAATGTTTCAAATAAATTTTGAATTGTTGGTAACAAATTCCTATTGTTAGTGGTAATCAAATTTAGTTGTTTGTATTCAATCCACAAGCAAAAAGTACAATCCTTTTTCTTTATAACAAGCATTATAACTCTCTATTGTGATGAACTAGTTGATGAAACATCTAATATACCATCAAATTGAGTTTTTAACTTCCAATTATTCTTGTTTCAAGGATTATAATTCTATAGGGAGACTACCATCCATGAGTTGTATTTCAATATCAACCTACTATGATGGATGTACACATATAACTTATCTAGAAAGACATTGGAACTCCCATACTACTACCACATCCTCAATATTGATTGTCCTTTTTTCAACCTTCACATCTATTACATCTATAAATTCTCGACATCCCTTCGTCCAGATGTTATCAGTTACAGTATTTAATGCAATACATGTGAGTAAACTTTTCTCTAGTGAAAAGAAAGGAAGAACCATTTTGGAAATTGATTGCATCTTTATTGTAACAATCCAACTGGAAACGATAAGTTTCAAGCAAACCCACACCCATCATTAAATTTAAGGGATCAATATCTACTGGTTTGACCACTATAATGTACCTGTTGAAACTAAAATGACAATTGGGATTGTGTTAAAACTATTGGTTCTCATAGCGTTCTTTTAACAACAATTCATAAAAATCTTGATTACATAGGTTGAAACCACTTACTAGAAAACATTGTAAAGAAGAATGCATCACACCAAGATCTATTAGAACTATAACACATGTCTTGATCGAAAGAAGCAACTCACCTGTGATGACTTTGGGGGAGACAAGTTCTTCATATGTAGTTAGGTAAAAAGATATTGTATAGGTATTTCTACCATATTGTCCTTAATGACCACTATTTCTACTACGGGATTCACCTCTAGAGCTAAAAGCCACTAAATAACTTGATGCATTTAGTTGATCCTTTCTCTATGGAGTTTGGTATGTTTCTAAACTGTATGATTGTGTATGTTGAAGATTAGAACAATCACTCTTGGTGTGTATTATTAGTTTACAATCTTGTCATCCCTAAACTATTACTCTCCAACACAATACAAAATGTACAATGTTGTTATTGTGGACTATTATTTCTCATCAATATATATATATATATATATATATCACTAGCATTGATGACCAAATGGTCTTGATGGAGGTTTCTATATATGTGGTAAAGTCCATCTAACAGGTATAGATCTTCCCCTACTATAGGAAGGAACAATATCCTTAAACTTTACCCTTGTATGCCAAAAAATAGAACATTTATTATAGTAGAGAAGAAATCATTACCTCCATTGGGTCCACATATACTCTACATCGATAGTAGAACCTATCTCTTGGTCATTTCTTGTGTTAGTCTACAAATATTGTAAACTGGTCACACTACTACAGAAATGCCTTATGAAGTCACTTTCCAGGCGTCAGTTATTAACTAAGTACCGACGCCTAAAACCTACAGCGTCAGTTTAAAACACAAACCGACATATATCAGATAGGAGTGGCCAGACACGGGTATCACTTTCTATTTAGCGTCGGTTCAAGAATAAACAACCGACGCCTAAAAACACCCGCCAAATCCAATTTATCCAACGAAAAAAATTAGGTCCAAAATTTAACTAACAGCGTCGGTTATTAAATACATAACCGACGACGAAAACCTTTTTGCGCTGGATATTTTTCTCGTCGATTATATTCCCAAAACCAACGCCGATTTGTTTACCCGTGCTGTCTGCGCCAAAATTTTTACACCCCTATGGCGTCGGTTTTTTCTTAGTGACCGACGTTGTTATGTTTTAGCGTCAGTTTGTTAAAGAACCGACGCGTAAGGTTAACTTAACTGCACCAGCGCGAGGGACTCTTCCCCTTTCTCTGTTTCATTCCTGATTCTTCAGTTCGCGTAACTAAGTCCGACGATTTCTTCTCTGCTGGTGTCGCCGCCGCTCGATTGCTTCTTTACTGGTGCCGCCGCCGCTCGCTGCTCGTCTCCTCTCCTCTCTTCGCCACCGCCCCCGCCGGTGGCTTCTTTGGTCTCCCGTCTGCTCCTCTCCTCTCCTGCTAGGTCTCTGCTCCTGGTCGCCCGCTCACCGCCGCCGCCCGTTTGTTGCTTGCTGCTCCGGAAACCCACCCTCTCACTTGCTGCCGCCACCACCCTCTTTCCTGCTCGCTGCTCCTACAGGTATATCATTTTCCTCCTCATCTCTGCCATGTTGTGAAATCGCAGGTCGGCACGGCCGTGATGGGCAGCACGGCCGTGGTGGTTGATTTTGTGCTATATTGCTCAATTATGTGTGTATATTTGTGTATTTACTATTTTGTGCTATTTTATGCTTGCATATATTTGTGTTTAGGGTTTAGGGTCACATGTGGGTCTTCTATTTCTAAATTGATTATGTGACCCTAATTAATACATTATAACAGAATTGAATCGTGTATTTGTGTTGTTGTAGGTGTTGTTGACTTACTGTTCAAATCTTTGATATATGGAATCATGGTTTATTTACTGTTTATTATTTACTGACAAGCATGATTAAATGATGTTACATAAAACTTAGGATATGAATGATGAAACTAGGATTGTAGGTATAAGAATGACAGCACATGTATTTGTTGGCCTAGAAACCCATCCACGATTTACTCATTAGGAGTAAATCTTGGATAGTCCCCGGTTTGGGACTGTTCTTGAACACCTAATCTCACTTAGGATGTAAGTGTATAATGTGTATTGGGTTTTCGAGAAAATTTTGGTAGCATTTCCCCATTTGTTCTCTAAGTACATATGTACTTAGAGAACAGCAGGGAAATGCTGCCGAAATTTTCTCGAAAACCCAATACACATTATACACTTACTAGTGAGATTAGGTGTTCAAGAATGGGATAGGTGGTACACATTTATTATATATAAGAATGACAGCACATGCATTTGTTGGCCTAGAAACCCGTCCAAGATATACTCATTAGGAGTAAATCTTGGATAGTCCCCGGTTTGGGACTGTTCTTGAACACCTAATCTCACTTAGGATGTAAGTGTATAATGTGTATTTGGTTTTCAAGAAAATTTCGACAACATTTCCCCGTTTGTTCTCTAAGTACATATGTACTTAGAGAACAACGGGGAAATGCTGCCGAAATTTTTATGAAAACCCAATACACATTGTACACTTACTAGTGAGATTGGGTGTTCAAGAATGGGATAGGTGGTACACATTTATTATATATAAGAATGACAACACATGTATTTGTTGGCCTAAAGTTTTAACCATGCAAAAACTCTAATATGTTAACCCTAGACCCTAATCTTGTTGTAATGTATATTTGATTTCTCTTTGATCATAGAATGGATAGATCATGGATGTCCATTTGCAATCGCTGCACCCCAGAGTTTATTTCTGGTCTTGACCAGTTTATTAGATTTGCCGAGGAACATAGGAAAAAACCTGGAGATAGGTTCTACTGTCCATGTAGGCATTGCGGTAACAACTTGAAATTCAGCACTGGTGACGAAATCAAAAGTCATGTCATGTGAAACGGGATTATACAAGGCTATACAGAATGGCACTGACATGGAGAGATTTCAAACCCGAAACCAGTGGATGTCGATAGCAGTGCTTGTGTGGAAGAAGAAATTGCCTACGATGACGTAGATGTGAATGAACCAGTTCCAGTAGACATCGTTGATGCGATGCTGGATAGTTGTGCGGTAGAGCACACCTATCCACCTCCAATTTTTAGAAACATTGTGCATGATGCTGAGATATCGTTATACACAGGTTGTACTAAGTTTACGAAGCTTAGTGCTGTGTTGAGATTGTATAAGTTGAAAGCTAACAATAGACGGAGCGACAAAAACTTCACTTCATTGTTGACTTTGTTGAAAGAAATGCTTCCTGAAGGAAACGAGCTGCCAATCTCAACATACTAGGTAAAGAAATTGTTGTGCCCAATGGGAATGGATGCCAAGAAGATACACGCATGCCCGAATGATTGTGTATTATTTCAAAAGGACTATGTGGATTTGAAAGATTGTCCAAAATGTGGTGCGTCACGGTATGAATTGACGACTTTGGGGGAGTCCAAAACTGGTTCTCCTGCCAAGGTGATGTGGTATCTACCTATAATATCACGGTTTCAACGCTTGTTTGCCACTTCGATAGATGCGAAGAATTTGAGGTGGCATGCAGATGTTAAGAAAAATAATGATGGGATCCTACGACATGCGTCTGATTCCCCACAGTGGAAGAAGATTGATCTATTGTACCCTGAATTTGGTGAAGAAGTCAGGAATCTAAGAGGCTTTGTATAGATGGGATGAATCCGTACAGGACATTGAGAAGCCAACATAGCACTTGGCCAGTCATGCTTGTTATATACAATCTTCCTCCCTGGCTGTGTATGAAAAATAAGTATGTAATGTTGTCATTGTTGATATCGGGCCCTAAACAACCTGGAAATGACATCGATGTTTATCTTGAACCTCTGATTGATGACTTAAAGAAACTCTGGGGTGAAGGTGTGATGACCTATGATGCTTCACGAAGAGAGACATTTCGTTTGCATGATATGTTGTTTTGCACTATTAATGACTTTCTAGCATATGGGAATTTGTCTGGATATAGTGTCAAAGGAGCTAAAGCGTGTCCTATATGTGAAGAGAACACTGATTCAACAAAACTAAAACATGGCGGTAGGACTGTATATCTCGGTCATCGAAGGTTTCTTACAAAATTTCATCTGTATCGTAGGAAGCGCAAATCATTCAATGGATTGAATGAGGAACGGAGTGCACCTAAACCTATACCAGGGGAGGTTGTTTATGAAAGAGTAAAAGACTTTGTCAATGAATTTGGTAAGAGATCACAATTTACTATGGCCACACAGAGTGACAAATCTTTATTAAAAAAGAAGTCAATATTTTGGGATCTTCCTTATTGGAGTTCTTTGACAGTCAGGCATTGTATCGACGTCATGCACGTTGAGAAAAATGTCTGTGATAGTGTCATTGGTACTTTGTTGAATATACCAGGTAAGACTAAAGATGGGATAAAATCCAGACTGGACCTACGTGAAATGGGAATAAGGTCAGAATTAACAGAATTTCGTGAAATGGGAAATCAGAGAACATACTTACCTCCCGCTTGTTACACATTGTCTAGAAAGGAGAAGAAAGCTTTTTGTGAATGTTTGGTAAATGTTAAGGTGCCACAGGGTTACTCATCCAACATCCGTAGATTGGTATCAATGAAATATCTGAAGTTGATAGGTCTTAAATCTCATGATTGTCACACTCTAATGCAACAAATATTTCCTGTGGCAATTAGATCTATATTGCCGAAGCATGTAAGGTTTGCAATCACCAGACTTTGTTTCTTTTTCAACAGTCTATGCAGCAAAGTAATTGACCCTGATACTCTCGATAAATTGCAAAGAGAAGTGGTTGTTACCCTATGTCAACTTGAGATGTATTTTCCTCTGTCGTTCTTTGATATCATGGTACATCTTGTTGTCCACTTGACTAGGGAAGTGAAAATGTTGGGACCAGTTTTCTTGCATTGGATGTATCCCTTTGAATGATACATGAGCATTTTTAAAAGTGATGTTCGAAACCGTTATCAGCCTGGAAGGGAGTATTATCGAGGGTTATGTGGCAAGAGAGGTTATGGATTTTTGCAATGACTTTCTCAGTGGTAATGACACTCCTAATAATGACAAGAATATTGATGAGCAATTTGGCAAAGGAATTTTGGGATCACGTGTGAAAGTAATCAGCCGTGAGCAGTTGGAACAAGGTCACTTGTATATTTTACACAACATGGACGAAGTGAACGTTTATATCGAGGAACATACCAATTTCATCAAGAGACAATATCCTCGAGCCAATACAATGTGGCTTGCTAGAGAGCATAACAAGACATTTATTAAGTGGTTTGAAAATAAAGTCTTACATCAACTATCTCAAACACCAGATGATATTACTAAAACTATTAAATGCCTCGCCTTTAAACCAAAATTTACTGTTATGTCATATGAAGGGTATGACATTAATGGATTCACATATTACACAAAGCGCCAAGATGATAAGAGTGTCGTCCAAAATAGTGGGGTCACCCTTCAAGCATCGACTATGTTTTTTGCAAGTGTAAAGGATAAGAGTCCACGTGAAGCTAAAATGTCATATTACGTTTTCATTGAAGACATATGGGAGTTTGACTACATAGATTTCAGAATTCTGCTCTTCAAACGTAATTGGGTTGATAACACCAAAGGAGTTATAGTGGACGAATTGGGTTTCACTTTAGTGAACTTTGAAAAGATTGGTGAGAAGGATGAACCATTCATATTGGCATCACATGCGAAACAAGTATTTTATATCGATGATCCTGCAAATGATAAATGGTCGGTTGTTCTTCATGGTAAAATACAGTTCATTGAAGATCCTATAGATGAAGAACAGTACTATGATAAGTATGATGACTCCAGTCCATTCTCAGTTGGGTTGCCAACACCAGCAAATATTGAAGCTAATGATGACTTGTATGTGCGTGGAGATCACAATGAAGGATTGTTAATTGATAAAAAATCACAATATTAGAGGCATGTTTATACAATGTTTTTTTATATGTTTTATTTTTCTGAATGTGAACTTTACAATGTGAATGTGAACTTTACAATATGAATTACTTTATAATGTGAACTTTACAATGTGAATTACTTTACAATGTGAATGTGAACTTTACAATGTGAGCTTTACAATGTGAACTTTACAATGTGAATGTGAACTTTACAATGTGAATTTTACAATGTGAATTACTTTATAATTTGAGATTTACAATGTGAATTACTTTACAATGTGAATGTGAACTTTACAATGTGAGCTTTACAATTTGAATTACTTTACAATGTGAACTTTACAATGTGAATGTGAATTTTCAGATGGCTGAGCATTCTCCTGATGACCGTGCTGATGATTACCGTGAGGGTGAGGACATCAATGCGCCGCCTCACAATGTAATTTTAAAAAATATATCATATATTTATATCTATATGTCCATTTATTGTTATATCTTGTAAATGTGTTTATTTTGTCAAATTTTAGGTTGATGATGCACATGTACCATCTGAAGCACTTGAGGCACTTGATCAGCAACACCAAAAAGTTGACAGGAGAAGGGGCATCACTATGATGAAGAAGTTAATAGCGCAAAAGGGCAATGGACCCAAACTTGTTGTGGATTTTGATAATGCAGGAAATGCATCTGGTGTGAATCACAATTCATTTGTTTCATATCTTGGGTATGTAACTCGTAGCCATTGCGGTTGTAAGATAGATTCTTGGCATAAAGTTTCTAAGGAGAATAAAGACATAATATGGAAGGATTTATGCGTGAGTTATTATTAATTTGCAATTATATTTTGTAGATTACTAATTTTTTGGATACTAGTTAATAGAAATTCTAATTTGCAGAGTATATTTCAATTGGATGAAAAGCTGCATCATAAATGCGTGATGCAACGCTGTGGGAGAGTCCTAAGGAACTATAGGACAAATCTCACCCGAGAATACATAAAAGAAGCTGACAAGAGGAAGAAGACAACCACTGAACAGTGGAACTTCCTGGACAAAGAAGAATGGGATGCGTTTGTTGCTTCAAGACAAACGGATGAATTCAAGGTATTAGGCATCAATCCCAATCTCATTAATATATGTTGTATTCACCTATTCAAGATTAACATTTACTATTACTAACCAAATCATTAATGTGCATACTAACTATGCCCTCAGTGAGGCACAAAGATCAAGGCATGCACTGAATGTGCATGACCACACAATGGGTCCAAAAGGGCATGCAGGCATTCACCAAAGACTACAGTATGAGGCTACTGCTCAGTCTGCTACTACTCAGGAGTCCTCCACTATAGGTAGCACACCTCTGCCTCACCATGATATCTGGATAGCTCGGAGGCAAAATAAGAAGGGAGAAATAAGGAAGCCCGCAACTGCTGAGGCGGCTACAAAATGGTAAAATACAACTCTTACAGCAATCGTTCGAATATTTATTATTTGTGGTGTTTACTTAATTACAAATTTTTGTTTTGGCGATTAGCGGGAGCTGCACGAGCTGAGGAAACAAGACAAGTTCATCCCTGAGGGCACAAGGGATGAATTGACAGTTGCTCTGGGTAACCCAGAGCATCCTGGACATGTTAGGGCTGTAGGCACTGGTGTGGGCATCAAAGCTTTTTTTGGGCCATCCCAGCGCAAACATGTCCCAAAAGTGGGACTTTCACAAGAAGAGGTAACATATTTTTTCCTTGTAGATGTTACTGTAAAAGAGAATTCAATAATTAGAAATTGACGTTTCTTTTATCCATGTATAGGTAGATAAGCTATTTGATAGGAAACTTGAAGAAGCAATGAAAAAGTGGTAGGCATCTCAGACTGCCACTTACCAGAAAGTACCTATCGTGTCTCCTACTGCAGGCTCTACTCCTACTGCAGAGGTTGGGAGTAATCCTGTAGACCCACCACCTAGCAAATCCGTTGTAAGTATTTTTATGATATAATAACTAGTTTTTTAATTCAAGATGATATGTTTTCAAGATGATATGCATATATGTATATAACATTCTTTACACAAAAATTTGTAGGGGTTGAAGCCATGCCGTCTAAAAGTTAATGAATATGTCATTGCAGAGGCGTCGGCTTACCCATCCCTACCAGGGGAAATGTTTCACGGGTCTCCATTACCAGCTGGTTGGATTCCTGTGAGCCCGGTACATATATTCCCCAAGTGGATGGATCTTCCATTGCCATATGCCCACCCAGATTGTGAAACGCTTGGTGAGGCAGAAGGCGGAGTGATATTGTGGCTAAAAGCGGATGTCATCTTTACTGAAATTGTATGGTAAATTTACATTACGTTAAATTGTTAGTGTGTGTATATGATGTCAGTTGATCTGAAATTATTATTATATATATACAGGTTAAAAAGAAGACACCCACAACATCTAGGCCTCCACTTCCACCTTCTACATTACCCAGTTGGGTTCCACAGGACCTAACTGTCCCGTTAGGTCCTAACTATAGGGGTATGGAAATATGGTTAGGCAAACATGATATAAATTTCCCTATAACTGTTTCTATAGATTCAGATGTTGCAGGTCAATCATACGAAAGCAAACTATTTATACAAGATATTTTGGAGTTGTTTCGATATGATTGGCTAAATACATATGTGATAGAGCTATGGATAAGGTGAGATCTTCTTTATACATCCATATACCTTGTGTAGGATCTTGTGATCTGGTTTCTTATTTATTAATGAATGCGTAATTAATACATATTTTACAACTACTTAGACAAGATATGTGCAGATTTTGCATTCGAACATGTAGGCTTTTTGATTCCATCTTTGATTAGTCTAGTAGCTAAAGACCCTCCGTCAGTTCAACAATACTGCTGTGAGGCTTTTTCAATTTTTTCTCAAAATAAAAAGATGATGATAATGGCTCCATTCAATGTAGAGTAAGTTTATTTTGCTTATTATAATTTGGACTTAAGAAAATTACATTTTTATTGTGGATTTTGAGTTATTAATTTTTAACTTTTTTACCTCTAGTGGTATGCATTGGGAGTTACTGGTTATTGTCCCCGAGACGTTCACTGTCTATTATATAGATCCTAAGGGGAGTAAATTGAATACAAAATATGGACACATAATGAAAATGGCATTATTCCGGTGAGAAATATTTCATTTTCATATCTGTTAACATATGTTATTACATTACTATTTAATTATGCAATGTACTGTGTTACATTAACATGTAGGGGTTTTGATGAGTTCAAAAAGGCTGGAGGAAAGGTACCCATGAAAAAGAACCAGCCAATAATTTGGAAGAACGTGAAAGTAAGTTCTCGACTGCAATATATGTATATATTATTTATGTGAACAATGCTTAATTAGTTGTATTTTTTAATATTTTGTATGTTTGAATTTATAGTGTGCTACACAAGACAATGGATGGGCATGTAGATACTATGTGATGCAATTTATGCACATGATTATCAAATATGCCGCAATGGACATCGATTGTATTGCTGAGGTATTATATAGTCTCATTAGATAATATGAAATATATCAATCTTATTTATAGCTCATTAATTATATATATACATCATTCTCTTTACAGGTGTTTAAAACTGACCACACTACAGGAACGGCCTTACCAGATGTACATTCTCCCTATACGATGGGAGAATTAAATGAAGTAAGAGAAGAATGGGCAACAGCCATATAAGTAGTGAGGGATTTAAGATATAATTGGGATGTTGATAGCGAATAATGACTAAAGAATGATATTTTGTAAATGAATTTCTGAATTATAATATATGTGTGAATGTTTCTACATGTCTGGATGTTTCTACATGTGTCTGAGTGAAAATGAATGAAACTGTTGGTTGCTATATGAATGTTTCTATATGTGTGAATGTGAAAATGAATGGAACTACAGATTGCTAGCTACATGAATGTTTCTAAATGTGTGAAAATCAAATGAAACTGTAGGTTGCATTGCTAAATGTGTGAATATCTTTGTTGTTAATTTTGCAGGTTTGTGGCCTGTTGTTGGCTGATATCAATGGATGTCGTAAAACCTACAGTTCATAACTGAACTGCAGGTTTCTCATCCTGCGACCAGCCATACAGCAGGTCTGCAGACTGACAAAAAAACAAAAAATAGGCGTCGGTTATTTGTATAAAACCGACGCCACATCCTTACCGTGTCAGTTTCTAATAGTAACCGACGTCTATTTCCTTAACACCACGACCGTGTTGGTAATTATATGACGTCGGTTTATTATATAATAACCGACGCCTATAGTACCCAAGATGACTCCCTTTCTGTGACGTGAAGGTATATGGCGTCGGTTGTTATCTAATAACCGACGTCTATTTACTTAACACCACGGCCGTGCTGGTCAGCACGGCCGTGGTAGCGGACCAGACACCACGGCCGTGCTGGCCAGCACGACCGTGTTGGGAGTGAAATATATGGCTGGCCAGCACTGGCCATACAGTGTCGGTTTTATATAAATAGCCGACACCTATTTCTTGTGGCGCGAAGGCATATGGCGTCGGTTTCTTATCTAATAACCGACACTGATAGTGCCCAAGATGGCGCCCTTCTGTGGCGCGAAGGCATATGGCGTCAGTTTCTTATATAATAACCGAAGCCTATAGTGCCCTGCTGGCGTTTTCGGTGGCGCGCGAAGGGTTATGGCATCGGTTTTTTAACCGATGCGTAACGGATGGGCTTTTAGCGTCGCCCACATAGGTGTCGCTTAGAAACCGACACTAAAGGCCTTAAATAACCGACACTAAAGGTCGGTTATGTACTAGTGTCAAGACTAGTAACAAATTCTATTGTGTAACGATATGGAATGGACATCCATGACCGATCTAATCTACGATCATAGGAAAAGTGAGTATTAAATCAAGTGTTACTACATCAATTTTAATATAAAATATATTTCAACTAGATCAGGCGTTACCTATTTATTGATGACTGTGGACCTCCAATCCCATATTGAATACTTAATCTCACTAGTTATCGTATAATGTGTATTTGATTTTCAAAAATATTCAGTAGAATTTTCCTGTAGTTCTTCAAGTACACTGAATTAGATGGGCATATACCCACCTACATTGCACTTAGAGAACAAACGAGGAAGTATTGATGAAACATCTTGAAAACCAAATACACATTTTAAACTTGCATCCTAAGTTAGATTAGCTATTAAAGAATTTTTTGTTCCAAATTAGGGACTATCCAAGATTTACTCATAGTGTTTAAATCTTAGATGGGTTTCTAGGCTAACACCAAGATTTAGATGTTAGGGCTTAGTAATTATGGTGTAGTCATTAAGGTATTACCATTATGGTTTGGGGTTTGAAACTTCAGGTTTTGAGATTAGGCTTTCGAGATTAGTGTATGTCTCGATGGCACATCTATTGGTCATTTATCAGAATATAACATCATTAGGGTCGTTTTTGGTCCCAATAAATAATTCTAGATATAATTTTCATACCATGTATGCATAAATACTAAGTATAGTATTCAAGGTTGGTATGAAGAATCCTAAGCTAACTGAGCAAACAACTACACAACCTTTTCCTAGGCACAATTTCTCAATTCTAATTACACAAAAAATTAGAATTTGGTGAGTTAACAAGCATGTAAGAAGCAACTGTACATGCATTTCCATAGATAAATATAGTCAGACATGTAATAATAAGAGTTTATTGAAAATAGAAAATCAACAATTATAACTAAAAAATAAAAAATCATAGCCACAAAATAGACATGCGAGGGAGGAAGCATAAACACTGACAATAACAACACTAGAAACAATAGTAGAAGTAGTGGTGGTAGATCAAGTAACAACAATAGCGGTAGTGGCGGCAATGATGGAAAGAGGAGAGCATGTGGTGGTCATAGGATTAAGAAGAAGGACACAAGCGATGGTCAGTAGAGAACAATGGAGTGAGGAGGAAGAAGAGGAAGTTGAGATAGCAACAGTGGCAGCAAAAGAGAGTAGAAACAACATCTGAGTGCAGATGATGATCATTAGAGATATAGGTATCGTACGGATGAAACAACAAATTTGTGGGTGCCATTGATAGCACTTAGGCTTAAAAAATTGATACTAAAATATATATCATCAGTTTCATGAACCAAACTGATACATAGGATTATCTATGTCATCGAATTACCAATAGAAATCAACGATATATATCCTTATCACTACTAAAAATGAACATCCTTCATATTAGGAAATATATGACATACATCCTTATCTTATTAAGCAAAACCACCCTCACTATATATATATATATCCTTATCACTATTAAAAATGAACATATTTAATATTAGGAAATCTATGACATACATCCTTATCTTATTAAGAAAAACCACCCTCACTATGGCCTATCATGTCAGTTTTCGAAACTATGACAGATTACATAACTCAATTTGGAGGGAATAATTTTTTGGAGGACACATGGGAAAAACCCAATATGTTGGCCCTAGTAGGGGGAGACAACACCACATGTTTTTTAGAGGTAAACGTTTTCACTGGGAACATGACCTATCTCGTCATTTTTTTTAGACAATAACAGAAGGCATAAGCTTTTAGGAGGAAAAATGAGTTTTACTGATATGACTGTGTTGTCATCTCCTATTCAACTGACATGATATGTGCTTTCTCAATTTTTTTTGGGGTGTTTAAATTCCATAGGCTATCTATGACGTCAGTTCTTCTCCAAGCAACTGGCAAGGAAATGAAAGTGATACTCTTGTTTTTTTTCTCTACAACAAACTTGACTAAATGTGATGTTTGTGCTTAGTTAACGGACATCATAGTGACACACCAGTCCAAGCATGAACATGCACTCTCAATGCTTTGGGCGGAGGGAGCAACTATTCTTGAAGGAATGAAGACGACACACAGAATGGGATTCAAACATCTTATCGCTGAGACAGACAGTGAAGTGCTGGTACAAGCCGTGAAGATGGGAAGATGGGGACGAGGCTACGAGGATTTAATGGTGCACAACATTATTTAGTTCTTGCATGAGTTTTGTTCTTTCAACTTCCTTTTTGTTAAGCGTCAATGTAATAGTGTAGCACATACCTTGGTAGAAAAAGGTTGTTGTATAGAAAACCCTTGTACTCTAGTCAATGATTTCGAGGTAGACATTATTGTAATATCTTTTAAAGACCTTGAATAAATATATGGAAGGCTCCCTTCCTAAAAAAAACTGACATCATATTTATTTGGTGTCGGTTTTCCTTATAAACCAACATTTAAAAAAGTTACAGAATAGATAAAAAATGTACTAGTGACTACACTATTCACTAGTAGGAAGATATAGCTTGTTGTATCCTACCATCTAGATACCCAACAAAATTTTCATATGAATATACCACAAATCAAGGTGATTTTTCTTTCATATGTAAGCATGTAATTTGTTGTTCCTTACATGTAGCATATCATTTTCTACACAACTCTCCAATGGCCAATGCATGGGTTATTATGACAATGACCAAGCCTTTTAGTCAAAAAAGAAATTTAGTGACGCATGTATATATGAAGATATTTTAGGCTCCCAATTGTAGAATCACATGGTATCTTACTCATTTGTTTCCATTCAATCTCATTATTTGGACATTGATTTTAGTTAAATTTATCTCTTTTACTTATAGGTACAAGTCTTGGTGAATACTTTTTCATTCCATATTTTCTAAAACATGAGATATGTTGAATTTTGGCATATTCCAAGTATTCCCTTAACTCGATCTTGATGACTCTCCATGGAGAGAACAAATACAACTCTACCCCTATCTTTCATATCAAAATTAGAAAAATGAAATTCCTTAGTTTTATGTAATATTCTAAGGTTATTACTTGCAATAAAATGTCATCCACAAAAAGAATAAATATTGTCACTTTATGCCCACTAATTACTAGTTATTACACCAATTAACATTGTGAGATTTTAATTCAAAATTCTATATGAAGTTGCTAAATTTTATATATCATTACGGGATGCTTTCTTAAGTCTATAAATTTATTTAATTATCTTTCAAACCATATGCCTTGTACATTCACAAATGACAACATTTGATTGTTCCATATAAATTCCTTCTAGTAAATCCCAATTTAGAATTCTATTTTCATATTTATTTGTTGTAATTCAAGATCAAAATGAGCCGCTAATCCATGATCTCTCCAAATGAGTCCATGAATGAGACTAGTTCAATGGTCTCTTTGTAATCAACATCTTCCTTGTGTGTGAAATCCTTCACAACTTATCTAGACATGTACCTCTAAATTTCTTTTGATGTTAAAGACCCATTGCAACCAATAGTTTTAATACTCTTTAAGAAATGGTATAGGACATAAAATGTGGTTCTTATCCATGGACGATAGTTCCTCCATCATGGCATAAAACCATTCAGAAGAATTTTTGCAATCAATTGCTTGGGAAAAATATATATGTTCAATATTTTAAAAGTCTACATCTGGCCCTTAAAGGTCTACAACATAATAAAATGGGTTGTCTGGACTCCTTGATTTGTGGATCTTCTTAATCTAGGATCTAAATCATCATTTTGCATTGGCTCCTCCACTTGTTCTTCATAATTAGCATGTTTTGTTTGTTTAAATTCAACTTGTCTAGGAGCCTAATTTAATTCTAGTGGCTCATCCATATGACAATTATTGAAGGGAGCAATAACAAGATATAACGTACAACTTTTACTATGAGCATGTGTTGAAGAACTATTAATCATTTGACCAAAGGAAATATTTTGAAGTAGATCATTCCCATTGATTTGGTAATTTTCTAAAAATATAGCCTTACCCGTCTTCAACTATCTTATGTGGATGATATGGATGGTAAAATCTATATCCCTTTGAACTCTCGGGATAACCAATGAAGAAATCACTAGTGTTTATTGGTTCAAATGTCTTCCCATGGTATTGCATATTCTAGCTTCTGCATAGCATCCTGATATTTTCATATTCCCTCCTATTAATAATGCATAAGGGATTTTCTAGACGAACTTGTTAGGAACCTTGTTCAACAAATGCACCATCAAGTTTGAAGCCTCACTGAACAATATTGAAGTAAAGAATGATTCACAAAGAATTTTATGAACCTTTTTCATTAATGTATGATTCCTTCTTTTAGCTACACAATTTTGACATGGTATGCATGACATTGTATATAGAGGTGTAATATCTTCTTCTTATAGGTGAACAATTGGTCCTTTTCTTTGTCCCATCTCAGTTAGCATTCCATAATGTTTACCTCCTCTATTTTATCTCATTATGTTCATCACTTTACCTAATTGTTTCTCTACTTTAAACTTTAAATCTTTGTATGCTTGTAAAACCTCAATTCTAACATTTAGAAGGTATAAGAGCATATATCATGAATAGTCATCAATAAAGGTTATGCTATATTAATTCATAGTAAAACAAGGTGCAAAAGTTCTTCAAATATATGTTTGAATTTTTCTAACATTCAATTACCCCTATTGTCTCCCTTTGTAAAAGTGTTGGTCATCTTATCCTTTATGAATTCAAAACATTTTGTAAAATAGCAAAGTCCACAAGCGTTAAACTACCCTCCTTTCCTGATCTTTAGATTATTTCCTTGGAGATATTTCTTCACATATGCTTTCTTTATGTTATACTCATAAGGGCATTATAATTGAATAGAATGTAGATAAACGTACAACATTTTAGTTTTTCAATCCTCGAGAAACACTCAGAAAAAACCGACAAACTAATGTGGGTAGTCATAAGTGTAAACACATACCTTGATGGTGAGCAATCCACATTATCAAAACATACTTTAAGCATATTATCCAATCAAGAAAGAAAAGAATCCAATCATATAATCTACATGTATGTAAATCCTAAAGTGTAACCATCATGTTTATCACATTAAACCATACTCGGGCCCTAATCTAGAGTTTAGGGTTTTCTTGTCATTTATTTATCATTGGGATCATGTTTGATACTCCAATTCTAACGGTCATTGATTTAATGACTTAAGAACCCTAATTCATATTAGGTGCAACCATGATCATCAAATTTTCCGTATCGCTTTTTATATACACTTATATCAGACTAACTTATTTAATCAACATAAAACAATATGACCTCGGTTTCACAACCTTTATATATTCACATGCATAGCTATCTACTTTGTTAATTCTAATTATCATCTTTATGATCATGGTCATCATGGAAAATAGATTATACAACAAGATCAAATAATAGCATAAAAGAAGGATTTTTTACATATTTCACATTACATGTACATTATTATTTCCATATTAATTATTATTTCCACATTACATGTACATTATTATTTTCATGTTACATGTACATTATTATTTTCACATTACATGTACACTATTATTTCTTCATTACATGTACATTATTATTTCCAATACATCCTTATTATTCAAATAATTGCATTTCAATTATAAATATATGTGAAAACTCGTGTTATAACATCCTTTCCCTCTTATAGGAGTTTTGTCCTCAAAATTCAACTAATCATACAAAATTTTTAGGATGGGACTCTTCCATGTCCGTTTTTAGCTCCCATGTGGCTTCATCCTCCCCATAGTGCATCCAAAAAACCTTTACCATCTTTATCTTTTTATTCCTTAGCTCTTTCACCTTGAAACCTATTATCTTCACATGTGACTCAGGGTATGTCAGTCTACCTTGGAGTTCAATAGGCTCAATGTTCAACACATGGCTAGGATCCTTCATGTAGCGCTTCAGATTGGACACATGGAACACATCATGCATCATATTATACTATGATGGTAAATCTACACTACTACATTTTTGGCCTGTAACGTCGCTGCCCATAGCGTCATTTTTACTAAAGTAACCGACCTAATAGACTATTGCATCAGCTTTATCAAAAACACTGACCTTACAGGTTTCCCGCGATAAAAATTCGTGCGAATTTTGGTTTCGCGCCTCGATCTATAGTGACGGTTTTTTTCCAAATAACCGATGTTATAGGGTCAACAAAAAAATGCAGGCACCGCTTTGGAACTCTAGCGTCGGTTTTTTCAAATAACTGACCATATAGACCCTGACCTCTAGGGTCGGTTTTTTCAAATAAATGACCTTAGAGATGGTCTCAAAAATTTCTGGCACCACTTAGTCTGTAGGGTCAGTTTTTTCAAATAACTGACTCTATAGACCCTGACCTCTAGGGTCGGTTTTTTCAAATAACTGACCTTAGAGATGGTCTCAAAAAATTTGGGCACCACTTAGTCTCTGTAGCGTCGTTTTTTTGAGATAACCGACCCTAGAGGTCGGGATGATATTAGACCAAAGACGAGCCATGTTTTATTGTGTTTCATTTCATTTTGTTCGTCTCCCCATTCCTGCTCCCGCTCCCGAAGAGAAGCAAATCACCGCCGCTTCCAAGGTCACCTTCCCAACCATCTCCACACCCGAAGAGAGGCAAATCGGCACCCCTTCTTGGACGATGACGCCCAACCACCATTTTCTTCTTTGGACGGTGCCGATGCCTCCAGATCGACCACCATCTCCGATGCCGTGCACTTTGGAGACAATGCCCATCCACTTTCTTCCTTGAAGGGTGACGATGTCTATGGCGTTGCAAGGGTCGCGTACCTTCTTTCTCCAGTTCTTCTCCCGTAGAAGCTCCCCCACCGTCCAGTTCTTCTCAAGGTAGCACGGTTGTCTCTTCCGCCTCACTCCTCCATTTTCTTTTTACTGTCATGCAACTGACCAGGTAGCACGGACGACGCCTACGGCGTTGCAAGGGTCGCACACCTTCTTTCTCCAGTTCTTCTCCCGCACAAGCTCCCCCTCCATCCAGTTCTTCTCAAGGTAGCACAGTTGTCTCTTCCACCTCATTCCATTTTCTTTTTACTGTCATGCAACTGACCAGGTAGCACGGCCGTGCTGGCTGAGTTGTAGAAACTTCAAAATTTGTAAATTTTGCATTTGTGTTGTTGCAGGTGCTATTGACTTGTTGTTGACTTGCATATATTTCTTCTTCAGACTACAAGTGAGGTATAATATTCTCACTCTCCCAATGTGCCATTTTTTTACTAGTAAATCAACCAATAATAAAAATATGTATTCTTTCATATCTATATTTTTTTATCAATCACATATGTAATCATTATATACATTCCAGAAATATGAGGGTAGACATTGTGTAGTCTCAGATTGACACTTTAGGGTTTATAGATGAGATCATCGATGCATGATGTTTAACTTAATATATGTATACTTGTAGGTTCTAAAATGGCAAGTGACAAATGTCAAGGTAACTACTTTGACAACTGCTTAGTCTTATATGTATTAATTTTCAACTCTTATATGTCAACTGTTATATTTTTATCTCAACTCCTGTTTATAGTAGTTTACTAACATTAAGTATAATTCGTTATTTGTAGTGTCCTATACAAAATAATGACTGGGCTTGTGGCTAATGAAATATATGCAAGCTATTGTCAAACAAAGCATCATATGACATTCAGACTATAGATCAGGTAATAAAGAATAACATCATAAATTTTCAAGTGATTTTAGTCATTTTATAAAATATTAGCATGTGCATTTTCTATTACAGATCTTTACAAATCAACCTTACACACTTGATGACTTAAATGAATTTTGAAAAGAGTGGTCAGATGTTTTTCTAAATGAAGTCAATATAGCATTGGATTAAATATGTCAGATCCATTTATGTATGTGATTTTAGTACACCATTCATCTCAGACTTTCAATCTATCATTTTGTAGATTATGATGTGAATATGTGTAACTCAACTGAATATATGAATCATTTTTGTTATTAATGTGTGGTTTGGAATGGTGACGGTTGAGCATCAATGCTCCCCTCTCCCATATCCTGGTTCTTCTTGTTCTTCTGTTATGTTTCTATTTCTGCCATGTAGCACGGCTGTGCCACATAGCACGGCCGTGTTGGCTTCTGGTAGCACGGCCGTGTTGTGTAGCACGGCCGTGTTGCTTCTGGTAGCACGGCCGTGCTGTGTAGCACGACCATGTTGGGATATGGTAACACGGCCGTCCCGCATAGCACAGCCGTGTGTGGTTACAATATGTAGACCTGTAGCATTGGTTTTCTTAAAAAACTGACCTTAGAGGTTCACTCTAAGGTCGGTTTTTTTTAAGAAAACCGATGCTACAGGTCTACAGATTGTCAAGATCAATTTGTAGACCTGTAGCATCGGTTTTCTTAAAAAACTGACGTTAGAATGAACCTCTAAGGTCGGTTTTTTAAGAAAACCGATGCTATAGGTCTACAGATTGATCTTAATAACTGACCTTACAACCTTGGCCACAGTTTCTTCCTCATTTTTTACAGCCTATTGGGTCGGTTTTCTTTGGTTAAAAAAACAGACCCTATAGGTAAAATTCTATAGCGACACCCACTTAGGAGTCGGTTAAAAAGTGACGCTACAGGCTTAAAAAAATCGACGCTACATACCATTTCTGTACTAGTGCTAGACGATAAGAGACTTCACCAATCCATTCTAGAATCTCAAATGGAACCAAATATCAGGGACTCAACTTTTCTTTTTTCTTAGCTATATCTATTTATGGGAGGCCATGTTGGTCACCGCTTCACATGGATGATGTCAGTCAAAGAACCTTACTGAGGTCTGTGGAACTACAATTGTTTGCCGACAAGGTTGCTTTGATCAAGCATAGGCTAAAGAGAGATCAAGATCAAAAGAAGTCATATGCTGATGCAAAGTAGACAAATTTTCATTTCAAATTCAACTAATCATACAAAAAGTTCATGATGGGACTTTTACATGTCAATCTTTAGCTCCCATGAGTCTTCATCCTCTTCATGGTACTTCCAAATAACCTTTACCATCTCTATCTTTTTATTCATGAGTTGTTTCACCTTGAAGTATATTTTCTTCACATGTGATTTAGGGTATGTCAGTATCCTTGGAGTTCAATAGGCTCAATGTTCAACACATGGCTAGGATCCTACACATCACACTTCATATTGAATACATGGAACACAACATTCATCATATTGTACTGTGGTGGTAAACCTAAATGATAAGTGGCTTCACCAATCCATTTTAGAATCTCAAACAAACCCACATATAAGACACTTAACTTTCCTCTTTTGTTAGATATAGCTTGGAAGGGTCAGATTTTCAAGAACACATGATCACCTATAAGGGGGAAAGGATGTTATAACATGGTTTTTCACATGTATCTATAATTGAAATGCAATTATTTGAATAATAAGGATGCATTGAAACAAATAATGTACATGTAATGCGGAAATAATAAAGTACATGTAATGCGAAAATATAATGTACATGTAATGTGGAAATAATAATGTACATGTAATATGGAAATAATAATGTACGCGTAATGTGGAATATGTTAAAACCCTTCTTTTATGACATTATCTAATCTTGTTGAATAATCTATTTTCCATGAAGACCATGATCATAAAGATGCTAATTAGGGTTAACAAAGTGGATAGTTGTGTATGTGAATAAATAATCATTGTGAAACCAAGGTCATATCTTGTTATGTTGATTATTGAAGTTAATCTGATCTAAGAGTTCATAATAAAGGGATATGGTAGATTTGATGATCATGGCTGCAGGTAATATAGATTAAGGTTCTTAAGTCATTAAATCAATGAACATGGGGAGTATCAAATATGATCCTAATGATAACTCAATGACAAGAGAACCAAAACTCTATATTAGGGCCCGATTATGGTTTAATGTGATTAACGTGATGATGACACTTTAGGATTTACATACATGCAGATTAAATGATTGGATTCTTTGCTTGCTTGATTGGATGATATGCTTAAAGTATGATTTGATAATCTGCATGGATCACCATCAAGGTATGTGGTTACGCTTATGACTACCCACATTAGTTTGTCAGTGTTTACTGAGTGTTCCTTGAGGATTGAACAACAAAATTATTGGATGATTATTTACATTTTGTTCAATTATAATGCCCCTATGAATATTACATAAATAAAGAAAATTCCAATTCTTATTTGCAAGTAATTGATGGAATATATGTTGTTATGCTCTTACACACTTTTGCATGTAACCGACATACATAATATATATTGATATGTTGATCCATGCTTTTGCTTTACAACATTTTAGGTGCATGCTAGATAAGATGATATCAAGAAATGACGGACAAATCAAATTACTTGAAGATATGAAAGATAACTTGTAGGGAGGATGAGCTAGATACTTCTTCCCATATGTACAATTTTGATAAGGGAAAGTTATGTAAGTTCTAGAGGAACATATTGTAAACAATATATTTGAATTAATAGAGATTATTTGCTATTATTGACTATTTGCTAAATCTATATCCTTGGGAAAATTTTAGGTACTGGATATCAAAATTTTTGGCCTTCCTTAATTGAGGGTTGCTGCAAAGTGAGGTCGTTACAAGCACCAACTTTGTTGCCAAAGAAGAGAACATTTTTCATCTATTAATCTGTGTTTATACCAATCGATTCATGCTGAACTGTAAATGGTTTCTCAGAAGAGGGATTTAATTTAACTTCTTATATATTAGTATTTAAACCAAGTATCAATTATGTTAGAGATTTACACAATTATAATTTTCCACCTAAGAGAGTATTAGTATATTTTAAGCAATCTAATCTAAAAATACAAACTAAACTTCTACTATAATTTCATACAAAAAATGTATTTTCTTAGTCCAAAAAATTGCAATCGAAAAAAATTAATATGCATGTGCTAACATCCTTTATGTGAGAGCCTAAATCAATTCATGAGCAGACTTTTTCATGTTGTGTTGGCTCCTTTGATTCATAAATTCCTACAATATATTGATAATATGCATATTACCACTAGAGTTAAGACATTTATTATACAATGATACATTTGAAAGATGAAATTCATATGAAATAAGAGACATTATATGTGAAACCTGGACCCACAACCCAAGGTTCTAGTAGAGTTTCAAAAATGACGAATGGCCCTACAAACAACCACTAGTCTTAACTGTGTGCTTTGTCGTCACTCACACGCAGTCACGATAAAGTTCCCTATTGGTCACCCATCTTAGTACTACTCTGGGTTGGGCATGCTTAATGTAACGACCTCACTTTTTGGCAACCCACAATTAAAGAAGGCCTTAAAATTGATAGCAATTAGTTAAATTTCCCAAGGATCTAGAATTAACAAAATAAAAAATAGTAGCAAAAAAAATTGTTCATTCAAATAGTATTTACAAAATGCTTTTCAAAGAGTTACATGAATTTATATTATAAGAACTGAACATATGAGAACTATATGAGAAGATGCACATATCTAATCCTCTTTACAAGATAACTTTAATGTCTTTAGGTAATTTCATATGTCCATTAAAGATTGATATCACCTTATCTAGCATTTACTTAAAATGCAAGTATATAAGAACATGTAAACAATCAATTACTTGCAAATAAGAACTATCATTTTCTTCACATGATATTACTTTATGTGATACCAATAGTGGCATTATAATTGAACAAAATATAAATAAACATCCAACAGTTTAGTTTTTCTATCTTCAAAAAACACCCAGAAAACATCGACAAACTAATGTGGGTAGTCATTAACGCAACTACATACCTTTTGTAGAACCATGTAGATTATCATGCAGTGTATACTCCAAGTATATTCAATCAATACAATTGATAGGTCCAAGCAATTCAACATTTAAATCAACATGTATGTAAATCCTAAAGTGTCACCATGACATTAATTAAGTTAAACCCTAATCGGTTTTAATTCTAGGGTTTATAGTTGTCTCAGATTCAGTATAAGGAATAAGGGCTTAAACCCTCATTCCATAGCATATTAAAATTAGGTGAAGATCCTAAGTATTATATCCATCCTATATTTCCATAATGAATTCCTGATTCAACTATATTCATTAATGTCATATCAAGTTATGACTTTTAACCCTAGTGACTCATATGCATGGTTATTCACATTAGAAACTCTAATTACTCATCCTTATTATCATAATCATCTTGATTTCTTATCTTGTTGAACACTATCAGTAAATTTGAAAAGTAAATGTTTTTAGCATATTCAATCATCTTAATACATAACTCTATGGTTTTTCATGTCATAATCATCATTTAAACAAGTATTTACCTTACTTTCAGAATGGGAAGCATAATTAGATTATGGAACTAATTTATTTATGTTCCCCTAGTTCTCTTAATTAATTTGATATATAGGTCGACTATATTTAGATAATCCTGCAAATTTATATGAATTAATCAAAATATGACATTATGCCTTCAAAGAAGGATGACGTCGAACCCCCTATTGTTCCGCCCACTTCTACTCACTGCCACGCTGGCTAAGTGAGCGGAGGCATCATTCACTCCTCAATTTTCCCTTCTAAATTAGAAATAGTCGAGTCTGTTCAATTAGATCTTCAGTTGTTCCCCAAACCATCTTCTTTTCTCTCGCGACGGGTGTGCATCGCCTAAGTTCGTCTTTCGACCATCTGTGAGACCTGGTGCCATCACCTAGTCTTGGAGAAGCACCTACGAGACTCCATGCCTCTCTCTCATCAAGCTTCTTAGTTGTTGAGGGCCATAATATGTAGTTTCCTCCTAATGTGGATTACACCTTCACTATCCACCCACCATCGTCACACTGGCAAGGAAGTCTTCCCTTCCCTCCGGTCCTCACTAGCAGCTGACCTAGTTCTTACTCTGTGGGTGCATCACTTCTTCTATTACCTCTCTTGGTGGCAAATTCATCATGCAAACTCTCGACGTCCTTCTTGTCATACCCCGATATGTCCAATGATGTCACCTCCTACCCTACCGACCCCTATGCGTGTTATCCTAAACCAAGTACCAGGTTGAAAGTTTTTGTGCAGTGCTCTGGCCACTTGCGAGGAGGATGGACTCTTTTGATTGCTTGCGGACATAAAGAAGAGCTTCTATCCCCATGCTTCTCCAGATCGGTGTGGGGTTCCTATGGCTCCTTTCATAGGCCCTAGAAGGTCCTAGGGTGGGGAGACAATGGAGAAGGAATAGAAGGGAATCCAATGAGAAAGATGTAGATCATAGCCACAATAAAAGGGGGTATCTTTTCTATGAATTGTTATGGAAGGAGGCATGTCCAGGGTTGCATGCATTGGTTATCCCATCCCATATATATATATATATATGTATATATATATATGCTATTTATTTGTTGCCCGGCAGGTAGCATTGGGCAAGTAACCCGTCCAAGTACCGCAGTGGCAGCCGTTTGTAAATAACTCAAAGTTACTGTAGCACGCATTTCAGGAAACAAAAAACCACGTAGCGTCCTCCACGTCCGTTTGTGCCGCCGCCGGGCTGATAGATTGGATCTACCCCCCATCTGCCGCTGGACGGCTCACATGCATAAATCCGCCTCTCATTCTGCCTTCCACGGCATATTTCGATCTTCCTTTTACATTTCTTTCGCAGAAATCCCTATATTCATCTCCATTCCCGAACAACAAGGACGGCTTCCCCTTTTATCAGTCTTGTAGAGGAGGACGACAAAGGTGTCCTCCACCTTCGTCTGTGTATCCCGTGACGATATTAATTTTCACCAAGTTGATTCCAGCATCTAGACCTGATGTTGTGAAGCTCACGCCGGTGAGGAGGAGGGAGTGGGGGTGGTGGGAGAATTTCCTATACTTTCTGCATATTTAGGAGCAAATTGCTGTTGTGAATTTCACGCCGCTGAGGAGGAGGGAGTGGAGGTGGTGAGAGAATTCATTATTCTATCTGCATTTTTAGGAGAAACCATTTTTCCAAGCTACATTCAGGTAGATTTTGTATTTCTCTTCGTCAATTCATTCAGTTATACTCGTTTTTCTCGTTTTTCTCATTATTACAATGTGTTTTCATCCCTCTTTGTCTTGTGTGTGAAAGAAACCCAATGTTTGTGTCTGCATTTTCATTTTTGAAGTAGTAACTGTCATACATGTTTTTATGTTTTGCGTAGTTACTCTCTTGTTATACGTGGTTACTCTTTTGACTTACCGAGTTACTCTTGTTGTGTTACAGGGTTACTCTTCTAGTCATCTGAGTTACTCCAACACGCTGTCATGGATCTCAGCCTTGATACGGATGCTGCTAATGCAAGTGTCGGCCGTGACGATGATAATCCTCAGTCTTCTCATTGTATTGGTGCTTCCTCTCCGCCCCCAGCTGCAGTACCTAGAATTGGCCTCCAGTTTGGAAGTTTAGATGAAGGTATTTCCTTCTATTGCAGCTACGCTAGAATGATTGGGTTTAACATCAGGAAAGACGACAATAGATATGAACGGGGAAGTAAGATTCTAGTTGCCAAAGATCTAGTTTGTGATAAGCAGGGTAAGATCGGCCGTTCTAAACTTCTAAGAGGTGTAGAGGGCTTCTGAGCCCCGTTTGTGATGAAGTGGGTAACTTGCAGGATAATCTATCCAAGAAGCATATGCGTTCTGTGAAGAGGTGTGGCTGTGGAGCCATGATATGTTTCACATTGGATAAGTCCTCATCCATGTGGGTTGTGACTGCATTTGTTGAGGAACACAACCACGATCTTGTTGACGTTGCTCATCTCCATTACCTCAAGTGTAACTCATCTCTTGATGAAACTCAAAAAGAGATCCTTTCTTCCATGATCCAAGTTAGAATACTTGTATCGAGACAGATTGCATTGATAGCATCCGAGTCTGGCAGCTATGAAAACATGACATTTACCAGCAGACAAGCTCATGGACACATCAGTAGCAAGAGGAAAGAGTCGGCCAAATACGACGTCGATATGGTTTTAGATCGCTTTGCCAGGTTCAAGGTCCTCGATCTGAAATTCTTCTATAGCTACCAAAATGACCCCGATTGTTGCCTTACTCATCTGTTTTGGGCTGATCCTGTCTCCGTTGAAGACTGTGGGTTGTTCGGGGATGCGATTCTGTTTGACACCACCTACCGCACCAACAAGTATTCGATGGTTTTTGGAATGTTTGGTGGAGTTGATCACCATCGCAAGACATTGCTATTTGCTTCTGCTCTGCTGGTCGATGAGAAGTATGACTCATTTGTCTAGGTTTTCAAGCAGTACCTACTTTGTTTTGGCAAAGAGCCAGTTTCCATCATAACCGATCAGGACCCTACTATGAATGCTGCTATCATCACTGTTTTCCCCAATTGCAAGCATCACTTCTACAGCTGGCACATCCTACAGAAGCTTCCCTCCAAGCTTGGTGGCGTTCCTAACAAGGACCAGATCATAAGCTCCTTGAATGATTGCATCTGGAACGTGGATGATGTCGACATTTTTGAAGAGAGGTGGGATTCTATAATTTAGGAGAATGATTTTTTGTCCATCACCTGGCTTTCTGATATGTATGCGATGCATTGCGATTGGGTTCCGTGCTATATGCAGTCCTCCTTCTTTGCGGGCATGAGGACGACTCAGAGGAGCGAGAGCCTGAATGCGTTCATTAGGATCCATGTGAATAGTAGGAAGACTCTCTTTGAACTTGTATGTTCATTGGAGACTGCCTACTCTCATGTGCGGGACATTGAAAATTTCAAAGACTTTGACGACGAGTATAGTAACCTCCCTTTGTCATCACTGTGGCCCCTGGAGGAGAAGATGAGAGGTGTATACAGCAAGTCCATCTTTAAGATATTCCAGTCTGAGGTTCACCAAAGCATGGTCTACAATGTAAAGGAAGCTTCAGAAGGTGTCTTTGAGGTGTATCGCGTCGGTGGACTTGGAACTCCCCGTATATTGAAGAAAGAGTCATCTAGTGACATTGTTTCCTGCAGTTGCTTCATGTTGGAATTCAAAGGCATCCCTTGCAGGCACATCCTCTCTTATTTGAAGAGCCGTGGCTATTGCACTTTTCCCGAGCCTTACATACTGAAGAGGTGGACCAAAGGGTACAGAGAACACCCTTTGATTTTTGGCAAAGCATCAGTTAAGCATCCATCCACTGGGAGGACACTTCACCTTGTTTCTGCCTGCAATTCGATTGTCAACATAGCGTTTAGGAACAACACTGTAGATCTTTGCCATGAAAAATGGTTAGCTTTGCGAAAGGAGCTCTTAGACTTGGATCTCGCTGATCCTAGTACAGGTGCTGGTGTAACCACTTCTAATATAACTTCCTCTTCTGCTGTCAAGGTCCATATACCTAGTAGTTGCAAAACTAAGGGGAGACATAGAACGACCGATGTGAGGTTTAAATTTGGAGTTGAGATTGCCCAGTCTAAAAGAGAGAGGCAGTGCAAGAATTGCTTAGAGTTTGGGGTCAACCATGACAGCAGGAACTGCCCTATGAAGTAGTCCATTCCGCAGGGATTTTGTTTCTGGACTCTGTGTTGTTGTTGTTTGCTGTTCAATGATTATCTTTGTTGCTGATCGTGTGGTCTGTTGATGCTGGATGTTTTTTAGTGGAGTTTGTAGTTGATTAGTGTGTGAGTGTGGGATATTCAAATCTGTAATGAGTTGTTCTTTTTGTCTGCAGTTTTTGTGAAAGTGATTTTGTAACCCTCCATGTATTTTCACTTTTGTGTTTTGTAATGTATCTATGTGTTACGTTGAGCTCCACCAACTGTATGTATACTTTAAATATGCTACAAAGAATCTGTTCTGATCAGATGTTACTCTTTTGAAGAATATTTTTTGTTTTATCTTCGTGTACGATGGATACTCTTTTCTTTTGAAATACATACATTTTTGGATTAGTACAATTTTTTTTTCATGTTTTGTTCAGTTTACTCACGAAATGTCAGTTTTTGCTACTATGTGGTTCACATACACTGGTTTTGTGTTTTTGACAAACCTTCAGCCACAAGAGTTACTTTCTGTACACTGGAGTTACTTTTTATATGGTCATAGTTACTCTCAGTGTTCTCTCAGTTACTCTCAGTGCTATTAGAGTTACTCTTAGTGCTGTCACAGTTACTCTCAGTGTTCTCTCAGTTACTCTTTAGTGCTGTCACAGTTACCTTATGGATTACCTCTCTTTTTTTAGAGTTACTCTTACAAAGTATGTGAGTTACTCCTTTGAATCATACAGTTACTTTTCTATACTATCACAATTACTCTTAATGTTCTTATAATTATACATAGTCTCTGGAACAAACGATATATATTATACATAGTCTCTAGAACAAATGATATATATTATACATAGTCTCTGGAACACAACATTCAAAGCATAAAATGATATATATTATACATAGTCTCTGGTACAAATAATACAGAAAACTACAGCCAAACCAACTATAAGGACGGTCCATCAACTGAACATAAAAACCAAAGAGCTCAGGGGGTTAGATCCATCCCTGGTGAGATCTATCATACACACCATTTACTCCATTGCAAAGCAGAGACAGCAAACCAAAAAAGCAACTTCAGAATCCTCAAAACTTCTGGTGGGTAAGCAAAACCAGACTACAACAACAAGAGGAACCATAACCACTGGAACAAGATAACAAAAAAATATAGCCAAACCAGCCTTCAGGATAGTCCAACTTTAGCACCAGCACCGCTCTCACCAGGGACGTATCTGAGCAGTTCATAGTAGGAACAACCAGTCAAAAAAAAGTCACTTAAGAATCAGGATCAGATCAGACTATATATAGCTCTCTGAAAGTAAAAATCTCTTAAGAAATAGTATTACGAAATAGTATTAGACGAGGGACTATGAGAAAATTAGGAATGGTAGTAGGAGGTATGCTGTTCCAAAGTGGGTGAAATGAGAGCATTGGAACTTAAAAGAAGAGGATAGTAGACCTACTAATGGTGTCATGCGAGATCAATCACTGCTACATAGTTGGGAGGTGATATGCTGGTCCTGGCAGCTGCTAAATAGTTGGGAGGTGGCATGAGAGGCTAGGAGGGAGGAAGAAGAGGAGGAGCAAGGGCTGTGAGACGAGATGAGTGGTTGTGTTGAAGAAAGCCAAGGCCTTGTGAGGAGGGCTGGGTTGGTGGTGGAGGGATTGGGGAGTATTTTTGGTTATTGGGTAGACGACCACCGCTGCTGGTAAGGGCTGGGTTGGTGGTGGAGGGATTGGGGAGTATTTTTGGTTACTGGGCAGACAACCACCACCATGGGTATCTATAGTAGGGGTTTATGGCTAGTTACTGGGTAGACAACCACCGCCGCATGTATCTGTAGCAGGGGTTTATCAACGACCACCGCCGCGGTGGTGACCCTAGGATGGTTGGGGGGCGGTAGACGGTATAGGCGGTGATGGGGAAGATTATCGACCAAAAGTCAAGGAGAAAAAGGCGGCGGCGCATACCTATTTATGATCGGAAGGCTGGAAAGAAGAAGAAGTAGTGTCTTCTGCAGATGTTGTGGTGTCAAATGTTATAGATGAGTCAACTTGTAAAGGATTCACCCATGAACCCGATGGTTCTTGGTATTTCTCCCTAACGAACAGATGATCTGCATACTCATCCGTTTCAGATTCACCAGGCACTTTGAAGAGCGGAAGTAGTTCGGTTGGTGTTTCTAAGAAAAAATCTATGATCCATGTTGTGATAGCCTGGTGATCGGTTGGCCTGAGGAAGATGATCCAATCTCTGCGAAGATTGAGCTGTGCGATCATCTCTTTCCAGCCGCTACCGATGGAAAGGGATCCGTTTTCATTTTGAACAAGGGTGATCTGAAATGTCTGGTTTCTGATACGGAAGGTGGTGTTTCCTGGTTTAATGTGAAAATGGAGATATTTCCATTCTATATGCAGTTGAATGGATTCCATAGTTTTGTCGTCAAGGGTGTAGTTCATGGGTTGGATGAACGGCTTCATGGTAGGCTGTGTTGAGGTTTATGAGAACACTAGGAATGGTAGAAGGAGGTATGCTATTCCAAAGTGGGTGAAAGGGCGAGAACCATCGGCCACAGTGATGAAATGAGATCACTGGAACTTAAAAGAAGAGGATAGCAGGCATTGTGAGGAGGGCTGGGTTGGTGGTGGAGGTACTGGGGAGTATTTCCCCAAGAGTTACTTTACAAAGTACAACAGTTACATTTTTTAACGCTAGAGTTACTTTTTATATTGTCACAGTTACTCATGGTGTTGTCACAGTTACTCTTAGTGTTGTCACAGTTACTCCTGGTATTGTCACAGTTACTCTTAGTGTTGTCACAGTTACTTTACTGTTGACACAGTTACTTTTTATATTGTCGCAGTTACTCTTAGTGTTGTCATAGTTACTTTTTATATGTTACTCTTTTGAAGAGTATTTTTTGTTTTATCTTCATGTGCAATGGATACTCTTTTCTTCTAAAATACATACATTTTTGGATTAGTACAATTTCTTTCATGTTTTGTTCAGTTTACTCAAAAAATGTTAGTTTTTGCTACTATGTGGTTCACATACACTGGTTTCGTGTTTTTGACAAACCTTCAGCCACAAGAGTTACTTTCTGAACGCTGGAGTTACTTTTTATATCGTCACAGTTACTCTCAGTGTTCTCTCAGTTACTCTCAGTGCTCTCACAGTTACTCTTAGTGCTATCACAGTTACTCTCAGTGTTCTCTCAGTTACTCTTTAGTGCTGTCACAGTTACCTTATGGATTACCTCTCTTTTTTTAGAGTTACTCTTACAAAGTATGCGAGTTACTCTTTTGAATCATACAATTACTTTTCTATACTATCATAGTTACTCTTAGTGTTCTTATAATTACTCTATGTGTTACGATATTATCATCACTCTTTCTCTTGTGTTGTTTTTTTGTTTGGTAGTCTAACTCAAAGTATATATCTCCATACAAAATCACAACAGTTTTACATTCAAGAACACAACATTCAAAGCACAAAATGCTATATATTAAACCCAGAAATACTCGTATTTGCAATATGATTTAGATCAAAAATGTAATTTTCAGGCTTTTCACAGCACACAAGTAAATGTATCTCATAGCGGTTACACATCAAAATTCCAGAAGCAAATTGTTCAAGTTTTACATTTCAATTAATAACTCACTATTTTAGCTAAAATTCAGCCATTTATCTAGGCTTGAAACAGCCTCTTCCTCCGCGCTCTTCTCTTCATCTGCTGCTTCTGTCTTCTCTTCTTCTTGTTGCTTCTGACATTCATCTCTTCCTCCCTTGTTCTCCTCAAATGGGCCTTTTTTGATGTCTTCATTGTTATCTTTTTGATGCACTTGTACAGGCTGCAACTCCCCCCTCGCCATCATTCTCTAAAAAATATCAGCCCTTATGGCCGACATGTCCTTGCAGTTGAAGTCCATGTGTTTTCCATTTACCAGGCATTCTTGGTACTTCATGATGAAGATCCCACAGTCAAGTGAGTCTTCTTCCTGCTGTGGGCACGGCGGGTACTCCCGTCCCCACTGTGACAGTTGGTCCCCTTTTTCTGCGCCCCTGAAGAATTCATGCACAATACTCACCTGCATTAAAAATACACAACTCTTATTAATCATCAATCAACAAACATTAACCCTGTCAATCCACTACAAATAGAGTTACTTTTTATAGACCGCTTACCCATCTAAGGAATTCCTTTTTTGACTTGCTATTTCCACTCATTGAGTTATAAGACCAGTGTGCTCCATCCCTGAAACTTGCCTCGTACAAGTGCCAGTGGTTGTCGTTGTTCAGTATGGTGAACACCGAGTCCATTGTGTCCCAATCTTTCATCGGGATGTTGAATAGTGGAGATAGCATGTCGATCTACTCCATGGTTATGTTTTCAACATCAAATGCCAGCTTCTGCTGCAAATGCAAATTCACATCTATAAGTTTTAGTTTTGTGTATATATTTTTGTATTTTTGAGTAATTTTGTATAACAATTTTGTTGTTCTTACCGGAGCATATGTGCTCAAGCAGTGCCATGACAGACCCTTCTTCCTCCTTTTGCTTGTGGTAGCTTTGAGCATCTGTACAAAGCAGTCCATAACCTGAAAAAAAACCATAAGCTTTTTTTGTTTAGAAAAAAACCACAAGCTTTCAAAGAGTTACACTACTATTTATTTGTTTCTTACTGGTGATTGCGTCATTTGATCTTTGTATAGTAGGGTGGCGAGGTCCTTCCCCGTGCACCAAGTGTCATCACTGAATGTCCATTCTCGTTTTGACCTGCCAATCGTTTTTATAGATGTTATACACATTAGTTTTGGATATTGAATAAGCGATGTTTTATCTGTGTACACTTGACTAAATAACAAATTCTCTTAAATTTCTTCTATGTTGTCCATGAAGTGGTGGACAATTTCCCTGGTTTGTTTTGTTTTGAAATTCTCAAAACCAATGAAGTTTGACAGCTTGTGTTTTCAACAACAAAAGAGCAGTCCATGTTAGAATCAATCTTCATTATTCCACTAGTTACACTATGCTGATATGTTGTACAATTACTATAGACCATCATATAATTACTCTTTATGTTCCTACAGTTACTCTTCTAATTCACAAAGTTACTCTAGACTATCATAGAGTTACTCTTTATATTACTACAGTTACTCTACAATATCACACAGTTACTCTACTGTATTTACATAGTTACTCAAGTATTGATATACTTTAAAGGAGATGCAACCTTACCTTTTCCTCCCTCCTCTTCTTCACATTCTTCTCGATGCTCCCTATGCTTTGCTGTTCCATCTTTGACAACTTTTTTCTGGGCTCCTCCTTCTGCCCTTCTTCTTCTTCAATTATATTCCCCTGTTGTTCCCCTATTTCTTCTTTGCTCTTTTCTTCTGCATCTCGTGTAAACTTTCCTTGGTCTGAACCTTCAGCTGATTTTTCTTTCTTCTCCTCCTCATCACCATTTTTCTTACCATTATTCTCATCTTCTGAGTCCTTCTCTTCCACATATTTTCTTTTGAGGCTCAGCCTACCTCGTTTCCTCAGTGTGTCATCCTTATCCACACCTTCCTTCTCTACTTTGCCCACTGTATCGACATCCTTCTTGGGTAGCACATCTGAACCGTCTTTGGGTTCTTGAACATTCCCCGATGTAAACCCCTCAGTAGATTGTTCGAATCCACCTGCAGGTGACTGTGATTTGTCACCTTTATCTCCGCATTTTCTCCTTAGATTTCTGTTCTCCTCTTCTAGCTCGGCTATTCTGTTTTCTAGACGTTTCTTCTCTCTCTGCATTTCAGTGAATGCCTCAACAACTATTTTCGTGCAGATCTCCTTCTGCATCTTTAGCTCCTCCTTGAGTATGTGAATTCTTCTCTCCAGGTTGGAGTCCTCAGCAGTCACTCCTTTTCTGATGACCGGATTTGCTGGCGCCTTGTCTGGCGTTTTCTTACTTTTCACCCTTTTCTCCACAAGGTAGTAGGGCATGTCCTTCATTGTTCTTGAATCTCGCCAGTAATCCCCCTGGTCTATCTTCATACTTTCACAAACCTGTCTATAAAAAAATAAAAAATAATATGTAACAATGCAAACTTGCATGATTATATTGTTTATTACCTTTCATAACAAATAAGAAATATTCTTACATCCTTAGGGTCCACAACCCCTAAATCCATCAACTTCTCGACCGGCGCATCCCACTTATTTATCCTTGGCTTTGCGTCGAGGAACATTGGCTTTGCCATCTTCGTCATCTCATATGCCCAGACCTGCATGTAAATAGAGAGAAAATTTAATGCATATGTAACTGCCCCCCATAGTCATCATTGTAACAATTTTGTAGATGAAGATAATTTCATTCACTTATGCATAGGCACATCACACACCCTGTTGTGTAGAGGGTGGTTTTCCCTTTCTCCCCTTTCCTCCTCAGCTGGACATTCTACTTCAGCATCTTCATATTCCTGAAGATACTCCCATGCACCAGCTTTGCCCAAATCATCTGTGTCGTGGCAGTAACATCATCTAGGTAGTGCATTATGTAGATTTGTGTGCAATAGCTGGTGTCTGGGAGTAGGAATGTTTCCAGCAGGTGCAACATCCACACACGACACATGTTCTGGTAGTCCGTTGGATCGTCGGTCCTTGCAAATTCTTGCCAAAGCTTTGCTAAGTTGTCCTTGTGCAGGACATCCTTTTCCCTCAACCTCTTCGAGGTCTCCCCTTCATTTCCTTGGTTACCTGTTGCCCTGGCAATTGTTGCCATATTGATCTCACAATCTCAGAATTTTTCCTAGGTATGATGTCCATACCTCTGCTTGGGATACCTAGAATTACCCCTACATCCTCAACTGTCATCCTTCTTTCCACCCCTCTGGCCAGCAAAAACCTATCATCATCCACATATCTGTCTATCAAATCCTCCAAGAGGCCTACGTCTACCATAAGATTCAACATCTTTATCATGTTTGCAAATGCCGTCGCCCTCATCATTCTCAGCTGATTACTTGTAAACACCATGCTCTGGATGGTGGTGATGTAGCTCTTTATGTAACACATGTGGTACAACCTATTTATCCCCACTGCAAACATATGAAAAGTTACTCTTAGTTTTCTTTTTTTGCTTATTACTTGTTACTCAGTCAAGTTACTCTTCAATTTTTCACATTTCAATCCACGTGGTAGGTTGATAACATTTTTAATACTAAATATTCTTGTAACAACAATTTTAATAAAGTGCAAGTAAGTGTCATATGATAGTAACAACAATTTAATAAATTTATAAATCCATTCAATGTTACCTTCAGCTGCCTTTCCTTTCTCCTTTTCTGTCCTCTTAATTCTCTCCTCTTTTCCTCCCTCATAGGTAGCCTTTTCCTTTCCCTTCTCTTTCTTCCTCCTTATTTCCTCTTCTCCTATCTCGTCAGTAGCCTTCTCTGTATCTTTAGTTGCTTCGGCCTTCCCTTTCCCTTCCCTTTCTTTTCCTGCATAGGAACAAAGTTACTCTAAATTTTTAGTCTTTTTTAGCTTAACAATATGGTTTTCATATGTAAGCTGCTATGTAAAGTGTGCGAGTTACTCTTTGTTCTGTAATAGTTATTCTAGCATTTACTCCAGTTACTTTAGGCTGTCATACAGTTACTCCAATATTCTATATCAGTTACTCTAGGTATCGTCTAGTTACTCTACTTCTTGTAACAATTACTCTTTTAACATGAATTGTTACTTTCTATACGAAATCTTTTTGTTTCTCGTTTGTAATGTACCTGCAAGCACAAATTACTTTGTCATTCTTTGCTCTCCACTTTGTCACATCGAGGTTCGCCAGTCTCAGTAGCTCCATTGCCTTCTTTCTCAGCAGTACCCAGCTTACTGCGTTTTGCTCTTTTCTCTGACGATTAACTCGTCAGGGGATCTGTAGCCCCTCTTTTCTTCCTTTTCATTTTTGACTGAGGAGTCGCAGAAGCAACCTCCTTCTCCCCTTTCGCAGCCTCTTCTTGTCCCATTTCACCCGCTTCTTTGGTCTTCACATCCCCTTTTTTCTTCCCTTTCAGTATTGACTTAGGAGTCTCAACAGTAGCTTCACTTTTCCTTTCTACAACCGCCTCTGTTTGCGCTTCTTCCTGATCTTTGGCCATCGCATTATATTCTTTGGTCCCTTTCTGTTTCGGCAGAGTAGTCACCGCAGAATCTTCCTTCTCCTTTTCTGCAACTGCTTCTTTCTCCACTACATCCGTTGCCTTGGGCATCATAGCCCCTTTTGTATCCCCTTTTGGACTAGTCTGTGGTTCTGCGGCCTCCGCTTCCTCTGGTTCTTTGGCCATCTTCTCCTCGGCCTGATGGTGCTACTTTTCGAAGTATTCATCTTCTTCAATCATTGTTCATAGATTCTTTCTCTACGGCAGCATTGTCGAGGTCTTCCTTGATGCTTTCTTTATTCTCGTCATCTCGGAAGAGGTAACTTCTCCGCAATTGAGATGCAGCGAGATGTGGAATCGAGGATGATGGAGATGGAGGAGCAAGTAGAGATAAAGGAGTTGGGGATGGAGGGGGTTGCGGTGATTTAGTCACCGATGATTTTTGCACGAGAGGCAAAGCGACGACAGAGCGAGGGCAGAGCGACGGTCTGAGCGAGGGTAGTGTGAGGGTTTTGGGTTTTTTGTGTTTGAATGCTTTCCGCCTATTTTTTTTTGAAGAAATTATGCGGCAATGCCATCGCGCGCTGTTGTCGGGTAACTTGCCCAATGCTACCCGCCGGGCAACAAATTCCTACGCATATATATACATATATACACACACACACACACACACACACACATATATATATATATATATATATATATATATATATATATATATATATATATATATATAAAGTGTGTGGCTTGGCTGTATGGTGTCTAAGTTGTAAATTGTTGGCAAGGCAACATATTTATGAAGTAATTGAATACATCCTTGCTATTTTCTCTTAATTTCCCTTACTTTTCCTTATGTAAAAACTCTTGGCTTTTATTCTAATAAGACACTACCATAATCTTATTAGGACTTTGATTTGGCAACCAAAAAGTCATTAAGGGATATCCATTTCTAAATGGCACCTATGGGATAATTGGTCATTTAATCTATTTAGGAAATACTATTGAATTATGGATTATTATTTTTATCTATTTCCTTGGTGTATCCTTTAAACCAATTATCATCATTACATGGTAACTCATCAATACCTTTCCCCATTTGTATTTGTTAATTGGGACTTATTGGGATGTCTTTCCAATATAAAAATAGCTATTTTTTTAAAACATTATTTAAAACAATATCGTTATCCCATCGTATATCCTTTTCCTCCCAAATTCTAAAATTCTCTCCTTTCAATTATTATTTTTATAGTGTACCAAAGGTTAGATTAAAATAGTACTAATTATTGCATCAAACCATTGTGTTTCCAATAATGTATAGATAATTACTCCTTTAAATTATCTAAAACATCACACATCTTATTTTCTTTTGGAAACTTGCTTATTATCTTATATTTATATTATCCAATAATTCACAAATCAATTAACTCTTACTTCTTTGTCCTATCCTCCAAGGAGATATTTTCAATGCATATAATCTTACAAGTAATATTATCATTCTACAATAATATCATTAGAGAATTAACTTATCAATTCATGCCTTTATTTATATAATACAATTTTTCCAAAATTGAGGATATAATTCGCCCCTCCTATAAAGGAATTTTTTCCTCAAAATTCACACTTAGTAAATTTTAAGTGAATGGTAACACATCTTAATTTTCAACCTTAGAGTTAGAAATATCTATTCTGCCTCTTTTATTGATATGAAAATTCCTCACATCACTACTAGGATTGGTAATTGAATTCAATTCAAGGTATGTCCACACCCTTAGTATTTAGATTGTATTATCACTTGGTGATTACAATTCCATTTGTGATTTCATTTCATTTTCCCTTTCACCTATGTTTCCAACCTATTGTTCATTTATTTCCACATATGGGTGAGGTAACGCCTCAAACCCTAGGTCATTTCCTTAAACTCAACTTAGGTTATTTATCCTCACATGTCAATTTTAAGCATAACAAGTGTTTACCCAATCTCTCTCACTCATATTGAGATTAAATAAGTGTTTGATTACAGCCAGAAATAAAGTTCATCCCATTCCAAGAGAAGAGATGGTGTATCGACACATTATCTTAAAATTTCACATATTAGGTTGAATCATTCTCAACATGACTCCAATCCATAAATTACTTTTTAATTCCCAACATTCTTATATGTCATGATGTCAAGTGTCTTTCCCACTTTTGAGTTTGTACACAACTCCTTTCATTATTACATGACTTCTTGTATCTTTTATTTTTACACCTCATGTATTATGAGTCTTAGCTACTTCCTTGAGGTCTCTAGGGGTACATGTTTGTTTGGAGTGATCTCATCCTTATGCATCTATGGAGTGCCTCTCACATCACCCCTTGGCTTCATGAACTCATGAAGGTTGCCAATCTCCTGAGACATGGACGTCGGGCAAACATAGTTGTTACCTCCAGACCAGATGGTCTTGTGCATTAAGGGAACAACCGACTCCTAATCACATCGGTCCCATGTACCTTTAGTCCTCCCTACTTGTCCTCATGAGCGACTTAGGGCTCTACCCTACCTAAGGGTTTATAGAGGTATCACATCTTAGCATATTATCTTCATGTGTAATTCTTTAACCAGGATTTCCCCAATCTATTACGGTTCTCATTATTCACTTTATGTCCCCTCATTGGGCTCATGGTGACCTTCCCTCCCGATCTTGGTCCCATATGGTCAACCACTTCCATAGGGACTTTTCCTCATGTTCCTTAGAGATGGAATACTTGGGTTCAAAGAATTATACTCAATATATGTGATCTCATATTTTATATCCTTAATTCTTCACACTACAGGTGACATTTAAGTTGCATGTTCTATCTTGTTATTGATCGCTTGAACAATTGTCATATAGTCGATTCATATGGTTGGTAAATAGAAGACTTAAAATTTTATAGAAGACAAAAAACTATGTGAAGCTATTAGGATAAAGAGTAGGACTTATAGAATCAGATAGGAGCAAGATAACTATGCGAAGTTAACTCATATGTTAACTCATATCTTACTTTCCTCCTAATTAGTTATTATATACACACCAAAACTTAGGAAACTAAATCAAATACTTATGTATATCACTATAATCTTTATTTTGGGGTCGAGAAACCATTATAACCCATCAATTGGACATGTGCAACCTGGAAAAATGTGATTCGCTTCAGGTATGGGTTTAGGCAAACTCAGTGACATTCTAATCTTGGTGGGTTTCAAGTCTAGACAAACTAAATGAAATTTCACTGAAATTTTATTCTAAGTTCTTACTTTATCATGTGGGTTAGTTTTGCATATGGACTAACCTAGATTTGGCTCAGTTCCTCGTCAAAATAGTAAAATAATCCAAGTTATACTAAAGAAGAACTTTGACATACCTAGATTATATATTCTAATTTTGTCTAATTCAAGTCAATTTGAAGTTATTGATTATAGAAAATATGTAATGGGTCGATTTTGGGTTCAAAATTTTGCTATTTAGATAGTTTTTGAGCTAGAGATTGTGATCCAAGTAGTTGATTGTTGGAAATCTTGGTTAGTTTTTTCTTATTCACAATTTTACAACTTACATAAAAGAGAATTTTGACAGCACGAAACCTCTCAAAAGGGATAACTTGGACTCACACCATCAAAATGAATTGTAGAAAATGAAATAGATTTGGTGATACTGATTTAAATAGGAGCTAGCAACCTACTCCTCCTGTAATCTACGTACATCTAGATAGGCAGTTGTAAGCACATGCCCTTGATTACAGAGACTAGTCATGTGGCACTATATGCCATATAAAGTAACATACTTTGTAGGAAAAGAGGAATAGAAAATATGTTGGCTAGAAGATGACATGGTGGAGGTTGCACTACAACACGCATGCAATGCAGCCAGTTCACCTGCATTGAAATTTTTCTCTCAAGGTCGTCCACAATGTTAATGTTTACTTGATATAACTGAAATAAAAGGATAAAGATTAGACTCCATGGGATACTATTGTTTTGCACCTTGAATAAATGTTTACTCCTTCTTCAACATAATTTTGCACCAATTTAAATCCACCTACCATGAATCTAATCGATCAAAGAGCTAAACAACACTTTACATGACACCTATGAAGGTTCTCTCTCTCTTTTTTTAAAATAGCTACCTCCACTTATTCTCCCTTCACTTTTCAAATTCCTTGTAAGGGTGTGTATGAAGTGAAATGTTATTTTATCACCTTCCAACTTGACTTCTGCATCAACAACATATCTCAATTTCTAGCAAATAATTTCACATGTTCAAACATAGATAAACACCCAATTTCCAACAACTTAATTAGTGGCAGACCTACATCCATCTATCATGATCCACAAACATCATGATCTATAAACACCTATATCTAACTATTATGGAATCATCCATGAGTTTGTAATATAAGTTAGAGTTATGTTCTAGTATTGTTGTGGCCTCAGTTGACTTTCTACTCTCCACTTGGCAAAATCATGATGTTAAAGAAAAACATGAAAATATAAAATTCCTTAGTGTGTGATTCGAAATAAATAATTTATATTATTGGTAATATTCTAAAGGGATGTGTCTATTAAGCTTTGAAGTGAATTTTCATAAACATCGCATATGTTCATGATGGATGAAGTGACAATACAATATATTCTAAATAAAGGACTTGTCCTTTGTCCTTGAGTTTTAAAGGGGATAAGATCCTATCTTACACAGAATTTATAGAAGATAGAAACTCGTATCCCAAAAAACTACCTGCAAACACCACTAAGGTCAACTCCTCCATTGATGTGTTGAGTACAATGTCACTATCTTCAAGGGAATTTCAAGGAGTAACTAGGCTTTGGTTATGGAGGATTTTCCAAATTTGGGTAATATTTCTTTTAGCATAGGTCATCAAACAATGTTTTTCTTCTAACAAAACACCTAAATTTCATTTGATTTATCAGTGGTATGCTCCATTTTCCTGCGAGGCCACGCGACATGTATTTTCTGTGGCAAGATGCATTATGTATAATGCTTTGAATGTTGATACTTTAGATTATGTTGTTGACTGAGGTATATGAGTCTGGTATATCATTTAGATACACGCTCCTCAATATGTTTTATGTGATAATAGTTCTTAGTGAATGGATGAGAAACCCCTAGTTCTTTTATCAAATATCAAAAGCTGTCACCCATATATTTAATCGTCCATCAATGCCCATTGGATTGTGTCAGTTAGACATTATTTTAACTCAAATGCCTTTTTTGATCCATTTGTTTTCCATTCACCCATTATGTATGTCCCTATTATTTCTCCTTTCATGCTTTCGGGAAAAGGAGAAAGGGTAAAGTTGAATAAGGATAACCCATATATTGTTTGCCTAGTGATAAAGTGTACTTTGAAGGGAAAAAAAGGATGAGGTAAAGTAGTTGATTTATACATAAAGATTGAATATCAATGCATAATGAATAATTAATGTTCATTTGTCTTATTGTATGATAAAAGAAAAGGAATGACGACCGGAAATGTCCATATCATTTTTTTATATATAGAACTCGAGTACAAATAAACTACTTGTGACTTACCATCTATTGGGATCACAGATCACCCCATCGTGGATGGGGTGCTTTAGGATAGAATGGTTGTGGCATTATGTTTTAATTATAGCTTCATTTAGATATATTAAATGTATATAGTTGGCATATGACATTTCAAGGTCAAGGATAATGTATGCGTTATTTTAATTATAAATCAAGTAAGATTATATCAATTTTGACATAAGTAATACTGATACCACCCAAGGGAGGGTCATTTTGTGAATATAAAGAAATAGGAGATATTGAAATATGTTTCAAAGTAATAACTTATATAACCCAAAGGTGTAAATTTGTTTTTTGTTTCTAAACTATTTTCAAATTTGGTTGATCAACTGAAGATGACGCACACTAGTATACTAATACTATTAGGTGTTATAAAATTATTAAAAGATATTTTGCAATGACTAATTGTAACTAATATTATAAAGGTAAATTAAAGTATACCTCATACCTATTTTCATAATTTATATGAAAATTTTACTCATTGAATTATTTCCCCATTTTTGTATGGTGAAAGTAATATTCTAAGTCTGAATGGTTCAAATTATAATAAATGGAAGGAAATGGTCATGTCTACATGAGGGTGTATGGTCATAAATTTAGCCTTTCGAGTGGAAAAACACAAACACTAGCACAAGAGAGTACCACTTCTATAAAGACCAATTATAAGAAGTGAGAATGTCCTAATAGGATCAATTATTACTTTTGAGAGCACATGTAGGAAATCATATTAGTGGGATATGTGAGCATATCATGGAAATGAGAGATATCATTACATAACTCAATGAAATGGAGTTGTCCAACTGTAATGTATTTCTTGTCCATTTCATTTTAACCTCCTTACTTAGCCACATCATCCAAGGTCTCTTACTATACAAAGAAGGAAAGTGGTCAATTAATAATTTATTTACAATATGTGCTTAAGAAGAAAGAAGACATAAGAAAGAAGGGGACCATACTACGAATCTAAGAACCCATGACTAGAGTGACCGCAAGGGTAAAGAAAAAATTAAGAGAATCACTCCTATCAGAGATGGGTCAATCAATCAAAATGACGACAAGCTCAAGGAAGCAAGTATATCATGAAATAATTCTTCTACCATAAGAGAGGACATGCTAAAAAGATCCCTCCCTTTCAGCACATTATATTTTTGGAAAATAAAGGTATAGTGTAACGTCTCAGGATATGAGGCCTTAGATAATATAATCTTAAAAGGAATGATTGGGCTGCCCATATCACCAAGGTTCCCTTCTTGTTCTGGAAGCCCATCAATATAGTACTCTATGGTTAAGTGTGCTCATCCCAAAGTAATACTAGGATAGGTGACCAGTTAAGAAGTTTATCAGGACTTGTGCATGAGTGAGGACAAAGCACACTATTAACGCTAATGGTGGTCTATGGAGACATTCGTCATTCCTGAAACTCTACTAGAGCCTTGGTCATCTGGCCCAGGTGTTACAAATGGTATCAGAACCAAAGCCCCTCCAGTATGTGGGGACCACATGGGGCATGTGGCATGTTAGTTTTGTGTTGTGGGGTCTAGGAATATCAGAAAGGGTTGTCCATGGTGATGTAGCCACCCTTGTGTTGATATTCTGTGATTGAGAACAGGGTGTCCATGGATCGTTCTAGGTCTACAGTGGATGGGGAAATATTATGAGGCTATATAGTTTAGCCTTGACAAAGACGTCAACAATCTAAGTGGGGGAGATTGTAACGTCTCAGGATTTGAGGCCTCAGATAATATGATCTTAAAAGGATTGATTTGACTATCCATATCACAAAGCTGCACTTCTGTTATGAGGAGCTCGTCACTAAAGAACTTTGTCATTAAGTGTTATATCCTCAATTTTGGCAAAATTGTATTATATAAATAAAGGCATTAATTAATAAGTTAATTCTCCAATGATATTATTGATAGAATGATAATGTTACTTGTGAGATTATTTGTATTGCAAATATTTCCTTGGAGCGCAAGACAAAGAAATAAGAGTTAATGGCTTTTTGAATTATTGGATAATAAAAATATTAGATAATAAGAAAGTTCCCAAAAGAAAATAAGATGTGTGGTGTTTTAGATAATTAAAAGGAGTAATTATCCAGCCATTATTGGCAACAATATATTTGAGACAACAATTAGTATTATTTTGATCTAACCTTTGGCATACTCAAAAATAATAATGGAAAGGAGAGAATTCTAGAATTTTAGGAGGAAAAGGATATACCATGGGATCATGGTGTTCTTTTAAATAATCTTTTAAGAAAAGAGCAAGTTTTGTATGGGAAAGACATCCCAATAAGTTCCAATTAATAAATATAACTTGGGAAAGGTATTAATGAGTTTCCATGGAATGAGGATAATTGGTTTAAAGGATATACCAAGGAAAGAGCCAAAATAGAATAATCTAGAATCCAATAGTATTTTCTAAATAGATTAAATGACCAATCATCCTATGGGCACCATATAGAAATGGATATTACTTAATGACTTTTTTATTGCCAAATCCAAGTCCTAATAAGATTATGGTAGTGTGTTTTCGTGACTTTTGATTTTATTAGTATAAAAACCAAGCATTTTCATATAAGGAGAAGTAAGGGAAAGTAAGAGAAAATAGAGAGGATGTATTCAATTACTTCCTAAATATGTTTCCTTGCCAACTATTTACTACTTGGACACCAAACAACCTAGCCACACACTTAGTATATATGTAGAGGGGATGGGATACCCAATCCCGCAATCCTAGATGTGCCTCCTTCCATAATAATTTGTAGCAAAGCTACCCCACTCTCATTGAGGCTATGGTCTCCATCCTTCTTGTCAGCTTCTCTTCCCTTCCTTCTCCACTGTCGCCTAACCCTAGGGCCTTTCATAGGAAACTCACGTTGATCGCGAGAAGCATGGGGATGGAAACTCTTCTCTAAGACTGAAAGCGATCGAAAGAGTCCCTCCTCCTTGTAAGTGGTCGAAGAACTGAAGAGAATCTTGCAACCTGGTACTTGGTGCAGGCCAAATCACGCAGGGGTCAGCAGGTTAGGAGGTGACACCACTTGATGAATTGTTGTATGAAGAGAAGGATGTTGAGAGTTTGTCTCATGAATCTTCCACCATGAGCGATTGCAATAGAATCATTTCACCCATAGGGCAAAAACCAATTCATCCTATGGTGTGTAGATTTCTAGGGTAAGTGGTATTAGGGAATTTGAGAGCCAAGGATAGGAATGAGAGTACAGATGAGGGTATTTCACCTCAAGTTACTTGCCATCTAGCCTTTAGGAAGCTCTAGGCAATTGCACTAGTCACACTTATACTAGATACTTAGATCTCACACTCACTTGTAGAAGAAGGGAAATGTATGTAGGAACAAAGGGGGATAGCTAGGGATCCACTAATTGGACCTAGGAGCCATTCCTAAGATTTCCACATGCATTCCAATTTCCCCTAGAAGTTGTGTCATCAAGCATTACAAAAGAAGTAATTTATATTTAAAAGAACAAACCACATGCAAGATAATGGGAAATGAGATAGAAGCAAGTGGAAATCATCATAGAATGAAATTATGTTGAATACAGGTTATATTCCCCGAACATGCAATCAAAGTCACATTTTAACCCCAAGCTGCCCACCACTAGGGGCTTAGCTAGACATGCTCAAAGAAAAGATAAAAGACATGAGAAGAAGGGGATAGGACTCCATGGAGCTCGAAGTAGATCCTTCTCCTTCATCTCCTAGATACTGTAGGGTGACATCCCTCCTTCAAGGTGGATGATGACCATTGAAATGAAGGGGATTATGGTATAAACCTAGAAAACTAGGTTTCTATGGGGGAAACGAGGTGGAAATGGTGGATGGAGAGCATAAATGCAAGGGGAGTGCAATGAAAGCTCAAGAATGGGTGAAAAGGAGTAATGAAAGCTAAGAAACTATTGTGGACACCACCCATGTATATATAGGTGGTGGTGGAAGCACTAGGGTAAATAGGGGCATTGTTGGAAAGATAGTGCAGAAAATGCTAGGGTTTAGGTGGTAGCACCATGGTGGGTAGGGGTAGGAATGGTCGTGGTTGTGTGGAGTGAACATTTTAAGAAAGTGGAAAATCATAGGTTTAGGTGGTAAAATGGAGGTTGGTTGCATGGCTATGCTGGGCAACACGGTCATGGTGGAAGCTAGATAGAACAGTCATGTTGCGTAGCATGTCTGTGGTGGTTGAGTTGGAGGTGAGGTCATTCCCTTCAGCATGCCTATTTTTACTTGTGGAAGCACGACCATTTTGGGGGCTTCATAGAAAGGTCATGCTCGATAACATAGCCATGGTGGTGATGTTATTGTAGCTTGTAATTTTTGAGATTTTCTCTGTAATTTTCACATTGGCTAGCATGACCGCTCCATGGCACCATGACTGTGTTGGGGTCTTCAGTAGAAAAATAAACTTGAATCTTCATGATCAATGGACTTCTTTGCTTGATGTCGACCCTTGGCCATTAGGGGTAGATTGAGGGAGCTTTGTGGTCTTCTTTAGACCCCTCCATGGGTGGAGGAACCCTAGAACTCACTCCTTCTCTCTCATCCATCCAAAGCATGGTCTAAGTACTTGAAAAGTATGCAAAGAACATCCATAAGTGCATTTTTCAATAATATGAATATTGGGGAGTTTAACTTGCATTCTACTATGTTTAGATGTGATTGAGATATAAAAAGACACAAGACAAATCCCTAAAATAGGGCTGCATCAGTAGGCTATGTTTTGAGTTACTTCAAGAGTGAATTGCTACTTGGCATAATAATTAGGGAAATAATGCACATACAAATGACCCCACTCGATAACAAAGAAAAAACTAAAGAACATGAAATTTGTTTTTTCGTAATTGTGAAGTACAATTAAGAGAAAAAAAGTCATCGATCTAGGGAAAACTATTTAATAGGCATTAGGAAAAATGATAATATGTCAAAAAAATTATAAAATATGAAAATTATATTACAACATTATTTTAAAAGTAACAATATTGAACTAGTGAAACTTTAGTACCAAAATGAAGTAAAACCTTTCACTACAAATGATAATGTGGATCCCAAGTTAGAACATTTGCTATTACATTATACATGAAAATTTGTCATATGTTGCTGACACTTATGAAGATCATTACTAAACAGTTAGATTTCATTTTCAGACTTGTCATGTTGAGGCACACAATGCTTAGTATCAAATTTAAAGATTAGAGAAATTACAAATAAGAATTTTACATTAAGTAATATTGTGTTGTGGATGTGTATGTTGGGTCACATTAACTATAAAAACAATTTATTGTGTTGTATTCTTGTACCACTCTTACATGTTGTTACCATGTGATACATAATTTCATACATGATAAACATGCATGGATCACAAAAATAATAAAAACGATAAAGGTTGTAATATATATGTCACACTTGTAATAGTTTGAATAAGGATCTTTTATTTGTAAAACAAATAGGTGACCAATCAAATGCACAACTGACTACATCATAGTAAATGTGGTACAACATTTAATGTTTTTTTAATTAGGTGTGCATTATAGGATCCAACACCTAATTTAACATGCAATTATTTAATAGGATTCGTTATTGTGGAAGTAAAAGCACTTTCACAACTCGTCATACTAGGAAAGAATTTTTATTATTTATATTGTTTGTTTCAAATATGAAATGACATCATATAAAATGAATATCAATTAGGATGGTGTACTAGCAAGATAATTCCCCTTGGTTGTTGTTTTTTTCCACCAACATTAGATGAGACTATTCTTCATTTGTTTTCTAGTTCACCTAATGGACATATCAATCTCTAGGTGTACTATGTAGACACTATCAGATAGATTGAATCAATGGGTAATAGTTTGGTAAAATACATTTAAATGATATGAACACAAACATGGATCAATGTACAAACATACTAAGTTTATATACAACTATTTTTAATACCCCAAATTTTAAGCATCCCCCAGTTTAGAGAGACTTAGAATATAACAATTGAGACCTAAATTTCTAGGATAAGATTTAGAAAATAATAAAAAATTATAACAAAAATCATATATAGAAAAAAGAATTGTTTACAAGATTTATATTGATGCTCCCCGTAGAAGTTATATGAATTTATCAAAAGAAACTAAATTATATATATTATAAGAAATACTAATACTATCTAGTTAATCCTCCTTGACTTAACTTTAGCATATCCAATTGATTCTAACTGAATTACCATGTCTTCATAACTTTATTTGTGGTAGAATCTAATACGCCAGCAACAAATGTGTGATCAATATATCTCTATACAATCTATGTGGTAAAAGAAAAATATGTTGAAGTGTAGTAACAACATATAATGAGTCAACACATTTATTATTACATATAAAATTGTTTTCATTTCATATTCTAACTCATGATTGGTCTACTATGTTCGGTGTAATCATTGTCGATCAATTGATTTATGTGCTTTATCCCTTCATTATATAATCCATGGTTTAGAATATCATTGTTTACTTATGTGATAGTCATAGTGGGATTATAATGAATTGAATTTAATAAACATCCAAAAAAATTATTCTTTGAATCAATACTTTAGAAATCAACTAGTCTTTAGAAGTCAATAATATATGTAGAACCATGCAATGTACTTCAGATACTTTAAGCATGTATCCAAACATATAAGTAATCAACACAATCAATTTACTTTACCTGCATGTATGTATATGAAAAATTTCTCACCATATATTCATGTGATACAATCAAGGTCCTTTCTAGGGTTTATGTTTCCTTAGTTTAGGGTCATCATTAGGGTTATTTTTAAAATCCTAATTCCTATGCGCATGGATCTATTGATTTATAAACCATGATATACACCATCACCATTATCATTAACTTTTGATCCACTATAGTTAATAAAAATGGATCATCTCTAAAATAAATGGATTTACTGATATAAGAATGATATTCCTCAAATCCAAGTCATGTATGCATTCACCATCCTATATACGTGTATTAACTACACTTTCGGAATATTATGCATAGTTAGACTCTAGAAGCATATTATCCTTGATCTACATATTTTGAGCAATTTCATATGTAGGTTCATCCTGATCGATGTTAGCATTTAGTTTCTACATAAATTGCAAAATCATAATTAATTGAATAATCGTAGAGGGCCACTTTATTGGACAAACTAGATAATTTTACTCCAATGTGTAACTTCCTCAAATTTGGTGAATTTTAAATATTAAGGTTTATTTAATTGATTTAGTAAAATGTTCTTTAAATGTTATCATTGACGGAATAATCAAGATTTCTTTGTGACATGGGTTGAACCCATGACCCAAGTGGGGCCCATATGACTATTTTCTTTGCAAATAGGTCCTTGAGGCACACATTAATGAAATAAAAGGAACATGTATATAAATAAAGAATAATTTCTTTATGCTTTGTTAGAAAATAGAATTATGAAATAATGGGCAGGTTTCCAAAGGATTCCAAGATAATGTGTAACTTAGATAATTAATATAGTAATTACCTAGCCATAAATGGAAACACAACTTTTCAACCATCAAACAAGGATATCTCAACCTGTCATTTGGGATACTTAAAGATAATAAGGAAATAAAGATGATTCTATTGGGATAAAAAAGGCTTTCCATGTGATTTTGGTAATTGATTTAATGTAATACAAACGGGTAAGTTTTGACTATGAGGATTCAAACAAATCCCAAAATTTTGATTTAAGTTGAACAAGTTATTAATGAGTTACTCTCAAATTTTCATAGCAAAAAGAGATTCCTAGGAGCCTAGGAAAATTCATGAAGAGTGAGGGACTTGATTACAATAAATACATGTGTTTCTATATTTGGAAACCAGTTTAATAGTCCAACTATATCCTTGATTGGAAGCACTTCTCTTGATGTGCCCCAATCATATGAACCATTAGATCTAAGATCAACAACCTCTTTGTTGTCTCCTACCTCACGATGAAATAAGGAAATAGGCAATATCTCTGCATCATGTTTCCACAATAGACCCCTTCTATTGTATTTGGAAGACTAAGCCAAGTATGTCTATTACAATCATTCCCTATTTTGGTGTGGGATTGGGACTTCCCTATTCTGTGTCTCCGAACTCACAGGGAAAAATCAAGACAGTCATTCCATACACCCAGTTCCTATAAAAGGCTTCCCTTGGGACCATAGTTCTGGGGACAATATGATTATATACTTGATTCCACAAGAACATCTCAGTGACCCTTTCACCTCATTGCTTCCCTTTTTGACGGCCTTGATTATCTCCCAACAACACAAGATAGTACATCTCAATTTCCTTCGCTAGAATAATTGGACATGTATGTGAGGAGGCATAGAGGCTAAGAAGCGAAGGAGGCCTCAACTGGCTCACCTACGAGTGTTGTGACATCCATGTTGTAGGTCGGCTAACCACCTTGTAGGGTGGCCTCCCCTGGACACCACGAGCCACACTCAAACCATCTATGAGTCTGGTGAGGGAAGATGGAGGCCAGGATGATGAGCCTTGGGTCTGTTGAAGCAGCTACAAGGAAGTCAATGATCAGGTTGACCTATCCATGGTATTGTGTTGCAAAGAGAAGAGGAGCAGTGGTAGGAGATGACCAAGTATGGGAAGACAAATATACCCCTGGTTGGGGCCTGGCCCATGTATGATTTGAAAAATTGGTATGTTCGCTGACATGGGGCTTTCTTACAGACCAAGATCTAGTTATCTTGCAATTAACATAACTAATTATTAGTCACTCGAAAAATAGTAAAAGTATATACCAATTTGATCAAGAAAATGAGAGGAACATGAATAAAACATAATTGAGGCCTAATTCTCATTGTAGTTCCAAAAGTACATTGAATACATGATTACTAGGTGATTAATACATGGAAATCCTAGATTTGTATATTAAAGTGTTGAAAATAATAAAAACCATTATTTTGTGTTATTATCTAATACGGTTGAAAAGAATGGGAATCTAATATGATGATGAATAATTAAACATTCCTAAAGTGAATTGATCCTACATATGTATAATCATGCTTTTGTAATTGAAGTTCATAACTTGTAATATTCTAAATGAACTTAATATGATCGAAATATTCATGATTAAAGGATACGTTTCATATAATACTTAGGGTTTTGACCTATTTATTAAATATGTGATGGAATCAAGGTTTGTACCTGATTCCTTATCCAAACTCAAGACAACCCTAAACTCTATATTAGGACTTGAGTAAGGTTTAATCTAAATAATGTGATGATGACACTTTAGGATATACATACATGGAAATTAAATGTTGATTGATTGGATCTATTGATTAGATTGCTTGAACATTCTTGAAGTATATACTACATGATGTGTTTTTCGAGGATTACTGAAGGATCTTGGAAATAAACCACTGGATATTTATTTAATTTTAGCTCAGACATAATGCGATATAAGTATCACATAAAGATTAGAATATGTGAAGAAAATGCAAGTTCATATTTACAAGTAATTGATTGACTATATGTTTATATCTTAGTTGCACACTTTTTCATGTACCCCACTTACACATTATAGTAATATACTGATCCACATTTTATTTCATGCCATTGTAGGTCAATGTAATATATGAAGATACCAAGACATGATGAATTAGATGAAACCACCAAAAACATTAAAGCTAAGTAAAGGAGGATAGTTAGATACTTTTTCTCACATGTGATAGATCTCATGCTAGAAATTCATGTAACTCCTTAGAGGAGAATCTTGTAAATAATATTTGTGAATTAATGAAAATTATTTTCTATTATATGTTATTTTTAAAAATCTCGATCTTGGAAATTTTAGGTAATTATAATCAACTTTAAGGGCCTTAATTGGGGATGTTGGAAAGTGAGGTCATTACATTTGGTACCAGAGCCTTAGAGTTTTCAAATAATATTTAAAATTTCATAATTTCAAGTAATACGTAGAAATCTAAGGAGAATTACTAAGGCATGACTTGATGGTAATGGTATCTAGAATGGATCATGGTTTTGGGGGATGGAAATATTTTCCTCTACACCAATAAGTTGGTATATGTGACTCCTTTATCCAATGTGATAATGGCCTGGCCAGAACCTAGGGTTTCCTTAAAGTAATGTTTCCTCTAAGTCTTCTCATCTCTAATTTCATTCATTTCTCATCCTCTTGCTTAATAAAAACTAAAAGATATTTCCCTCCTCATCTCATGTTAGGGTTTTTGAGAAGAGTTAGGATTAAAGTATCCTCTGCCAGTTAATAAACATGTAATGTGGAAATGATGATAAAGTATAGAAAATGTTTTATGAGTTTTTCCCTTGATAGGGTAAACCCTAGATGGGACTAGGGTTGGTTTAGGAAAACCCTAATGGGTCAAGGGATATAGAAACCCTAAGATTTAGGGTGTTGTCTCTAACCCTAACCCAAAACCCAAATCCTTGGGAAATGGAATTATTATGCATGATACAAAAACCCTACCCATTTGAACCCTAATAGGGTAAGAAGAAAGAGGAAATATAAATTGAATTTAGGTGACATAGTCTCTTGTGCATGCATACACGTGGATAAATTCATTTAAAATTTATGTGAAGGGTTTTAAGAAACATAAACAACCTATAGGTAACACATGATATAAATATAACATTCTCAAACCCCCCATTCTACCTTTGGAACCCTAGATATGCAAACAAAGTCATTGAAATGACTATTATAAATCCCCTAGAGGGGAAGGTCACAAAAGATCAATCCCCTGAAGGGAAAGGTTGTTGGTATGCATGTACGCTTAGAGAGGTAATCATATGATGATTGTAATGACATAACTTGTAAATAATTTGGTTAATAATAAATTCAATCTTATAATTTATTATATTTATTCAATTATGAGATAATGATTTAACATAATAAATATCTAAGGAACAATATTACTCAAGTACAAATGTCTTTGAGTTGAGGACATGAACAATGAGATTCTACAAATGTGAAGAGCATATACATTCTTGTTATGTAACTAATTGGATGTTATTGTCGAAGGGTAATAGACACCAATAACACATAAGACTATAGTGTGTGGTGGTTGATGGTAAAATCTTATTAAGTCATGATATTTGTTATCAAATCAAACGCATAGATACTAGTTAGAGAATAATGTATCAGATAGACCCACCTTGAGAGTGATGTAAGAAACCATTAAATGGTAGTCAAAATCATCTCTCATAGTGATGCTTGTGATTGTCTTCTTAGATCTAAAATCACTACATTCATCACATGTCATTTGGTATGTTTTGACATCATCCATCGTGATCCTGAATAAGGGTTGCCATAAAGGTGGTGCTCAGGTGCATGGTGACACATGGGGATGAATGTGAGTGATGTAGGTGGGATTTGTCCCTCCTATAGGAATTTGATATCCTGACCAACTGATAAGAGACACTGTCAAAACCATGGACATGTGCATGTGAATCAATATACAATGTTAAGTTCACATATATCTCAGACAGTTTTCTCTAGTTCAAGGAAAATGTATGGAACATTAAAGTGGATGATGATTCCATGCCTTGAATTCAATCTGGATATTAGAGTCAAATGAACTATACAATCATTGTAACACCAATCATGGATTGTAGGTTGAATTTGTTCTCCAACTTTCTCAATTATTTGGATAGAAATGACGTCTTGCTAGATACCAATCTTTGATTATGATGTTATAAATTAGTTATGAGCATTCACCACCAAAGTAACTTCGGACCTATAGGGTAACACACATAGGAATGCATTTGGAATAGGAGTTTATTCATGAATGATGTTTAACTTAATTACTAAAAGTGTTTAGGTATTCATTTTAAACAAAATTTGTTCAAAGTTGACCGACATGACTCTAAAATGACAGTTTCAAGCATTGAACTGATTGGTTGGAGTGTCTGGTCAATTGCAAACAACATTGGTCAAACAAAGCCTGAACTAGGGCATGAACCGATTGGTTCTGTATAGACTGAGTTTTCATATAATTGTTTCTCTCATAGAATCTTATTTCTTAACTTTATCTCCTAAAATACCTTCACATCTCCCTCACTACTTCGACCAAAAGGCGTCACAAATTTCAAGAATACAAACCCCTCCTTAAGGTGGATTATATGTATTGTGATACATAGTCAAATTTATATATTAAACTTTGTATTTGAAACTAAAAATTACATATACATATATAACATCATCATGAATATCTATTCAAATTTTTGTAAAAGTTAGATGAACCATTTGAGAGTTACAAGTATTTGAAATAATCCAAATCGTTGCATTCATTAACTGTCCTAGACCTAAGTTCTAATTATTCAATTAATGTATGTGACAATTATATATGCCACATAATCGTTATTACCTAGGCACTCTCCAATTGGATTAGGCCATTAAATCTTGACCGTCCATCCTTGATCTAACAGAGGGGGGGAATCCATCCCAAACCTCCCACAGGACACCAAGCGAGCTCCCAATAGTTTAGCTACATGACCTATTTCTCCATGGCCAACCACCCTCCTTCATGAGATTCTACAGGGATATTTTCCTCACCTCATGAAATTGATCCCAACGAACCCCTCCATGCCCTCCCTCACTCTCCTAATACGGAGAACTGACTCCCATTTCTCCACACCTCTCATCTAGAGGCAAGTCCCATTTTAGGGTTTTCCCTTCCACACCTTCTCATACCTATTTAAGGCCACCATTAGCTCCGCCCTACCTTCTTTAATCATCTCGAAACCTCAATTCGAAGCCATCAACTCTAATAACCACAACATACCAGAACTTCATCTCATCACTACCCCATCTTAGCCCTACACACTCGAGCATCTCCTCCCAAAATTCTCACCACCATCACCTTCACGGACCTCTGGTGAACCCGCAAGGCACCTCCATCCCACGTCTTTGATACTCCACCTCTATGACCCCTTCCTTTTGGTGAGCTTCTCCCACTCACACAGTGGTGCCGAGATCCAAGGGAAGTTAAACATCACCAACCTACTATTGGGACCCGAGACATCCACCCAAATCTACCTAGGGCTTCACTAGGCCTTGGTCAGGGCCGAAGATAGCCCCCACCCTCGCCGGAGTCTCATCGGAGTCTATTCCAAGCTACTTGACCAAGTAGTAGCAAAGGAAGAGGAGGATAGGATATGGCGTTGATCTGGACCGACATGGACCAATATCAGATCACCACTTCACCACCTATGAGTCAGCAAGGGACAGAGAGGGAGAGACCATGTGGAAGCCATCTCGCTCGTGTGGACCAACCATAAAGCGCCACATAAGGCTGACTCATCTGAGCCACTCTCAACCTTCAAAAGACCTGATTAATCCTGGTCGTTGATCCAGTCGAATCTGGCCATTCATCAAGGTAATTTATCAACCTAAATCATTAAGTTAAATGATAAACCTATATATCTTAGGAAAATTCTAGAAAAGGGTAGGAATATCGGATAATAGCAAACTTATACATCATTTTCATCAAAACAATATGATGAACCTTATTATAATACTTTCATAGCCTGAAACCTTATCCCTTTTCAAAAAACTAGCCAAAATCCTGATAACCATAATTATGCCATTTTGTTGTGTAATAATGGGTATTAATGTATGAAACCTAGTTTTCATGACATCCAAACCCTAATAGAATCCTTGGCCTTCATATATCTCGAAACACTAATCAAGGATGGTTAGCAAATCTAAATATTATGGAAACCCTAATTTTATCATCTCCCTCAATATATAATTTACTTTTATGTATTTTTTTGTCAAACTTAACTAAGTAATGATCTCCTATGAATCATGTACAATTTTCAAAAAACACTAAATCTAATTCTAATCTTTTTGGATCATGTGAACCCTAAAGGGGAACTATTAATGACCTAGTCCCTGTAGAAACCCTAATATTGAATGATTCCTTCTTAAATAATAAAGGATTCTATAAACTAGATGAAACCCTAATTTTGAGATTTGATCTTGTGACTCCAAAATGAGATAAACCCAATAAATAATTCCTGATCTAGTCATAAGAAGATTAAATATCAAACCTTAGTTTTGGGTAATATGGACTCATAATGGTATACACCCTTGATTTCTCCATTCAGGGTGATCTACTCTTCTATTCTATGGATTTGTTGAAATCCAGATCTAAGACTTAAGGTACGTGGATATAATTATATGACTAGTTTTTTTGGATGGAAATAAGTATGAATACTTGCTTGTATTACTTTCATAAACTTGCTTGGATGTATGTATATTATTGTACACTTCCGCCTTGAAAACTAAGAAAATTAAAGGAAGATAAATGAAATGTAGTTACTGATGGAGTTCCTTAATCTCCCTATAAGAGTGGGAAAGTATTAATGTTTACTAGAACCTCCCTAGGGTACATGGTATATAGGGAGATCCCTAGAGTACAAGGTACATAGGGAATGGGCTCAATAATATATGTGATTATGTGCTAAGTCCACCATAGTAATGCGTGTTCATTTAAATATGTCTAATAACTTGGTTTTACCTGATTCTCTACCCTAATTTAATGTTTTATTTTTCTTCATTTCTTATATATTTCATTATGCAAGTTAATATACAAGTATTTCAGCCACATATCAACTTGTATTGATTTGTATGTTTCTCAATTTTCTAAGTAGTCTCATCTCTATTTTTTGCTTTAGCTAGTTGCATTCATTTCTTCTAGATGATGTATAGGATATCTACATCCAATGTACTTTCTTTCCTTAAGTATTTCATCCACGTACCAACTTTAGTTGATTTGTATGTTTCACGTATTTTCTAGGTACAAAGAACAAGTAATGCACTAAAAAGTACCAGAAGACATTAAATAAAGTCCTTGGAGGATATTTAGCTAGATGGACGTCTCATCTCTATTTTCTATTTTATCTAGTTTCATTCCTTTCTTCTAAATGATGTATAGGATATCTACGTCCTATGTACTTTCTTTCCTTAAGAACTAGTCTTTTCTTCCAGTGAATAATGTAGCTATGACAATTTTTATCTTATGAATGATGGTTTGTGTGGCTACTTATATGATGTTTGTGAATGACAATTTGTCTTCCTTATATAGATTATAATAACAAGTCCTTATATTTTCCTTCTTGATATCTTAAAGATATGAGTGCACGCATATCTAAGGAATGTCAACATGGAAAGTATAAAGGAACTAGGGTCGTCACAATTTGTATCAGAGCCAATGTTTACACATCATAGATACATGGAACCTCATTCACACTATTGTGAGTCTAGGGTAGTCCTTGAGTTAGGGATATGAAGGATTGAGGTGTCTAGGATATCATCTGCCATGGGTCTGACTAAATTCTCTAAGCCAATTTGCTTAGCAATCATGAGGCTACCTTTATGGAAGTATAGGTCTACCTAGACAATACCCTAAGTGTCCCCTACTTCACGGGCATACCTTAATTAAGGACCCTTCTCAACTATATAAATTCCCTCTCATCACCCACTCTCTCTCTATTTTATAAATATTTCCCTCTCATCTATATGATGTAAGATTACGAATGAGTCAGTTTATTTAGAAGTTCTAAGGATTGACTGATAAGGATTACCAGGATATTCTCCACAAATAATAACACTAAGACCATGAATAACATATATAAAGAAATAATGAACTATAATATGATTCAAAAAAGAGAGAATACGAAATAAAATATATAATATGTTTCATCAAATTTTTAGGATCCCTCCAAAAACCCATAATTATAAGGCTTCTGAAGAGTTGTCCTCCAAGAAGAGAAAAGAACCTAAAACTGTGCAAGTACCAAATCCTGACACTATGACCAATGATAGGTGGGAAGAATAAAATAAAGTCCTCCTAGACTTCATGGAAACTCTTATCCTTAAAGGAAACCCAGAACCCAATTCATCTAGGAAGCAGGAAGTGACAGTGCTAGATTTTATCAAACTTAACCCTGACACCCTTTGGGGGGAAGACCAGCATGAGGTAATGGATAATGTTGAAGCCTGAACCTATCAGTGGAGAATGGCTTCCACACCCTAGAAGTCCCCAATGAGAAGAAAGTCAAATTTTCCACACACACCTACTTAAGGGAGAGCCAAAGGTTTGGTGGAAAAATTACAGTGGGAATAGGAAAGAAGAGGTAGATGTCATGGAATGGGAAGCCTTCAAAATATATTTCAAATAAAATCACAAATTATTCCAATTTATACTAACAATATGTCTATCCTCACCCTTGTAACATCACTTTATTCCTTACCTCCAAATTTGGCCAAGCAACCCAATCTCCTAAAACCACAAAACACAAAATTTCATGTAGATCTAATGACAAAGATGAGTATCAAACCATTTTGCACCATTTTCATGCAACCTACCCTAACGCCCCTGTCCTTGTTTTTACCAATCTTGTGCATGTCATAAAGAAGTCAGGAAATTGTAACATTTACCTAAACCTTATGGATACCCCACACAAAATTACCATTTGGTTGCAAGACCTTTGGGAAATGAAGAACAGAGCTTATGGAGCTTCTAGATCACAAACAACCTGCACGCCAGCACCATATTCACAATCGCCACCGTCGCCGTTTAGTAGCATGAGTGGTTACAATAGAGGTCTTGCCCCGTAGTCGTTCTTCTGAGGTTATGTAATTTAAGAACTATATCAATAGCATGCCTTTAATTCAAGAAATATTTCAAATTTGGATGTTGTAATATTTGATTCTGGTGCATTCAGAATTTCTGAATTATGGTACTTTGTAATGTTTTATCTTGTTATTTGCTATTTGGTCGCTATCATGGTCATTTAATTTCTGCAATCTATATATATGTATATATATATATATATATCTTATGCAGGTAATTGCTTTTAATTATAGACGACATGGCCGATATTGAACAACCACAAAAAATGGATGACATTGTACAACTTTTGGATCTTATATCCGGTCGAGCTAATGACATTGCTAACACAATAGGCTACCAAATAGCAGACCAAATATCACATAATATCATGGACATTTCAAACGATGCAAGCACACAACAACCTATAATGAGACTTGTTAGTATTAGGAGCGGCCATCAAAAGGTTTTAGAAATAATAATCGGCCATGAAAGGAGGGTGTATGATCTGTACCATATGCTACCCAACACAGTTTTAGCCTTTGTGGACAAACCTGAGGACCGAGGTTTGTTGAAAAGTACTAGAGGTGTGTCGTCAGTGGAGGCAGTTTGCTACTTCCTTCAAATGGTTGGACATGGCCATACCAACCGTGTTCTGGCTGAGGACTACATTCACAGTGGTGAGACCATAAGTAGAAAATTTAATGAGGTATTGGATGCAGTGTGTGCTTTATTATGCAATGAATATGTTGTGATGCCAACTACATCGACAACTCTGCACTGCCGCATACTGGAGAGGTCAAGATTTTACCCTTACTTCAAGGTATGACCATAACTTTGTTGACCATGTGTATTCCGTTGTTAGTATAAACACTTTCGTCATCACCAAATTTTGTATATACTTGTCATAGGATGCAATTGGGGCAATTGACGGGACACACATCCTCATTTTGGTGAAGCGCGATAAGCAGAACCGTTATAGAAATAGAAAAGGGAATGTTTCCATGAATGTCGTGGCTGTAGTAGACTTCTCAATAGAGTTTACATATATCATGACTGGTTGGGAGGGCTTTGCGGCTGACCAAAGGGTACTACACACAGCTACAACCACAGGCAGTTTCAAAGTACCCACTGGAAAGTATTATCTTGTTAATGCAGGGTACGCCAACACTCGACAATTTCTTGCACCATAATGAAACGTAGCTTACCATATAGTAGAGTATTGGGGTAATAGAAACTCATACACCAGAAAAAAGGAGATGTTCAACCATCGACATGCTCAACTACGTAACGTTGTTGAATGAGCCTTTGGTGTGTTGAAGAAGAGGTTTTCTTACTTTTGAAAAGGAGTGACTTTTCCTGTGCATTGACAATTTCACATTGTTATGGCTTGTTGCATCGTCCACAATTTTATCTGGCGCCAAAATGATGGTGATCCTTTAATGGACGAAAACTTAAAAGACCCTCATAATACCCCTGACATCTTGAACGATTTGAGTTCTCTCCAACAAATAAGCCAGGATGATGCTAGGGAGGGAGATGTTTTGCACGAAACACTAGCCAATTCCATGTGGGAAAATCAATGATTTTCATATTTTTTGTAATTTGTAGACATTGAAACATGTTCTACAACATGTTTCACTTATTCCCTTTTCGAATTTCATTATGTAGGTTAACGGTCAAACATTTCTTCTCAAACTCTATTGTTGACTACAAATTTGCCTACTTCTAAAAAATATCACATTATGTTTCATTAGGTTATCTGTCTAGAAATGGATAATGGAATGTCTTCATGTCCATGTGGTCTCCAGTGCACCATATGAGTGTACATGGATGCCACAGATGCAGCTAATGGACGGTTTGAAGACAAAAACCCCCACAGGCCATATTTTACATGTGTTAAGGGTCTTGTTCTAACTAGATGTCGTATGATGCTGCCCGCACATCGAGTACAACCTACAGTGGCCACACTTACTACAATTAGGGATGCGTTGGTAACACAACTTTCATATGCATGCAACGAATGCAAGAAATGGTCAAAACAATGCGATTTTGTCTTCTTGACAAGAGTAGACATCGATAGGCTAATAACAGATATTGACAATCTGTGGAAGAGGCACCTATATCTTTGTGAATGGCTTCACCTAATGAGTGATAGTGACTCTTCAATAGAGGAAGACATATACAATACATCATAGGTGTAGTATGTAGTATATTTGGATCTATGTTTTTGAACCCGGTAGGCTAATAGTATAGTTAGAACACTCAACTGGTCGTATTGAAATACTCTCCAACTATGTTTCGTATAAATCTATGTTTTGAACCTGACTTTATGTTACTAATCATCAATCTTATTCTAGATGTTGATGAATCCAACTGAAGTTCTGATGAGTGAATGTGGCTTGGTTGTAGCATTGCGGCTAAACACAGAGGATGCAGGGTTATATGACTTTGGCATTCTTAGCGAAAGGTCGGGATAAATGTATTACATATGTCCTTCTAATAAGGTGCACTAGTAAAACCAAAATAATCAGTTGCACTTGCTAAGTACATTGCATATTCATTGTTATTAACTAGAATTTGGAGGGAAAATTAGGTAAAATACCGATGCAAATACTTTCATTTGGTAGTCGATCTCTCCCCAACAACTAATTCATTAAAGGATGAGATTACGTTACTAACTTGCGAGTGCAAGTCAGTATGGGGCCAGGCGATGAACCTGAAGGACTTTGTTGAAATCCATCACAACTCCGAGCATTATTACACCTGTAGAAAGAACGACTATGAAGTTATACAAACTTCTGTTCATAAGTTGGAGGAGAGTTGTGCTCTTCTTTTAGATACTCCTTCACCTCTGATGTCTCCATACCATGTTTTTTGTCATTTTGTTGCATGGTTATGGATGTATAAGATTGTATGCCCTATGTTACTTGCACACAAAATTCAAGTATAACATTACATCCACCATTGCCATCTAATATGGTTCTACTTATGCGATTTCAACATCTTACATACATAATTTGTTCTATGGCTTGTCATCTAATATGGTGTGCGGAGCACGATCAAATACTACTTGATGCGATGAGAAAATAGTATGACCTGGGGAGATGGCTTGGAGGGAGACATTGCTTGACTTTTGTAACATAACTAGGGTGCTTAGCATTGATTTGAACATGCTAAAAACCCATTGGAAGAACTTAAGGAAACAATTTATCAGATAAAATCATTTCCTTTTGGGACATTTATTGCCTCCTCACCCCTTAGCGCAATATGTGATCCCCCCAGGAGTTGTTGAAAACCTAAGCAATGTTGACAAAAATAATGACACAACTGCGGGATTAGGTGGTGAAGCAAACGAATGAAGTTGTGAACAATTGTTGACCACCTTAGGGATGTTCAAATATTTTGTTTTATATGCATTTAAAAACATTTGTCGTTATGTTCTATTTGGGAACATTTGTCATTATGCTCAATAGTTTGCATGTCTGAATGTATTTTAATGAATGCATAATTGGGCATACTCATTTCATGCACCTATAATTAAATGTGATACCGAATTAGTTATATGTGTTTTTGACCATTCATTTTGAAACAACATGTAGATGTCACACAACAAAAAATTCAATACAAAGTCCGTACGCTACACAAAGCATAAGGTAAGTCGACGGAATCTATAGTAGACTTCTCAATGGAATGCAATGTAGATGGGATACCCCTTGACCGGTCAAAGTATATACGTTGTATCGATGACAACTCAGGTTAAGGCTTTAAAACCACTATACAAGGGAATAATTGGGTGTGCAGATGTAGTCATGCACCACGAGATGTTGTGCCAGCCAAAAGAGTGCAATAGATACATCTGGTAGAGAGAGACTACATTTTTGTCAACAAATAAGTGGAGTCCAATTAGCATGATAGGAGTTGTACGGTTCACAGTGGTCATTCAATGAAACATCTTTATTTGTTACAAAATTTAGCTAGAATAGGCACATGATGCAGTATGGTTTGGTTTGGCTACTGTTACAATTGCCAAATTAAATCAGACTAGATCCTATGACTAATCTAAATGAATTTAGTAACAAATGTAGGCTTTTCATTGCTTGACCAAACTGAACCAAACAAATCATACCATGCCAAATTGGACTTCAATTCCTTGTTGACAAAAATGCAGTCTTCTACCTACCGGCTGTTTACATTGCCTTCTTTAGGCCAATGCAACAACTCTTGAAGCATGACCACTCACTATATGGTCATCTAATGCCCTTGCTACACTAGTACGAATTTGTCTTAATCAATATACCACATGTTTATTTCACTACATACTAAGTTTGTATGTTTCCTACTAACATCTTAAATGGTGGACATGTACTAAGATTATTCACATAGTATTAATTTCAAATTCTATATAATTTCTCATTCTACATTATCTCCATCATGAATGTGTCTTTACCGACTACACATTTATTTTTTAGTTTAATAGATACAATGAATCAATTTGTATGGGATGCAGAATGTGATGCAGCCCTAAGAATAGTGTTAGGTTGACAATATTACTTGTGAAAAATACATGGGCCTTCTGCACAGTGGGGTTGGTGTGATGCCATAGTAGAGTTTCATGAGATAACTGGAAGAATGAAAATTAGTATGGGTATGTTTAAGGCGAGATGAAAATTTTTAAAAATTGTGGATGTAGTTCCAAAATTTTTTTGGACTAGCCCGCAAACTTATCCCCTAGGACTACAACAACATTCGGTTAACCAACAACACACATCGCATACTTCCATAATACATACAGAAGATACATACAGACTACCTGAGGATGTTGGTAGAAAATGAAAAACTTAGTGCAAGGAATGCCACTTTGTATTTGATTGACTATTGTCTATTGTTTGCTTCATTTGCTGCTAAGTACGTAGAAAATATGTTAACTCATTTGAAAAAATTATTTATTCATAATGAATATCAAATAACCCATGTTGTTGTCTATTGTTAGTACTTGAATTTATAGTATTTTTTCTCAACATTATTTTACATTGTTGTTGGCATAACATCTAAATTGTTGACACTCTCTCCAACCGCAACACCCTAGGACCATGGCATGGGCCTCTACCCCAATGTTACTATTCCCTATTGAAGAACAATTGGACATCACCCTAGAGGATTGTTCCTTAGCACAACTCTTTGTACCTAAACATTGGCGTGATCTAAATGGAAGACGCTACAAGGCTGGTGAACGATACCTAAATTATGGAAATTCAACATTTATTATCGAGGTTAAGTACGATGTTGACGGAAATCTTGTATCCACATCTGGTTAGCGTGAGTGGATTATGAAGATGCTATTGGGCCGTACTGACAAACTTTTTCTTCGTCCGGTTGACCATAATACCATCAAGGTATGGATAACCAACATCAACAATGAGACGCCCGATCATCTCAAACGAATTGAGTATTCGATAGAGGATAGCGGACATGACGGCGAAGCTAATGATGGGAACACACCTGATGATTTCTATGAAGTCCCTTTTATTCCTTTGGGCACTGTCGATTTTCCTATTACAATCAGTTCAAATTCGTCTAAAGACAACAACGAGCTCCGCGACACTACAACATCATCAAAAAAACCAAAGTAGGTCCAATCAACAAATTGTTGATTCCAATCTTATTTTGTTTTTCCACTTTCTATCTTAAAGTAATCAAACTTCATACCTATTTTTTGTTGTTAAAACTTTAGGAGAAGACAACCACAATGAAAGGGCCCTCACAATTGATGATTCCGGTCCATGATGTTGTTTTTAAGTTGTGTATCTAGTCTAGTAGTGTCTCTCTGTTCCAGTTATTTTACTTATGTTTAGTTAATGTCATTCATCCCTGAAAAAAGCACCAACATCAAAACTACAACCTTAGGCAGACGAATGAAATTGTAAAAAAGTTGGTCCAACTTGTATTTGTTAATGATTGCTTGGCAACATTTTCTTGTAAAACTTATGTCCATCATTACTTTGTTTTTACCATCATTTCATCAAAGGTGTACTCACGTATTCTGTTTTGAAGTCTAACATTGCGTTACAACTTACATATCTAAGTTTGTTTGCCAACGTCAACTTGTACAAAGTGCTGCATATGTACTTTGTTATTATGATTATTTTGTCTTACTTATATTTATTTTAAAAATTTATTAGATGTCGACATCACGGTCAAATTCATGATCAAAGTTTGAAAAGTTATTGATGTCCCCATCAAAGATACATAGATATGTTGAGGAATACTGCCATTTGAATAAAACAATTACAAGAAGAGAAGAAAGAAGGAGGGTGGGGTCAGAATTCCATCTTGATTCGAGCCACCTTTCTTATCTTAGGTCTTAGGTAGAACCTTCCCATTAGATATCCAAGAAGAAGAATAGCTCTTGCGACCTTTCCTTTGATTGTCGCTTCGCTTCACTCTGCACCTGACCTTGCATCTAGAATCGAATCTATGACATTCAGACTAATATAGAGATTTTGGACTTTGACCCCAGGAGAAAGAAGGTGGTTTTGGCAAACTTGAATGAGACCAGGCCTTAGCCGTGGAGGGTTACTGAAACTTAATAGCAGCATCAAAGCACTCGAACTTGTTATTCTATTGGAGATTTTTGGTTGAAACCCCTTCCCCTTCTTAACTATTACCTATCATGGGAGTGCCATTAATCGAGTATGAGTAGTTTATAGTATAGATTTCCTTTTATAGTAGGTGAAGGGTAAAGAGTTGAGTTTGATTTTAGCCAGTTTCTTTAGTGCCTATAGCAATCCAATTGGTCTTTTTTGGCCTGTAAACACAAATGTTGTGAACTTGGAAACCAGGATGAGCCTGCACAAAAGGGGTCCAAATTTGACAACCATGAAGAAGAAAATGTTGGGGTTAATAAACGTGTTCCTCATCTTTCATTTCTATTTGATTGGCCAAAAGATGAAAGCAAAAAACTACCTCAGCCATTGCAGGAGGACTTTCCTGTGTCATGGGATGAGTACGAGGAGGCCCTAAAGTGGGTCAACTGGGAAGGTCCTACGTGGGAACAAGAACAATCATTGGCCACCCCGAAAACTGACCAACATAGTGGCTAGACACTGTCTTAGCATGTGTGTATGGGTGTGTAGGTCTAGTTCCAGGGCAAGCAGGTCCTTTTTTGTCCGCTCTCCCTAGGTTCACGACGCTTTTTCCCCAGATCACATTATGTTCTTATCAACATTTCTTCGACATTGTTTAAGTTCTATTGCAAACATTATTATCTTTACTCTATCATTTTAATCAAACTATCTTTCAAATGATGTTTGGTCTACTTGTGCGTAATTTATGTTCTATTATGCCAATTACAATTATCTTGTCAGTTACCAATTATTAGGTCGAATATGTAAAACTTTATACATACATACAAAATGAACATGCCAAGCAAGACAATTGTAAAGTTTAATATATTTAAAATAAACATTTAAAATGACCATATTCATTACTATCCATTTAACTAAAAAACAAACAACATCACCCACATTATGTATCAAATTACATTTAATTTGTTAATTTTATACTTGTAATGTAGTGGCATCACAATTTTACATAAGCTGTTATTGTTAAAATAGATCTGTAAGAATAGGACAGAATAAGCAAATCTTGTCTATGTTGCCAAACAAAACTAGGTTGAATACTGACTGGCATCCAAACAGAATCAATCTGAAACCAGACTCAAAACTGACCAGTTGACCAGAATCAGATTGGGTTTCCAAACAAAATCAGACTACATCCTGACTACACCAACCCAGATCATCAGACTAACCCTGACTAACCCAGTCCAGATTCCAGAATCCCAGTCTCATGCCAAACGAAGGCTAATGGTTCCTTCCTCTTGTAGGAAGAATGCTACTCCTTCCTTTTCTTTTCTGCCACTTCGAACCAGGTGAGTCCGGTGACTTTTCTCCTCCTAGTCAGTTACTAAGGCTGCATTAGGTATACCAGGTTTAGTTTCCATAAATTAACTGATGGTTTGTTAACTTTATATTGGATAACTATTATTTTTAATAATGACAAATAAACATGATGGTAAAGTCTTCATTGTCTAGTATAGAAGTAAGTAATTTATTGTATCTGAATAGAGTCAGTTATGTCCTAAATTAAAATATGATATAGCCCTATTTTAGGGATCCATCTTGTGTCATTTTATAATTTATTCACATCTAAACATAGTAGAATGCAAATTGAATTCCCCAATATGAGCATTATTGTAAATGCACTTATCGATGTTCTTTGCATTATTTTCAGGTACTTAGATCATGCTTTGGATGGATGAGAGAGAAGTAAGAAGTTCTAGGATCCCTCCACTCATGGAGGGGTCCAAATAAGGCCCAAAGCTCCATTAACCTACCCCTAATGGCCAAGATTCGACATCAAGCAAAGAAGTCCTTTGATAATAAAGATTGAAGCTCATTCTGCCATTTAACACCCCAACATGGCTGTGGGGCCAAGGAACGGCTGTGTTGGCCAATGCACAAGTTACATGAAACTTCTTAAGATTTACAAGCTAAAGCAACTTAGCCTCTACAACACGGTCGTGCTACCCAGCACGGCTGTGCCATAAACCTCCAAAATGGTTGTGCTACCCAGTACGATCGTACTAGCTTAAAATAGAAAGGGCGTGCTAGAGGGAACAACCTCCTCTCAAACTCCACCACCATAGTCTTACTACCCAGTACGACCGTTCTACCTAGCCCTCACCACGGTCGTGCCATCCAGTACGGCCACGCTACCAACCTCCATTCCACCACTTCAACCTGTGATTTTGCCACATTCTTGAAACAACCATTCTCCACCACTACGGCCATTCCCACCTCTATCCACCATGGTCGTGTTGCCCAACATGACCGTTCTACCACCTAAACCCTACCATTTTCTGCACTAGTTTTCCAACAATGCCCCTACTTACCCTACGTGATGCCCAACATGACCGTTCTACCACCTAAACCCTACCATTTTCTGCACTATTTTTCCAACAATGCCCCTACTTACTCTACTGCTTCCACAACCACCTATATATACATGGGTGGCAGCCAAAATACTAGGTTAGCTGCCATTACTCATCTCCACCCACTCCTTGAGCATTCATTGCGTTGTACTTGCATTTATGCTCTCCACCCACTATTTCCACCTTGGAAACCTGTATTTCTAGGTTTTCTTCCATAATCCCCCATATTCTCATGCTCATCTAAACTATTAGAGGAGAGAGGACGTCCCCAATCTTCTAGGAGGTGAAGAAGGAGGCTTCTACTTCACGTTTCATGGAGTTATATCCCCTTCTTCCCCTTTCTTTTGCTATTTCTTTGATTATGTCTAGCTAAGCCCCTAGTGGTGGGCTATTTAGGGTTAACATGTGACTTTGATACCATATTGGGGGAAAATAACTTGTAAAGAACATAATTTCTATCTATGATGATTTCCTCTTGCTTTTGTCTCATTTCCTATTTTATTGCATGTAATTTCTGCTTTTAAAATGGATTGTTTGCTTCGAGATGTTTGATGACACTTAGCTTCTAGGAGGAATTGAAGTGTCTGTAGCAATCTTAGGAATGGCTCCTAGGTCCAATTAGTGGATCCCTAGCTAGCCCCATTTGTTCCTACATACATATCCCTCCTTCTACAAGTGAGTGTGAGATCTAAGTGGCTAGTGTAAGTGTGATTAGTGCAATTTCCTAGAGCTTTCTTATGGCTAGATGGCTAGTGGCATGAGGTGAAAAACCCTGATATCTACTCTCATTTCTACCCTTGGCTCTCAATTGTCCTAATACTACTTACCCTAGAAACCTAGACTTGGCAAGTCCTACTAGAATTACACCTAACCCTAGTTCTCCAAGTAGTAGTATAGGGTACATTCTAATAGCACTTGTCTTGTTGTTTTGTTTGGTATTATAGATTGAATTGTGATAATTGCTTACTATGATGACACCCCCAACTAATATCAAAGAATGTTCCCAAATGGCCCACCTACCTAATCTCATTTCTTAAAACCCATTTTTCCTTCTTAGCTTGTTTATGCTAATCTAGTTTAGTTGCTTTTGTTCAATCTAGTTAATTCCCTAGTCTTGCTCTTTAGAGTTAACTTAGGTTCTTGCTCTCTCTAGTGGTTAACTTAGCTCTTAGTTGCTAATTGCTCTATTAGTGTAGTGTATCCAACCCTTGTTCTTGTTTACCTTATTACTCAATATAATTGCTTAGACTTTCTTTCTTAGGGTAATTTGGGGTTTGTTATAACTTAGATTTCATAATTTCCTTTACTTTCTTGTTCACCTAGTTTTAGGAACGTAGCCAATGCTAACCTAGCTCTAGTGACCCCTTTGTTCCTGTGGATCGACCCCTACTCTTGCTTATCACCTATACTACAACAGTACCTCGTGCGCTTGTGGGTGACCTATTTAGTTTTGTGATCAAATTTTGTTAGGGTTAATATAAATTTTGAGAGATCATGTGTGTCTGAATCCTGTGGAGTGCATCTAGTCACCTCTTGTTGGCTAGTGTGTGCACCTCTAGCTCAGATACACCAAGCTTTCTAGCACTGTTGCTGGAAATAAAGGTGCTCGGCCTAGCTAGTTAGTGTAGCTTAGCTATTCTTATTGCCCTCATCATTGCTATTCTTTTTTCTTTGTTCACTTTTGCATATTGTCATTCTTACTTGGTTTCTTGTTTCTTGTTTGTGTATTGTGCAAGTGACAGTTGTGCATGCGTCACACGTATTCTACTTGTACCGACTTAGTATTGTATGACCCCGAGATAGGTAGGAGGAGACACCAAAGCCGCCACAACCAACACTGAGAAGCCAGGATGGGTGACCACATGGCAGACAACAACCCTCATGGGAATGCTCAACAACCTCCACCGTAGCCCAACCACCCACTGCACGAGTATTTCACCCCGGGGAACTACAACTCTCCAATTGCCACCATAGTTGAACAAATGTCAGGTCAACAATTCTCTATTCCACCCACACTCCTTGGACTCCTCCCTACCTTCTATGGGATGGAGAATGAAAATCCCTACCATCACATTGACGCATTCATTGAGATGTGCTCCACCTTTTATGCCCCCATCTCTACTGATGACTCCATCCAGAAGACTCTCTTCCCATTCTTTCTGAAGGGAAAAGATAAAGTTCAGTACATTTTGAAGACGGAGTTGTTGACTTGGAATGAAGTAAAGAATGAGTTTCTCAAAAAGTTCTTCCCAATTTCTAAGTTGACTCGCATGACAAGATGTATCACCACCTTTGCCCAAAAGGAAAATGAACCTTTCCACGAGGCATGGGAGAGGTTCCAAAAGCTCCTTCATGACTGCCCCCACCACGAAGTACCATTGTGGTAGCTAGTCCAAGCCTTCTACACCAGGCTTGAAGAGTTGAGCCAGGACAACATTGACTCATCATGTGGAGGCACATTCATGGCAAAGCCACCCGAGGAGTCATGGCCATTGTTTGAACACATTGCTATAAATTCCCGCCATCGAGTTTGTAGTAAAGGAGAAAATTGCAGCTGGAACTACATCCCTCCACCTCCTCCTGGATCTCCAGCCTGCACCATTGCCACCCCAGATATGATGAAGATGATGGCAAAAATGATGAATATGATGAAGAGCCAATCTAGTGGTTCTTCTAGCCAATCTACCATGGCGGTTGATTCTGTAGGTGAAGAAGTTCATATCTTGCACTCTTTTGGGGTGGAACAATCAAGGTCCCATGTCTAACACTTACACTCCCAAGTGGAGGAACCATCCCAATTTTTCATGGAAACAACAAAATGAAGATGATCAAGGACAAGGGCAGCCAAGGCCAAGGTATAACTCTAAGTTTGAAGATGAAGTGCTTGGGAAATTGAGAAATTTTGATGAGGTAAAGAAAGAGGTGTCCTCTCAAGGGAAGAATATTAGCCGCCTTGAACAAAGGCTTGTTCAAATCTCAATCTGACTTGCCCGCCGTGAAGTTGGAATGCTCCCATCTCAACCAATGGCAATTCCGAACAACGATGGTGGTTATGTGAGCACTACTCAAGGTGCATACATCCCACTGCAAGGCCAAGCACCCCCACTCCTCTTATACCAAGGACCACCACATCTGTATGCTCCACCACCTCACCAACCCCCATTCAACTATCAATATCCCCCACCTCCATCACATACCTATCAACCACCACCTCCACAAAAACCTCCCCAACAACCAACTTGCATACTCCAAAATTCTAACTCGGCTCATCAAAGACCGCCACAACCTTTATCTTCACAAGCACCTCCTTCTTCCCATGAACAAGTCAATATGGGGTCTCTAATATGGGGAAGAGAAGCTACTCAAAAGCTTGAAAAAAGGGAAAATAAAATGATTAAGGTTGATGACAAGGGTTCGATGCTAGAAGAGTCTAGTAGAGATCACAAAAGTGTCAAAGAATTTGTTGCTCAATTACTACTTGAGAACACCAAGTGCACCCAAGTTTTTGCTGCTCCCATTGTGTATGTAGAAGCATCCTCAGCTGTCCCACCCTCTCTTAGAAGCAATGAAAGTGCAAGAAATTTGGTTCTTCCCTCCTTTTGTGACAAGATCATGTTTGTTTCCCCACACGCCATTGATATAGTAACACTTGATGCAATTCCTTGTTGGGAGCCAAAACCTCCCCATGAGACAAGAATCACCATTATACCTCTTCAAGGCCCACTAATTGCTACAGAAATGTTTGACACAATTGCGGAGCAATTCCATGAGGCTTTGGAAGGCCCCTCTCTCCAAGAAAAGAACAGTAGTATCATGAATCTTCTAGGTCCTTGAAGCACGGAACGATAGGCATCAAAGCATTCTTTTCAGTGGTGAAGGTTGTTTGCATGGGGAAGAGAAAACTACTGTTATCACTGCCCAAAATCATTGCAACAAAATCAGTGAATTTCATCTTTGACCTTGGTTTTCTAGAAAGAAGGGACGATATGGGAGTTCCTCTCATTACATGCTACATCTGTACACAACCTATTGAGCACGCCCTCCTTGATCTAGCTGCAGGGACAAGCATATGCCATGGAGCATGCATCTATGACTTGGCCTCAATAAAATGGAACCGGTGGATTGTGTCCTCATATTAGATGATGGAACTAAGAGGAAGCCCTTGGGGATATTACAAAACGCAACAATAGCAATGGATAAAAGGATAGATATTGCATACTTGACTGATTTTTTTATTGTAGATTCTGGACCTATTGATGGAAAAGAATACCTCATATTGGGGAGACCCTTCTTGTCCACTGTGGGTGTGGAGATCAATGTGCGTACGGGCATTCTGACGGTCACTTATAAAAGGAGAAAGTTTGATTTCTTTATATTCACTGAGGAAGAGAGGTACAAGCTGGGTGAAGAAGATTTCGGCAATAGTGTAGGCTACTATGATCCCCTAGAGTTGTGGAAATCAAGTCCTTACTTCCGTTCGATATACACTCCTTTGGATGAAGCCCATGTTGTCAGATTTCTAGAAAGGATCATTGTAGAAGAAAAGGAAGACACTGTGGGTGTTAACACTTAGTGAAGAAATCAACAAGCCCAACTAAAGGCTAGAAATTTAGCACTAGTAGGAGGCAACCCACATTGTTTGAGATTCTTAAACCTTATTTTATCACACTTTCATTTAGTTTTCAAGAAACACACACATGCTGCACTTGATATTTTTTTGTTTGTTAATCATATTAACACATGCACAAGGAACAAACTGTGATGCATAAAGGGTTTAGCCAAAGAGAAGATCAAAGTAGAAGAGAAGATTGCAAATCAATAGAAGAGCTACAGGATGGAGTCTAGAATGGCCGTGCTACACAATATGGTAATGTGACTGTAAGATAGAACGATTGTGTTTCTCAGAACAACCCTGGTGGTCCTACCCTTCTCACCTAGTGCTACATTTATCACTCCATCTCTTAGTAGTTATATTCCACGACTCTATGCCCTTTACCCTACTATTCTAAACTTCTATTTCATGTAGAGGAGAACATGACTTAAAAGTTTGGGGTGGTAGGGTGGTAATCCCTTCTTTCACCGCATTCTTATCTATACTCTGTGCTAAATTTTTGCAAGATGAGCAAACAGTTTGACTGACTCTCTTACTTGTCTATCCTGACCTTGTGTGCCTGCTTGCATCCATGCATACATGTAGTTCAATTTCATACATTTTTGCGTAATTTTTAAATTTTTTTTCTTTTCATGTCATGCATTGCATTCTCATGTGGATTTTGGTAAATTTTGGTGTGTTTTTAAGTAGGATTTGCTTCTTCATATTTTAATTTCCCTAAAGTTAGGTTTAGATGTGATTGAATGCAAATTGGCACCATTTTGGCCAATTTTGCCTAAACTTGAATATTCTTGCCTAAAAGCATGTTTTGACTTAATCTCCATTGTTTGAAATGAAAAATTTTAAACTTTTGACAAATGCATGCTGTTTTTTAGAGTTTATTGCTATATGGTCTTGATTGATTACTTTTTACATGTGCACCACTTCTCTCAAGTTTGTGAATGTTCTGGTTGAATTGTGAATTGAGCAAGCTACAAACGCTTAGAGCCTATAGAATCACTTGATATAAATGTGAATTTCATGTTGTTCAATCATGTGGTGTGATATCATTCGATGATGTGTTGGATTAGCTTTTATGCAGGAAATCTTATTTTGAAGACTACATTAGTGACCCCTCTTTGACCTGACCCTTCTTTCTCCATCTTCATACCTCTGTGCCTCATGAAAGGATGCCCTAATGCACATAATCAGCCTTGGCCACCTCTAAAATTTTGGGGTGGCCATATCTACATCTCTCCGCTTCACTCTATCCACCATATGTCATATCTACACCAAGGGCAAAGAAAAGAAAAGAAAAAAAGAAAGAAAAAAATAAAATAAAAGGATGCTCCTATTTAAGAGCATTCAAATAAAGAAAAGATGAGTTCTCTAATAGCACTCCAAAAATCTTTTCACAACACTTTCTTCTATTTTCATACCCATTGAGCTAGAAAACATCAATTCTAGCTCACTTTACCCTTTTTTACATCCATGTGGGTCATTTAGTGTGGTTTGAGGCATAAGATTGAATGCATGAAAGTGAAACAACACTCCTAGTCATCTTTGATTAATGCCAACATGAAACGGTTTACCCGTAATGATATGAAGGACATATGGAAAGCTAGTGTATTTTATGCTTTATATTTGAAGTTTTTATGCTCAGTGCTCATTTCATGATTGGTTTGTGAAAGAGGAGAGGAGAGAGGTGGAATACATGCACTTAGTCACTTCCAAGACCATTTAGTCAATAATCATATGTTGCTATGCATTTGTCATTCTTGTCTATTGAAAGAAAACTGAAAAGAGAGATTAAGTTGGAGCATACTTGAGGACAAGTATGTTTTAAGTTTGGGGTGGTGATGTGGCCCTATTTTAGAGCTTCATCTTGTGTCATTTTATACTTTATTCACATCTAAACATAGTACAATGCAAGTTAAATTCCTCAATATAAGTATTATTGTCAAATACACTAATGGACATTCTTTTCCATAAGGAAGGAGTTCTAGGGTCCCTCCACTCATGGAGGGGTCAAAGAAGGCGCCAAAGCTCCCTCAACCTACCCCTAATGGGAAAGATTTGACATCAAGTAAAGAAGTCATTTGATGATGAAGATTGAAACTCATTTTGCCATTGAAGACCCCAATACGGCCGTGGTGTCAAGGAACGACCGTACTGGCCAATGCACAAGTTACAGGAAAATTCTCAAGATTTGCAAGCTACAACAACTTAGCTACCACGGCCGCGCTACCTAGCATGGTTGTGCCATGAAGCCCCCAAAATAGTCATTCTACCCAGTACAGTTGTGCTAGCTGAAGACCGAACGGGCATGCTAGAGGGAACGACCTCCTCTCAAACTCCACCACCACAGCCATGCTTCCCAACATGGTTGTTCTACCTAGCCCTCACCACAGTTGTGCTGCCCAGCATAGTCGTTCTACCAGCCTCCATTCCACCACTTCAACCTATGATTTTGTCACTTTCTTGGAATTACATGTTCTCCCCACCATGATTGTTCCACCTCTACCCACCACGACTGTGCTGCCTAGCACGACCATTCTACCACCTAAACCCTACCATTTTCTATACTATTTTTGTAACAATGCCCCTACTTACCCTAATACTTCCACCACCACCTATATATACATGGGTGGCAGCCACAACACTATGTTAGATTCCATTACTCCTCTCCACCCACTCCTTGAGCATTCATTGCATTCTACTTACATTTATGCTCTCCACCCACCATTTCCACCTTGGAAATCTAGATTTCTAGGTTTTCTTCCATAATCCCCCATATTCTCATGCTCATTTGCACCATTGGAGGAGAGAGGACATCACCAAGATGATAGGAGGTGAAGAAAGAGGCTTCTACTTCAATCTCCATGGAGTTCTACCCCCTTCTTCCTCTTTCTTTTGCTATTTCTTTGATTATGTCTAGCTAAGACCCTAGTGGTGGACTGTTTGTGGTTAAAATGTGACTTTAATACCATGTTGGGGGAAAATAACTTGTAATAAATATAATTTCTATCTATGATGATTGCCTCTTGCTTCTATCTCATTTCCTATTTTATTGCATGTAATTTCTGCTTTTAACATGGATTGCTTGCTTTGAGATGTTTGATGACACTTAGCTTCTATGAGGCATTGGAATGTATGTAGAAATCTTAGGAATGGCTCCTAGGTCCAATTCGTGGATCCCTATCTAGCCCCCTTTATTCCTATATACATATCCCTCCTTCTATAAGTGAGTGTGAGATCTAAGTGACTAGTGTAAGTGTGATTAGTGCAATTGCCTAGGGCTTTCTAAAGACTAGATGACTAGTGGCATGAAGTGAAAAACCCTCATCTCTACTCCCATTTCTACCCTTAGCTCTCAATTGCCCTAATACCACTTACCTTAGAAACCTAGACTTGACAAGTCCTACTAGAATTACACCTAACCCTAGTTCTCCAACTAGTAGTATAGGGTATATTCTAATAGCACTTTCCTTGTTGTTTGGTTTGGTAATATAGATTGAATTGTGATAATTTTTTGCTATGATGACACCCCCAACTAATATCAAAGCACATTTCCAAACAGATCACCTACCTAATCTCATTTCTTAAAACTCTTTTTGCCTTCTTAGCTTGTTTATGCTAATCTATTTTAGTTGCTTTTATTCAATCTAGTTAATTGCCTAGTTTTGCTCTTTAGAGTTAACTTAGGTTCTTTCTCTCTCTAGTGGTTAACTTAGCTCTTAGTTGCTAATTGCTCTACTAGTGAAGTGTAGCTCACCCTTGCTCTTGTCTAGCTTATTGCTCAATCTGATTACTTAGACTTGCTTGCTTAGGGTGATTTAGGGTTTGCGATAACTTAGATTTCATAATTTTCTTTACTTGCTTTTTCACCTAGTTTAACAATAAAAAAACCCCTTTTAAACCCTTCAACCCTAGTCTCCAAATTAGGAATGTAGCCAACGCTAACCTAGTTGTAGTGCCCCCTTTGTCCATGTGGATCGACCCCTACTCTTGCATATCACCTATACTATAATAGTACCCCGTGTGCTTGCGGGTGACCTATTTAGTTTTGTGATTGAATCTTGTAAGGGTTATTATAAATTTCAAGAGATCTCGTATGTTTGAGTCTCGTGGAGTGCATCTAATCACCCATTGTTGGCTAGTGTGTACACCTTTGGCTTGACAATCCAAAATCTCATTACATGTATTGTGAAATATGTTAGAGAGGTTTCATGGAAATGTCCACATTTGCATAAATAAACATATTTCCTTTCTCGAAGATATCCAGTTAACTAAGTCATGTGGTATCTTATCTATGATATTAACGGCTGAACAAACGACTAATATACGGTGTCTAGTTTATTTGTGGCACCGCAGGCCTACCGGCTGAATAAACGCAGCCTAAGGCAACGTTTGGCGTACAATCATGATAAGTTTATTTGTCGTGGGTAAATTAAATAACGATATCTTAACCTTGTGTAAGATAACCGTTGTTTGGAGTAATGACAAATAAATTTATAGATAAGATATCTTCCATTTGGTACATGTAGGCTGCGTTTATTTAGACAAATTCTATTATGTCCTACACATAAATAATGTTATATGGATTAAACAGTCAGTTAGAGGTGTATTCTGAAAAATTGACATCCACGACAAATAAAATTATTTTCTGCCGCAAGGATTTGATGCGGCAGGTTATCAAGAGATTTCTCAATTAATTTATCTGTGTGGCAACTTACTTATCTTCTAGTAGCATAACAAATACTTATCAAAATACACGATCAAGTTTGGTTGTCGTGTCGCCAGTAGGACGGCACAACAAACACACCCTAAAACAAGTGTCCCCTTGGTCAAGCAGATTTTAGACTTTTACACCATAGCCCCTTTAAGTTATATTAGTTCGGAAACTATTAAATTTACTCTATACCCCGAACTTCTCGGAAATCTAAAGTATACATATAGAATAATGTGGCGAATGAGGATGCACACGATTTAAATTAGAATGGTCATTATTTCAAATGTAGTATGTTCTATAGTAGGAATACTACAGGTATTTCAGATCCAAAAATGAGTCACATTTAGATTTTGATCCTTCCGTCCAATCCAAAAGATACCTTAGATTGTAAATTTTAGAACCATAATCAACTTGAATTTGAATTTCGATCAGATATTCAATCCAAAAAACGTCACATATCGACCACAATTACAATATATAAGCTAATTGTGTCAATATTTTAATTTATAGAAATTAAAATTTTTACTAGATTAACCCGTAATTGGTCGATCGAGAGCCAGATTAGACTATGAAAATAAAACTCACAACCGATTTGGACCCAATTTAGATATGTTTGTCTGATCCTAAAACCGCATTCAGATCGTGGAAAGTACGATTCAGATGAAATTGGGTTTCAAACTTAAGCTTAACAACTTGAAAAAAAACTGATGAAAGATCGCATAATTTCTCGATCATAAAACTTCATATATGATCGTACAAGTTTTTCTTAGAGTCGCCTTTGCTAAAATTACAGTTTGCTCATTAGGGAGGGGGACAGGTTTTGCACATTCAAACACATGGGCCGTCATTCAACGAGGGTACGCAGCAGTATCCAACGCAACTTGTGCCATATCCTTGTCCTCTACCATCAAAATTTCCATCTTTAATAAATCCTTGAGGAACGCTTCCATATCCAGTTCCTGGAGCATCTGCATGAGTTACCAAAACGCCAGCGTTAGAGATAATTCCAGCACAACGGCAAATCTGTTACAGAGATAATACATACACATTAACGACATGTTTGGTTCACAGTATTATACGTGGGACAGGATTTGAATCCCGATAAAATCGAATATCCCATATTTGATTGTGTAAAAATGACATCCTTTTGGAACAGCTAGCAGTCTCGTCCGTCCAGGACTTTTGAGTTCCATACCCCTCCCTAGGTATTGGGTAGTATAAAACCGTTCAACCACTATCGACCCGACTGTCAAAAATCAGACGGTGCCTCTTGGTGACGACGCCTCTTGCGCCTTGCTCCCTGTGTTCCTTGTTCTTAGACGCCGACAAACTCTATCGTATGTAAAGTTGTATGTGAACTCGTGACGGATAGAAAGTGCCATAGGTTCCTCGTATAATCTACAGAAGACGGCAACACAATTTGTTAACGAATTAGTCATCGTCTCAACCTTTTCTTCTTCAACACCATGCACAACTAACAAATCACATTGTTGTCATTGCCGAATTCAAAGACACGATTTTCTTCCTCCTGCTATTGATTCTCGTTAACCAATTTCCACAATCACAGACACGGCAAGCACTTGCTTGCTGTCTTCTACCTAGCATACTTTCTTATACGATCACGGACACGGCAAGCACTTGCTTGCTTTCTTCTACCTAGCATACTTTCTTATGAAGTGGTTTTCCGACAGGTGTGTCCTTTCTACATGGCATCAGTTCGCAAATCATTAAATTTACTAAACAGGTTTTGTTTCTGGTTGAATTAGTAGCCAATTTTTAAACTGCTAGCACGTTTGTCAATACAAAACGAAATTGATCATGTTGTGTTTCTTTAGCTTCGCAAATATAGAACAACAAAACTTTTCTGATCAGCAAGTGGCTTCCAACTTCAAAGCAAGCGAACAAATTTGCTCTTTTTATTGATTTTACACATTTATCACATGTAAGAAAAATGAACAGACAATGTCGGTAAATATGCAATGTAGTATTAATTTTCATAGAAACATAAGTTTATAAAGTACATTCTAAAGTGATTTTGTATGATATAAATTTCTTTTTTAATCAGTATAACTATATTAAACAACACATCTAACTCATTTTCTGGTTTCTAATGCAATGATCTACAACATTTTTAATTTATATATATCTGCAGATTCTAATGATAAGTAGCATACGATTGTAAAGTTAAAATAGACTTGAGCAAATTGGTAACGAATCCTAACCCGTGTCACATCCAAACATAGGATGAGATCACCTAAAATCCCGTCCTCCGCTTATATTTTTCTATCCCATTCTTTGATGCATCCCATTTCAATCTTTTCATGTAAACCAAACGTGCTCTAAGATGCAGCTACTGGCCGTAACATAATACAGAATTGAAATCACCTTGTGCGCTTGTCATCAACGGCATCCGTGATACATTCAAGACGAGAATGAGGAGCACTACCAACGAAACTACCAGCTTGAAAAGAGCCATCGTTCGACTTGCCTCGGCAATGAGACTTGTCCTCCGCTGCAACTGTTTCTCATCGATTTAAACAGCTACCAGTCTAAGCCCCTGTTATCAACGAAACTACCAGTCTAAGCCCCTGTTTGGAAACGGACCAGGATGGGATTTAGGCTTTTTTTATTAAGCCACGTCTGCGCCACATCAGCAGATCCAGTCCCGATCTAGTCTGGTTCTGCGCTTACGCGTTTGGTTGGAAATCGTGAAACGGCCCCGTTTCGAGATTCCGTAATCCCAAAAGCTGAACTATCTCAGTCCTGCCAGCAGTAGGATTAGGAATCTCAATCCGGATTTCGTTCTGTCTTTTGTGTATTTTGTTTTATATAGCAGACTGAAAAACAAGTTACGAGGCCAGCCAGATTGGTTTGCCAAACAGGGCCAAGTGGGGAACCCTAATCTCAATGATCCGGATGACGGGACTAATCCCAGTCCGGATTTTATAATCCCAATAATCCCAGTCCATTGTCAAACATGCCCTAAGAGTCTCGATACTCGTTCGCATCTATTTCCAGCCCTACTTCCTACCTGCACTTCGGCGTCCGTGTTGTATTTCCGTTTCCGATTACGATTAACGCTTCACATGTCCACACACGCCTAAACGCTCTTGTTACCGACTCCTTGGTGGCGGACCTACGACCAGCCAGCATGAGGCTGCGGCCACACCCAAGAGTCTGCGGAATAAGTTTCAGTTGTATCACGGTACTTTGTGGCCTCACTCGACTTTCTACTCTCTCCACTTGGCAAGATCACGGTGTTAGAGCCTAATCGGTGTCATTAGGGCTGTCAATGGGGAGGGTATTATCCGTTTACCCTTACCCATACCCTGGAGGGTAAGGGTAAGGGTAAAGATTTTTATTACCCTTTATCCGTTTACCCGTTCCCCGTTTCCCCGCTATACTATAAGGGGAGGGTAAGGTATAGACATTATCCATACCCTTTTACCCTTTTACCCGCACATGATATAAAGGTTACACAAATATAAATATTCTAAAGGGGTTTGTATGTAAATGTTTAACCCTAATACTTTATTCTATCATTAGAAAATGACTTGGTGTTGTGCTTGTAATACTTTTTTGTTGAGAGAAAAACATATATATCTTGCAGAAAATGAGGTGTTGGTGAAATACTTATTTGTTATGCATACTTATGTAAAGGAAAAAAATAATTTATGCATAAAAAATTATTATTGTGTGAATTGACTTAACTTTACATGGAGAAACATATGATTTTGAATTGGATATAATGTTTTATATGTTGTTATCAATAAATTAGTTATAAAATTATTAAAAAAATCAACACACAATGTGTATAAAATTCTTTTTATCAAAATTACCCGCTTACCCTTTACCCTCCCCATTTACCCTGTGGAGAAGAGGGTAAGGGTAAGGGGAGGGTAAGGGGATTGCTGAGAAGGATAATTACCCTTACCCTTACCCGCTACCCAAAGAGGGTAAGGGTAAGGGTAAGACATTACCCTCCCCATACCCTCCCCATTGACAGCCCTAGGTGTCATTAGCAAATGCAAAAATAGAGGAACTGCGCGCATGGAAAGAGACCTATCGAGGAAAATACTTGGGAGAAAATGAGAGCAACCGTTGTGAGATAAATAAAACTCGTTCATTCGTCGAAAAGAGGGTTGATACACGGGGAGAGAATGAGTGTCTAAGGAGTACGAAAAAAAGTAGGTGATCCCTATGGTTAGGAAATAGAAGACTTACAATCGGATAGAAACCAAATAACTATGCCAAACTATTACGGCACGTTTGGTTGATTGGATATTGAGAGGGATAGGATTCGATATCCGTTAAAAATTAAAATCCTACGTTTGGTTCCGTTATAGTCGTTTTGGGATGGTCAACCAACAGGACTGGAATCCTACACATCTAAGACTTTTCAATTATGGGTCCCCCCCGGGTATTCAATAGGATTATCACAACAGTCGATAAAATTTTTTTGATGCCCCGTCTTCCGTGCGAGGCTGCTTCTCTCTCACCGCACAAGCATCTTTACGGCAACTTCACTTTGGCAAGTGTTACCGGGTAGAATCCACTCACGGGTCTCCGATCAGTAATGGCGTTGAGTCACACTCAACCAACCCACACAAGTTGCACTTCTACTAAAGGTAGAACTCTTAGAGAATTTGGCTAAGGCACGGAACAGAGGTCTCTCGATAGAGTACCCTCTTACACTTCCACGGAGTTAGGCTTATCGCCTCCTTGGACACTCAATGAGAAAGAGAGAACACACACAAATATTTGGGACTTCACTTTTCCTTCTCATATCAAGGACAAAATACATAAGAGCAAGATTGCCTCCACAACCCGGAGTGCCTTGCTTTTTATAGCCTTCACGGACATAACCATTTTAGGCGGTTACAACCATCATCCGCTCTAGGCGGTTACAAGTTATACCCACGTCCCTAGAAGGGCGGGGCAGTTACAACCCACGTAACCCACGTTGCCCACGTCCCTACAAAGACGGGACGGTTACACATTACATAACCCACGTTGCCCACGTCCCTACAAAGACGGGACGGTTACACGTTACATAACCCACGATCTCGAAGCATCTCTTGGAAGCGTCCCTTCGCTCCACTACGCAATCCTGCTATAACCATCGGCGGTTATGTTGCCTTTGTCCCGCTCGCGTCCACTCCCGCGGGAGCGCGCTCCGCAGCGAGCTATCACTGAGCTCTGACCCGGGCTTGACCCGCGCGCCCGAGCTAGCTCCGAGCTCGACCAGCTCCACCTGAGCTTAAGGCCAACTTCTAGTGATCTCCTTGAGCTGCGACTAACTCCAACCGAGCTTCGTCCAGCTTCCATTGAGCTCCGGCCTATGGTATGAACCCAATACCATGCCTTCCTTGGTCGGGCTCGTCCCTTAGAGATTTAAGGGGGTAACATGCCTCCCCCACCTGTGGAAACCGACGTCCGTGTTGGACTAATCCGAGAGTGGTAGGCATCTATGAGGTCCTTGAACTGCCATAGTACTCCAACCTTTTCCCAAGTAGTGTCTGCTTCCGGAAGACCCTTCCATTTGACGAGGTAGCTCGTGCGTCGATTCTTCTTGCTTTGGCCTTCAACCTTGTGATCCAAAATTGCTTCCGCCTCATTTGAAAAATGAACTCGAACAGTTGGAGGCGCTCGCTTCGGATCGTTGCGCGAGGGGTCGTGCTCGTCAGCATGATATTTCTTCAAGAAACTCACATGGAAAATGGGATGGAGTTGTAGTCGTTCAGGGAGTGCGAGTCGATATGCCAATCGGCTCACTTTTCAGACCATTTCAAAAGGTCCATCATAACTTGGAATTAACCCTTTGTGTGCAGACTTCTTTAGGATCTTCTTCCAAATTTGGGGAGTGAGGCGTAGCAACACCTTCTCTCCCTCCTACTTCATATTCCACATCTCGACGACTTTGGTCCGCAGCTTTCTTTGCCTTGCGTTGTGCACGCGCAAGATAATCTCGTGCTTCTTCCACCAGATCTGAGCTTTGTTTTGCATATCAATAAGCAGCGGGTATCATCATACTTTGCTACTTCATGAGGTGTCAGTGGTTGTCTTCCAAGCACTATCTCGAACGGACTTTTCCCCGTTGATACAGAAGTTTGAAGATTGTAACAATATTGGGCTGAATGCAACAGATCCACCCAATTCTGCTGATTTGCCATAACGTAATGGCGAAAATATTCCTCTAATAAGGCATTGAGCCTTTCAGTCTGCTTATCTGTCTGAGGATGGTTTGCTGTTGAGAAGCAGAGCTATGTTCCCAACAGTTTGAAGAGTGTTGTCCAAAACCTTCCTGTGAAACGAGTATCCCTATCGCTCACAATGTTGCGTGGGAGTCCCCAATATTTCACAATGTGTTGTAAGAATAAGTTGGTTGTCATCTCGGCTGAACACTCCTTAGGTGCAGGGATGAATGTTGAGTACTTAGAAAATGGTCCACAATTACCGGAATGGAACTCATACCCTTGACTTGAGGTAAGCCAGTGATAAAGTCCAAGTTGATGCTCTCCCAAGGTCCAGCAGGTATAGGCAATGGCTGTAGTGTACCCACAATTTTCCTCCTCTCAATCTTATCTTGTTGACACACTAAGCATGTGCGTACATAAAGCTCCACATCTTCCTCCATAGTAGGCCAATAATAGCTTGATGATAATAACGCCAGGGTTCGCTCTTGACCTAGATGCCCTACCCACAAGGCATCGTGAGTATCTCGAAGTAGTTCTTTCTGTATCCCTCCTGTCTTAGGGACGTAAGGCCGCCTGCCTTTAGCATAGAGGACACCTTACTCAAGCCAATATCTTCGAGATATTCCCTCCCGCACCTGCTCCTGAAGTCGGGATGTGACAGGATCCTTGGCTGTGACTTCGTGAAGTCTTGCCAACATATCACTGGAAACAGTCGTAACAGTTGCCAGTTTGTGCTCGAGGTCGCCGCGTCGACTGAGTGCGGCAGCCACTTGATTTTCTTTACCCATCCGGTACTTGAGACTGAAATCAAACTCAGCAAGAAAGTCATTCCATCTTGCCTACTTTGTAGTTAGCTTCTTCCGAGTGGCAAAACACGCAGTTGCCACGTTGTCTGTCTCCACAAGAAAATGCGACCCGAGCAGATAGTGCCGCCAAGTGTGCAAGCAATGCACAACTGCGGTCATTTCCCTCTCATGAACCGAGTATCTCTTCTCGGTGTCAGTAAGTTTCCGACTCTCATACGCTATCGGGTGTCCATCTTGGAGCAACACACCCCCTATAGCGTAATCGGAAGCATCGGTCAACACTTGAAATGATGTAGAGAAGTCTGGATGCTTCAAGATAGGCTCCTCTATTACCGCCTTCTTCAACTTGTCAAAGGCCCTCTGGCACTCCTCTGACGAAGACCAAGGTCGATCCTTCCGCAGAAGATCAGTAAGGGGTGCGGTCTTCTTGGAGTAACTCTCGATGAACCTACGATAGTAGTTCGCAAGTCCTAGAAAGCTCCTTAATTCTCCTACATTCTTTGGTTCGGGCCAAGTATCAATTGCCTCAATTTTCTTTGGGTCCATCTTGACGACACCTTCGCCAATAATATGACCTAGGAACGAGATGGAAGTGCGGCCAAAAGCACACTTTTCGGCCTTCAGGAACAACCAATTTTCTCTTAGTTTGTCCAAAATGAGTTGCAGATGCTCCAAATGTAGTTCCAGCGTCCTCGAATAAACGACCAAGTCGTCCAAGTATACTACTAGGAACTCGTCGATATATTCTCGAAACACATTGTTCATCAGCGTGCAGAAAGTAGCAGGGGCGTTGGTTAAGCCAAAGGGCATTACCAACCATTCATAAGAGCCATATCAGGTGACACATGCCGTCTTTGATTCATCTCCTCTTGCAATTCGAACTTGGTAGTACCCAGATCAGAGATCCATCTTGCTGAAGAAATGGGCTCCTCCAAGACGATCAAACAAGTCCTCCACGTGAGGGACGGGATACTTGTTCTTAACCGTCACTTTGTTCAATGCACGATAGTCCACGCACATTCGCAAAGATCCATCAGCCTTTTTCTGAAAGATGACGGGTGCGCCATACTGGGCTTTACTTGGTCGAATCAGACCTGCCTCCAGCAGTTGGTCTAGTTGCCTACGCAATTCCACCAAGTGATTTGGTGGCATCCGATATGGGACTAATGCTGGTGGTAAAGCTCCAGGGATCAATTCGATGGAGTGGTCGATATCCCTCTGTGGCGGCAGCGTTCGGGGTAGTTCTCCAGGCATCAAATCCTCATAGCCCTCGAGCAACCTCTAAAGGTCTCGAGGCATAGACTCTGAGTCAGGACTCGGGTCCTCTCGCAAGGTGACCAGATAAGTCAGCTCTCCTCGGCACAACCCATTATTCAATTGGATTTCCGATAGCATCTTCTGACTTGGTAGACTCTGTCAGGCAAGTACGAATGTTGGAGAAATCCCCTCTTGAACGAACAAGCCATTAAAGTGTGGAATTGGGTATGCCTTCATCATGCGCAGCAATTCGATTCCAATGATGACCATAAAATCATCGAGAGGCATCACCATCATACTGCAGATGTCGCTCCATGGTCCCAACTCCAACTGGCCTTGTGCGACGCCAAGTACACTCCTAGCGTCTAAGTTCATGACTTTGACCCGAGATGGGTCTCGCGACATATTCAAGTGGAGTCCTTCTAACTCCTGGTCCGAGACAAACGTGTGGGTTGAACCCGTGTCCACCATCGCCTCCACCACTACACCATTGATTTTCATATCAATGTACATCAGCTCCGAGCCTGATGTTGTTTCCTTCATAGCATTCAGCAACTTGAGAGGGTTAATGTTACGACCCCATCTGAGCTTAATTGGTAAACTAGGGTTTACCTAGACAATTGCAGAGATTTATTTGGAATAATCATTCTTGAAATCTAATTAATGACGATAACACAATTAGGATTTTTTAACTATGATAAGAAGTCTAAATGTTCTTTTGTCTTGAGAATTAGGGTTTGAGAAGCATAGACCCTAATCGGTCCAAAATAGGGTTTTGATGATACAGGAACACACAATTTGATAAGTATAGTGTCTCAGTAAATGATTTTTAGTATTTTATGTGTAACTCTGATTTAGCTTAAATTTGGATATGATTTGGATATATAAAATGTGAACAACATTGGAAAATATCAGAATTTTTGAAGAATGTTCTTACCTGTTTATCGGTCGAGATTCAAACTCGACCGATAATATTTTCAGATTGATATAGTAGTGTGATAATTGAATTTTATCTTTTTATTGGAATATCCAATTGATCTAAAATTTTAACTGTGCTTGACAAAATCAATTTTAGACATCCTGTTAAATTTTCGTAAATTTTGGATGACTTTTGATCTCTACAGTGAGGGTGTCGGTCGAGTTATGTGTAGGACAAACTCGACCGAATCTGCTGCAGACTGCAATATAGCAGTGCACTGTTTGATTTTTAGTTATTTATTGGTAACTAGAAATGATCTCAAATTTTTAATGGAGGTCTAAAACTTTATTAGGTACAACATATAAAATTTCCAGAATTTTTGGAGCTTCTGTTAGATATTCAGTAGGCGAATTACAGAAACTATTGTGAAACTGAATATTCAGCCAATATAATTAAAGTTGAGTGTTGGGTTAATATGCAATTGACCCAAGCAGCTCAAATTGACTTATATGATCGACCACACACACACACAGCTCTCATTCTTCATCATCCACCCCAGAGAAATGAAAATCTAGACAGAGAGGGAGAGTTAGGGTTTGAGTGGAGAAAGAGGAGGAATTGCTGACCTAGGGTTTTGCGGTCCGAGGAATGGTGAAATCAAGTAAGTTTGGATTCTTTGCATAGACTTTTATGGTGAATCTTCTCTCTCATGTCAATATTCCGTCCATGCTCTGATTTGATCCAAGATGATGTCGAAATTCCCTCTTTTCTCACCCTTTCTTCATAATCCCTCATTTTCAAGGTTTCCGAGTTGAATGGAAGAAGAATTGGGAGATTTGCTAGGGAATTGATATGAGTTCGAGATCCCCTGAGTTGAGCTGCAGTTTTGAGGTGTTTTCACACCTTAGGGTGAGTGGGTTCTTCCTTCAAACAGTGTAATGCACGAAATTTGATTATAGCATCCAAATCCCTAATTGCTTAGTATGTGATCCTAAACCCTGAATGTCCATTTGTTCTGTGTAGTTGCAATTTGATACGAAATGGGCTCCTTCTCTGTTTGAATGACTCTTTGATGATAGAATCATACTAGAAATGTATACAACACATTCTAGAAAGAATGCTTTTCGGATTCATATTGTATGATGTAATTAGGGTTTAACCTAACTGAGATCTCACTAGAGTTTTAATCCAATTGAAGAGATACCTAGACTTAAACCAAACCTAGGTCTAAATGCTCTCAATCAAGCTTAAGGCTATCATATCTCAATATCTAAAACCTTTGGGATTTGTCACTAAGTCTATGACTTTGATTTCACTAGTTTAAGCTTGAATGATCTGTGCCACGACCGTGGGGTGACACCACGACCGTGTTGGAGCAAACCCTAATTGAACACTTAAAGATCAAATTTAAATAAAGAGGACTAGTAATCCTATAAGTGGTTAGGATGTACCTCATGGGTTATCTTAATTGAATTTTATTCTTGATACATGATATCTCAGTGAATGGTATGGAAAACTTAAATTTAGTTAAATTTCCATGGTTTCATATCTATATTGATTGTATATGATTTGATGAAAACAATCTTTATTTAGTGAATGCTTATATCTTATGAAATCCTTATGAGAGCCATGCGACAAGTGAATGAGGTAAATGAAAAGGTGAATGAGGCGAATGAAACCCTAAGAGTAGGGTGTTGGCATGTGATAAATGAATAAGGCAAATGAAACCCTAAGGATAGGGTGTTCAATGAATCATGTTATGGTGATATGAAAGGTCTCGATATGAGATGTGGTGATACTTAACTGTTGAATTGAATGTTTCTAGTGCATTTAACTTTATATGCTTGTTCTCTCTAAGTTGATATCTACATACTGCAGGGCTTCTTATTTTCAATACATATCTCGTAAATTGGAGGTGATGAGATATGACATGCCCTGGAAAGGGATGTTACTGAGACATGATATATGTTGAATACATAAGTTATGATGTTTCTTATGATATGATATGGCAGGCCCGTGTGAGCCTTGTGAGAAATGTTAAATGAGTTATGATTTCTGTTTAAAATGTATCTATAATGTTAATGTTAGACTTAGGTGCCCTGAACACCGTAGAACCCCTTTGAGAGGTCTGCACCTTAGGGGTGAAACTCGTGTCCAACATCAACCGGTTGAGTAATTCTGGTGGTACGAGGGTTGATAGGGTTATCCAACACCAACCGGTTGAGTAATTCTGGTGGTAACCCAGTGTTGACTCCCTGCGCCTGTGTGCTCAGGTTAGAGGAGGAGTCCAGAGCACTCAGGATGAGTGCAGAGAAGGCTAGAGAGCCTGTGAGTCAGGCCGGAGAGCCTGTGGGTCCTGTAGCAGACCAGGACGGAAAGTCAGACTTAGCATTTCCCGGGTGTGTCGCTAAGTCTTGTACGGTGTGGCCGTAGTGCACTACGAGTCTCTATGCAGAGTACACTGCATAGATCAGGGCATAAGCTAAAATATGATCATATAGGTTCACAGAGTTTCTTATAAATGAAAGAGTTAAGGAAGACTAGAGCATAGTCTTCTAGTATTTATTCTTTGGATGCAATATTTACATTCTTTGTTATTTCAGTTATATTGTTTTAGAACTGCTCAGTGTAGTATTTATTGTTGTTAAATTTCATATCGTTTACTCAAAGATATATCTGTAATCACATTAGTGCCTTAGGTTGTTTCTTTGAAGTACTCATTCACTGAGCGAGTAGGCTCACCCTTCTACTCAAACATTTTAGGGTTAACTGCGTGGACTTGAAGATGGTCAAAGCATCAGTGTAGATCTGCCACAAGAGTTAAGTACAAGATTAGTTGAGTCAGCCGGTCCTTGTCACTCTAGGTCCTCAGTAAGAGATAAGAGAGAGAGTTGTAATTACGATGTGTAATATTATTCCTCTTTTGAAATTGTATGCTAATTAGTAGGTCTTATGTGCATAAGGTGTAAGAGACATCAAGAATGTTTATACATGTATCTTTGCTATTAAAGTCTGGTTAGTAAAAGAAATATTCTGATTCCCTTATTAAGATGATTTATGTGGTTCAATGCGAGGAAACAAGAGTTTTAACAGAAAAGAAAAAAAAAGAAAAAGTTAAGGGTGTTCTTTGTATTACATATAAATCCTATCTTATGCCCTAATCTCATGATTTGAGGAAATTGTGAGATCGGGGTGTAACAACTTGGTATCAGAGCTTAGGGTGAGTTGTCAAGGACCATTAAGTTAGTAAGTTAGCGTCATAAGTGTGGCAGATAGGAGATGTTTTGATGTTAGCTTTGGGGATTTGAGTATTTGGATATCCTGGCCCGATATCTGAGTACTTGGATCAACCAGTACAAGCTACTCTGTCTATTCTCTCACGTATACCCTGGCCAGGTATACAGTGGAAGAATGGGCTAGAGAAGAACCCTAGAAATGTTAGGGTTAGATAACGAGAAAAGAAACAAGAATTAAGAGCATAAATGTAAAAGGAGATAGAACTTACATTTCATAATGTTGTTTTTGTTGGAAATGTATAGAAATGCTCTTATATGTTTGAATTGAAATATTCAATACTTTGAAATATGGGTCTTTAATATCTGTTGTATACTATGCAGTTGTAGCGTTTATTGATTTTATTCTTTGTAACAAGTAGACTAGAATTTACCTTTGAATGAGCTTTTGTTAGTGGATAAGTTTTCTTCCACACTTCTGAGATGAATAGGAGTTGAGTAACCCTTTGTAGTTCTTGGCTTCAGGACTTCAGGTTTGGCCTGGTCCGTTTGGCATGATGCGTTACTAGGATCTAATGAATCCTATTAATAGTATAATAAGAATAGAATTTGAATAATTAGACCCACATCAGAGTAAGAATGTACATACAGTAAGATGTTGAAACATATGGGCAAGATCAGAACAACTAAGAATTAGTTGAAACTGATATCTGAGGTTCAACTTTGGGGTCTCAAATGTGAAAACCTTAATTGGGAATAATAAAACATGATATAAAGTTTATAATCAGTTTATTGATTAATATTATATGAACTATACATATGAAATATAGAAAAGATATGTGAAATGTATGTAAGGTTCTAGATAGCAAGAATCGATCATGAAGAATGGATCATATAATTGAGTATAATGCTTTTATGAACTCTAAAGCAAAGGCTAAGTAGAAGAATAGAGTTGAGTATTCAATAGGTCCATAGAAGTGAAGAGTCTTCAAAAGAGTAAAAGTGAAGAGAATCATATGATCATATAATTCATAAGACTAGAACAACAAACTAGTTCCTAAGTGAAGAACGTAGGTGTAGTTTAACGAATGAATAAGTCATACAAGGGTAGACTATATTCAGGAGGGAAAACTTGATTGAAAGAAAAACTGTGTTTGATCCATGCATGATCCCTTTGATTTAAAAATGAAGAATATTTAAGGTATTAAGGGAATGTTTGAATACAAGAATTCTAAGTCTCAAAATCATCTTCTCTCTCATATATTCCTTAACAATAGCAAGGTGGGAATGAAATGATAAGAAAATGAATCATATATGATGCATAACTACCTTGGTAGGGTCATCTAGTGAATGTAATAGTGACATACATTACGATGAAGTGCGATAAGAAATAAATTCTTGTGTGATAGCAAGAATGATGAATAATCTATTCTTACCTTGAATGTTTTAATGTTAGGGATGTTTATTGTATATGATCAAAATGAGAAGGAGAGGTAGCAAAACATAGGTAGTAAGAAATGAGGAGAGAGATAAAGGAAAACACTAGCTTTGTGTAATATGTGAACTCGTTTTTAGAAGTATGCTTTGTTGAAGGCATACTAAGGTATGTAAGTTGGTTCTATGTATGATTTTAATGTATTTGTGCAAGCTATATGTTAATTAAAGGTGTATGATAGTTGTAGTAATTCATACCAGATATGCATCCTAGTATTGTGTATTTGTGATATGGTGATACGGTTTGGGTGATGTCAGAACACATGGAGAGATACCCTGAACAAGGTAGTCATACTTATTCACTCATATTAAAAGAAAGGGATGATAATCAGATTGTCTGGACAAGTAACTAATGAGGTGTAGCTTGTTATACCTAGCTCTAATATAACTGAGTGATGGTAATTGAGTATGATTAATGCTTGAATGACTGATACAATTGTGGATTACCTTATTACTGTTGATGAAACCCTAGTATGATACAACCTGATGGTTACACCTTGACTGATGTGTGGGTTCATACTGAGGATAGTATGGAATGTGATAATAATGCTTCACCTCATGCATCTATGACCCAATGGGGATGCCAAGAGTAGTATTGTGCAATTGATTGTTGAATCTAGTCTTTTAATTCAAGACTGTTTTTCTATTTGAATATCACTTTATTAAAGTTTAAAACAACATGGTGAACTCGCTTTTGTCACTTAAAGGTGATACAGAACAATAGAACCATCTGAGCCGCATAAGTTGTGATAGTTGTATCAGAGTATCAGAGTTGCGTAGCGAAAGCGTGGTGGTTTATCTTTGCATTCTATGTTTGGCTGTGGCATGAAGAATTTGCTTGATATCATTGAGAACTATTTGAAATATGTTGTGATTTATTAAAGAATTAAAAGATCTAATGTTGAAAACTACATTCAGATATGAAATACAAGAATATAATGACATGGAAGGCTTTAGAATCTTAGAATAACCTTGAATGTATCTTTCTTGTAGGCTTATGTTTCTAGGACGAAACATTCTAGGGGGGAGAGTTATTACGACCCCATCTGAGCTTAATTGGTAAACTAGGGTTTACCTAGACAATTGCAGAGATTTATTTGGAATAATCATTCTTGAAATCTAATTAATGACGATAACACAATTAGGATGTTTTAACTATGATAAGAAGTCTAAATGTTCTTTTGTCTTGAGAATTAGGGTTTGAGAAGCATAGACCCTAATCGGCCCAAAATAGGGTTTTGATGATACAGGAACACAAAATTTGATAAGTATAGTGTCTCAGTAAATGATTTTTAGTATTTTATGTGTAACTCTGATTTAACTTAAATTTGGATATGATTTGGATATATAAAATGTGAACAACATTGGAAAATATCAGAATTTTTGAAGAATGTTCTGACCTGTTTATCGGTCGAGTTTCAAACTCGACCGATCATATTTTCAGATTGATATAGCAGTGTGATAATTGAATTTTATCTTTTTATTGGAATATCCAATTGATCTCAAATTTTAACTGTGCTTGAAAAAAACAATTTTAGACACCCTGTTAAATTTTCGTAAATTTTGGATGATTTTGATCTCTACAGTGAGGGTGTCGGTCGAGTTATGTGTAGGACAAACTCGACCGAATCTGCTGCAGACTGCATTATAGAAGTGCACTGTTTGATTTTTAATTATTTATTGGTAACTATAAATGATCTAAAATTTTTACTGGAGGTCTGAAACTTCATTAGGTATAACATATAAAATGTCCAGAATTTTTGGAGCTTCTGTTAGCTATTCAGTAGGCGAATTACAGAAACTATTGTGAAACTGAATATTCAGCCAATATAATTAAAGTTGAGTGTTGGGTTAATATGCAATTGACCCAAGCAGCTCAAATTGACTTATATGATCGACCACACACACACTCAGCTCTCATTCTTCGTCATCCACCCCAAAGAAACGAAAATCTAGAGAGAGAGGTAGAGTTAGGGTTTGAGTGGAGAAAGAGGAGGAATTGCTAACCTAGGGTTTTGCGGTCCGAGGAATGGTGAAATCAAGTAAGTTTGGATTCTTTGCATAGACTTTTATGGTAAATCTTCTCTCTCATGTCAATATTACGTCCATGCTCTGATTTGATCCAAGATGATGTCGAAATTCCCTCTTTTCTCACCCTTTCTTCATAATCCCTCATTTTCAAGGTTTCCGAGTTGAATGGAAGAAGAATTGGGAGATTTGCTAGGGAATTGATATGAGTTCGAGATCCCCTGAGTTGAGCTGCAGTTTTGAGGTATTTTCACACCTTAGGGTGAGTGGGTTCTTCCTTCAAACAGTGTAATGCACGAAATTTGATTATAGCATCCAAATCCCTAATTGCTTAGTATGTGATCCTAAACCCTGAATGTCCATTTGTTCTGTGTAGTTGCAATTTGATACGAAATGGGCTCCTTCTCTGTTTGAACGACTCTTTGATGATAGAATCATACTAGAAATGTATACAACACATTCTAGAAAGAATGCTTTTCGGATTCATATTGTATGATGTAATTAGGGTTTAACCTAACTGAGATCTCACTAGAGTTTTAATCCAATTGAAGAGATACCTAGACTTAAACCAAACCTAGGTCTAAATGCTCTCAATCAAGCTTAAGGCTATCATATTTCAATATCCAAAACCTTTGGGATTCGTCACTAAGTCTATGACTTTGATTTCACTAGTTTAAGCTCGAATGATCTGTGCCACGGCCGTGGGGTGACACCACGACCGTGTTGGAGCAAACCCTAATTGAACACTTAAAGATCAAAGTTAAATAAAGAGGACTAGTAATCCTATAAGTGGTTAGGATGTACCTCATGGGTTATCTTAATTGAATTTTATTCTTGATACATGATATCTCAGTGAATGGTATGGAAAACTTAAATTTAGTTAAATTTCCATGGTTTCATATCTATATTGATTGTATATGATTTGATGAAAACAATCTTTATTTAGTGAATGCTTATATCCTATGAAATCCTTATGAGAGCCATGCGACAAGTGAATGAGGTAAATGAAAAGGTGAATGAGGCGAATGAAACCCTAAGAGTAGGGTGTTGGCATGTGATAAATGAATAAGGCAAATGAAACCCTAAAAATAGGGTGTTCAATGAATCATGTTATGGTGATATGAAAGGTCTCGATATGAGATGTGGTGATACTTAACTGTTGAATTGAATGTTTCTAGTGCATTTAACTTTATATGCTTGTTCTCTCTAAGTTGATATCTACATACTGCAGGGCTTCTTATTTTCAATACATATCTCGTAAATTGCAGGTGATGATATATGACATGCCCTGGAAAGGGATGTTACTGAGACATGATATATGTTGAATACATAAGTTATGATGTTTCTTATGATATGATATGGCAGGCCGTGTGAGCCTTGTGAGAAATGTTAAATGAGTTATGATTTCTGTTTAAAATGTATCTATAATGTTAATGTTAGACTTAGGTGCCCTGAACACCGTAGAACCCCTTTGAGAGGTCTGCACCTTAGGGGTGAAACTCGTGTCCAGCATCAACCGATTGAGTAATTCTAGTGGCACGAGGGTTGATAGGGTTATCCAACACCAACCGGTTGAGTAATTCTGGTGGTAACCCAGTGTTGACTCCCTGCGCCTGTGTGCTCAGGTTAGAGGAGGAGTCCAGAGCACTCAGGATGAGTGCAGAGAAGGCCGGAGAGCCTGTGAGTCAGGTCGGAGAGCCTGTGGGTCCTGTAGCAGACCAGGACGGAAAGTCAGACTTAGCATTTCCCGGGTGTGTCGCTAAGTCTTGTACGGTGTGGCCGTAGTGCACTGCGAGTCTCTATGCAGAGTACACTGCATAGATCAGGGCATAAGCTAAAATATGATCATATAGGTTCACAGAGTTTCTTATAAATGAAAGAGTTAAGGAAGACTAGAGCATAGTCTTCTTGTAGTTATTCTTTGGATGCAATATTTACATTCTTTGTTATTTCAGTTATATTGTTTTAGAACTGCTCAGTGTAGTATTTATTGTTGTTAAATTTCATATCGTTTACTCAAAGATATATCTGTAATCACATTAGTGCCTTAGACTGTTTCTTTGAAGTACTCATTCACTGAGCGAGTAGGCTCACCCCTCTACTCAAACATTTTAGGGTTAACCGCGTGGACTTGAAGATGGTCAAAGCATCAGTGTAGATCTGCCACAAGAGTTAAGTACAAGATTAGTTGAGTCAGTCGGTCCTTGTCACTCTAGGTCCTCAGTAAGAGATAAGAGAGAGAGTTTTAATTACGATGTGTAATATTATTCCTCTTTTGAAATTGTATGCTAATTAGTAGGTCTTATGTGCATAAGGTGTAAGAGACATCAAGAATGTTTATACATGTATCTTTTCTATTAAAGTCTGGTTAGTAAAAGAAATATTCTGATTCCCTTGTTAAGATTATTTATGTGGTTCAATGCGAGGAAACAAGAGCTTTAACAGAAAAGAAAAAAAAAGAAAAAGTTAAGGGTGTTCTTTGTATTACATATAAATCCTATCTTATGCCCTAATCTCATGATTTGAGGAAATTGTGAGATCGGGGTGTAACAGTTAACTCTTGCTGGAGACGTCTCCCCCCCTCGGTTGTATCCTCTTGCAAGAGGGCGTTTAGCCGTTCTCTTTTCGGACAGTCATAGTAGCGATGCACTCCACCACACGTGTAGCAACCGGTGGGCTTCTTCTCCGAGCCTTTGTTGTTGGTGCGTTTACTGTCCCCTTCAGAGTAATGCTTCCCATCGTGGGACTTGCCTTTGCCTTGGAGTCTTTGTCTTTCTCTCTTTTCTCGACAGACGCCTTGTAATCAACTAAGGCATCCGCAGTTGCAATGGCGCTGGTGAGATTTTTCACCCCCACAGGCCTCAACTCTGTTTGTGCCCATGGTGCTAAACCAGACAAAAAGTTGAACAATTTGTCTTCCTCCGACATGTTTGAAACGTTGAGCATTAGTGAAGTGAATGACTTAACATATTCTTGAACCGTTCCCGTCATTCGTAGCTTTCGCAGGGAGTCCCTTGCCAACCATGAAGTATTGGTCGGTAAGAAAGTTTCACGTAGTTCCTTGGCAAGTGTCGTCCATGTTGTAATTTTATCTCGAGTGTCATCGGCACTACGAGTCCTCCACCAGAGTTTAGCATCCCCCGTAAGGAACATCGTTGTGATGCCCACTTGGTTGTCATCTTAAGTTTTCATGGCCTCAAAGTAGTGGCTTAGATCCCAGATGAAATTTTCAAGTTCCTTAGCATTTCGCCCACCAGAGAATGGCTTCGGTTCGAGAATCTTTGCACGGCCACGACCCCCTCCACTCACCGAGCGGAGTGTTTCTTTGATTAACGAAATGTCAGTCTCAAGGGATGAGAGATCAGAACTGATGACATCATATTGTTTTTCCCTTGTTCCCTTGGCCTTAGATAATCGAGTTTCAAGAGCCACCAGTTCTGATTCAAGATGATCAACAGGTGTTCCGAAGGATGACTCCGGTCGTGATTCCAGAGCGGCTACCCTCGGACATTGTTCTTCCAACCGTTCCTTGAGAACATTTAGCATTGTCTCCAAGTTTGTCAGAGTTGGCGCCATCGATGAAGTTTGCAACTGATCGAATTGGTCAATGATACCAATCTGTTACCGGGTAGAATCCACTCACAGGACACTTTATTAAAGTTTAAAACAACATGGTGAACTCGCTTTTGTCACTTAAAGGTGATACAGAACAATAGAACCATCTGAGCCACATAAGTTGTGATAGTTGTATCAGAGCATCAGAGTTGCGTAGCGAAAGCGTGGTGGTTTATCTTTGCATTCTATGTTTGGCTGTGGCATGAAGAATTTGCTTGATATCATTGAGAACTATTTGAAATATGTTGTGATTTATTAAAGAATTAAAAGATCTAATGTTGAAAACTACATTCAGATATGAAATACAAGAATATAATGACATGGAAGGCTTTAGAAGCTTAGAATAACCTTGAATGTATCTTTCTTGTAGGCTTATGTTTCGAGGACGAAACATTCTAGGGGGGAGAGTTGTTACGACCCCATCTGAGCTTAATTGGTAAACTAGGGTTTACCTAGACAATTGCAGAGATTTATTTGGAATAATCATTGTTGAAATCTAATTAATGACGATAACACAATTAGGATGTTTTAACTATGATAAGAAGTCTAAATGTTCTTTTGTCTTGAGAATTAGGGTTTGAGAAGCATAGACCCTAATCGGCCCAAAATAGGGTTTTGATGATACAGGAACACAAAATTTGATAAGTATAGTGTCTCAGTAAATGGTTTTTAGTATTTTATGTGTAACTCTGATTTAGCTTAAATTTGGATACGATTTGGATATATAAAATTTGAACAACATTGGAAAATAGCAGAATTTTTGAAGAATGTTCTGACCTGTTTATCGGTCGAGTTTCAAACTCGACCGATCATATTTTCAGATTGATATAGCAGTGTGATAATTGAATTTTATCTTTTTATTGGAATATCCAATTGATCTCAAATTTTAACTGTGACAAAAACAATTTTAGACACCATGTTAAATTTTAGTAAATTTTGAATGACTTTTGATCTCTACAGTGAGGGTGTCGGTCGAGTTATGTGTAGGACAAACTCGACCGAATCTGCTGCAGACTACAATATAGCAGTGCACTGTTTGATTTTTAATTATTTATTGGTAACTAGAAATGATCTCAAATTTTTACTGGAGGTCTGAAACTTCATTACTTACAACATATAAAACTTCCAGAATTTTTGGAGCTTCTGTTAGCTATTCAGTAGGCGAATTACAGAAACTATTGTGAAACTGAATATTCAGCCAATATAATTAAAGTTGAGTGTTGGGTTAATATGCAATTGACCCAAGCAGCTCAAATTGACTTATATGATCGACCACACACACACACACAGCTCTCATTCTTCGTCATCCACCCCAAAGAAACGAAAATCTAGAGAGAGAGGGAGAGTTAGGGTTTGAGTGGAGAAAGAGGAGGAATTGCTGACCTAGGGTTTTGCGGTCCGAGGAATGGTGAAATCAAGTAAGTTTGGATTCTTTGCATAGACTTTTATCTCATGTCAAGATTCTATCCATGCTCTGATTTGATCCAAGATGATGTCGAAATTCCCTCTTTTCTCACCCTTTCTTCATAATCCCTCATTTTCAAGGTTTCCGAGTTGAATGGAAGAAGAATTGGGAGATTTGCTAGGGAATTGATATGAGTTCGAGATCCCCTGAGTTGAGCTGCAGTTTTGAGGTGTTTTCATACCTTAGGGTGAGTGGGTTCTTCCTTCAAATAGTGTAATGCACGAAATTTGATTATAGCATCCAAATCCCTAATTGCTTAGTATGTGATCCTAAACCCTGAATGTCCATTTGTTCTGTGTAGTTGCAATTTGATACGAAATGGGCTCCTTCTCTGTTTGAACAACTCTTTGATGATAGAATCATACTAGAAATGTATAAAACACATTCTAGAAAGAATGCTTTTCGGATTCATATTGTATGATGTAATTAGGGTTTAACCTAACTGAGATCTCACTAGAGTTTTAATCCAATTGAAGAGATACCTAGACTTAAACCAAACCTAGGTCTAAATGCTCTCAATCAAGATTAAGGCTATCATATTTCAATATCTAAAACCTTTGGGATTCGTCACTAAGTCTATGACTTTGATTTCACTAGTTTAAGCTCGAATGATCTGTGCCACGGCCGTGGGGTGACACCACGACCGTGTTGGAGCAAACCCTAATTGAACACTTAAAGATCAAAGTTAAATAAAGAGGACTAGTAATCCTATAAGTGGTTAGGATGTACCTCATGGGTTATCTTAATTGAATTTTATTCTTGATACATGATATCTCAGTGAATGGTATGGAAAACTTAAATTTAGTTAAATTTCCATGGTTTCATATCTATATTGATTGTATATGATTTGATGAAAACAATCTTTATTTAGTGAATGCTTATATCCTATGAAATCCTTATGAGAGCCATGCGACAAGTGAATGAGGTAAATGAAAAGGTGAATGAGGCGAATGAAACCCTAAGAGTAAGGTGTTGGCATGTGATAAATGAATAAGGCAAATGAAACCCTAAGGATAGGGTGTTCAATGAATCATGTTATGGTGATATGAAAGGTCTCGATATGAGATGTGGTGATACTTAACTGTTGAATTGAATGTTTCTAGTGCATTTAACTTTATATGCTTGTTCTCTCTAAGTTGATATCTACATACTGCAGGGCTTCTTATTTTCAATACATATCTCGTAAATTGCAGGTGATGAGATATGACATGCCCTGGAAAGGGATGTTACTGAGACATGATATATGTTGAATACATAAGTTATGATGTTTCTTATGATATGATATGGCAGGCCGTGTGAGCCTTGTGAGAAATGTTAAATGAGTTATGATTTCTGTTTAAAATGTATCTATAATGTTAATGTTAGACTTAGGTGCCCTGAACACCGTAGAACCCCTTTGAGAGGTCTGCACCTTAGGGGTGAAACTCGTGTCCAACATCAACCGGTTGTGTAATTCTGGTGGCACGAGGGTTGATAGGGTTATCCAACACCAACCGGTTGAGTAATTCTGGTGGTAACCCAGTGTTGACTCCCTGCGCCTGTGTGCTCAGGTTAGAGGAGGAGTCCAGAGCACTCAGGATGAGTGCAGAGAAGGCTGGAGAGCCTGTGAGTCAGGCCGGAGAGCCTATGGGTCCTGTAGCAGACCAGGACGGAAAGTCAGACTTAGCATTTCCCGGGTGTGTCGCTAAGTCTTGTACGGTGTGGCCGTAGTGCACTGCGAGTCTCTATGCAGAGTACACTGCATAGATCAGGGCATAAGCTAAAATATGATCATATAGGTTCACATAGTTTCTTATAAATGAAAGAGTTAAGGAAGACTAGAGCATAGTATTCTAGTAGTTATTCTTTGGATGCAATATTTACATTCTTTGTTATTTCAGTTATATTGTTTTAGAACTGCTCAGTGTAGTATTTATTGTTGTTAAATTTCATATCGTTTACTCAAAGATATATCTGTAATCACATTAGTGCCTTAGACTGTTTCTTTGAAGTACTCATTCACTAAGCGAGTAGGCTCACCCCTCTACTCAAACATTTTAGGGTTAACCGCGTGGACTTGAAGATGGTCAAAGCATCAGTGTAGATCTGCCACAAGAGTTAAGTACAAGATTAGTTGAGTCAGTCGGTCCTTGTCACTCTAGGTCCTCAGTAAGAGATAAGAGAGAGAGTTGTAATTACGATGTGTAATATTATTCCTCTTTTGAAATTGTATGCTAATTAGTAGGTCTTATGTGCATAAGGTGTAAGAGACATCAAGAAGGTTTATACATGTATCTTTTCTATTAAAGCCTAGTTAGTAAAAGAAATATTCTGATTCCCTTGTTAAGATGATTTATGTGGTTCAATGCGAGGAAACAAGAGTTTTAACAGAAAAGAAAAAAAAAAGAAAAAGTTAAGGGTGTTCTTTGTATTACATATAAATCCTATCTTATGCCCTAATCTCATGATTTGAGGAAATTGTGAGATCGGGGTGAAACAGTTAACTCTTGCTGGAGACGTCTCCCCCCCTCGGCTGTATCCTCTCGCAAGAGGGCGTTTAGCCGTTCTCTTTTCGGACAGTCATAGTAGCGATGCGCTCCACCACACGTGTAGCAACCGGTGGGCTTCTTCTCCGAGCCTTTGTTGTTGGTGCGTTTACTGTCCCCTTCAGAGTAATGCTTCCCATCGTGGGAGTTGCCTTTCCCTTTCTCCTTGGCCTTTGCCTTGGAGTCTTTGTCTTTCTCTCTTTTCTCGACAGACGCCTTGTAATCAACTAAGGCATCCGCAGTTGCAATGGCGCTGGCGAGATTTTTCACCCCACACGCCTCAACTCTGTTTGTGCCCATGGTGCTAAGCCAGACAAAAAGTTGAACAATTTGTCTTCCTCCGACATGTTTGAAACGTTGAGCATTAGTGAAGTGAATGACTTGACATATTCTTGAACCGTTCCCGTCATTCGTAGCTTTCGCAGGGAGTCCCTTGCCAACCATGAAGTATTGGTCGGTAAGAAAGCTTCACGTAGTTCCTTGGCAAGTGTCGGCCATGTTGTAATTTTATCTCGAGTGTCATCGGCACTACGAGTCCTCCACCAGAGTTTAGCATCCCCCGTAAGGAACATCGTTGTGATGCCCACTTGGTTGTCTTCTTGAGTTTTCATGGCCTCAAAGTAGTGGCTTAGATCCCAGATGAAATTTTCAAGTTCCTTAGCGTTTCGCCCACCAGAGAATGGCTTCGGTTCGAGAATCTTTGCACGGCCACGACCCCCTCCACTCACCGAGCGGAGTGTTTCTTTGATTAACGAAATGTCAGTCTCAAGGGATGAGAGATCAGAACTGATGACATCATATTGTTTTTCCCTTGTTCCCTCGGCCTTAGATAATCGAGTTTCAAGAGCCACCAGTTCTGATTCAAGATGATCAACAGGTGTTCCGACGGATGACTCTGGTCGTGATTCTAGAGCGGCTACCCTCGGACATTGTTCTTCCAACCGTTCCTTGAGAACATTTAGCATTGTCTCCAAGTTTGTCAGAGTTGGCGCCATCGATGAAGTTTGCAACTGATCGAATTGGTCAATGATACCAATCTGTTACCGGGTAGAATCCACTCACAGGACTCCGACCAGTAATGGCGTTGAGTCACACTCAACCAGCCCACACTAGTTGCACTTCTACTAAAGGCAGAACCCTTAGAGAATTTGGCTAAGGCACGGAACAGAGGTCTCTCGATAGAGTACCCTCTTACACTTCCACGGACTTAGGCTTATCGCCTCCTTGGACACTCAATGAGAAAGAGAGAACACACACAAATATTTGGGACTTCACTTTTCCTTCTCATATCAAGGACAAAGTACATAAGAGCAAGATTGCCTCCACAACCTGGAGTGCCTTGCTTTTTATAGCCTTCGCGGACATAACCATTTTAGGCGGTTACAACCATCATCCGCTCTAGGCGGTTACAAGTTATACCCACGTCCCTAGAAGGGAGGGGTAGTTACAACCCACATAACCCACGTTGCCCACGTCCCTACAAAGACGGGACGGTTATACATTACATAACCCACGTTGCCCACGTCCCTACAAAGACGGGACGGTTACACGTTACATAACCCATGATCTCGAAGCATCTCTGGGAAGCGTCCCTTCGCTCCACTACACGATCCTGCTATAACCGTCGGCGGTTATGTTGCCTTTGTCCCGCTCGCGTCCACTCCCGCGGGAGCGCGCTCCGCAGTGAGCTATCGCTGAGCTCTGACCCGGGCTTGACCCGCGCGTCCGAGCTAGCTCCGAGCTCGACCAGCTCCACCTGAGCTTAAGGCCAGCTTCTAGTGATCTCCTTGAGCTGCGACTAACTCCAACCGAGCTTCGTCCAGCTTCCATTGAGCTCCGGCCTATGGTATGAACCCAATACCATGCCTTCCTTGGCCGGGCTCGTCCCTTAGAGATTTAAGGGGGTAACAGCAAGCCTCCGCCTAGAAATGCCCCTTCTTTAATCCTCCGCCTTTACCTTGCTTGCGATCTCTGCTCCGTAACTCTTCATGGCACCGTCCGCTGCTACTTACCATTTGCCCTTCTACCATGTGACGCTGCTGCTCCTTCACCACAAAGGCATCTTCACGGTTGTGTGACAGGATTTGTCTGCTAGACTTTGCTCTACTTGGCTCATGACCTGCAATGTTGTTGCTCTCTTATTGCAAAAGGAACCACGACAACCTTCGTTGTTTCCATGCCTCTGGTGGACACCCCATCTTCAAGCCTCCGCCTCTATCTCCTTCGTAACCTTTGTTGCTACCCCCATGGCACCGTCTGTTGTCCATTGACTATGATCCGTCCTCTTGCAGTGTGACGCCACAACTCTCTCACCGCATAGACATCATATAGGCAACTACGTTTCGTGCAACGTTGCTTCTTCCTTATGAACGACATCTTTCTTGGCAACTCCACATGCCTCCGTCTCCCTCACTCAGAGCATCTACTGGCACCACAACTTCTTTAGTCACACAAGGTACTACTCCTCCGACTACCAACACCCTATCTTCAGACCTCTACGGCTACCTCAGTGACGATCTCTGATGTAAGCTCCTTCACAAAATTGTCTGCTGCTGCTAGCACGGTGGATCACTAATCCTATCCTCGATTCCATCCAAACATGGGGCAGTAAACTCCACAACCTATCATTCACCTATACCTGCCCATGATATCCTTCTATCCATCCTGTTCTAATACTTCCCGGTGAACCAAACACACCGTTAGGATATGGAGTAGAACTTATACAATTAGATAGGAGCAAGATCACTATGCAACGCTAACTCATCTCTTACATTCCTCCAAATAAGTTATTAGATACACACCGAAACATAGGAAAGTAATTAAAATATTTAGGTACATCGCTGAAATCTTTTTTATTTTTTGGGTCGAGAAACAATTATAACGCGTCAATAGGAGGTATGCAACCTGAAAAAATGCAATCCCCTTCAGGTCTGGGTTTAGGCAAACTAAATGACATTCTAATCTTGGTGGGTTTCAAGTTCAGACAAACTACGTGAAATTTGGCTGCGGGTTTATTCTGAGTTCTTATTTTTTCATGTGGGTTAGTTTCGAATATGGACTAATCCTGTATTGGCCGGTTCCTTCTCAAACTAGTAAAATAATCGAGGTTAGACAAAAGTAGAACTTTGACGTACCTAGATTTTGTATATCAATTTTGTGTAATTCAAGACAATTTTGAGTTAAATTTATTCACAAGAATATGGGATGGGTACGATTTTGGGTTCAAAATTTGGCGACTCGGATCATTTTTGAGCTGGACATTGTGATCCAAGTTGCTCCGCATCGGTACCATGTCTGACTGTTGGAAATCATGGTTAGTCTTTTCTTAATCACAACTTACATAATAAAGAATTTTGATAGCTCGAAAATGAGTTCTAGAAAATGGAGAACGGATTTTCTGCTCCCAATTAAAATGAGTAGTCTAATCCTCATGTAATCTGCCTACATCTGGAGGAGCAGTTGCAAACAAAGGGCCTTGATTCCAGTCACTAGATACATACGAAGCAACGTACTCCATCAGGAAAAGAAGAACAACAAATCTGCTGGCTTGAAAATGACATGGTGGGAGGTCGCACTACAACACACCCAATAGCATGGAATGCAACCAATATGCCTACAATTAATTTTTCCGGCCTCACTTGACTTTCTACTCTCCATGGCAAGATCACAATGTCAATGGAAAATCTGAAAATTTAAAATTCCTTTTAGTCTTATTCAAAATAAATAAAATATATAATTCATAATATTCTAAAGGGATGCATCCATTTATTTGAAGTAAATTCTCATAAACATCGTGTATCTTCATGATGGATGAAGTTATAATATAGTATGTTATAAATAAGGGACTTGTCCTCTGTCCCTGAGTTTAAAGGGGAACTAGATCCTATCTTACATAGAATTCATAGGATAAAGAAACTTGACTCCGAAAAAACTACATGATGACCCCGCCATCATCAACTCCTTCATTGATGTGTTGCCTAAATTGTCGTTGTCTTTACGAACATTTCAAAGAGTAACTAGACTTTGGTTATGGAGATTTTTTCAAATTTGGGTATGATTTATTTTAACATATGTCAACAAATCATGTTTCTCTTCTAACAAAACATCTAAATTATTGCTTAATTTATGAGTGGTAAGATCTATTTTCTTGTGAATCCATGTGGCATGTATTTTCTGGAGCAGGATGTGTTGTGTAAATTGCTTTGAGTGTCTATCCTTTAGGTTATGTAGTTGACTCATATATACGAGTTTGGTATATCATTCAGATACATGCACCTCAATATGTTTTATGTGATAAGAGTGCTCAATGAATGGATGAGAAATCCCTAATTCTTTTGTCAAATATTAACATGTGTTATCCATAGATTTAATCGACCACTGATACCTAATGGATTGTGTCAGGTATACATAATTTTAACTCAAATGCCTTTCAGATCCCTTTGTTTTTCCTTCACCCCTTCTATACGTCACTTGGTTATTTCTCCTTTCATACTTTCGTGAAAAGGAGAAAAGGGGAAGTTGAATAAGGCTAATCGTTTTCCTAGTGACAAAGTGTACTTTGAAGTGAAAACGGAAGAGGTAAAGTAGTTGATTTATCATGATAATACATAAGGGATTGAATCTTTATGTATTTTCTATTTAATTAATAATCTGGGATGAATAAATAACATTCATTTGTCTTATTGTATGATCAAAGAAAATGAATGATGATAGACAATGTCCATATCATTCTTGTCTATTTACAATTCGAGTATAGCTAAACTACTTGTGACTTATTGTCTATTGGGACTGCAGATCACCCCATCCTAGTTTGGGTGTCTTAGCAAACACTACGACTGGAATCGTTATGGCATTGTGCATTAATGATGGCTATAGTTTAGATTTACTAAATGTATATAGTTGGCATATGACGTCTCAAGGTCGAGCATGATGTATGATTTCTTTTAATTAAAGATCAAGTATGATTATATCATGATTGACATAAGTAATAATGATACCACCTAAGAGAAGGTCATTTTGTGGATATGAAGTAAGAGGAGATATTGAAATATGTTTCAAATTAATAATGCATATATAACCCAAAGGTGTACATTTTTTCTTTCAAAACTATTTTCAAGTTTTTCTGATCTAGTAAGAATGACTCAAACTAGTACATTGATCCTATTGAGTCTTATCAATTTATTTAAAGATAATTTTCAATGACTAATTGTAATTAATATTATAAAGGTAAATTAAACTAGACCTCATATCTACTTTCATGATTTGTATGAAAATTTTACTTATTGCACATATTTCCTCATTTTTGTATGGTGTAAATAAAAGTCCAAGTCTGAATGGTTCTAATTTCAATGAATGTAAGGAAATGGTCATATCTACATGAGGGTGTATGGACATACATTTAACTTGCCAAGTGGAAAACTACAAATACTAACATAGGAGAGTACCATTGATATAAAGGTCAATTATGAGAAGTGGGAACATCATAATAAGATTCATTTGTTACTTATGGAGGCACATGTAGGAGATCATATTAGTGAGATACTTGACAATATTGTGGAAATGAGAGATAATATTACAGAACTCAAAGAAATGGACTTGTCTATCTCTAATGCATTTCTTATCCATTTTATTTTTAACCTCCTTACCTAGATACATCATTCAAGGTCTCTTAGAATACACACAAGGAAAATGGTCAACAAAAGATTTATTTGCAATGTGTTTTTAAGAAGAAAGGAGACATAAGAATGAAGGGGTCCCTACTACGTATCTCAGAACCCATGACAAGAGAGCCTGCAAGGGTAAAGAAAAAATGAAGAGAATTACTCCTAACTTAATTGGGGCATTCAATCCAAGTGACGACAAGGCCAAAGAACCAAGGGTATCATGAAATGGTTCTTCTACCATAAGAGAGGACATGCTAAAAAAGATCCCTTTAAGCATAAGAAATTGCTGGAAAATAAAGGTATAATGTCTCTTGTTTCATATGAATGTCATATTTCAAATGTTTCATTATATAGTCAACATCTTGACTCTGGTGGCAATGTGCAAATTGTCAATATATTGTAGGACTTTCTGAATCAAAGGAACCAACACAACATCAAATTGTCCTCTATTAACAAATTCAATTGGGGTTTCACATAAAGGATGTTAGCACCATGCAGGTTAATTGTTGAAATTGATTGTTTTGGACTAAGAAAATACATTTTATATACCAAATTATAGTAGAATTTTATTGTGTGTTTTTAGATTAAAAAACTTCAAATTTACTTTCATTCTCCAAGGTGTAAAGTTATCATTGTGTAAAACTCTGGCATAATTGGTATCTGGGTTTTAATACTAATATCTACGAAGTTAAACTAAGTCCTTATTTTGAGAAACCCTTTTACAATCTCACATGATTTGATTGGCAATAAATACACACTAATAGATAAACAATCTTCTCTTCTTTGACATCAAAGTTGGGGCATATCTCTAAGGAAAGAATCCAAAGATTAGTGAAAGAGGGCATTTTAGGGCCTATGAACTGTATTAATTTTTTAAAATGTGTTGAATTCATAAAGGCTAAGATGATCAATATTTCTAAAAATGGTGACAATAGGGGTAATGGAATGTTAGAGATAGTGCACACATATTTGTAGACATTTTCCACCATATTTTATAGTGAATTATTATCTCATAACCTTTATTGATGATTATTCAGTCTACATGTTTTGTTACTTGCTAAATGATAGAATTGAGGTTTTACAAGCCTTCTATGATTTAAAGTTCGAAGTAGAGAAATGATTAGGTAAAGTGATCAACATAATCAGATCAAATAGAGGAGGTGAATATTATGAAATGTAAACTGAGATGGGACAAAGAAAAAGATCAATCGCACATTTCTTACAAGAAGAAGATATTGTGTCTCAATATATAATATTATGCATACTTGTTAATAATTGTTTAGCTAAAAGACGAAATCATACATTAATGAAAATGGTTGATACAATGATTATGATTCACCCTTTCCTTATATAGTTGGAGTGAGGCTTCAAAAATGATGGTGCATGCATTGAACAAGGTTCCTTACAAGTCTGTCTAGAAAATTTCATATGAATTATGAATAGCAAGGAAACCATCCTTAAATGATATGAACATATCGGATGTCATGCAGAAGCTACAATCTGCGATCTACATAAGAAGGCATTTGACCCAATAACCACTAGTGATTTCATCATTGCTTATCCAAAAAGGTCAAAGAGATATAGATTTTACCATCCATCTCAAAGATGTAAGATAGTTGAGACACGCAAGGCTATATTCTTAGAAGATTATCAAATCAGTGGGAATGATCTATTTAAAAATATTTCCTTTGATTAAATGACTAATAGTTCTCCAACACCTCCACCCAAAATATTTAAATTGATTTATCATCTTACCCTTCTAGGAATGGTCCTAACCTAGGCTGCCTTCTTGGCTCACAAGAGGAGGTTACTCTCTCTGATCCCAAGGTCTTAGGGTTTTTCCTCCCCTATATGTCCTTTACCCACTCTTGGGTTGACCCACCCCAGGTCGGGACACCAACCCTAAAAGTTTATTTGAGGTTTCATATTTTCAAACATACATTTTTGTTTACAACTTCTAAACCATTATCCTTTTTCTCTCATGGTGAGCCCTCTCCTTAGGGGATCCTCTTTATATTTACTGGACATTTATAACCTTTCCTCACCCGAGCTTGGTTTTCATAGCGGTCTTTCTTTCCTAGCTTGACCTATTAGTGACCTTCCTTTGTTGACTTGGTCACTAGTCATTCAATGACTTCCTTTCATATTAGCCTTCCTTTCCCAGCTTGGCCTATCAGTCACCTTCTTATCCCGTCTTGACCACTGGTTATAGAAATGACTTCCTCTTTACCAGCCTTCGTTTCCCATCTTGTCTTGTTGGTGATCTTCCTATCACGGCTTGATCACCTGTCATGGTAATGACATTCTCTTCTATCAACCTTCCTATCTCGGCATGGCCTATTGGTGATCTTCCTATCATTTCTTGATCACCTGTCATTACACAGACTTTCCTTTCACCCAATGTTCTTTAACTCACTAGAGGTATTTCATTTAGGGTCCAAGCAACTTACATCCATAAAATGAGTTGTTCATAAGTTTCTTAAAGCTTTTCTCATTAATGCCTTTCTCCACTTGTACACATGCATGGGGTATTGGTTATTAAACTCTTTTTTATTTTCCTTTTCTCTTACCCTGATTTGGATTCACATGTGTAGGGTTACCATTTTACCCATTCTACTCCTATTTCCCAAAATTAGGGTTCATAATATGGATTAGGGACTACACCCTGCCCCATAGGGTTTCTATGTCCCTTGGCCTACTAGGGTTTTCCTAAACCATCTCTAGTTCCATGTAGAGTTACCCTCATAAGGAAAACCGATAAGACATTCTTCTTTTCTTTATCATTATTTTCATGTTACATGTACATTATTATTTCCACATCACATGTACATTCATTGACGGAGGATGCATTAACCCTACTTCTTCTCAAAAACCCTAACTTAAGATCAGGAGGGAAGTTTCTTTTAGGCTTTATTAAGAAAATAGGATGAGAAGTGGACGAATCAATACCAGTAGAAAACCTAAAGGTATTTTACTATGGGTAAAATATTCCAACTTTGACCAGGAAGGATGCATGGGTCCAGAGTCCTCATAAGCCGACTAATGGTGCGAAGAAAAGTTATGCCAGCCCACAGGTCATGGTCCCTTCTACACACCATCACCTTTAGAAAATTCCCTAATAATTCCTTCATATTTCTACATATTACTTGAAATTATAAACTACTAAATATTATTTGAAAATTATGGGACTCTGGTACCAGATGTAATGACCTCACTTCTTGAAAACCCCCAATTAAGGAAGGCCTTAAAGTTGAGATCCATTACCTAAAATTTCTAAAGGATCAATATTTAACCAAATAACAAATAATAGCAAATAATTTTCATTAATTCAAATATTGCTTACAAAACACTCTTCCAATGAGTTGCATGAATTTTTATTATTAGAATTACATATGAGAACTGTATGACAAGATGTATTGATCTAATCATTCTTATAAGTTAACTTTAATGTCTTGAAGTCTTTCCATCATAGATTGATATCACCTTATCTAGTATGTACATAAAACGTTGTAAAAAAAAAGCATGAATCAACATGTCAAAATATATTGTGAATGTGGGGTGCGTGCAAAATGTGTGCATGTGCATAACAACATATAAAAAATCAATTACTTGCAAATAAGAACTGTCATTTTCTTCACATAATCTTCCTTTATGTGATATTCATAGTGGCATTATAATTGACCAGAATGTAAATAAAAATCTAATAGTCTAGTTGTTCAGTCTTCAAGAAACACTTAGCAAACACCTACAAACTAATGTGAGCATTCCTAAACACAATTACATACCTTTTGTAGAACCATGTTGATTATCATGTAGTCTACACTTCAAGTATATTCAATCAATATAATTGACATGTCCAAGCAATACAACATTTAAATTTGAATGTATGTAAATCCTAAAGTGTCACCATCAAATTAATTAAATTAAACCCTACTCGGGTCCTAATTCTAGGTTTTATAGTTGACTCAGATTTAGGAAAAGGAATAAGGGCTCAAACCCTATTTCCATAGCATATTAACATCAGGTGAAGATCCTAATTATTATATCCATCCTATTTTTCCATAATGAACACTAGATTCAATTATGTTCATTAATGACATATCATGTTATGAATTTTAACTATGATTACTCATATGCATGGTTATTCACATTAAAGACTCTAATTACTCATCATTATCATCATGATCAAACCAATTTTTTATCTTGTTCAACAATATTAGTAGATATGGAAAAGTAAAAATTGTTGGCATATTCAATTATCTTAATACACAACTCTATGGTTTTTCATGTATTAATCACCATTTAAACAAGTATTAACCCTACTTTTAGAATAGAAAGCATACTTAGAATCTAGAACTAATTTATTTAGATTCCCCTTCTTCTCTCTATTAATTTGATATATAGGTCATCTATATTTTGATAATCCTGTTAATTTCTATAAATTAATCAAAATATGCCATTATACCATCAAAGTGTGATGATGTGGCAGCCCCTATTGGTCTGCCCACTTCCACTCACTGCCATGCTGGCTAAGTGAGGGGAGGCATGGTTCATCCCCGATTTTCCCTTTTGAACCAGCCAGTAACCGAGTGTGCTCATGTAACACCTCGGCCCACTGTTCAATGCTCTAGAAAAGTTTCAGGAATGAAGAATGGCCCCATATACCACCACTAGACTTAACTGTGCACCTTTTCCTCACTCACGCGCAAGCTAGGATAAACATCCTGACTGGTCACCCATGCTAGTAATACTTTGGGATGAGCACGCGTAATCACATATTTCTTTAGTGATGGGCTACCTAGGTGTGCCTTGGTGATATGAGTACTCCAATCATTCCTTTTATGATCATTTTATCCAAGGCCTCAAATCCTGGGACGTTATAGTTCAATTAGTTATTGGGATGTTTCCCCAACCCATCCTCTTTTCCCTAGTGATGGGTGTCTGTCACCTGAATTCATCTGCCACCCATCTGGGAGACTTAGTGCCATCACCTTGGCTAGGAGAAGAACCTATAAGACTCCACGATTCTCGCTCATCGAGCTTCATAACCACTTAGGGTCATTCTTTACAGTTGCCTCCTCATACACAATGTGCCTTCTGTCTCCGCCCACCATTTCCACATTTGTAAGGAAGTCTTCCCTTCCTTCTGCTTAAGCTTGACTCTATCCACTAGGGGTAGGTTGAGGGAGCTTTTGGGCCTTCTTTGGACCTCTCCATGGGCAGAAGAATCCCATAACACCTTCCTTCTCTCTCATCTATCCAAGACATGGTCCAAGTAACTAAAAATCATGCAAAGAACGTCCATAAGTGCATATGATAGAAATATGCATATTGAGGGAATTAACTTGCAATATAACTTGTTTAGATGTGACTAAGATGCAAAAAGACAGAAGATGGATCCCTAAAATCGGGCTTCATCAAAAAGTAAGTATGGTTTAGAGTCATGTTGGGAATGATTGAACAAAACATGTGAAATAGTGTGTGTACACCATCTCTTCTCTTCGAATGGGATGAATTTTTGTATTTGGCCTACAGTCAATTGCTTATTTCATCTCATTATGAGTGAGAGAGATTGGGTAAACACATGTTGTGCTCAAAATTGAAACACAGATGAATAGCTTAAGTTTAACTTAACAATAGAGTTTAGGGTTAGAGGTGTTACCCCACACTTATGTGAAAATAAATGAGTAATAGGTTGGAAATCTAGGTGAAAGGGTGATCACCAAGAAATTGAAATCATTAAGAGACAATAATATGCAAATACTAAGGTTGTGGATGTACCTTGAATTGTAATCAAGTGCCAATCCTAGTAAAAATGTGAGGAATTTTCATATTAATAAGAGATGTTCAATATAATCTAAAGAGGGTCGATAACCCTAAGTTTTGAGACTAAGATGAGTTATGATTCACCTTATACGTATGAATTTGGGGGACAAAATTCCATTTAGGGAGGGGTGAATGTAATATTCTCAATTTTGTGAAACTGAATTATACAAATATAAGGAGTGAGTTGATAAGTAATTCCTTAATTCTATTTTTATAGAATAACATGGGTTTGTGATAATCGTCGCTTTCCAATATCAATCACTAAGATGGTTAATCCTAGAGTTTAAACCTTTTTTACTTCCGGTTTTAAGGGTAGTATAGAAGGGTCGATCCCACAGGACAACTTTTTATAGATTGTTTTTAGAACCCAAAGTTTGAAGAACTTGTTATTTGTTTTTGGTAATTTTTTTTGGATTTGGAACAGAAAGCAAAAGTCAAGTTGGGGGTTTGATTGATTACACTAATGCAAGAAAGGAAATGCACTTAACAAGAATAAAAATACACAAGGAAATTTTAAGAATATTGTTAACACAAGAAAAACTATATGAATGAAAAGACTAGGAATTAAAGAAAGAAAAAGTATGCGGTGATTAAATCAAGAGATGGAAATCGAGGCTCGTAGGGGTTTTCACCGCCTTAGCCTAGGCGATAACAACTAATTCTTAAGCGACAATTTGATGAAGGTTTGCGAATTTAAAAACTCACAATAGATAAACTCCACATGAGCCCATTGGTCTTGGTGCTCATGCTTCCTAGTTTATCATCCTAAAAGATGAAAATCCACAGTCATATCAAAACATCTATGTAATCGATTTTATTATTCTAAATCCGGATTTCCGTGGTCATTTCCATCCGAATTAACGTGGGATCCGAAGATCAACCGTTAATTAAAATCGATTACCATCTAGTCGGTTAAGAAGAAGTTGTTAAAACCATGTCTAAGGGGTTATTCCCCTTGCATCGATAGAAGTCTACTCAGTCATGGAGAAGGGGAGACGGAGGAAGAAAGTACTGAAGCCATAGTCTAGCCCAAAATCAGGAGGTTAATCCTTATGCTAGAGACAATGAAATGACTTAGTTCTTGGTTCCTTGCTCCAGAATTAGAGAACGGGGAAAAGAAGATTAAGACTAAAGCAGAATAAAGAGACAAGAACCAAGTATGAAAGAACGATGCTTGAAATAAAATCTACTTTATTGCAGAATAAGAAGATGATTACAAGAATAAAAGCTTCAAAATCCCAATACAAAGAGAAATCCAAGATGCCCAAAGAGGAGGAAGTGCCCCTCCTTTTATAGGAGAAGAATGGGGGTATATATTAGGTTTAGGGTAAAAGAAATGGCCGGTGGCGGCTGCTAACTTTCTATATCTAATCAATAGAGGAAACAATTGATTGCTTTGCATTCCTTTTGTATTAATTTCCCGCAACAGAAATTTCGACCATATTTTTGGGCTAGTAAAAAATTCGGAAGCAGCCCGAAAATATATTATTCCTGTAGATAATTGAATTATTTTTCTAACGCATACTTGCACAATAAATTCCGCCTTAGAATGTGAGAGTTATACTAATTTTGGTGAAAGGTATATACTGAAACCAGACTCTGCGGGAAATATAAGGCTACTTTCACTGGTTAATTACGCAGCCAAATAAATACTAAAATTTCCGCAAAATATGTATTTTTTGTAGCCAATAAAATTCTTTTTTCATTCCATACTTTATCTTGAAATTCCACCTTTAGACGCAAAAGATATGGCTATTTTAGTGACGAGTATCTCAGGTACTGCGGGAATATTTGAAAAGCCTCATATCTTCATCTTTTATTTTCTCGATTTAATTACTTAGATAATTCCTGAAAATTAAGAAAAATATCATAATAATTCAAGAAAAGTATATCAATAAGATTAAAGTGCTATTTATTTTTGAATTAGCTAAAATTAACAAAAAAGTCCTAATTAATTATTTTAAATGGAGTAAAAATAAGAGGTGAATATGCATTCATCAAAATACCCCAAACTTAAACTTTGCTCGTCCCGAGCAACATTAAAATCAAGAAATACTTTCAAGATATACTCTCAACCTATCATCCTCACTCTCCTAACAATCACTTGATTCCTTCCACCAAAATATGGCCAAGCGACCCTGACTTCCTGAATTCACAAAAAGTGACTTTTATATTTCCTACTTCACAAACTTACATTTATTCAAGACCTGCAATAAAACGGATTTTCATTTCACCTTTGCATTTGGTATTCCATTTTTTTTTTAGTTTTACACAAGAACATGGCTGATTTGGATGGTTGGAATTTTTGTAGTTTTTCCCTGGGTAGAAAATTGGAGTGAAGGAGTTATGGAAGAAGGACAATCTCTCCTCTATTCGACTCGAGACCTTTTTATTTAGTGGACATGCAGTTACATTGACCGTATTTTTTTCTTTGATTATTGGTGATACACCCAATTGCGTGGGTATGGAAGAAGCGGAAGAGAGGGAAGGGGTGCCACCCCAAACTTAGCCTTTTGGGCATTATTGGTTTTTTTTTCTTTTTGACGAATGGAAAGATTTGGAAGTGGTAGAAGAAGAGTAGAAGAGGATGTTCTTGTGCAACTTTTTTTTCCATCTTTTTTTTAAGAGTACCATGCATTGGTTCAACTATTACCGAATCAAGCAAGAAATCAAGAAAATTTATACAAGTTGTACATGATAAGAAAACATCACTCTTGAATCCTATCAGTCCTCTATGGCTTGCCATTTTTTCCAAGGAGTGATTATTATTTGAGGTCCTAAGTGATAGGAGGATTTCTAGTCATGAAAGTTTCAAAATTTTAGTTGCAAGGCAGTTACATCATTAAGGGGAGTATTTTGACAAATGATCATATCAAGGCCGACTAGGTATGGGCCAAACTAAAAAATTTGAAAATTTGTGTTTTTTTAGGGAAATTGAAACTAAATTATATAACATAATGAAAAATTTCAGAAAAATAAGATAGTGTAGGTGGAAGGAGTATGTACCACCCACCTCCACCCCAGACTTTAAATTTTTGCTCATCTTGAGCAAAATACAAATCCAGGATGGAGGGAAGAAAATCACTGGGATCACCGGGAGGTCCTGGTAGCTCAAAAAATGTCCAGCTGAAGGGGATGTTGATGATGGTTGTAGCTTTGAATAAAGGAGCTTCATGGTACACCCAACTGATGGGTGATCGTAGAGGCTGAAAGAGGATTTCATAATATCTTTTTCCTCGCACTCCTTCCAAAAGGATCCACACATATTCCTTTAGCAGTAAAGGAAATGTCATAAATGTGAGTGGCTTGAGGGGGATTGGCGAGTGTTCAATGGGTGGCACATATGGTGTCGACTCTGCAACATCGGGTGGGGGATCAGGCTTTGGTTTCCCTTTGTCATATTGATCTACATATAGTAAAATTGGTGGTAATATGAAAGGGACACACAAATTTAAATCAACATCATACACATTTTGGCTCTCCTCAAAATTCATGCAATCAACCTTGGGATAGATGGATTTCATGGTTGATATTGCAGGTAACTGTAGTTCCTCTATGCAAGGATTTCCCAAGGGTTCTTGAAGGATAAAAATGGGTATATATTCCTTGCAGCCAGTAGAAGGGGTATATAGATTTCTTGTAAGGAGTTCTCCCCTTCTATATCATCCTCATGTAGAATGGGAATTGGTTGTGGAAGAATGGAAGGAATCATTTCATCAATGGAGGTGGGCTGCTCATTATCCAGAATAGATCCTACCAGAGGGGATTGGTCGTCGATAACAATTGGACTTTTGCAAATGATGGGAAAGGTTGTTGGGACTTTAGGATGACTCTCTGATATTGACTTTTCATACTCGAGTAATAAAGTCTTCAAGGGAAGGGTAGGAATGCCAATGTCCTCATCGCACAAGAAATACGACCCAATGGTATGTATTGTTTCTTTAGAATCCGACGTATATGACATAAAAGTTAGATCTTCATCTTCATCTTCGGGAAGAACCATCTTATATTGCTCTAAGTCCTCCACATATTTTTGTACTTGGACCTCTAGTAAGGATGCTAAAAGGGCTTGGCTGGTTTCTAGGTTTTTCTGTCCTTCTACTACCATTTTTTCTAAAGCTCCAAGTCTCTCTTTTAGTTGATTTTCATTATTAGATTCATACATCCCAAAAAAATTACCATCCTCACCATTCCCCCCATAAGGATCTTGGTCATGGTACCCAATATGTTGGTTGTGGTGTTGCTCCTCATAATAATCTTTAGAAGATGGTGGATTGTTATTTCCATTACTCTCATCATGGTGGGAAGATACAATATTACAAGGTGTCACTGAGTCATGGGGGAACATATTTGGAACATCTGGGTTTTGGGATTGGGCTTTCAACAAGGTGGCTATCAAGGTTTGGCTAGTTATGAGTTTTACTGCCATCTTCTCTAGGGACCTAAGTTTCTCTTCTTGTTGAGGATTATATTGGGTATCATAAATAGGTCCATTTCCCCCAAAGTTTTGTTGGTCATACCCTCTCTCAGAATATCGATAGCAAGGTTCCCCATAATGGTTCTCAGAAAAATAAGGATTTACATTGTACCCACTAGGATGAAAGGGCTCATAAAGAGGGGTGCTACGGGATAAAGTTGGACATGCAAGAGATGTGTGGTGGTAATGACCACAATAATAACATTGTGGGGGATATTGCAATGCCCAATCCATTTGAAAGGTTTTTTTTTACAATTCAAAATAGGGCTAAAGATTTTTTACAAGACCATAAATTACAAAAAAAATCTAAGGGATTATGACTCAAGGTTAAAATTTACAAAACTAACTAAAATTACAATTTTTTTACAAACTAGCGTATTTGCAGAAAAAAAATGGACTGCCGGAATGGAAACTCGGCAGAAGGAGGAGTAGCACTTCCGAAATGTTACTCGGAAGGCATAAAAAAGGAAAAAAAGTATTTTCAAAAATTTTGGGGTTCGAAAGAAACAAATCTGTTGTCCCCGACAACGACGCCAAATTGTTAAGCGTTGCTTTGCAATATCAATCACTAAGATGGTTAATATTAGAGTTTAAACCTTTTTTACTTCTGGTTTTAAGGGTAGTATAGAAGGGTCGATCCCACATGACAACTTTCTAGAGATTGTTTTTAGAACCCAAAGTTTGAAGAACTTGTTATTTGTTTTTGGTAATTTTTTTAGATTTGGAATAGAAAGAAAAAGTCAAGTTGGGGGTTTGATTGATTACACTAATGCCAGAAATGAAATGCACTTAACAATAATAAAAATGCACAAGGAAATTTTAAGATTATTGTTAACACAAGAAAAACTATATGAATGAAAAGACTAGGAATTAAAGAAAGCAAAAGTATGCAGTGATTAAATCAAGAGATGGAAATCGAGGCTCGTAGGGGTTTTCACCGCCTTAGCCTAGGCGATAACAACTAATTCTTAAGCGACGATTCGATGAAGGTTTGCGAATTTAGAAACTCACAAGAGATAAACTCCACATGATCTCATTGGTCTTGGTGCTCATGCTTCCTAGTTTATCATCCTAAAAGACGAAAATTCACGGTCATATCAAAATGTCTATTTGATCGATTTTATTGTTCTAAATCCGGATTTCCATGGTCATTTCCATCCGGATTAACGTGGGATCCGAAGATCAACTATTAATTAAAATTGATTACCATCTAGTTGGTTAAGAAGAAGTCGTTAAAACCATAGATAAGGGGTTATCCCCCTTGCCTCGATAGAAGTCTACTCACTCATGGAGAAGGGGGAGACAGAGGAAGAAAGTACTGAAGTCATAGTCTAGCCCAAAATCAGGAGGTTAATCCTTATGCTAGAGACAATGAAATGGCTTAGTTCTTGGTTCCTTGCTCCAGAATTAGAGAACGGGGAAAATAAGCTTAAGACTAAAGCGGAATGAAGAGACAAGAACCAAGTATGAAAGAACGATGCTTGAAATAAAATCTACTTTATTGCAGAATAAGAAGATGATTACAAGAATAAAAGCTTCAGAATCCCAATACAAAGAGAAATCCAAGATGCCCAAAGAGGAGGAAGTGCCCCTCCTTTTATAGGAGAAGGAGGGGGGTATACATTAGGTTTAAGGCAAAAGAAATGGCCTCCGACGGCTGCTAACTTTCTAGATCTAATCAATAGAGGAAACAATTGATTGCTTTGCATTCCTTTTGTATTAATTTCCCGCAACAAAAATTTCGAGTGTATTTTTGGGCTAGTAAAAATTTGGAAGCGGCCCAAAAATATATTTTTTTTGTAGATAATTGAATTATCTTTTCAACGCATACTTGCACAATAAAGTTTACCTTGGGATGTGAGAGTTATACCAATTTTGGTGAAAGGTATATACTAAAATTAGACTCTGCGGGAAAACATAAGGCTACTTTTACTGATTAATTGTGTAGCCAAATAAACCCAAAATTGCCGCAAAATATGTCTTTCTTGTAGCCAATAAATTCTCTTTTCATTTCATACTTTATCTTGAAATTCCACCTTTAGACGCAAAAGATATGGCTATTTTAGTGACGAGTATCTCAGGTACTGCGGGAATATTTGAAAAGCCTCATATCTTCATCTTTTATTTTCTCAATTTAATTACTTAGATAATTCCTGAAAATTAAGAAAAATATCATAAGAATTCAGGAAAAGTATATCAAGAAGATAAAAGTGCTATTTATTTTTTATTTAGCTAAAATTAACAAAAAAGTCCTAATGAATTATTCTAAATGAAGTAAAAATAAGAGATGAATATGCATTCATCAGTTTGACCCATGACCCAAGTAAGACCCATGAGACTATTTGTTTTGCAAATAGATCCTTGTTGCACAAATTAAAGAAAAAGAAGCAATTAGCACATAAATAAAAGTTAATGCCATTTTGAGATGTATGTTTTTGGATGACTAATCAAATTTCGACGAAAAAAATTCCTATAAGAGGGAAATGATGTTATAACCTGGTTTTTATCATGTATTAATATATTTTTTTACAAATAATGTAATATTAAGGACACATTAGAAAGATGGCACTCTATCTGTCTTGTCTGGAAATTGTGGTTTGAAAGTGAAAATATCCATATGGGATGGATTTCGTGTAGTTCACTATTTTCAATAAACCATTAATAGATTTTGGACAAAGAAAGAGAGGAAAATCCAATAATAAATAAATTTGTAAAGATAAATCACAATGGATGTTTTAAATATGGAATTATGTGGAATACTCTAGGAAGGAGAGTTTTCATGCATAAATGAAGGCTAATGGTTTTATGGTTTGCTACATAATTGAATATTGGATAATATGCAAGTTTCTAAACGAAATAAGATTTATATGTTTTAGATAATAATTTTCTATTCGAGATTGGCAACACCATGTTTGAGGCCTTAAACAACAATATTTTAGTTTATCTTTTGTATACTTGAAAATAATAAAGAAAGGAAGAAAATTATAGAAATTGCGAGAGAGGATATTCCATGGGATAATGGGATTATTTTAAATAATGTCTAAAAGATCACATTTTGTATAATAAAAGATATCCCAATAATTCATGACATATTAGATATAAATTGGGAAACTATTAATGAGTTCCCTTAATTAATTGGGAGAATATATAAAGGAAAGGGATGTGATGAATAATCTAGAAATTATGATAAATTTTCAAATGCCACATAATTATATGTTTTCCTTTATGGTTTTTCTTGTGTTAATCAAGTAAACTTGGCAATTGATTATGGATATGTGAGTTGCTACATTAGGAAGCTATCAAATATGTTCCTCTAACAAGTATACATACCTTGCCATAAGTATTTTCCCATAACCGTGAGTGGAAGGGAGTAGTCTGGTAAAGAAAAAATGGGATATTATGGACAACTCAAAATTTACATATGAGGAAAGTTTGGAGTTATCGACTGTTCATTTTGGAGCCAATGTTTATGAAGAAAAGAATGAGAGTAAATGAAGGTTTTTAATAAAAGAAAGTAACTTTCATTTATAAGGGAGGCACCCCTTTCCCTCAGTGGGTTCATCTCATGGAACCCTTTCAACCTATCGATGGATGCAAAATCCACTCCCTACCCACAAGCCTATAAGAAGGCCTCATCGACCCTGAGTCTCCCAACAGAACTCACTACTAATCCTGGAGCATCCAATCATGGAAAATCAATCTTTCATGCACCACTACCTATATCTTCTTACTTCTATATGCGGATGACAAGTGCTAGGTTGTGATCATAGACTATCTGAGGATATCATCTGCCTTGAGAAATCCTTAACCCTAGTCGACATTGCCTCGATCTGGGGAAAAAAACTACCTCCTTGGTTTTCACTTTTAAACCTGCAACAAAGTCCCTCCAAGGTAAGGTTTGCATCATCTACCTCCTAGTTAGGCCCCACTCTCCAAGCCACCGCATGTGTAAAAGGGTGCCCGGATTCATGGGGAATTGTGATATAGAGAGGGTCATACCCTAGCGGTCAGTGCTGGCAACCAACAAGGGGTGGGCACTAGAGTTTCACTGACCACAATGCCAAAGGTGGTGTTCACAATCTATGGTGGAGGTTTGGTATCTCTTGCATGAGGAGTTGAGGGGGAGGAGGAGTGAAGGGCACCTGGAGTTCTACTAATGATTTTCCAGAGTAGAACTAAAGCCAATGATTTTCAAAAGCAAAAGGAAAAAATGATGGTGATTTTCCATACAAGCTGCACCATTCTTTTGTACCTTTTTTGCAGCAACATCACTAGCTTCTTCTCCTACTTTAAAGTTACTTGAATGAACACCTGATAGAGGAAATACTCTAGTGAGGTCCACACATGTGTATTTTACATCTACCAAATCAAATTATAGGATGTTAGTAGAATGTTGGGAGTGGATACCATGAGGCCATGTGCAAAGAAAGGCCACAAGTTCCTCTTTTAGGACCTTTAACCTACCTCTAGAAGAAAGGCTCAAGAAGTGTATCAGAAATAAAGTCATGTCAAAACTTATATCCAGGTATTGTGCGATAGTAAACAACTTTATCGCCAAAAGTGTCATACCTTGTGGTGTTACAAATATGACAATGTTCATCACCTGGGTATAAGGGATTCATGAGTCAATAATGCAGGATAAATCGATACTAAGTTGGTGACATGGAAAAACCAAACCCATCAATGGTAACGATAACATAAAGTCATGTGTTGTTGCCGAGAGAGGAAACTTGTAGTGAATTGGTGAATAATAGTTTTATAGTAAGCTTCTACCAAAATAGACTAGATCTATGGAGTGGAAGAAGGCATACATGATAACTGTGATTAATAAAATCAAGGAAATAAATTATAGATGTATTCATGTGATGTAACAAAATAGTATCTTGTAAGAACAGATTCAACCTCTCATATGATGTGGTCTTGGAGTTTATAGGTGTGGAACCAAGAGGAAACATAAGAAAATTTGCTAAAATCATGGGAAGATTTGATGCACAACCCTCCGAGGTACATAGGAAGAGTATCCCAACACTTGATAGGAGACTAAAATGCTCGCATTGTGGGATTTGAAATAAAGCTAAGAAATCCATCAAAGAAAGGGTTTTAACCACACATTCCTTGAGCTCTATGGAAAAACATGGATATGTGGAAATAGGACCTCGTAATATATTCACTTCACATTGGAGGCGATATGCTTAAGGAAACATACCTAACTCTAGGTCTGATGTTCGATCATCTTAGGGCAAATATATATATATATATATGTCTATATATATGGCATTCATTATTTTCCTGCAAGGGTAGCTAGTGCTCTAAATTTGGTTACTTTTTTTTTATTTCTTACTTTAATGTACATGGTTACTTTACCTTGCAAACTATTATGCATAAAAAGTTGCATTTTGATAAATGTAACATATATACAATTACATATTTATTCAAAAAAAATTATTGTGTATTCTACTCAGTTTTACTTTTTTAGCTGACTAGTTATTTTTTGGACAATGTAGTTACTTTTTTGTCCAGTGAATTATTTTTCTGACCAAATAGTTACTTTTCGAGTAGAACAAATAGCAAATTCAAGGTTACCGCACATGTATTAAATATGTAATATATATATAGGGAATACATTGGTTTCCCGTGCGGGTACAGTGATTTGGCTACCCGTGCCTCTGCTTTTTTTAAATTTTTTATCTTATTTACCAATTCTGCCACCGCGTTCTTCTTGGCCCTCTTTGCACCGCGCAGCCGAGTATTCCCGCTTGGTCATAAGCCAATCTTCCTCCCGTGTTACTTCTACCAGTTTTAGGTGCTCCTCCTCTGTTGTTCCCTTCTCTCCTCCACCTCGTAGTCGGGTGTTCCCTCATTCTCTCTACCGCACTCGAGGTGAGTTAGTGGCATATCCACAGCCGTGGACCTGGTGACGACATATCCACAGCTGAGATCGGAGGTTTGGTTTATAGAATCTTCAATCTAAGAGAGAAGAGTAGAAGAGGCAGTAGGCGAACAAGTTAATCCTCTTATTCGTTGATGATCTAACATCAAACATTTCTTCCAACCTTAGCATTCTCCCAACTACCCATTGTAAAGAGGTCCATTTGATCTGTACCATCATTGCCTGGGCTTTGTTTGCCCCAAATCGTCATTTAACCTATTGTGTGTTCGATGAGGTCATTAGTCACCGGTTGTCCACACGACCAAGCCCCAGTCCACAACTTCTAGGGCTTTAACCCTAGTGCTTAGCTAGCTTGTGTAACCTTATTTCTCTCTCTACTTGGGAACTTGATGTCCAATGTAGTTCCTCTACTTGTATATCTTAATGATACAATGCACATACTTCAGAACTTCACATTACCTCCTTAAGATTTCTCTACCACAGTACACTGATTTCTATTGCTGTTTATGTGTCTTATTACAATTAACTGCTTTCATTTACAAAATATGTGTCTCCATTATAGTTTTCTGCCTTGGTTTTATTGTATGTGTGTTCTCATTGTAATACATTTTTTTCTATTTACTCTTTGTGTGGTACTACCACATTACACTGTTTCGATTACTATCTATGTGTCCTATTACAATGAATTGCTTTCATTTACATAATGTGTGTATCCATTACAGTTTGCTGCCTTGGTCTTACTCAAGGCTTATCTGCATTATAGTTTGCTACCTTGGTTTTACTCAAGGCTTGTCTGCATTACATTTTTCTTCCTTGGTGTACTGAAAGTGTGTCACCCTCACATTTTATGCAGGTTTTTGTTAGTGAGGTTGTCACTGTTATGGATCCTAGCCTTGATACTGATGCTAGCAATGCTATAACTGACTATGGTGATAATCTACATTCTTCTTCATCTGTTGACTATGAGGTCCTTTCTGTAGCTGATATCCCTAGGATTGGACTTAGTTTTGGAAGTTTAGATGATGGTATAGCTTTTTATTGTAGATATGCTGGTTTGATTGGTTTTAATGTAAGGAGAGATGATAATCGTTATCAAGGTAGTACTAAGGTTTTGCTGGAAAAAGATTTGGTTTTTGATAAACAAAGAGAAAATAGGCGTTCTAAGAGATCTAGTGGTCTATTGAGTCCTATTTGCAATGATGTTGGTGATCTACATGAGAAGCTTTCCAAGAAATATAAACGTTCAGTGAAAAGGTGTGGGTGCAAAGCCATGATTCGACTGACATTGGACACATCCTCCTCCATATGGGTTGTTAGTGCATTTGTTGAGGATCACAATCATGATCTTGTTGATATTGTTCACTTGTGCTATGTAAAGTGTAATTCATTACTTGACTAGAGTCAAAAAGACATGATTTCTTCTACGAGTCAAGCCAATATACCTGTGTCTAAGTAGCTTGCATTAATAGCATCTAAGTCTGGTGGTTATGACAAGTTGACATTTACACGTAGACAAGCTCATGGACACCTCAATAGGAAAAGAAAAGAGTTTGTTGATCATGATGTGGATATGGTTTTGGATCATTTTGCAAACTTCAAAGTTTTGGATTCTAAATTATTTTATGAGTATCAAAAAGATTTTGATGGTTGTTTGACGCACTTATTTTGGTCTGATCTGATCTCTGTTGATGACTCTACATTGTTTGGTGATGTGATCGTATTTGATACCACTTATTGTACCAATAAGTATTCCATGTTTTTGGCATGTTTGGTGGTGTGGATCACCATCACTAGACAGTTTTATTTGCCTCAGCCTGGTTGGTGGATGAGAAGTATGATTCTTTTATATGGGTTTTCAAACAATATCTACTGTGTTTTGGCAAAGAGCTTGTCTCCATCATAAGTGATCAAAACCCAGCAATGACTGCTGCTATTATTACTATTTTTCCAACTTGTAAGCATTGTTTCTACAGTTGGCACATTCAACAGAAACTCCCATCTAAACTTGGTGGAGTTCCTAACAAGGATCAAATCATTAGTTCATTGAATGATTGTGTTTGGAATATAGATGATATAGACAATTTTGAAGACAAATGGAGTTTTGTAGTTGAAGAGAATGGCTTACTGTCCATTAGTTAGTTTTGTGATGTGTATGCTATGCGGTGTCAGTGTGTGACATGTTTTATACATGATTCCTTCTTTGCTGGCATGAGGACAATGCAAAGAAGTGAGAGTCTTAATGCATTCATTAGAAACCATGTCAACAGCAGGAAAACTCTCTTTGAACTTGTTTGTAGCTTGGAGATTGCTTATTCTCATGTGTGGGAGATAGAAAACTTCAAGGATTTCGATGACGAGTACAACAATCTTCCTTTGGCTTCATTGTGGCCTTTGGAGGAGCAAATGAGAGGTATATATACACAGTTTATTTTCAAGATCTTTCAATTTGAAGTTCATCAAAGTATGGTGTATAACATGAAAGAAACTTCTGATGAAGGTGTGTTTGAGGTCTATCGTGTTGGTGGTTCTAGTTGTCCTCGTGTTTTAAAAAAAGATTCATCCACAGATATGTTATCTTGTAATTGTTTCATGTTAGAATTCAAAGGAATTCCATGCATGCACATTCTTTCTTATCTAAAGAGTCATGATTTTTGCACTCTTCCTGAGCCATATATATTAATGAGGTGGAGAAAAGGATATAGAGATCACCCTTTGGTTTTTGGCAAATCATCTGTGCATTCATCCACAGGGAGGATACTTCATCTTGTTTCTTCTTGTAATTCAGTTGTCAACATGGCTTGTAGGAACAATGCCATAGACCTTTGTCATGAAAAGTTTATTGCTTTGCAAAAGGAGTTGTCGGAATTGGATATTGCTGATGTTGGTGTAACTGGTTCTAATACAACTTCTTCTTCTGTTGTCAATGTCCATATTCCTAGTATTTGCAAAACGAAAGGCAGACCTAGAGCGATTGATGTGCAGTATAAATTTGGAGATAAAATTTCGCAGTCTAAATCATGGCAGTATAAGAATTGCTTACAATACAACGTCAATCATGATAGTAGAAACTGTCCTTTAAAGAAATAGGTGTGTATGTTACCTATTTTGCAAATAAATATTGTAAATCTATAACATTGTCATTCTGTTTTGGAAGTTGACTATATAAGTAGGAACTGAGTAGGGTTTCTGTTTGTATATGTGCAGGAACTAAGTAGGGTTTCTGTTTGTATATGTGCATGGAATGAGTAGGGTTTCTCTTTGTATATGTGCAGGAACTGAATAGGGTTTCTGTCTGTATATGTGTAGGAACTGAGTAGGGTTTCTATTTTAGAAGTTAACAAGGTCTTCATACTAAAGAAGCTGCTACTATGGTGGATTTGAAATTCTTCTACTGCTTTTGGACTTGATGTTGTTGCTGCATTTGTACTGGTTCTTCTGGATTTGTAATGGAACTGCTATATTTCTAATGGTGCTTCTGTATTTGTACTGGTGCTTTTGGATTTGTAATGGAACTGCTAGATTTGTAATGGTCCTTTCTGGATTTGTAATGGTGCTTCTGGATTTGTAATGGAATGGCTGGATTTGTAATGGTCCTTTCTGGATTTGTAATGGTGCTTATGGATTTGAAATATAATGTAACTATGTTGAGTGACACTTATATACTTCTTCAATTTGATAATGGCATATGTTCCTTGGGTTCTTATGTGCTTGACTTATATACTTCTTCAATTTTATAATGGAATATGTGCCTTGGGTTCTTATGTGCTTGACTTATATACTTCTTCAATTTTATAATGGCATATATTCCCTGGGTTCTTATACGCTTGACTTATATACTTCTTCCTTTTGTTTGTGTTTGTATCAAATTCAACTATGTTGGACGGCCTGCTACATTTGTAATGTTATGTTGGGTTTGCAATGGAGTTGTTAGATTCGTAATGGTGTTGTTGGGTTTATCATTGTGTTGTTGGGTTTGTAATGGAGTTGTTGGATTCGTAATGGTGTTGTTGGGTTTGTAATTGTGTTGTTGGGTTTGCAATGGAGTTGTTAGATTCATAATGGTGTTGTTGGGTTTATCATTGTGTTGTTGGGCTTGTAATGGAGTTGTTGGATTTGTAATGGTGTTGTTGGGTTTGTAATTGCGTTGTTGGGTACCCACTCTAAATTTGGTTACTTTTTTTTTGAAATTTCTTACTTTACATATGTACATGGTTACTTTACCTCACAAAATGTTATGCATAAATAGTTGCATTTTAATAGATGTAATATATATATAATTACATTTTTATTCTAAAAATTTTACTATGTATTCTACTTAGTTTGACTTTTTTAGCCAAATAGTTATTTTTTGGTCAACGTAGTTACTTTTATGTCTAGTGAGTTATTTTTTTGACCAAATAGTTACTTTTTGAGCAGAACTAATAACGAATTCTAGGTTACCACACGGGTATTAAAGATGTACTATATATATAAATATATATATAGGGCGTTCATTCAATACCTACGTGGATAGCTTGGAGTTCGCTACTTGTCAGCCAAAAAAGTAAATATATGGTCAGAAAAGTAACTCGCTGGACAAAAAGGTAACTATGATAATAAAAAAAGTAATTATACATCTGAAAGTAAATTTTCACAGAATACATAGCATATATATATATATATAATGTATGTATGTATGTATGTATATATATGTATATATAATCGTATTTTTGAATCTGTTGTTACAAATGTAACTATCTATGTATGAAAAGTAACTGTTTGCAAGGTAAAGTAACCTTATACATGTCAAAAGTATGAAACTCCAAAAAAAACTGAAATAGGGAGCGCGTAGCTACCCGGGTAGGTATTGAATATGGGACCATATATATATATATATATATATATATATATATATATATATATATATATATATATATATATATATATATATATATATATATATATATATATATATATGAAGACCAATGTTCGTACCTCTTTCTTGAATAATAGATTCTTCCTTGGAGACATCAGAAGTGTCACCAATGAGGGTCTCATCATAAAGATAGAAAGCAAGTAGGTCATTGTGACATTCATTCTTTAGTTTACAAATAAGAGGACAGAGAGCCAAGGAAAAAATAAGTGGCCCCAACTGATCATGTTGTTGGACAAAAGCCATGTAAAGAAGAGTCTCACTCTTATCCATGTAAAGTAGAGTTGAGGATCTATAAATAGAACTCAATTTAAGAGGTTATGCCATTATATCCAATACAAACTATTACAGCAAGATTTTTACCCCAATCCCAATACCAATGCCTATGTATATAGAACTAAAGGGATTACAACGTTTGTCTTTGGGTGGTCTGAAGGATCACACACAATATATGTACTAATTGGATTGAAACTTATTTTTCATTATGATTGAATGAAAAATTTTATACAAAAGGTGGCCGAAAGGCAATATAATATGAAAAATACAATAAGATTTACTAACTACTAGGTACTACATTCCTTTACATTAATATTCCCATGGAGGTTCATATTTAGTGTAGTGTTCTTCATCCTAGCATAATATGGAAGATAATATCATTGTCACATAGTAGAAGCTATTTAAATGTGGTAGGTAATTCTAAATAATACAGATGCATGTTATTCAAGATTTTCCATTTCCTAAATTCATAAAATAGACTTACAATTAATGAAAACACATTGATACAGAAAATTTCATAAAATAGTTTGTGTTGCAAAATAGTACACTTGTTAAAACTTATAAGAGAAACGTAATCAATAAGAAATTTAAGAAATTTATTTATGCAACAAGGTATTTATTTCAGTTTGTATTTCTCATTGCAACAAGGTATTAATTTCAGTTTGTATTTCACTCTTTTTAATGTGAGAGGGGAGGGTGTCATGGATACCACTTAATCCAAAGCAAATTGGATCCATCAACATATACCACTTAACACAATGGGAAAGGCCTCGATATACAAGATACAACGTAGTGAAAATCCAAAGACAAAAAGAGATATATTAAATGTGGAATAACAAAATAATAAGAAGTATTTGATTTATGTTTATGTATTTTGCAAAGTATACACAAATCCAAACCTTATTCAATATGGAAGAAGGTATCTCATCCAAATACATAGACAAGATTTTCATGAGGGATTCATAAAATCATGCAATACCATTGTTTAGGTCAATATAAATATATGCATGCCTTTGATTTTAGAGTATAATAGATCTAATTATAGTTCATTAATGGTTAAGTTATGATCCTAGTCAAGGGATAAGTAGATCAAGTGTCAAGATTATAGTTTCAAGATATTAAAGGTGAGCATATTTTATTCTATTTGGGACTCTAGGTATTACAATTCATTTTTATATAGAAAATCTAACATGATTTTTGAGGTTCAATATTGAAATCATTATCGAGTGTATTCAAGGTGGATGGATGATATACCTAGGTAATTTTAGGGAAAAAATAACCCTATGTCAAGATTTGAGTCATCATCATCATTAATTTTGTCATCCTGGTAAAATCAGAAACTAACATTGTTCTAGTATAAAGTGAACACGATTTTATATAGTATAGAGATAACCATTCATTATTTTTAGTAAAACATTATTAACCCTTAGCACCATGATCAAGATTTGAGTCATCATCATCCTAAATACTATCATCATAGTAAAATCAAAACTAACATTATTCTAATATGAACTGAACAAAGTCTGATATGGTACAAAGATTATAATTCAAAAACTGATTAGGATCAAGTCTAGGTATTAGAATAGTTATTCCATGAGATATGGACTTTGATAAATTTCAAATAACCAAAAGATATGAGATTCAAGATATTCAAGGAACTAGGTTGAGAATTAATCCTTGTAAATACTTTGACTACATCCCTTGTATGTTTATGGTTAAAGTGACTACTTATATGCTATATTTGAATAATGGATGTATTTTCTAGAAATGTTACATCATAAAGGTCAATTTTTGAAATATCAATGTGAATTGTATTTATATACAAGGAAATTTTGGCACTATTGATGGTCAATAATTGAATGGTTGTTATCAAGTGGCTATGGTGGATTTAGTCCACTCAGAACCTTTTTGTGATAGGAGAAATAGTAGAGCGTTTGTGGCCATTTTATATTTGGTCTTCCCTGAATGTACCCATATAGGAGGTTGAGGATCGTCGTCTTATAGGTAGAAAGTTTGTTCGTAGGAACAAGATGGTACGACGGTGCCCTTTGTCAGAGTCGTAGAAGGAAGTGGTAATAAGGAAAAACATTTTCCTACTGAACTTACATGAATTCTAAAAGCTCATTTCTATTCTTAGTTTTAGTTGAGGGGAACAAGGGAAAGAATCCCCCAATGACAACAATGTGTATTGTGGCTAAGCTACATGCAAGCAAGGGAAAGGGTCTTGAGGCACCATTGGTATTCAAGATGAAGGAAAAGGAAGGGGTGGCGGACTTGAGGATGATAGAAGTATAAATAGGTCACGTTGGGGCACGATTAGGGTTTTATAAAGCTCTACATATTCCAGAGTGAGAGTGGGAGAACATTGGGAGTTTGTATCTCACACCATGTCTTCTGAACATGGTCAACAAAGTACTCAACGGGATTGTCAGGGTGAGTGGAGGATTTATTCCCTCTCTATTTTGACTGAGGTGGCTCGAGGAGGTGGCAAAACATCAAGGTAGATGTTGAAAGATCCATAGTCCCTGGGATCAAGCCCTGATATATGGGTTCCCAATCCAAGGATCGTACTTGATCCAGTCCCCTTGGTTAGGATTTCTTATGTGTAAAAGAATACTAGAAAAAGGATTCTTAAATGAAATAAAAGCAGTTTTCTCCCAAAAATGTAGGAAAATTGTACTCAAACATTGGAATGTCTGATTGAGATGAAATTTGGACCATGGTCCCACTATAATATGCAAAACTTATAGACAAGGTTTGGTAGAAAAATATTCTAGAAGTGCATGATGTTTATCAACATTAATAATAATCTTATTTAAGTTGTATTTTGATGCACAAAGCACAAATGATTCAAATTGTATATCAAATATTTAGATTAAGTGTCATAATTGGAGAATATTTAGTAACAAAAGGAAGTGATGTATATTGAGAAAGATTAGATATATTTATAGGAATTAGATTAAGTTCAGTATTTTAATAGTGAGATACTATTTCACCATGAGTTGGATGACATATGATAAGTTAGGATCTACTTTGAGGTCAAAGTAGACACATTGATCGAAGTAACAAACCAACTTCTTATGAAGTAGGACCAAATTTGGTTTTAATTTCCACAATTACGATCAATGTCTGACACCCAGACTGACCCTTGAATTTGGAAGAAGCAAATCCCTTTTACCAAGGAGGTCATCTTGACTTTCTATAAGGTCATCCAATTTTGTTTTCATATAGTATAAAAAATTATGATAGTGAAAATTTGAAGTTAGATAACATTTAGGACCCAAGTCAAATGAATTCAACTTAGAATTCTCATAGATATTTTCTTCATCGTCAGAACCTCTCTCTAGTGGAATTACACTAGTAGTTAACGTTGTTTGGGAAATCAGTCTACACGGCCGTATATACTCCCGCTTATGCCTATTCAGTCACCCTACCACACCGCATATTACTAATCAGTCCACTAAGCAGTCATGGGCCGCGTATACTCCCGCTTAACCGATTAAGCGCTTGTTTAAACTCCACTTTTTGAAAGTCCCACAACTTATGTCCATACATTACATACATACATGCATGCATATACACACATTGTATTATATATTAAAATTAAAGTATATAGCCATTTATATATATGTATGCATTATAGTATATGTAACAATTTCCACACACATTTGTACATTTATATCAAAACATTTTGGCATATTCATTTGTATAAATACATATAAAATATACCTACACTGACAAACACATATTTGTACTTGTAAATATTTTGATTTATTCACAATTAGACACACGCTCTACACATATTAGTGCATTTATAGACATACATTTTAATATTTTTACATATATTAAAAATGCATTACATACATAGATATATATACATATACAAGCATATCATACATGCATATTAATATGATTACAGGTAAATATATATAAATGCATAATCTATATTTTTTTTGTGAGCTGAATATATCGTTTAATGACTATTTATAGCTTATGTATTGGAAAAAAAATCCAAAACCGCATATACTCCAGTATATAAATATATATAAGTGCATAATCTATATTTTATATTTTTTATTTGTGAGCTGAATATATCGTTTAATGACTATTTATAACTTGTGCATTGGAAAAAAATCCAAAACCGCATATACTCCAGTATGTACTCCCGCATACCGCATATACTCTATGTGGTACCCTCTCTACCCGTACAATGCATACCCGCTTTCCTGAACAATGGTAGTCAAGGAGGTATTTAAGGGTAAATTATAAATTTCAATACAAAATTTACCCCAAAACTATTTAGAGCTGAAGTGTCTAGTAAGTTATTATGTTTTTATTCTTCTAAAATGCTTTTCTCTCTCCTCATCCTTCTACTTTGTTCCTCCTTACATTTGATCAAAGATATCATGAGTTTTCATCTTTTTCTTCCCAAATTCTCTTCATTAGGATAGATTGGAGGAATGTCGTTAGAATCTAACAAAAAGCTTAAGATTTGAGAAGGTTTTTCTGGACCACAATGATGGATTACAAAATACTTTTATGCATACTACAAGTGCGATAGTAGATAACCACTTAATGAATAAACAAAGTATGAATTCACCTTATTATGCCATGATTATTGGAAATTGCCATTTCTAGATACAAAATAATATAAAGGAAGTCTTTCTTATCATCTTGTTATTTTGAAACTTTACAATATGAAAGATTTTATACATGAAAATTCTCTTAATTTTTAGATCCAACTTTCATAATGCAATTGGGAACGTAAGGTTTAGGAGATAGAAAAGCCAAATGAGAATATGTATGATAAACTAAAATAATGTGATTTGTGTTATCAGATATGTGATATGAGATGACATAAGATACAACCTTGTAACAAGGTGTGATAGTGAGAATGTAGAGATATTATATTCTCATACCTATCCTAGTAGTGGACCTAAATTGAGTTGGTTGTCTTAAGATTTCCAGCTAAACCCAAGACATGTATGGTGATTTTTACACATGGGAACATCATGTCTGCCTCTACATGGTTAGATAAAGGTCAACATATTTCAAGAAAATAGTCAAAAATGGGAAATCTGATTGTCAACTATACTAAATGTTGATCTTATTCTTGCATGCCTATGATATGTTTTTATTACTTCCTAATAAATTTATAGAGCCATATCTTATATGTATCTAGTGACAATCTTGAATCATATATGTTCTAAATAGTAATATAAGCAGATGAAATTGAGACGTTTTCTGATGTCAAGTGTTTTTTTATCCATTTTTTGCTTTATGTTTGGTTCTAGTGTTTTACCAATCTTGATATTCTCCCAAATAGTTATGTTTGGTTGATTATTACAAGTGACGCCAATGGGATTGAGTTTGTGTTTTGGGATATAATGTCAGGAACAAAAATGTCAAGTTGTTAATGATGTGAAAAGTTGAGTATGGAATACAATTGGGTATCAATATAGTCTTAGTTTTTTAGGGTAGACGATACGTAGTGTTTTATGTTGTCTTATATCTCTTTCGATGATGGTATTTTATGTAGAATGGATGACAAGTGACTAATATTTTTGCATACATTTCATTGGATGTTATTTGTGGTACCATTTATATAGTAGAACGTGATGTCTTTAGTGGCTTGCTCATTCAAGAATGCATGATGTGTCATTTCCTGGTTGGTGGGTCATCATAAGCATGGCTTATATAAGTTAACACTAGATAATGTGATATGATTTGGTATCTCATGATTTAGGTTGTTTAGCTGTTAAGGTTTTAAACTCTGCATATGTTTTTCTACATTTTGTGCAAATGTAGTCGGTCTCGAGCCCGGGTAAAGGAGGAGGGTTGGTCATAAGTTGACAACCGGTCATAAAACCTTTTTCACTCTTTCTATGACATGGATCCCTATAAAAATTTCATTGGAGCATCTCTACCTGGCAATGAACTGCATTGGCACCCGGGTGCAGTGATAAATATGCAAGGGGTTTTGACATAGCGGTGCCCGATTGTGTTGAAGGACAGATAAGGGTTTCCAAATCTTGGATGGGTGTGGGTAAAGAAGCTAGTCCCGCTACATCATTGCCTGCATGTAGTAAAAAATGTGTAAGGGTTTCCACATCTTGGATGGGTGTGGGTAAAGAAGCTATTCCCGCCAAATCATTGCCCGAATGTAGTAAAAAAAGTGCAAGGGCAACATTTTTTACGAAGGTAGGTAAAGAAACAATTTCAAAAAAAAAGGATTAGAGTTTGATCTTGGAATTTTGGCTCTTTGATAGGGAAATCTTTAGAGATAGCGGATACCATGATAAGAAGAAAAGTCAATATAGCTTGTTTGTAGGAAACAAAGTGGATAGGGGAACAATGTATAGATATTGGAGACACATGATATAAAATCTGGTATATAGGTATTGATAAAGATAGAAATGGCATAGGTATTGTTGTAGATAAGATGTTGAAGAACGATGTTGTCAAGATCACAAGTATGGGTGATATAATCATATCTATCAAGGTTGTTCTTGAAGGAAACATTTTTAACATTATCAACGCTTATTCCCCCCAAGTTGTCCTTAGTGAGAATGCTAAGAAGGATTTTTGGGATGACATGGATGAACTGATGCAAGGAATCTCGATAGAGGAGAAGATTATTATTGGGAGTGATTTTAATGGCCATGTGGGGAGTAGCAATGTTGGATATGAGAGAGATCATGGTGGTTTTGGTTATGGCAGTAGAAACAGAGAAGGAGAGAGGATATTCGATTTTGCAGTTGCATATGATATGATTTTGGTAAACATGTATTTCAATAAAAGAGAATTACATAAGATTACTTTCAAGAGTGGGCACAATTGTAGCCAAATCGATTACCTCCTTACGAGGAGGGTGGATCGCAATATAAGCAAGGATTGTAAAGTGATTCCTAGTGAAGAACTCATGACCCAGTATAGGTGGAATCTTAAAGGATCAATTAACATGATTGGACATTAACATGAAGATCAATAAAGACAAGCATAATAGAAATCAAGATACCATGATCTAGTGATTTAATCTTAAAGGAGAAAAGAAGTTGACTTTTTATGATAAACTCCTCAAGGAGGGAACTTGGAGCCTAGAGTCTGATGCTAAAACTATGTGGCATAACATGAACTCCTGCATTACAAAAATTTCCAAAGAGGTTTTAGGGGATTCCAAAGGTTTTGGGCCTCCACAGAAAGATACTTTGTGGTGGAATGATGAATTATAGAAATATATTAAATTGAAAAGGGAGATATATAGGAGCTTGCCCAAATCTCAAGATGATGCAACGCTCCAAAGATACAAGTAAGCAAAGAAAGAAGCAAAAAAGTTTGTTTGGGAGGCAAGGCCTAGCTACTTTGATGATATTGTTTAGAACTTAGACACAAGAGAGGGGGAAAAAGATATATATAAAATGGCTCATAGAAGATAAAGGAAAGGAAGAGACTTTAGTCTAGTGAAATGCATTAAGAATGAAGATGAATCAGTCTTGGTGAAGGACGATGAGATCAACAACCAGTGGAGAAATTACCTCCATAAGATTTTCAATGGAGATACTGCAAATAATGTTAGAGACTCGTGTGACATGGATACAAGAAATATCATTTACACACTATGATTTTCACCATTTGAGGTCAAGAATGCTTTGAAAAAGATGAAAATGTTGAAAGTCATGTGTACCAGACGGTATTACCATTGATGTATGGAAGAGTATGGGGGATGAAGGAGTTATGTGGTTAACAAAGTTCTGTAACAAGATCATGAAGGCCAATAATATGCTAGATGAGTGGAGAAATAGTACTATAGTCCCCATCTACAAGAACAAATGTGATGTTCAAATCTGCACAGACTACAAAGGTATCAAGTTGATGAGTCACACAATGAAGCTTTGGGAGAGGATTATTGAGTAGAGGCTCAGATCTATAACATAGATATCAAACAACCAATTTGGTTTCATGCCTGGAAGATCAACAACAGACGCTATTTGTCTAATTAGGAGGCTTATGGAGAAGTATAAAGAAATAAAAAGAGATCTTCATATGGTGTTTGTTGATTTGGAAAAGGCTTATGATCGAGTACCTAGAGAAGTGTTTTGGATGATTTTTGAAGAAAAAGGGTGTGCCAATCCAATACATTGACTTGATAAAAGACATGTATGATAGCTCTACTACTAGCATGAAGACTCCTAGAGGAGAGACACCAACTTTTCCTATCATAGTTGGGATACACCATGGATCTACACTTAGCCCATATTTGTTCGTTCTTGTTATGGATGAGTTGACAAAGAATGTTCAGGATGACGTTCCTTGATGTATATTATTTGTTGATGATATTGTTTTGATTGATGAAACTAAAGTTGGATTCAATGATAAGTTTGAACATTGGAGAAATTCATTGGAATCAAATGTATTGATGATTATCATGAGCAAAACTAAGTATATGAATTGTGCAATTTCAGCCAATCTCACAGTGTGAATTTTGAAGCCAAGTTGGATGGAGTAGATATACCAAAATGTGATAAATTATGTTACTTGGGCTCTATTATTCAAATAGATGGGGATGTTCAAAATGATGTTTGTCACAGGATCCTACAAAATGGTTGAAATGGAGGAGTGCAACTGGAGTTTTATGTGATTGGAAGATCCCTCTCTGCTTAAAAGGTATGTTTTATAGAACATCTATACGACTAACCATGCTCTACGGGAGTGAATGTTGGGCTATAAAGAAACATGGTATCAACAAGATGAACATGGATGAAATGTGTATGCTAAGATGGATGTGTGTGGAGACAAGAAAAGATCACCTGAGAAATGACTATATTGGGAATAAAGTGGGGGTGATGAGCATTGAGGACAAGTTGCGCGAGGGCCGACTCAGATGGTACAAACATGTACAACACATATCGACTAATGCGCCTATACAAAACAATGGTATTGAGTCAAGCACAATAAGTAGAAGAATAGGAAGACCTAAACTAACATGGGAAGAGCTTATAAAGAGAGATTTTGAATCTCTACATCTTAACCAGAATATGGCCCATGATAGAGCTGAATGGAAATGAAGGATCCATGTAGCTGACCCCAATATAGTTGAGACTGAGGCTTAGATGATGATGATGATGTTTTAAGGTTTTAAAGAAATAAAATTTAAGCATGCTTCCTATATATAACTATAAGCACTATTTAAGTAAAACATACTCAGGAAAAATTGGATTACCTTTATGGTTATGGTAATGGTTGAGCGTTTCTATTTGACAAGTAGGGAGGTACTAAATAATACATATCAAGTTGATCATTGTCCTAAAAGTGAATTATATTTTCATGTGCATTAGCTGGATGATAATCGATCAACCAACTTTACAAACATCCTAGAGCTAAAGTCTTGTATCAAGTGGGCAGGGTCAAACCTTAAAATGGCACTTATATGTTGCTAACGAAAATAATTAATGGAAATATAGATACTACCATTTTTTTAGCAAAGGTTGGCATTAGAAGGTTCTCCTCAAAGTGGAAAATGAGGTACTTTGTTAACACAGGAAAGAGGAGAAAAACATGGCAATCCATGTAGTATAGGTTTTTTCTCTTTCAAAATGGGATTCCTTACATATGATAGGTGTCTCAAATTTTGCAAAAGGGAAACTCAACATCACTAAATATAAGGTAGTTAATTTTTTCAACCACCTCATATAGTTGTTTTTTTACTTAGGTTTCAAGTGTCTTAGGATTGTAATATCATAAATGTGTTTGACTCAACCGACCTATCCAATGAGATACAACAATATTCTTACGTAACACAACATCAATGCATGAAGAAGACAATGAGGGTTGCACAATTGAGTATCAAGGGATTCATATGATAAAACATGACATCCAATGGAATCTTTATAGATATCTTCTATATATCACAAAAGGGGATCAAGTTTGGAACCCTTTTTGGATGCTAGAAGGACACCTACAAATGTAGTGTGAACCTCTGTCTGATGCATGTGGTGTGAACTAGAGGGATGGAAAGAGAGAGAGGGTATGTGGTTTGACATAGTGGGTTGGAAAGAGAGAGGGATTGGGGAGAGAGTGAATGGTTGGAAGAAGAGAAATAAAAACAAGATAGAGATATTTATTTTTCTAATAAATTTCAGTCCATAATGAATTTCTTCTTGACAAATTAAAAACCCTTAGATTCCTTAAAAATACATTCCAACAAGACCAATGTCGATATACTTTTTTGGGAAATGTAATAAATAACCTAAAAAATAATATCATTATTCTAAAAGGAGGATATAAATAGTGCTATTTATTTTTTTCTTTTATTTTGTGTAGTTATCATAGTGAATTATTTTGTTTTACTCTCTCATCCATAATCACACATCACAAAGAGGGAGAAAATAGAAGGTAGGAGGGAAGTAGTACCATTGGTTGTTTTCTTTTATTATATATATGTTATCTCTAGATCTTGTGTTGTTGTCAATGGTAAAGTGTTATGTTTTTATCTACTCCTTATTTAACTCCTAAGAAAAAGTGAGAAAATAGGATAGAGGGGCGAAGTAGCATTATATATTTTTTGTAACCAGCTTGTTACCTCAGATCTAGTGTGTTGTTACCATTGGTATAACATTTTATTTTTTCATCTCCTCATCTCCTTACTAATAGGAGAGAGAAGGGAAGTAGTTTCATTAATTAATTCCTTGTGTAATTGATTTGATATCTCTTATCTAGTGTGTATTTATCATTGTTACAATAATCTTTATCTCTTTGTTCCTCATTACTCATCACTTCCCTCCTCTTTTATATACTATTTCCACAAAAAGTAAGAGATGGAACAAAGGGAGAAGGAAATTAAAAAAATGAACATGTGATAGATAAAAAATGAAGGAGGGAAGTAGTAGGAAGATAAAAAGAGATAAAATAGGAGGGAGCAAGGAAGTAGTAATAATTTTTTTATTTTGTTGTTGCCTAATTTGTGTCTCCTCTTCATTTCACCCAACATAAAGAGAGAGAAAATAGGGGAGAGAAGGGAAGTGGTATAATTATTTGCTTTCTTTGTATTTGCTTTTTATCTCTTTTTTTAGGTAAGTCGGGAAGCAATATTATTCATTTTACCTTCCTCCTGCAAGCCAATTCAAATCTAAATTACAACCTCCAGTACTGATTTTAGAACTAATAATTGTAGTACTACTACCATTACAAGCTTTTGCTGTAAGTAAATTAGTTAAATTAGGGGGGTGACATAATGCCACCATTTGTTCACATTTTTCAAATGGTATTTTGCGAGCCCATCAACACCTTTTTTATTCTCTCAAATAAAGAACTACATCTTCCACAATTCTCTACAAATGCTATTTATCTTTAGATTCTTGTAGGCATGTCTAGGGTGGATTACAACCCATTCCTCTATGGTTTCCAACACACAACTACAATATGATTCAAAAATGACTTCCTCAATCTGGTTGTCTACTGCATACTTCATCGCCATGTGGATTCCCATCAGTTCTGCCTCCATCAGTGAGGTCATCAAACATTTGATTCCTCTACCAATAATCCATTGCCCTTCAGAGTTCCTCGCCACAAAAGACGTCGTTGTCTCAGTTTTCATGATCGTGGCATAAATATTGAACTTAATACCCTACCCTGAAGGTTAGTCCAATTACCTATTATACTCCTTCCCATATTAGTTTCCTCCATTTGCATGGCCACATTCATTATCCTGACTTCTCTATTGATGTTGCCTATCTGAAACTCTATTGACAAGGCAACATTCTCTAAAACATGTTGGTTCCTACTTTTCCATATGAAATTACATGAGACCAAGAATATTCTCTGCATTGTCAAGGCTCTTAATTAGGTGTGTTCCCAGTCATATTTTCTCATTTGAAGAGTATAAAAGGATGTTAAGTTCTACTCTATTCATAAATTTCTCCCACACCTTGTAAGCATACACATAGTCCCACAATGCATGTAATAGTGTCTCCTCGTGGGCATTATAGTGGACACACTTAGCATCCTCAGTCATATTCCTCATCCTCCTTCTAGAATTCATAAGAAGAGATCCATGTATGTTGATCCAAGAAAAACATTTGAGTCTGCTAGATACTCTATCTCCCCAATTCAAATTCCATTTTCCTGGTGTCACAGAACCATTAATTGCCCAAACCCTTACACTAATTGACTATAAAGTCAATGGAGATAGGACCCAGATGTCTGTACTAGCATGGTATTATCAAAGCACAAATGTAGAAGCATAAAGCTTAGATACATTAACTAATAACAAAATAAAAGTACCAGTCATAATCTCAACATTCAACCAGTATATTAAGTAACATTGTTTGTTACAATCTTTGAATTACATATTCACGAGTACAATTTTATAAGACTTCTCGTGCATACTAGGGATATCACAAAAATAACACCTCACATAGCTAACCAAGCCCATCAACTTCTATACATCTCTAAACCTATAAAATACGATAAACAAGGCGGGTCAAGCACATGAGGTGCTGAGTACAAGGATGGAAGATACATATATATAAGATTTGCATAATTTGAAAAGATTTGTAGAAGAAATGAACAAGAATAAACAATATTTAGCAAAGTGGGAGCCCATGTTTTATATCATTTTACTCCTAACAACATCATATATCACAAGTCCTTTGACTACTTCCCATCAGAAGAGTCTGTAAGGGTGCTCAAGATTAGCTAACCCTTTTATCGACATGGTCCACTCTATCTTGACAACTCAAGTAGGACGTCTACCCTCGTGTCCTTACCTCAAGAATATACGAAAGTGCACAAGGTTTGTATAATGGAGTTTCTATAATATGTTTGCAAGTTATAAAACAATGACACAAGACAAACATCAAGTACAATACTAGAGAACTACATGGCAATATTTGAGCAAGTAAACAAGCATACATATGTATCACATTTCAAGCAAGAAAGCCATAGTCATATAATTATTAAAGACTACACCTAATTCATAGATCCTCAAAACCTATCCTTGACCATCTAGATCACAAGACAAGCCTAATTAAGCACAAGATTACATACATGTATTAGATTCTCATCATTAACCTTAACTAGATTAATTTTAGGGATTTTGGCCAAGTTAGGTTAAATGTTGATTTTTCTGCATTTGATGACCTTTTATTGATTTAGAGTCCATCACAAGGGTGTGGTTCAAGTTTCATGTCATTCCAAGGTTCCATTCATTTTATATGTTTATATCAAGACTTGTGTCACATGTGTACATCCGAAGGTCAAAGAATCATAATAGATCAATCAAGGTCAAGGATCATCCAGACATGAGAACCATGAGTAAAAGATGGGTTAGATTGGCAAGATTATGACAAAAGAACCATAACCACAGTTGGGTGGATGTAACACCCTATTTTTCATATCACATGAGCGGAAGCATTTACTCAATGTGTGTTTCACAATATGATAGTCATATAATTAAAGTAAATGAAACACTTGCATTGATTTAAAATTGATTCATACATAGTTCTTGACTACATAATTATATTCTATCAAATCTAATCTGGTTGATACTATGACTGTACATAACATGAATTATATCTAAACCTCTAGATCAACTTGGTAAATGGCACCCCATAGACAAAGCTTGTAGATCTCCTAGTCTTAATTTTTACTTTTTGTCCTTTAGTTGCATTAAGTCCTATAAACATCTCCTCCCCAACCATGAAAAACAAATGTCACATCAGTAAGCATTATTTAGCACTTTATATGACATAAAAGTTAATATATTTGACATGATAAAGTTGACATGACATAAACTTGAACATGGATTTTCCTAAGTATTTATGATTTATTAATGACATGAGGAATTGAATAATAACTATATGCATCCCTCTATAATGCCCACTTAGGGGAACATGATTTATAGGAAATCCCTTGATGCTAGGAAAGCCCTTGACGACCCCTTGAGGTCCATGATTCAGGATCATATAAAAAATAATTCAATTCCACTTATATTAACATTAACTTGAACATTAACATTATCATGATTGTTACACTTTAACATGATGGGATTCCTCCCCTTAAATCATAATCGGATTTCTCCCTCATAAACCGTAATAGGGTTTTCCCTTCTTGAGAATGATTCATTAACCTTAATTCATAATCAATATCAGAGTAAGGATTTTACCATAGAGTATAAGAAATCAACCAATTAAACAATGATAACTATACTTGATGTCTTCTTTGAGAAAGCACACATAATTCATGAAACATACAAAAGTACATAATCATAAGTAATCAACCAATAAACCAAAATACATATGCCAAATATGCATGGTCTGCTTATCTAGAATGAACCTCCTTTGGTCAAGTCCCTTCACTTGATTCAAGTCTTTAAACACCTATGATTTTGATTAAATTATAATATGTTTATTAGTTCCAAACCCTTAATCGTGATCTTTTAATTTTTGATGAGTTGTAATGTGTCATATGAAAACAACACCAATTGATAGAAAATAAAAAGAGATTTGCAACAAATATTTTTGCATATTTTTTTGAGGTCATATGCAAAAGTTATGATTTTTGCACTATTGTGCAATTAGAAATTAGGAAACCTATAGCATGACATCGATTTAAATCAAACATAAATCAAATGTAACTAACACACAGAAGGACTGAAAAACCATGTTCATGTGTTACATACGACCAAATCAGTGAGGGAAAATTCGTGATTTAGACTTATATGTACCTAGCGGCTAATAAAATCAAAAGTGGGCGCTAAAATGACTAAAACACCCATGAGATGATGACCACCTAATTGATTTTGTGGGGGCGTTGGGGTCATTGGATGATCAGGGATCTTCTTCTTCTAGCCATGGTGCATGAACCTACAGAAGCTTCCTTTGGCTTTGGTCCATACCATGGCATACGCCCTTATCCAGGGAACTGAGGCTCTCCGTGAATTGCCCATTGTCCAATGAAGATGGATAACTTGACTTTTAGAGGCGAGTACCTATGAGCTCATGAAGCTCACCATAAAACCAAACTAATTAAGGGAAAGAATGTTTGGGAAACCAACTATTGAAGTCACAAACAAAGGTATCAACTAAGATCCCTAAACACTCCTCGACTCTAGGCAAGGTCAATGGAGGCCTTTTATAGTTGGAAGAGCTCTGACCAGCCATGGTGGCTACCACCGGCGAGGTCTAAAGCTGGTCCTATAGGGTATAATGACTCAGGAGAGTATGGGATGAGGGCATGATTGGAAAATGTCGAGCTGGTGTGATGGCTGCTCAAGGAGGCATCAATTGCATAGAAGGTGTTGTCTTTAGTGGTGGCAAGACCAAGATCTTCGGCTAGGAAAATCGAGTTGGACCTAGAGTTAGGGTGCACAGGGAAAGAAATTGAGTGTTGAGGAGGAAATGAATGTTGCGGTGAAGCTTTTAGGATGTTTAGATCAACAAGGAACACATCATGATTGTGGTTGTAATCTGGTGGTGAGAGGCTGCGAGATCCCATTTTGGGCATCTCATCCATATACTGTGAGGGAAGACTAGAGGGCTCATTTAAATTGAGAGTACATTGTTAATTTGATGGAGAGAAAATTTTGTGAAATGGTGTAGAAATGGGAGAGAGAGCTCGAGTGATGAATGCATGTGAGACAAGTCCTTGACTCATGAAGGAGTCAAAGGTTAGGGATGACTTTGAGACCATCAGATCGTGGAACAAAAATAGGTTGACCATCTGATCTCATGTAGAAAGGAAAGAACAAGTAAAAGGGGGCATGACAATGATTAAGAACTAAATACCTCTAGGAAGTCATGGCGCATCTGTAATATCATTATCTGAGGTATTGTTGTAAGGAAAAGATATGTTGTTTAACTCTTTTCCATCAATGTCATGCGAAGCTTCATCTCCATAAGAAAGAAGAATATATAGGCCTGACATAAGTGGTGCATATTCAATCATAGCTTTATCTATGATCCACACAGTTTTAAAACTTGGACTTCGAGGGCATGAATTTTTAGACTTGAGAAATCAGTGCAATGTGCCAGATCTAACTTTTACAAAAGTTGGCACCTAGAAATAAGAGTTTCAACATCATCACTATTGGCAAAGCTAATACTGCAGAGCGTAAGAGTTATATTTATGTTTCTGTGCATACCTACATTGAGAGTTTAAGAAAATTAGAACAGAGATGCCCACACCCTGTCATCATCTTCAGTGGGAGATATATCAGATTATGTAACAGTGAATTTTCCATGGAACTACTACAGAATTTTCCATAAGACATATTTTGATTATGTTATGGCACGTGTAATAGCATGACTGATGTCTACTTAAGCATGTCACATTATTTTCAGCCCATACTTTTCACAAACTAAGCATCATTTGCCTAATTGTTTACAGTTGAAAATAAGTGTACATACAAATAAAGTAAATAAACAAAGCATCATGCAAGTACTAGCATCTAGTGGCGGAGCCAGATCTTTTTTGTTGGGGGAGGGGTGGATTATATGATTCAGTAGTTCAAATAATTGCCATACAATTTATAGTATATTGTTTTGAATGGAATACGATGTGAGCATGAACTAATATTTCTATCTAATGCACAATATAAAATGAAAGTTAACTGAAATAATGTGTAATCCAACCAAATCTAGTCCTTCAATCTCTGTATGGCTTAATCCAATGAAAATGATTTAAAACTAAGTTAGTGTGTGGCTGAGAGTGATCCATTTCCAAATAGAGTTACCCAAAGTGATTAATCTTTGAAGAACTCAATGTTGTTTTCTCATAGTGTAAATGGGAATAACTGTTGTATTTTTGTCTACTTGTGATGCTAACTTTCTCCTGAACTATCTTCTCATTAAAAATTACTATGTGCAACATTTGTAACTATATGCATTGACATTTTGTATTATACACATTTCATGAATGTATATGCATAAATTCTAATTCGGTTTCAAATATAATAGATAGACTATACTACCCACTTGTAGTTGTTTACCGATGTTATGGTTATGTTGTATTGAATTCTCTTTAATTTAATTAATATCCAATGTTATGGCTCTTTGTAGGTTATAGTTATGTATAGAACAAATTTACACAACATCGAGAAATGAGAACTCCACCCATCGGAAACTTATATCCATCAACACTGAATATTTTTTTCCACTCGCAGTACTGGAAATAAGTCTAAATTGCCTATAAGGAGACTGTATATAAGCTACCAGTTTATAAAAAATGAAGATGGAAACATTTATTATTGAAAAGAATGACAACCATCATTGCTTTTTGGCATTCATTAGCCTTACTGTAATCTACGCATTTGATTTGTTAAGATGATAAATGCAACAACCATGATCGCTCCATCTGCTAACGGCAGTAGCATTTCTAAATGACAACAAATAAATCTCTAATGAAGTAATGATTAGTGACGAGAATGTAATGTCTAGTATCATGCTGGTCTGTGGTTGTGCGCAGAGAGAGAGGTAGGGCACCGACGACCATTTTTAACTTGTATTTGCTGTTTTCTGTGAAGAATGTACTGTAATTTTGAAAGACAGATAGGGCATGTGCCCTCCCATGCCCGAACGTGGCTATGCCACTGCCGGCATCCTTATTCTGTCTAGATTTTAGAATCTTGATCGATCAAACAACATCAAAAAGTGAAAGCATAACAACATTCTTGGATTGACAAAGAGGGTACAATCCATGTCATAGTCCTAGCTTAGGTTCACAAAAGTTTTTAGTAACTAAGACTTGAACAAATACATATAATACAACCAATTGGAAACATAAATGAAATCAAATCAATTACATCACCTGATTTCTATGGAGGCACTAGATGCATGAATGAAGAAGTGTCTGTTAGAAGAGGGTGTTCCAGTGAAAGACTATGATCACTAGCTCTACCGACAAAATTTTATATAGAAGCCTTGTAGTTTTGGCACCTTGAACCAAAGAGTATAACCATGTTAAAGCCAAAAGTAAAACTTTTCATAGCATAAGATGGAGTTAGTGAAGTCAACACTATAGTTGACATGTATTATCATGAAGAAATATGTGCCCCTTCCAATTTTTATGTTCAGTCCATCCCAAGAAGATTGCATATCACACCTAAATCATAATTGTTGTCAACATTAATCTCATACGCAATCAATGCAAGCCTTATTATTCAAGCATACTAATTAGCTTACTTATTTAGGTATAAGCTAAAAATCACATTTCCATGAATGTGGTCATACGTCCAGGTGGAGAAAGATTCATAATGTACCATTACCATAACCCAATATCTAAATGCATGGGTTAGAGTTTAAAAATGCAATGAGAAGATACTCTTCCAAACATTGATATAGGGACTAAAGACAAATGGTCTTCTTACTAGGTAGCATGAAATATAACAATGAGTGATATGGTTGAATAGAAAAGCGAACACTTTAAGACAAACCAAATGGTGTACTATCTCATTTACATATTTGTTCACCTGGTCCAGAACAACGTCTACATCTGCATCCCTGGTGATTAATTGCTTCTTTTCTTCTTTGCATTCTTTGAACTAGTGAGTTGGTGGCTAGCTATATCAGATTGGTGCAATAATGGGTTTAAAAGCTCATCTTTATCTGTTTGCTAGCTTCACCTCAGTAACAGCTTCCTTATCAGGACCAACATGAAAGATTGAACAAATAGATTTGAACCATTCCTCCAGAACATACATTTTCTGTAGAGGACAATGCATTTCAGATCAAATCTAAGATGACTATTTTTGTTTAGTCTGTAACAAAAAAGTAACATCAAAATCACATATCAGTACATGATAATGCTTTCCTTTGACCTTCTCAATTATAGAGCAGTAATATAAGATGACTATTTACGACCAAGTTCTTTCCTTTGACCTTTCTCTGTGAACTAAGACAACCAATTACTAATGAGCCTCTGATATTCTTAAACAGTAACATATAGATGACTGTAAGAAAAAAGGGTAAAACCCAAGCAGTCAAAAGTGAAGCATACAACCATCAAAATTTAGATCCATAGTAATTAAAACCTCAAAACAAATGTAATAGTAACACTAAGAGGAAATTACTAAACCACTATCAATATGTGAAGTATACATAGTTCACACGTCCCATAGCTTAGGAACTACTTAGTAGCTACAAGGAATTGCCGAATATACAATGTGCAATTCTCCATTGAAATAGAGATAACAACAGAAGAATTGAACTAGAAAAACAAATATTTAAAGCCCCAGGAAATCAACAACCATTCAAGAGCTTTGATAGACATAATGGAAACTCATTTTTATCAAGAAAACAAAATCTTCAAGGGATACAACTGTTAGAGACTTCATAGGGTTCTATATATCCCGTGTTAATTGGAATAGTCACATATCTTACTAGTAGTAGCAGTTACCAAGATACTGGATTAACATATCATGAGTCTTACAATGCTCTCTTCACATTAGAAGCCCTCATATTATTTTTAACTAACTAGGAGCATACAAATTGATCACAATTATGCTTGTTCTGTGTTGTGTTCTTGTTATGGTTCATGGTGGTTTTCAATAGAGAAAGAAAAGATGGGAAACTCGTAACAACATAGATAATGGGTGAGGAAGAGGAAAGAAATATATATAACACTAAAGAAACATGGTGGCAACCTTGAGGAAAAAGCCAGAGTGGAGGGGATCACATAACTAAAAATATTGGAAGAGAGATTTTTAAGAGAGGAAGAGGTGGCCTTACAGTGGAATATGGGAGCAAAGAAGGACATGTATATGTACTGGAGCAAAAGAAGCCAGCTACGAGCTTTGAATTAAAGCACAAGGAGACTGTTTTTGCAGTTAGTGGTAGTGAAGCAGGTGAGGTTGGGAGTGATAATATGTGGAAGCTATACCTCAACCTCTCAGATGGATCTCTTTGAAGAAAGTAAAATTAGGAAAGGCTATAGAAAATTCAGACGACATAAATACCCACCTAACTCTGAACATATAATATTGGTAAAAGGCGGTAAAGAAGACCCACAGAAAAGTAGAGAATCTACTGACAATATGACGCAAAGAACTACATACATGAGTACAAAGAAATCTAAAGCCTCAATCCCTATCTTGTTGAAGTAGACTCACATACAGTAGATGGTTCCATTACACCCTAAGCCTTTTAATATATTTGGCATCATCTTCCAAGTGTTTCCCAGCAAAAACCAATATGTGTTAATCTTGAATGGAATTTGAATATAGAGAAATAGTACACTCATTTCAAGTAAAACCAACCATACAAAATCCGAAAGAGACCTACAACAAGATACAATTGTTATGAGCATTCCAAGCAAGAGAAGCAATATTACAACTTATGAGTTGTTCTTTAGTAAAGCATGACTAGCATGTAGAAGGTGAGTCTGAGAAAAAATCTAAGGAAACTAACATTGTTGATGTTGTGCCCCCTGCAGAACAATCAAATAAAGATACCCCAAAGCAAAATAGAAAGTTGGCCTAACCAATCAGACTAATGGAGATAACAATAGATAAATAGACTGAGTTGAAAGAGGATAACAATAACTACATACATAACCATGATACCCAAAATGTTAAGAAATATAGAACCACATAGGCGTAAACCATTAAGTAGATGAATATAGAACCACAAATGAACAAGAAGACACTCTAATGAATCTAAAGATGCATCTGTTCTTCAACTCAGAATAGACAACCAAAGGGATAAGAGAAGTTTCAGAAATAAAAACATGTATGAATAGTAAATCATTTGGACTTGCAATCTAAACAATAGCATAACCCATTATATGATACTTTCCTTTGAAGGAAACCACTGAGACTACAACAAAATCCATACATAACCCTAGTCATAAACATGTTTAGAAGATAGTCAAATGTAGGTATGACACTATTTATATGTCTTGGACATTTGGTTCTCACCAAGAAGGAATTTTATTGATGTACTCATTCTCATGACACCACACCTCTAATGCTATCAACCCCTGGAGAATTAGACTACTATTTACTCATTGTACTGACAGATATTCCCTCACCATGTGGTGCATGTACAACCACAATTATGAGTTTTCCAGAGATGATGTGATTGAGAAAGTAGAGTTTGAAATGAAGTAGAAATACTATGTTGTGGTTTCCTACTAACATCCTTTTCATAAGGCTATCTTATAGAACTGTGTATACACATTAGCGAGCTCCCTGTGTCAAACAGAAGGACATTGATGTGATACATGGTGCTTCCCCATACCAGTTGTAATATGGGGAACATCATTGATATTTGTGGCCCCTTCTATGGAAGTAATACTTGTTGGAGATTGTAGACAAGTAGTTCGATATGAAGCCTATATTACATGTCTCCTTTTAAGAAAACACCTGTAGACATAATACGTGATCAGAAAAACTCAGAAACATTGTTTGTAATTTTAAGGAAATAATAATCAGAATAATTTTGGTTAACTGCAGAGACCAGGGTAAGCATTTGATGCATGGGAGACAAATATTGAATAAGCATTTGATGCATGGGAGACAAATATTGAATGATCTACCAATGATTTTTTTCAATATGAGAAGCAATGTATTACTATGTCTTTCATGATTGGTATGTGGTATATGGTAAACGACTAGTCTTCTTTCTAATTTCTTTTGGCCGTGAACATTCTTTGACCAAATCTAGTTTACAAGACATTTGACCGAGTAAACTTTGTGCTACGTACGGATTAGATTGACATGACATGTTAGAGGTAAAGAAGAAACAACTGAAGATGACTAGGAAGAAGGTAGAAAAATCAATTTCTTACAGTGTTGGCACCCAAATCTTTAGCTGACTCTGGTAGCACACCTTTAGGCATGGCTTGTTGGACCAACAGGTTGCTGCCATGGCTAATCAGGTTCTACCGTAAGTCATTCAGGCATTCTAGCAAGAACCATTCCCTTATCTCTGCTATTGTAAATCATTATAGAAAGAAAGATTAAGCAGTCAGCAAACGAAATGGATGTTTTTCTATACATATAAGTAAATCCATGTCTACATGTGTGTGTGTGTTACCACATAGTTACCTAAGACCGGAGGTACCTCGGAACCTCGTACCTGGCTGTCTGCAAGGATCACTACTAGAAGAAAAGAGGAGATTGGGGTTTCGAGTGAGGATAAAATGGTGAGAGGGAGAGAGGGGGATACATGGGAGAAGAGACTGTGTGAGAGAGACCGATCAGGTAGGGCACGTCAGTTGGAGAGGTACTAGCGCTGCTAGAAGAAAAGAGGAGATTGGGGTTTCGAGTGAGGATAAAATGGTGAGAGGGAGAGAGGGGGATACATGGGAGAAGAGACTGTGTGAGAGAGACCGATCAGGTAGGGAACATCAGTTGGAGAGGTGCTATTAGGTAAACTGGGAGGGAAGGACGGAGATGGAGGGAGGGTGGCATGATTTGGGGAGGAGCAAGAATGTTGGCCACACCAATTGGGAAGGAGCTCAGCGCGCGGAAAAGTTGCATTTTCGGACTTGTGGTTATTTTAGAGGGAAGCGTGTAGTGCGTTGGGAATATTTTTTTTAATCAAATAATTGAGTAGAATATTTAGTTTGTACTCAGTTGGAATATATGTAGCTATTTTGTAGTCAAAAGATTTGACTACATTTACTTTGGTTACAATATTATAATATGTAGTAAAATCCAATATTTAACTACAATATATATATATATGTAGTTAGAATAATTGTAGCCAAATGATGTTTTTTTTGTAGTGTATAGTGGCCATCTTTCCACAAACCTATCACAAAATATAACATGTTAAAAAATACAAGCCATACATGTACAACCATGACATATTGCCAAAAACCTTGTATCAATGTAAAACATCTACAAAACACCCCCAAGGACCTGAGAGTATAGGAACGACACACATGACTCTACTATAAAGATTTAGTAGAATATCCAACCTTCAACAAGTACTGATCTCCTTGGTACTCTTTCTCAACTGTACAATCTATACCGCGTCGTGTACAACTACCTAAAAGATGTGAAAACCCACAGGGTGATACCAATGTCCCTGCCAAAAATATAACTTTCTATCAACAACTATTATTAACACATATAGATATATGGCATGAAAGTAGTACTATTAATAGGATGACCAGATTCAATTAAATGAATATGTAAAGATGATAATATAGAATAAGCAGTTTAAGTAGTTATGAACTAACTAGTACATCATCATACACTTTTAGAAGGGATATGAAGAACATGTATAATCATTACTAACTAAAAATTATAAGAAACAATGCAAAGGGTCATTTAATGTGATTTGTCTTTAACCCTAAGAAAACATACTACATGGTTGTATTACATCTTTTATAATGCCATGTGGAGATGAGGTATACCACTCATACTCCAACTTACCACTGCTAAGTCAAAATCAGTGCCATACAAAATCTAGGAGAGTCGAAGTCCTATGAACTCCCACACCCTTAGTCAATTTGAGTCCACTGCAGTGACATAGAGTCAAACTATAAATCAGCCTAGTCCACCATGGTATATAGGCATGACACTGGTCAGATACAATCGTAATCGTTCATCTGCCAGGGTATGATCACAACCATCCCTAAAAGCATATCATCTGAGATACGGTCTTGACCTTTCTCCTGTCGAGGCATGACTGCAGTCATCCTCAAAACCAGTGATTGTGGATGCAAGTATATATCCTCAACATGCACCCCAGTATATTCAACAATATGTGCTATGAGTTTTTCTTAGGACTTACTCATTTCACCAACTAGTAAATACTGATGCTGAAGATGTATCTATGGCTTAGGGCAACCTACATGATTAGGGTTCCACTTGATTAATTATTGCCAGTTGAGTATCTTTTAGTACATCAATCATGTTACAATGTACAAGCCATAGACAAACTCTACAAGGAGAGGGATAAATTACAACAAAAGAAGATATAAAACATATAAACATAATGCTAATTACACCATCACATGATATTGTCTCACTGCCTTATACCAGGCTAACACCATTACCATGTCATCATGGGATAACCATCCTTCATCATACATTTAGAGGATATCACCTAAAATTAGGCACAAGGCCACTACCAAGTCATATGACCCAAACACATAGTTCATGCATAACATCATTATCTCATCACCTCATAAAGTCTCATAATCATCACATGTGTCACATCAGAGATACCACAACAATCATAAGATATTATGTTCATTCAAGCTGCAACATTACAGTTACATAAGTAGGGGAGAGAAAATATTTTATTTTATGCTACTTATCCAATAATGCTAAGAAATTACATGATATTCCCAAATTAGGGTCAGGGTTTCTCATAGATAGACGATTAGGGTTTCCATAATAGCATTCAACATCAAACCCTAGGTATATCACTTCCCACATTCTTAGAGCATATTAGGTTAGGCATCATCACATGTGTAGTGAGCATCCCCAAGTAGTGACCACTAGGGATACACTATGTGTAGTGATCATTAAGGTTATATTATGGGTAACGACCATCAAAACCATGTAAACGTAGCGACCATACATGTACATCATCATGTGTAACGATAGATAAATGTCTATTTCTCCCTTTTATTTACATATTTTAGATATCTCTTTAGGATTGTTTTGTTATTTGTTTTCTTAATTTTATAATTAATTGTATTAGTTTAGATTTTTTTGCTTTAATTATATTTTCATGAGTTTTGTAGGAAAATGGCATAAATACTCTTGGAATATAATTGCACAGTTTACAGTAGTCCTGAAATTCATGTAGACCCGTTATCAAAAGTGCGATCACTTTTGCATCCATGCTCCAAATTAAGTGTAAAAGTATTCATTGGAAAGGAAATTTAATTTCCCAAAAGAATATCCTATTATTTGGACCGATTTTTTGATTTTTATGGGAGAGAAATACTTTCAAAATTATTTCTGTGAGAATCTACATTAAAGAAAGTTACATGGTCAAGATAATTCAAGACAATCAACTTTCTATTGACCAAATCTAGAAAATTAAAAAAGTTGGATCCCTCCCTTTCCCCCCTCTTATGATGGAAGACTACCCCCTCCCCCTCCTATAAAAGTAGGTGATCTCCATTTGTAAAAGCATTCTATTCTTCATTGTATTTCATTCTAAATTTTTGTTATAGAACAAATCTTTCTTTTTGGTATTGTAACTTATTTAGATTCAATAAAGAAGTTTAACTCAAGGTACTTGTTCTTTAAATTCTATTATTGTTCTTCATTGTGTGGTCTATGGCTTCATTCCTTTCTTCTCTCGGTTCCACCCTCATGGCTAGTGAGTAGTTTTCTTACTGAGGTGAGGGAAATAACCCCTTAGCCATGTGATTAGATAAAAGTTTTACCTGACTTTTTAGACAAATGGATTTTGGTTTGGATATTGGCTATTTTAACAAAGTGATCTCTCATTGTGTATTAATCATGGTGAATACGATCATGGAACCAAAAATTTAGAACATCCAAATCGATTACATGGGGATCTAGATGAGACCTCAAAAAAGTCTCCATTAGGATGATTGGACTAGGATCTGTGAATGCCAAGACCGATGGGTTCACAGGGAGTTCAACTTTAATGAATCATTTATGAATGTTTCACATACCTTACTTTTCTTTCTAATTGTGTAATTTCTTTGGTCTTGTTTCACATCGGCTAGATTTAAATTTTGGTCGGGACATGCAAAATATTAAGCTTGGGGTGGAGTGGGTATGTATTTATTCCACCCACTCTATATTAAGTTTTTTGCAAATTTTCATTATGAAATATTAGATTAGTTTTTTTCAACATTTTATACTTTCTTTTGCCCTTACCAAATCGGCCAAGTTGAATTGACCTCTATAATTGTGCCCCTTTTTTAATTTAGTAAATCCTTTCCAATAACTTTTACAAATTCCCATGCCTGAAACCACCATGTCACCTTGGACCCCAAATAACATCACTCCTAACAATAGTTGTCAAGTAGTATGAAATCAATTAGAACCAAGCACAATTTTTCTCTATAATAACAATGGATTTTCTTTCTATAAAGCTTTTATGGTGTGAATTTTGGGAATACTCTATCTAATACAATGACATTCTCTGGAAAAAAGTGTTGAAGTTATAAGCACAAGAACACATCTACTCCCCCCTTATTTCCTTTCTAAATAAGAAGGAAAGAATCAATTCCGAAAAAAAAATCAAGTCCAGGGTGGCATGCCTCCCCATGAAAATTTTTGTACCCCTCAAAGGGTGTACCATCAAAAGATGCCCAAAGGCACATTCAAAAATTGTGACCAATAGAGCCACAACTCCATAAAATGAATTTATTTTGATCGAACATATAAGCGATCATCCATTTCTTCCATACCCCCTTTTCATCTTGTTCTTGTGCAAAAACTCATAAATATAAAGAAATTTGGGAGTGTCAAAGAAGAAGTAAGATAACACCTATTTTTCTATAGAATCTTGGTTTAGAAACAAGTCTTGATAATTGTTTTACTAGGGAATATAGAACTTTGTGCCATGTTATTCTAGGAGATAGGAATGCTTGGCAAAAATTTGGAGATAAGGAATAAAGTGATATTATGAGGGAGAGGATAGACATGTTGCTAGTATAAATCAGATTTAATTGTGATTTTATTTGCTCGAGGACAAGCAAAGATTCAAGTTTAAAACTAAGATGGATGGTGACCTCTGGCGAATCTAGTGATGATGCAGACCACCACACTGGTGGTTACGGTGGCCATGGGATGTTGGGAGGGCATGGATGAGGAGGAAGGGGATACAAGGGGGATGACTTTCTTCCATATTCCACTACTGATATCTCCTTTGACTGTAGTATGCCTGAAGATGTGTAGGAAACCAACCCTAATTTGAATGTGGCGATGCCAAATGAAGAAATACCACAAGCACCGAATGTCACTCTCAATAATGTGCATCCTGAGAAAAAGGGTACTCATGTTGTTCATCATCTCAAGGACTTATGATTCCATTTCAACTACATAGGGGCGAAAGGTTCCCCCATTCAGAATCAACCCATCATTGATATCGTTGCTCAACAAGACTCATCAGAAGGTTGCCTCCTTGATGCATACTTATGGAATCTTCACCACCAATCCAGAATAGAATTTGAATCAGCTTCTTCAGTAACTGCCCCCTCGAGGAGTTTTCAGGATGTCATTTTAGGTAACCGTCCCTCAACTACTAGCTTTTTGGAGGATGATGAAGGTCATTCTATTACCTCTGATGATATCTACATTGTGAACTCTTTTGGGCAATTTATAATTCTAATCACCGATAATGCTAAGAGGATCTTGCATAAACCTTGGGATTACGTGGTGGTATTTAAATTGTTAGGACGTTTTATGGGGTATCTATCTCTATGTGATCATCTTCATTTACTATGGAAACTAGTGGGATGCTGGAGAGTTTATGAACTTAGTCTAAATAATTTTGTTGTCCAATTTTTGAGTTTTTAAGACTATGATCTTTCCCTCACAGGTGGTTTGTGGTCTATTTATGCTTTTTGCCTTACTGTCAGTTGTTGGTACCCTTGCTTTGTGTCGATCATTGGCTTCCCTAAAACTATCATTATTTGGGAAAGAGTTATTAATCTGCCTATACATTTATACCATAAAAATATTCTTGAGTGCATTGGTGATATCCTTGGAAACCTATTCTGGGTCGATGCTCATACTGAGAATTTCTCTAGTAGTTGGTTTTCCCCTCATCGCGGTTGAAAATGAAGCTTCGACTCTTGTTCTTCTAGTTGTTCTCATTGAAGGTTCTACCTATAAGGTAGAATACAAATCTTTACCACACATTTGCCTATCATGTGGAAAGCTTGGAAACCATCAGGTAGAATGCCCTCAAAATCATCCGTCTAATGTTCCAGATCATCACACACCCCCTGTGTAGGCTCATATGAATTGGGTGCCAGAGAAAGGAAAATGGGAGGCTCAATATAGCAAATCTATTCCCTCTAAGCGTCTAGTTTGTGATGTCAAAGAAGTTCAACATCCTTCTAAGAAACTATTTCCTGGATAATACAAATGAGAACATGGTGGATACTACAAGTGATCCTCCACTACAATGTGGGAGACAATTAACATTAACTAAAGTATGGAATAGGAAGAGGAAATCCACTTCTGTTGTTGGAGGTGTTGTTTGGGAAACAAGTACTTCTTCTGAAACACCTATCAAAGTTATTGATGTATCAGCTATGACACCTATTCACAATTCTCGTATAGTTGACAATCTGTATGTTGATGAAGTGATCATTCATAAAAAACTATATGTATTGGTGCCTACATTTGACATTCCCCTGGAAATCACAATCGATCCTTCTAACAAAAATCTTGTGGGACACCTTTTTTTTCCTTTGGTATTATTGGAAGGGAGACGAGGGGTTCCAGTGGTAAAATGAAGAGCTCTCCTTATCATACTCAGAGTCAAGTTTAGAAGCAGTTACAAAACACTCTCTCTTCTCAAGCTCTATCTTTTCAGGACGAAGATAGTGACACCCAAATCTAAGTCTATGTTAGATGTTCTCTGTTGGAATGTATGTGGGATAGGAATTGAGCTCACCCAGGATTGTTTGTGTGACTTAATTACGAATCACAGACCCCATCTTGTGGCACTCCTAGAACCATGGGTTTCTGGTGATGTATGTACAACCATCATTCAGAAATTTGGGTTTGATTGCCCTCATCATATTGATGCTCGTGGTTTTTCCAGAGGGATTTGGACTCTCTAGAAATATACAAATATTAACATATCTTTGATTGAGACACATAGGTAGTTTCTTCATTTCTATGTAAACAATAACTATTTTGTTACAGTGGTGTGTGCTCATCCTTCTCCTCACATCCAAAAATGTTATGGAATCACCTAAAATGTATCTCTCACTCTATGAACTCACTTGGATGGTGTTGGGCGACTTTAATATGATTCTTTCTCCTTCAGAAAAGTCTAGAAATGGCTGTTTCAAATACTCAGAATCGGCAAAGTTTCATGAATGCATTATGCATGCTGACTTATTGGAATTTGGTCATTTCGGCTTCCTTTATATCATTCTTCCAGAATGACCAAATTCCGATATGTCATCATGCATAATGCAGCATGAAATTCTTTGCCGATTCTGGCTTCCCTTATATCCATATTCCAACTCATGTGCTTGTAAATTCTTCCTTTGTTACATCATTACAACACTATGTTGTGCGTCATTTAATCCGTATACAATCAGATCACAACCCTATCCTCTTCTTCAAGTCTATCAACCCACCCTTTACACCTATCTTCAGGGTGAAGTAAAGTTGGAATATGGATGCATGCTTCAAAAATCTTTTGATTGATTTATGGCCTGGTCAGTTGGATTTCACCACAACAATGTTATATATGCAAAAGGACATTTCTGCATTTGATAAGGAAATCTCATTTATTGCAGTCAATTCAGGCTATGCAACATCTCCTTGTAAGTTCCTACTCCTCAAAGATTGATCTATATTGTAATTATCTATTGTAGTAGTATGATCAACTTATTACTACTGAACTTTCCGATATGAGGAAAAAATGCCACATAAGATGGTTGAAGGATGGAGATGCAAATAAATCTTTCTATCATTCTTATGTAAAGAGACGCCGCCAAAAGAACAATATTTCTATGCTTCTTAATGATTCGTACATGGAGCTATCTGACATTCGTTCTATCAATGAGCATGTCCTTTCCTTCTTCAAGTGACAATTCTCTTCAACATATATTGTATCAATGGAGAATCTTCTACAAATCCATTCTATTCATACTCTTCTATTCTGGGAATAGGCTTATATTCTTGCTGAGCTTCCTACTAAACTCGTAGTAGAACAATCCTTTGTTTAATGGGGCACAACAAGGCTTGTGGTCCTGATGGAGAGGCTTGTGGTCCTGATGGAGTTACTGTTGAGTTGTTACTTACACATTCACCTACTATTAAATCATCCAATTTTCAAACTATCTCTATGTGCTTAAGTGGTTTCCCTACTCTGAATTATATGTGTGATGTGACTATGGTTCTCATATCAAAAGTGCATCATCCTAGATGGTGTAATCAACTATGTCCATGTCCCTAAATAATGTCAGTTTAAAGCTATCTCCAAGATTGTGGTTAATAGATTAAATTCTTATATGGACAATTAGATTTTTGAGGAGCAGTCAAGCTTTATACATGTCTACCACATTTTAGATAATGTGGTACTTATACATGAACTTATTCATAATATTCGACATTTTGGTTTTGGACCCACAGTGGAAATCAAATTCGACCTAGATAAATCATATGATCATATGTCATGGCCCTTCATCCTTGACACCCTATCACACATTGCTCTCTAGTCTAATATAATATCCTAAATTATCAATTCTATTTGTGGTGGACACATCTCCATTATTTTCAATGGGGGGAAATTACCTAGGTTCAAGGATTCAAGGGGTCTTCATTAGGGTGACCCTTTGTCACCGTATTTATTTGTCCTCTACCTTAATAGATAAAGTCTTCTTATACATGATGTTGTTCACAACAATCATTGGAAACCCCTAAAACTTTCACATCAAGGTCCTACAGTGTCACACATTGCTTTTTCTTATGATATTATTCTATTTGATACAACAATAGTGCCAAATATTGTCACTATTATGAGATGTTTTCAACAGTTTGAATCTGCTTCTGAGTAGACTATATCAGCAAGTAAGAGAATTATCTTATTCTCTCATTCTGTTGGCTACCTTTACGAAGAACAATATGCCAATATGTTGGTATGAATACTATATATGATCTCAGCCTCTATTTGGGGGTTCCAATGATTCATGGTCAGATTATTAAACAATTATATTCCTCTATACCTAATAAGATCCAATCTAGACTTTCTAGTTGGGCATCCCACACACTATCTTTTGTTGGTCGTGTGTGTTTGGTAAAGTCTGTGTTACAAACAATACCCATGTATGCCATGCATACTTCGATTCTTCCATTTGAAACAAATTGATCAAATAATCATGCATTTTATTTGGCGAAGAGGTGGTTCAAATTCTTCGATATCATTAATCCATTGGAATAAGGTGATTTCTTCTAAACTTGATGGTGGTTAATCTTAGTCTCCATGCATGAATGGAATCATGCATTACTATTAAAATATGCATGGGACTTTGTCAATGGTCGCCATTCTATTTGGGATAAAGGACTTGAGAAAAAATATAGGTCTTTTCAGCCTTCCCCTGCCCAGATAGTTACTTCATTATAGAGAGTCTTATGTTCTCTTAAGTCCTTAGTTATGCAACATAGTTACAAGGTGATAAGTATTGGCCACCTCAATTCAGTTTGGCACGCCAATTGGATCCCTCAAATTGTGAATCAATCATCATGTATGTTAAAATATGTACCTCCATATCTCACCGACCTAAAAGTTGCATCTATGGTCTCCTTTAGTGGCTGCTGGGACATATAATTTATTGAGAGCTTATTCCCTTCAGAGATTGTTTGTCATATTCTTTCTCTTCCATCTCCTGCTCATGGATACCCTAATGATTTTTAAGCATGGTCTTTAACACATGATTGTTTACTACAACCTCATCTTATGAGGTTCTTATAGCTGATAAAGCACTAGTTGTGCAGGGTACCTGGCCTAAATTGTGGTCCTTGAAATTAGCCTCCAAGTTAAGAATGTTTCTTTGGTTGATTGCTCATAATGCACAAATGACTAATGCCCAAAGAGTGGTTTTCCATCTCTCATTATCTGCATCATATCCAATATGTAATGTAGATATTGAAGTTATCCTACATGTTTTGTGTGAATGCACAAGGAGTTTAATAATTTGGGCCAGGTTGGATGTATCTGGTCATTTCCCACATTTCTTTTCTCAATCTAGATAGCAATGGTTACATTCTATAATTATTGTGTCCTATGATCATATGGTTATTCTTGTTTCCATAACCTATCAGCTTTGGTTAGCAAGAAATGCTTCTGTGCTCAATAATGAACATCGTAGTACTCATCAAGTACTTAATGTTGCACTGTTTATGGTTAAGTCTATTCATCGGGCTTTTAATAGAACTATTGTTACTTTGGCCATTGGTTCACAACATACTATGACAACTCCTTTGCAACCAAATGTTCAAGACTGGATCTTGGTAAACATTGATGCTTTAGTAACTTTAACATCAATTGCAACTATGGTAAAGTTTCCTTGTGGTTCATGGAGTTCTAGTTGGTCGCATACTGTCTATACAATGTCTGTGATTGAAACTGAAGTTGTTGCAATCTATTTAGCACTTCATAAGTTAAAAAGTTACTCTTATCCAAATATTTTGGTTATGTCTGACTGTCAGCCTTCTATTTCAACAATAATCGATAATAATACAAGCTTTCCAAGATTACATATGTGGATACACTCAATTCGGTATCTACTACGACAACAACTACAAGTGATATTTCAAAAGTGCTCAAGACAGGAGAACAAAAAAGAAAACACCCTTGCTGAGTTGCATAGAAATAATATTTTTGTTTCAATGTGCTATACAATACCTCCCTGAGGTGTTTTTGAAGAAATTCATTCTTTTTATGATGTAATTGTATATAACATGCTTTGCATGATTCCTTAATGGAATTTGTTTCCCAAAAAAAAGATTCAAGTCTGAGGTATTTTGATAAATGTGTATTTGCCCCTTTTATTAATATATTTTATATATTTATTTAGGATTTTTTTATTAGTTTTGTAATTAATTGTATTAGTTTAGAATTTTCCTTTAATTGGAGGTTTTGTAGGAAAATGGCATATATATTCTTGGAACATAATTGCACAATTTGTAGCAGTCTTGAAATTCATGTATACCTATCATCAAAAGTGTGATAACGTTTGCGTCCAAACTCCAAATTGGGTGTACAAGTATTCATTGGAAATGAAATTTAATTTCCTAAACGAATATCCTATTATTTGGACCTATGTTGTGATTTTTATGAGATAGAATACGTTCGAAATATATTCTATGAGAATTTGATTTAAGGGAGTTCCCATGTCATGATAATTCAAGACAATCAACTTTCTATTGAACAGATCCAAAAACATCTAAAAGTCAGATCCCTCCCTTTGTCCCCCCTCTTTTGAGGGAAGCCTACCCCCTCCCCCTCCTATAAAAGGAGGGGCTCTCCAATTATAAAAAAACATTTCATTTCGAATTTTTGTTATAGAGAAAATCTTTCTTTCTGTTATTATAACTTCTTTAGATTCAATAAAGCATTTTTATTTGAGGTACTTGTTCTTTCAATTCTATTCTTGTTATTCATTGTGTGGTCTTTGGCTTCATGGATTCCTTCTCTTGATTCCACCCTCATTTCTAGTGAGTAGTTTTCTTTCCAAGACAAGGGGAACAACCCCTTAGCTATGTGATGATTAGATCAAAGTTTTACATGACTTTTTAGAGAAATGATTTTTAGGTTAGATATCGACAATTTTAATGAAGTGATCTCTCATTTTCATCGCTTGTTAATCTTTCTGGATGTGATTGTGGAACCCAAGATTTAGAACAACCAAATTGATTACATGGGGATTTGGATGAGACCTCAAAAAAGTCCCCATTAGAATAATTGAACTAGGATCCATGAATGCTAAGACCAATTTAACACGGGGAGTTCATCTTGTACAAACCATTTATGATTGTTTCACATACCTTTATTTATATTTCTTATTTTGTAATTTCCTAGGTATCATTTCACATTGGCTAGGGTGGTGAAATCCCTTAGCTTCAGTATTTCTTTCTTTTGATTAGTTGATATTTAATTAAGTACCTTTATTTTTTTATTTTAGTTTTAACAAACTTTTAAAATAGATTTTTCATTCTTGTTCTCGCAATTGGATTTGAAACTCAACCATCTTCATCTCTGTCTCTAGGGATCAATACCTATCTATACTCTGTTGACTTGGTGCTTGCACCAAGTTGACAATTTGGTTATAAGGTTAAACTCTAGGACTTGTCCCAGTGATTGTTGTGTGTACAACAACGCGCATCAGCGACCAACCATGTCGCACATGCAGCGACCAAACATCTCAAGCACACATAGCGACCACCCTGAACACCTTGGGCATTGCAACCAAAATAATACTCACCCAAACGTAGAGACCTCAAGAGGGTACTTCACATGTAATGACCACAACACACTTCAATAATCGCCTAATGTCCAAGACATCAGGGAAAACATAACATCCATGACGGGCTAACAAACAATAGTGACCAGGATGCATACGTAGTGACCAAATCATGTTAAAAATCATAGCGACTACAAGGAAGTACTCCACATGTAATGACCATCACAAGGAGCTCATGTGAAATGACTGAGGTGGATAGAGTTAGGATTATTGCCACCAATAAAAGTCAAACCAATGCCTATAAAGGATCATTGTGACCCTAAGAAGCAAGGGAAACATGGTGTCTAAAACAAAAGCATGACATCTGGGAAAATGAGGCATCACAATGTATAACTCCATGAAGGAATGAACATCAAAATCCTAAAATGAGCATCACAAGGATCAACATGGAAAATCATGGTATTAGAGATGAATCCAAGCGTCAACCACATGTAAACAAGGACCAAAAACTCCATCTCATTCAAGATGACCGAACTAAAGACAAGGTGATTAAACCAATGTTCAAGATGTTGCATGCAAGGCTTATCAACCCCTCCATCCTTACACCTCTGGTTCAAGAATTGGGGTTTAGGAGAAAGAAAAATCTATACAAGAGTACTTTATAATACTAAACCCTAAATCAAGATAGGATAATGTAGGAACTTGTGATCACACTTTAGAGATGGATTAGTAACATGCAAACAAGATGACGTGTAACAATAGTATAGGAGAGAGTTATATAACCCGTCTTGAAGTGAAGATCAACTCCAAAAGCCAAGACGTTTCAAGAGAGAGAAAAAACATAAGGCTTGGTTCAACTCCAACTCCAAACAAGATAACCTCAAGAGAAGAAGAGAAAATTTAGGTCAAAGGAAACCCAAAGAGAAGAGGTACAAACCCTAGATCGAAAAAGAAAGGAGAAAGAGGAGATCTTCATCTGGATCAATTACTACCATGGAGAATGATGGATTCAACCTATGTTGGAGAGAAATTCATCAAGAAAGCCATCATGGAGAACCTTAGTATGGTCGATATAAGAAAGAAAGGTTAGGGTTTCAAGGAAAATAAGATCAAGGAGGTTAAACCATTTTCCAAGCACTAGGATCACAAAAGGATCAACAAAGAAGGATGATCCAACCCTAGTTCACAACATGCAAGGGATAAACGACCACCTTTTTCAAGATCAACAACTCCACATGAGCCACCTAGCTCAAGGGCTGACCTCAAGCAATAAGAGATAAAGAAGAGAGACCTAAAGAGATTACGTCCATGTGAAATAAGGGTATAAATACCCTAAGTTAGGAGAGAGGTAAAGGGATATGAGGTGTCAAGATACTAGAGCCACTCATGAAACTTGTCCCTTAAAACCTTGGACATGAAAGAACTCTAGATATGCATGCATCAAAGGGTGATAAAAACAAGGCTTGGTAGTGACCACTAGGTCCACTACCCACCTTTGGTAAAAAAAAAAAAGCAAGGAGAACACCATGTAGCAACCATGGTTCAAGATCAAATAGTGACTACAAATAGACCACAACTCCTGAGGTCTCTACAAACCAACTAAGGAACATTATGTATCAGTCACAACACTCAGAAAACCCATCAAGCACTAGAAAGACAAAATCACATGATCTACACCATTGTCAACTCAAACATCCATGAGACCCTAGCTCGACACACATGATGCCAATGTTGGTATGTCAGAGACACAATCATGTGATGATTGTAATGGCATAAATATAAATGATTTGATTATTAATAAAAGGCAAGCGCTTCCAATTTATTTTGTTTAATAGTTATGAGATAATGATGTAACATTATAAATGTCTAAGGAATAATAATACTCAATGACGTATGTCTTCAAGTATTTGCCTGGGGGAAATGAGATCATACAAATGCTAAGAGTACATATGCATTTTCTCATTATGTCCCTAGTCGGTTGTTATTGTGGAAGGCAGATAGACAACAATAACCCATAAGATCAAGGTGTGGGTTGGTTGATGACAATATCTCATTTGTCATGATGTGTCTATATCAAACAAAGCACACATATATATGTTAGAGAACAATGTATCAAACAAACCCACAGTGAGACTAACATATGGAAGTCACAGTCATGTCTCACAATGATGGTAGTGGTTGTGGTTTGTAGACCTAAAATCATTGCACTCATCACATGTTATTGGGTACACTTTAATATCATCAAACAGAGTCCCGAAACAGGGGTAGTTATAAGGGTGATAATTTGGTGACTTTGACACATGGGGATAGAATGTGAATGATAGAAATGGGATTTGTCCCTCTTATAGGGGTTTGATATCCTAGGCCTCTTAATAAGTGAGACTGAGAAATGCATGGCCATGAACATGTGAGTTAATATGTGATAAATAGTTTAGATTTATCTCAGAAAGTATGCTATTGTTTAAGAAATAAGATTGGATGTTGAAGAGGATGACTGCTCCATGCCTCAAGTTCAATCTGGACATCAGTGATAAAGGAACTATACAAACACTACAACACTATACAAAAGTTGTAGGTTGAATTTGTTCTCCAACTTTTCATTTACTTGGGTAGCATTGATGTGTGACTAGGCACTGCTCATTGCTTGTGATGTTATAAGTTGTTATGGACATTCACAGCCAATGTTATATGTGTGATGGAGTGGACTTTTGGAATCCTTAAATGTACAATGACATAAGTGAACTCATGCGTTGAGTTACATTGTAAGTTACCTTGATGATTAATTTATGTATATAGCATGATTGCGATCCATTAACCGATGGCTTTTTGAGATATTTAGTTATAGGTCAAACGATTGTCTTTTGACATGAAATACGAATGAGATCTACCTTGAATGGTGATAACTCTATGCTCACAATTACATGAGGATTGGAGACAATGTATAACACTAAGTTTTGATTAAACTATCACACAACCGTTGAATTGTAGGATCCGGGGATCGTGTCAACTAATGTGGTGCCTAGTGGATGTTGTATACCGAAAGCGAGCCCATCCCATATCTCCAACTTAAATATAATGTGGGGGAGGTTATGCCAGCCAATACCCCATGTTACCACAATCACAATCGTGGTATAGGATGTGAGACGGGGTCCTCCAACCTCTACCTTATGAATCAGGAGTCAAATGAATGCTCTTTACTTCTAACTCATTAGGAGACGAGGAGGTTTTAGTTCTCAGTCACTCCACCATACAAAAGTTAGGGCAAGGTAAGTGGAACAAGATATAGGGGCTGCCGCGGTCAACCACATATGGAGGGATCTATCACCAGATTTGGATTGCTATGCTGTTTCTGGAGTGGTCGAGTCAGTACGCCTAGCATTGGCGCAGCCTGAGGAGACATTACAAATTGTTGTGGAAGAGACACGCCACGACGATGCTTGAGGGTAGGCATAAGGAAGTGCTCATGCAAACCCAGAACAAAGAACGGAGGTAGGCACAAAGGAGCTCCACCAAGACCTAGCCCCCAGCGAGCGTCGTTGCCCCTTGCTCAAGCCACGACGACGCTTGAGAACATAGATGGAGGCGTGGAGAATGGCCCAAGGAGAACGCAGCAGTGGTAGCGGCTGTGAGATAAGGAGCCACACAGCCGACGTCTGTTTATGTGGTAGAAGGATCACGTCAAAACCAAAGGACACGAACATTGATCTCTCTCTAGAGCTCATAACGGCATGGTAGCACTGGAACAGGGGAGCACGAGCTCATGTGGGCGTCGTGTGCGCCGCCGAGAACGGCACACGCAACCGGCGGCAGCCGTTTCCTGGAAACGACGCACGCAGATGTCAACTGAGCAACAATGAGGGGGGATGTCGATCCCCATGGGTGCCCTATTCCACGGAGGCACCCTGGCAGGAGCGCGGGGAAGAAGAGAGGAAGACCACCAGGAGGCGGCGGTCTCGTACGCTGAGAATCGGCGGAGCAGGCGTCGAGCAAAGAAAAGAGAGAAAGAAGGGCAGACCGGGTCTAGCCGCGTGAACCGCTGGAGAACCAGGCAGCCAAGCTAGGAAAGGATGTGCCCAGCCACATAAGGCCACATGGCAGTTTGTGATAGGCCGAAAAAGGTAAATCGCCCAATAATTCTAGTAAATTCCCAGATCTTGTATAATTCGTAGAAAATAGAATGTTTATCAGAAAAATACAAACAAGATATCAAAATGTTTAGAAAAATGTGTAGAACAATGTGAAAGCATAACATCAGACTTTTTATACACTAATAACAATTATATCATGTAAGTTGTGAAATGCTTATTTGACATATAATAAATAGTAAATGATGACATAAAATCATGGAAAAATATTAGTAAGTCCATAATTATATATAGAATGCATATGATGTCAAATATGGTCATGTTGATGCACAAAAGTATATAATTTGATTAATATGGCTAAATAGGGATAATAACATTAAATATGATGCAATTATTACATGCATGCTCAATAAATGATGAGATTTATAAAAAACCCTCATATATGTAACTGAAAGATAATATGTAGATCTGAGATTATTTATATACATGAAATTGATGTTATATGAAGATGAACCTTAATACATGTCATGAAACCCTAATTTAAGCTAATGCATGTAACCTAAGGTTAATAGGTCCACATAATGATGGAAAACATGATTATCAGTTAATGAGTAAATAATCTGGAATATGACATCAATAAGATAAATATAAGGCAAGAATACAAGTAATCATGAGAATATCCTAATGAGATCAGCAAACCCTAATATGAACGTGATTAGGGTTAAGATGAGATGTAAGATGATGAGAACCTGATGATCGTATATGATCTTGTCTTGATCAGGTTTAACAAATATTTAGATGACATGAGGAATATGTGTTTAGAATGATCTATCTCTTTGGAAGGTACGCCATTACCTCTTACTTGGCTTATTATATAATATGCTTATGCTATATGTGTAGTAAAATACTTGGCATATGATATTGGATGAAATGATTGTTCTTGCATGATATGTTGCTTAATTTTCTGTACTTATGGATATGAACACATGAAACTTAAGATATCTAATCCATCATATGATAGCACTAAACTCTTTGGTAGTATAGTGCATTGACAAAACATCAAAGCCCTAGGGGCAGATGTAACATCAAAGCCCTAGGGGCAGATGTAACATCAAAGCCCTAGGGGTAGATGTATGATTTATATGACAAGGCCTAAAGACATCAAAGCCCTAGGGGCAGATGCACGAGATATATGATGGAAATAAGTTTAAAATATGTGTTCTCTTTTGTTAATAAACATTCTTGTTCAAGTATATGCTTTTTCTTATGTTTCTGTATAATTGCCAAGTATTAGCTTTATCTTATTGCCAAGATATGATGAGAGGTATATAAAAAGACATGTAGGCATACTCAGTACAATATTCTTGAAATATTGTGCTGATGTGTACCGCATGTAATCTTTTGTTTAGGTTGTGGTTATGCTCTTGAAGATCCAGGATAGTGAGAGTTGTGTGGCGAGCTGATGTACAGGTGGACCTGTTGTCTTAAGATCCTATAGTTTAGATGTAGTACATGTATATGTTTAAGTTTGTTGTTCAATATGTAATATCAAATGTTGTAACAATTCATGTTGTAATTATATGTTGAATGGTGAACATGTGTGTATGGTTTTATTATTGTTCATATACATGTGCTTCTGATGTATGTTCCTTCTGACTCGCTCGATTTTCTTCTTCTTAGCCTTGTGTGGGATGTTTAAATTGGGATTCGTGCTGAGGTGAGGGTTTCAATTTGGACGTCACACATTAGATTAAGTTTTAGAAAATTCGGGGACATCACAATATGGGACCTATAGGGTTACACACATAGGTCACGATCTAGAAGAGGAATTTTTTTAGAAGAGAAATTAAATCTTGAATGACAGTTGAATTATGTACTAAAGTGTTTAAGTATTTGATTCATGCAACAAGAATCCTGACTGCACTACCAAACGCCCATCTCATGGCATGAGATGGTCATCTGGAGTGCCAAACAGTCATCTCAAGGATTGAGTTGGGCATTTGGAGTGTCAGATTGATTCAAGTTGAAATTGGCTCTAGATTGAACTGATCGGCCCCACTCCACTCCCCAAAAGACCATCTAGGTGAGCGAGATGACCATCTTAAATGGGTGAGATAGCTCAGTTCAACCAAAGAAAGGTTCTAGATATTTCCAAGTTTGTTTTGGTGGTGCATTATTTGTTGTGCAAGGAATTAATATGCAATATTAATTAGAAATGAATTGGCAGTTTCATATGTTATTGGGAAACTACAAAACAGATGTCTCGTAGTACGAGACGACCATCTCGCATGCTAGATGACCATTTTAGTGGTCATAAGTTGTGAAAATTCAAGATCTTCTGGTCCCTTCTACTCCCGCATCGACTAGGAACCTGGACCCAAACCCCACCTATAAATAGAGGGGTACTAGTGGCTTCCCAGAGTACAACACTGATAATTAAGAATTGGTTTCTCTGAAGACGTTGTCCCTTTACTTGTGATAACCACGAGAGCTAAAGCAAGTCCTACCCGAATAGGGAGAGATAGTAAGGGGGAGAACAACTGAGATTATTGTTGTGGGAGGGTAAGTTGGTGACTAGTACACTAATGGAAGGGACACTCCTTGCTGTCTGTTATAGCAAGATGACATGAGTTCTAGGCAGTTTGTGTGGACTTCTCTAGAGGCAAGAGGTCGTTGTCTCTAGCTAGGATGGAATCGTGAACTAGCAGTTTGTGATAAGAGGAGCTTCTAAAAAAGATGACGTTTGAGTATGTTGTTTGTGGAGGAGCATTCAGACGAGTCTCAGTGCAACTAGGAGTCAGAGTTGTACAACTACAATGATGAGGATTGTCACTGGACTTTCTCCAGGAGTAGGTATATCCTCGAAACCATCCTTTCTGTCTTATATTTATTGACATGATCCACTCGTTATGGGAATATGGTAGAGAATTTTTTTTGTTTCTGCTACCTACTTTGTAGCCATATTTCCTTACAGTGGTATCTGAGCCAACATTAATCTATTATATTATGGGATAATCGATATGATCCAATTTTGGTTTTATGATTTTATTATTGCATGTGATTCTCATAATATCTTGTCAAATCCAATACCATGATAATCACAAACAAATATATATATATGATATATATGCAATTTACACACATCACCCTAAAAGAGGTTTTAATGGTTCATGTGTAGCATGATTATGGTCGATAACCCCTATTATATGTGCATGTTTGTGTGGTTGGTTTATCCTTTTATCTCGGCCTGTGAACCAAGCCTATATATTATCTTCCCAATGTAAAGTTAATTCTTTCCTACCTTTTCTCCCCTCGAATGTAACTCGAGGTTTCCCATAAATCATTTAAGAGTAGGATAGTTTACTGTTATGTTATGTCGAAGAAGAAGACACCCGAAGATGATCATATTGACTGAAGGACCATGGAGGACCAGGAGTACAAGACGAACCGATCGCCTAGAAGGCCTAGCGGATCCACTGGAGGAGCCAATAGATAGTGGAAGGAAGGATCAGACAAATGATGAGACAACCCAACAACCAGCCAAGAGGAAAACCAATCAGCTCAAAGGTTGAAACGATCAACCTGTATTAGTAAGAACATATATTCATCAACAATAGGTTTATGCATGTGATGTAGACCTATGATGACGTAATTCCTTGTGGCTCTAAGGAATTACATTAGGCTGTCCATAACCATCACTTTCATTTATTGCATGTTTTCATTGTGGGATGTAGCATGTATAAGATACATACTATATATGTAATGTTTGGATAAAGTATATGTATTTATAAGTACAAACTCCTTCAAATAAAATATCAACTCTTATATGCTTTATAAAAGAATCACACATGAACTGCTTGATCGACTAAGTGTAGGTTACACCTCCTCATGGTGCACCGTCTATATTGTGGAAGTGTGATGGTAATAATTTAGGTCCCGCCTCCACAAGGTGCATTATTATCCTGTTGGATTTTGGGTCAGGCTTGAGTGGTGATTCTTAGATCATCTACACCCAGAGGCATGCAGATGATTATGGGAAAGGGTTGTACATATCACCTATCTAGAATTGCATATGATGCAATTGGCAAGAGTTTCTTACCTCAATGGTTGAATTTGTTTTGTGGTGTTGATCGGGCCTTAGTCAAATTATCTTGGATCTAGCCCACTAGAATATTATATGCAACAATATTCTGAATTGATATTGAGGGCTGTCGATTTGAATAAAATAGTGAGAAAGGTAATAATTAAAGTCCTAATTAATATTGTCAAAATTTCCAAATCAAATCAAATCAAAAAAAGTTTTTGACAAATGAAAATTTTCTTTTGTAGAATCAAATGATGAACAAATCTGAATTTTGATCAATCCTAAATAAGGGAAAACTTGACGGGAGAAATTTCAACAACTAGTTCTAGAGTTTGAGAAGGGTTCTCAATGAAGAGTGCAAGATCTACATCTTTGATAAACTAGTGCCAGAATTACCTACTCCTAATGCACCTAGGACACAAGTGGATGCTTACTAGAAGCATGACAATGATGCCCTAGAGGTAAAGTACCTTGTGATTAGATACATGAACTATGATTTGCATGAGAAATGTGAAGACACAAATGTTCTTGAGATGGTAACACATCTTAAGAAAGTAATACTTGGTCATACAAAGCAAGAAAGGGATGATATCTTGAAGGTACTTCTTGAGTCTAAGATGACTGAGGGACACTCAGTAGAAGAACATGTGCTCAATATGATTGGACATGTGTATCATCTTGAAGAACTAGGATTCACCTTGAGCGAAGAGTTGGGGATTGATATGATTCTAAAGACTATGCTAGAATCATGTAGTCTTTTTATTGCATGTTATCATGTGAATAATACAACCAGATAGATGTCATACTTGACGACAATGTTAATTCATGTTGAAGCAAAATTGAAGAAGGACATGCCCATGATGGTGATTAGTGGAGCAGAGTCCAAGGATCAAAACAAGACCTAGAAGAGTTATAAGGTTGAGTCCAAATGAAAACCGTCAACACTCAAGATAACGAGAAAGAAAAGTGCAAGAGGATCTCATGCTTTGTACTTGAAGGAATTTAGGAAGAAGAAGATGGGGATGATGATCTCCACTTTAGGTATATACGTTATTGAGATAAACCTATCTACATCATCATCATGGGTACTAGACACCAAATGTGGATCTCACATATGTTCTCATATGTAGGATCTGAAAGGAAGTAGGCCATTGGGAAAAGGTGATGTGCAACTGTGAGTACCTAATGGCGTAAGAGTTGTGGCTAGCACAATTGGAACATATAGTACATCTCTTCCCACAAGGATTTAATAGAGTTAAAGAACTATTATTATGTACCTAGAACAAATAGAAACATCATATTTGTATCTTGTATGGAAAATGATGCGTTTAAATCCCATATTAAAAATGTTGACATTCTATTTCAAAAGAAGGGATCTATTATGGCAATACCCCAACGTCTTATGGTCTTTACTTGTTAGATCTAAAGACAAATGCATATAATGTTCATACCAAAAGACTAAACCTAAAAAAATCTAACAAAACATCCCATTGGCATTTTCATCTAGGAAATCTAAATGAGAATCACATATCTAGACTCCATAAAAATGGTTATCTAGACTCTTTTGATTTTGAATCAACAGGAACATGTGTGTCTTATTTGTTGGGCAAGATGGCTAAGACCCCTTTCATTGGTAACAATGAGAGGGATAATGATCTATTAGGAGTCATACATAATGATGTGTGTAAACCTTTTTAAACAACTTCTATAGGTGGGTATCAATACTTCATACCTTCACTGATGACTTTAGTAGGCATGGATCTGTTTATTTAATGAAACATAAGTCATATACTCTTGAAACGTTCAAGGATTTTATGAATGAAGTACATAACCAACTTGGTAAAAGTGTTAAGGAACTTCAATCTGATCGAGGTGGGGAATACTTAAACCAAGAGTTTGAGAACCTTCTAAGAGCCCATGGGATTGTATCCTGGTGAAAGAAGGAATCAATAATTACTAGATACAATGCAATCAATGTTGAGTTTAGTCGAGCTTCCAACTACATTATGGGGTTATGCTCTACATTTTTTTTATCATTAAGCGTGCCTCTCTCTATATTACCAAATCTAAAAATATTTACAAGTGGGGGGGAGTATCAAAGGCACTCCCAATCAAGCAAAAACCTATCTATACAAGGCTTTTTAATCATTTATTACTCTATTCCATACTGCATTAGCAGTAGGTGTGGCATTATAAAAAATGATCTGGTTTCTACATAACCAGATATGGTAAATCATAGCTAACACAAGCAGCTTGCTGCTATTATCCTTAAATTGTAGAAAATCCTCATTTTCTTTAAGGTAGTATGGCAGCAATTGTCTAGCTTTCTCCCATAGTTGAGAAGAGAAATCGCATGTCCATAGCATATGCTCCTATTTTTCTTCAACCCTTTGGCAGAGATTACATCTAGACGCCAAGCTAAACCCTCTTTGCTTTAAGAAGTACTCAGTAACCCAGTTGTTCTGCATCACTTTCCAGCCATTTAGTTTGAATCTTTACGGTGCTTTAGCCTTCCACAACCATTTCACCCACTCCTTAATAGTGTGGTGCTCTCTGACTGCATTCCAGGCTTTTCTAAGACTGAACGGTTGCACTTTTTTGAAGTAGAAGATATCCTCTTCTTTGGTGATAGGAACCTTGGAGCAGACCTCATCTATTTTCTTGATTACCCTGGTAGCTGGGATCTTCCACGCACCATTACATATGATAGCACTTAGTTTGTTTCCTCTCATAAGCCTATTTTTAAGTGCAAGGCCAGAACTAACACACTCGCTTAGGAACTTACCATCCACCCAGGGGTCTGACCACAAGGAAACTTTAGTGCCCTTTCTGATCTTGAACCTGGCTTGGTTGATGAATTCATCTTTGAACTTTAGCAACACCCTCCACATCTGACTATGGTAAGGTTGGGCCTTGCAAGTCCAAAAAGTTTCCTGCTTGATATACTTTGTGTGTACCCATCTAATCCAGAGAGTTTTCTTGTGAGTAGCGATTGCCCACAAAAGTTTCATTATACCTGCCTTTGACCAGTCCTCCACATGACGGATGTCGAGGCCACCTTCTAATTTTGGCTTGCATATCCCATTCCATCTAATCGAGTGGACTTGTTTTCCTTCATCACTGTCCCCCCACAAGAAGGTTCTACATAGTTTTTCTATCTCATCCATCACACTCTTTGGCAAGGGGAAAGCACCTGTCCAAAAGAGGTGATAGGAGGATATAGTGGAAATGATCAGTTCGACCCTTCCGGCTATTGACAAAAGCTTGCTCTCCCACGAATCAAGATTGGTTTTAATTTTGTCTACATACGAAGGTGTATACACTAAATTGAGTACCATCTAAATCATATCAAAAGACACCATATGAGATATGGAATGGGAAGCGTCCCAACATCTTTTTTATGAGGATTCAGGGTTGTGAAACTTATGACAAGAATATGTTTCCAAAAATCTTGGCCCAAGATAAATGTTATTTTGTTGGATATCCTAAAGAAACTAGAGGATATTACCTCTATTCCCAATCTAAAAACAAAGTGTTTATTGCCAGGGATGCTGCATCTGTCAAAAAAGTGTTTGTTGCCAGGGGTGTTGCATTCCTTGAGATAGACTTCATTTCCAAAGGAATCAATGGGAGAAAACGGGAACTCGAAGAGATTTGAAACCAACAAGAAAACATTACACCAATAGATGAGCAAGAGGAACAAAGAGAATCACAAGATGTTGTGGAGTCTCAAATTCCTTAAGTAACACTGGAACCTCATTGATTTAATAGGACACACCTTTAACCTGAAAGATTTGGATATCTTGTAACTCAGGAAGGCAATGAATTGGTGATAGATGATGAGCCAATATCCTATCAAGATGCTATTAAGGGACTAGAGTCTGAGAAATGGATTGAGGACATGAGACCTGAGATGGAATCCATGTATACCAAAAAAGTATGGACTTTGGTGGATCCACTTGAAGGGGTAAAATGCATAGGGTGCAAATGGGTGTTCAAGAAGTATTTCAACATGGATGGAAACATTCAAACCTATAAGAACAAATTGTTAGAAAAGGGTTTCAAACAAGTTCAAGGTGTTGACTATGAAGAAACCTTTTCTCCAGTGACCATGGTTAAATCCATCTAGATCATACTTGCTATTGCAACTTATAATGACTATGAGATTTGGCAGATGGATGTTAAAACCCACATTCCTTAACGAGAATCTTCTCAAGGATGTGTAAGACACATACTGAGGGTTTTATAAATCCAAAGGATGGAAATAAAGTTTGTAAGCTACAAAGGTCAATCTATGGATTGAATCAAGCATCTCAGCGCTAGAATCTTTATTTTGATGAGATAGTCAAGGGTTTGGCTTTATTCAAAATGAAGATGAACCTTGTGTGTATAAGAAGGTTAGTGGGAGCATAGTGACATTCCTCATATTGTATGTAGATGACATACTGCTGATGGGGAATGACATACCTACTTTACAAAAGGTAAAAACATGGCTCAACAATATATTCTATATGAAAGACTTCGGAGAAGCATATTACATCTTGGGGATAAAGATCTGTAGAGATAGATCCAAAAGGCTTCTTGGACTAAGTCAGAGCAATACATTGACAAAGTGTAGAAGCAATTCAACATGGAGAACTCAAATAGAGGAAACCTTGCAACATTACATGGAGAGACCATCTCTAAGAGTCAATGTCCTAGTTCTTGTGAATAAAGGGAACATATGAGTTTGATTCCATATGCCTCAATATTTGGATCAATCATGTACGCAATGTTGCATACCCATCCAAACGTCTCGTATGCCTTGAGCATGACAAGAAGATATCAGTCATATTTAGGTGATGCTCACTAGACAGACTTAAAAAACATCCTCAAGTACTTGAGAAGGAGTAAGGCTCCGTTCTTGGTCTATGGAAGATTTGGTGGTAATGGGTTACACCCATGCAAACTTCCAGACTGACAAAGATGATTAAAAATCACAATTAGGATTTGTGTTCTGCCTAAGTAACAGAGCTATAAGCTAGAAGAGTTCCAAGTAAGAGACAATTTCCAATTGTAAAATGGAGTTCGAGTATATTGATGCTTTGAGTGCATCAAAGGAGGTTGTATGGATCAAGAAATGCATTACAGAACTTGGGGTTGTACCAAGCATCAACAATACAATCAAGCAATATTGTGACAACAGTAGAGCTACTATACAAGCTAAGGAACCCCGATCACATCAACACTCAAAGGATATACAAAGGCAGTTCCATCCCATATGAGAGATTGTATAGCAAGGAGATGTAAAGATTTGCAAAGTACCAACTGAGAAAAATGTTGTTGACCCCTTGACAAAGGTAGTTTCACAATAGAAGCATGATGGCCATTTAGTCACTTGGAATACATTTTGTATGTGATTGGATCTAAGTGCAAGTGGGAGTCTATTGGTATGTATGCCCAGAGAGACAAACATGTGATGATTGTAATGACAGAAATGTAAGTGATTTGATTATTAATAGAAGACAAGCTTCCAATTTATTCTGTTTAACTCAGCTATGAGATAATGATGTAACATTATAAATTTCTAGAGAATAATATTACTCAATGATGTATGTCATTGAGTGGTAGCCTTGGGTAATGAGATCATAAGAGTACATATGCATATCCTCGTTATGTCCCTGATTAGTTGTTATTCTTGAAGGTTGATATACAAAAATAACACATAAGATCAGAGTGTGGGTTGGTTAATGACGCAATCTCATTAGTCATTATATAACTATATCAATCCAAGCACATAAATACATGTCAGATAGCAGTGTATCAAATAGACCCACAGTGAGACTAACACATGGAAGTCATCATTGTGGACATCATATTCAACTCTCACAGTGATGGTGATGGTTGTGGTTCTTATACTAGAAATCAATACACTGATCACATGTGGTTGGGTACACTTTGACATAATCAAACAAATTCCTAAAACATGGGTTGTTATTAAAGCGATGTTTGGGTGACATTGACACATGGGGATGGATTGTAAATGATAGAAATGGGATTTGTCCCTCCTACATTATTTTGATATCCTAGGCCTCTTGATAAGAAAAATTGAGAAATGCATGCCATTATGTGATATTGATCTTACATATAACTCAGACAGTCTGCTCTGGTTTAAGAAACAAGATTGGATCTTGAAGAGGATAACTGCTCTATGCCTTGAGTTCAATATGGACATCAGTGAAAAAGAAACTATACAAACACGACAACACCATACAAAGATTGTAGGTTGAATTTGTTCTCCAATTTTCCATTTACTTGGGCAACATTGATGTGCAACTAGGCACCATTCATTGCTTATGATGTCATAACTTTTTATGGACAATCACTACAATAGTAATATGGAACCTATAGGGTCATACACATAGGTCTTGACATAGAATCAGAGTTTAATCTTGAATGACAGTTGAACTAAGTACTAAAGTGTTTAGGTATTTGATTACACAACAAGATACATGACTACACTTCCAAAAGCCTATCTCATGGCATGAGACGGCCGTATGGAGTGCCAAACGGTCGTCCCAAGGGTTGAGATGGGCATTTGGAGTGTCAGACTGATTCGACTTGAAATTATCTATGGATTGAACTGACTCGCCCGACTCGGCTCACCATATGACTATTTGGGTGTGCGAGATAGCCATCTCGAATGGGCGAGATGGACCAGTTCGGGCAATGGAAGGTTCTAGATATTTCCAAGTTCATTTTAGTTGCACATTACTTGTTATACAAGGAATTAATATGTAATATTAATTGGAAAGATATTTCCAAATTTTATGCAATTGGGAAACTACGAAGTAGCTGTATCGCAATACTAGAAGACCATCTCGCATGCCATATGACCATTTCAGTGGTTGCAGATTATGAATATTTAAGATCTTCCAGTCCCTCCCACTCCCACATCGAATAGGAACCTATTCCCAAACCCCGCCTATAACTAGAGGGATTCTAGGGGCTTCCTAGAATACAACATACACAATTGAGAATTTGTTGCTATGAAAAACATTTTCCTCTCTGGTTGAGATAAACACAAGATCCCAAGCAAGTCATACCCGAATAGGGAGGGATAGCAAGGGAGAGAACAACTAAAATCATTGTTGTGGGAGAGCAAATTTGTGACTAGTACACCAACAGAAGGGACAACTCATTCCTTTATGTTCTACATGGACAACAGGAGTTGTAGGTGGTACTTTGTGGAATTCTCTAGATGCGGGAGGCCATTGTCTGCCACTAGTAGGGCATTGTCAACTAGCAGTCTGTGACGATATGAACTATTGTAGAAGACATTGTTTGATTTTTTTGTTGGTGGAGGAGTGGTTAGACAAGTCCCAGTGCAACCAGGAGTCATAGTTGTGCAACTACAATGATAATAATTGTTGTTGGACTTTCTCCAGGACCAGGTATATCCTCAAAACCATCATTTCCATCTTATAGTTATTGACACGATCTACCGGTTATGGAAATATGATAGATAATTTTTTTTGTTGTCTGCTCTATAGCCATATTTCCCTATGAACACCTCATCAACCAAGGTCCAACAAGGTACTCGTAAGCATCATTCTCTCTATCATGATGCTAAGGCACAAGATGCACATCCAACATGTGACACATTGCAAGATAAGCCCTCAACATGAGGAAATTGCAACTTGGTCAAAAACCAACACACAATTCGTTCAAACAACAACTAAGCTGGACCAAACTAAAAGCATAAACATATCACATGTTATTAAGGTGCATCTCATGATTAGATTAAGGTTTAATAATCTTATGAAGAAAAGTAAGGAAGATCAAGAACTAAGCTAGGTCATGGGTCTTACACCATTCCTCCTCCTCCTTGTCTAGAAACATATATTTTTATCAATACCCTACCCTAACTCTTCATGCTTTGTCCCTTGACCCTTTGTGATATGTTCTATATACCCATATGACAGACATTCCTTGCATTTGTAAATCACTTTACAACCTTTCATTTCCAAAAAAGCAAAGTGTAAGTAACTAGCCAATTTGTGTAATCCCTTAATCATTCTTTTCCACCATGCATATGTGCCATCCCCAACCCCAGACACTAACCCAAAACTATCTCCCATGTAGTTTTGTGGCTATGATACTTTCCATCGCTCTACCATATACTAAACTACTAACTTCCTCCAAATCATAGTGGCCCTATATCCACAACAATCTCAACTACCTTCCCCATACTTATTTTCTTTCCCTATTGACCCCACTCCCCATTGAGAACCACACCCCCACACAAACAACCACCTCAATAGAAACTTATCAAGATGAATCAACTCTTATACATTACAAGACTAGAGACCATTATTGACTGACTAGTAAACTCCATGAGAATACTCACAATTTTCACCAGTAACGACACCCTTGTAACCATAAAACACATCTTTGACAACAATATTGTCCTCACTATGGAAACCTTACGGTCATTAGATTTATCCTTATGTGATGTACCATTTCTAAACCTAAGTTTTATCTTCTGACCAACCGATTTACCCATTACAATTGGTAGACAAACTTGATTTCATGGATGGTCTCTATATTTCCTTTCCATGCAGAGATAGTTTTGTGAAAACTCATAATTCTAAGCAATCATTTGATGTAGGAACTCCTTTTAAGGGTGATGATAGTTATTGATATTCAACTTTCCTCCGTGCCTATGGGATGTAAAAATCTTCAGCAATATTACTTTAGCTTTCAGTGTATCTGTGCATTTCATTGGGCATGAGATCTATACTCCACCAATGATACCAAATCTTTTTGTGTTGTCTCAATTAAATAAGAGATCAGACTCGTCCATAGTACTCCTAAAAAATTAGGTTTGGTGAAATCATATACACTATTAAACTCCATGAGTAAACCCCATATCATTCCCTCAATCTTTCTAGACCTATCTAGTCACCTAACATCATGGTTAAACCCAAAATAGTGTCACAACTCCCACCATACAAAATACAACAAAAAAACCACTCACCATCACAATGACCATGTTTGGATGAGTAAATAAACAAAAACTTTCTTCCACCCCCTTTTATACCATAAACCACCCATTGTATATTATCTATTATATCCTTAGTTGTGAGGATTTCAATACTTTTGTTTTGAATATTGACTAACTCGGTCGATGCCTAGAGGAGAACTTCCAAAGGGATATCTTTGGATCAATATGTTCATTACCCATGAGTAACAAGAAATTGAACTCATGGGGATATGTACATGATTTGCCACACCTAATAGGTGGATATTGCCTTAGTATGTTTGAATTTTTTAATCAACCTAGATCAATCTTGGTTCTAAATATTGGTCTTAGTTCAATTAGATACAACTATAAGATTCTTTAAAATGTTATCTCTTAGGATATTATCCTTAACTATACTGTGATAAGACTCATCCTCTTGTGGGTGGTATTATTGCATATTGTTTTGGTAAAACCTTGGGGATCTCAGACCCTAAGTGGATTTGTTAGTACAGTAAAAACCACATCAAGTTGTTCATTTGGATTTTGTTGAAGATAGAGGATAAGATGGGGTGAGATGCAATTTGGCACTCAATACAACCCAATGAACTATAAGTTGAAGATGATTGGGAAGCATCAAATAAGGGCATCAATGATTTTTTCTTGATATGGAGTTCCTCTCTCACCCACCTTGTTGAAAAATCTGTTGGGCCTACAATGGACCATATAGTACACATAATTGTTGTATTTAGCATCTAAAGAAAAATGAATAAAAATGGGTATTTTAGGTATATTGTTTTGCTCCAAATATTATAATGTTTGGATGAAAGTTTAAAGTGATTATGTATTTTATCTAGAAAATTTTTAATGATCGTTTCAATATGTCAAAATTTTTTAACTAGTTAAGGTACTTAAAGAGTAATGTAAATTACTAACTCCTAAGTATAAGCCACTACAAGTAATATTTGAACACAGATTCATGTTTTTGTGAGACTTATATGTAGAGAAAATAATATTAAGTGGTACATGAGATATTAGTTCATGAAATACATATTCGAACTAAGTAGTGTAAAATGGAACAATGCATTAAGAGTTCATTACATCCTCTCTCATTAAAGTGAATTTTCTCCCAACTCAATGTCAGAATTGACTTTCTAATGGTATGCTTCACTATTTTTGTGTTTCTAGAGTATCTTAAGCATATAAATCATCTTGTTAATGTGATCCTTAGTTATGTCCTACATGAAAAAAAAATCATCATATTGTATTGAGGTAAGGTCTAATTGTATGTGCACTCCCTGATGTGATCCATGATTTTGGAAAGACTGACATACCTTGGGCTATTCTTCTTATTATCTTCACAATTTCGGGAAAACTCACCTCAAGGGCGTAGGGATGCATCCCTAGGGCGATCTTCTCCACCGCTGGTGGCGGACACCGCCTTTCCCCTCTGGTTGGGCATTCCGCCCTCCAGAGTCCACCTATATCCTCTTCCTGCTCCTTTCACTTTCCCGCCAATGCCCTGATCCATCTCCTTCGAGGTGTGTTTGATAGCCCTTCATCGCAAATGTGGGTTAGGGTTTTGAGGTGAACCTTTAGTGCCCGCTTCCAGCGTGGCCATCTACACCCCTTGGAGTGACGCCCATCGATCTGATGCTGCCTTCACCATTACTCCATAGGATATCGAGACAGAACCCGCAAGGACGTCTTGCTCAAAAGATCGTCTTAGAGCGACGAGAAAGCTTTGCTCTTTCTTTCACACTACCGGATGTTGTGATCCCGTATATCAGAAACTTGCTTCTGTCGCCAACCCCACCCTCAACGATGATCGAGAATGCACAAACCTCGATCACGATGCTGATGCCTTCTCCACAGATGGGCACCGGTGGAACATCACAGACGGCTCCTTTGCTACAACCTATGATAGGGCAGATCCTCCTAGATAATGGTTCCACGACCCCTGCTTCTAAGGCGGGACCCTACAAACCAGCTAAACACAATGCCCAGTCATCTAGCGCCATGCTGTCGCAAGCTATCGACGTTAACATCTTGTCTCCCCTAAACGCGATCGTGGCTAATGACCCTCCGTCGCCCCCCAATGGCTCAGAACACATTAGAATGACTGAGGAGGTTTCCAAGCAGAATAGATGGACACCTCTCTATGACATCCCTCATGACACATGCTTCAGGTGCATGGGTTGTGGGAACTGGCAGTCCCAATGCACAACAGAGAAGGTGTTCTACGTCTGCTGCCGTCCGTGACACCTCGCACACAGATGCGTTGAGCGTCGTCATCGTCTGCCACCAACGCGACTACTGCCTGATATCTTTTCCCGATAGAGTTTTCCGCTCCTACTAGCCTGCATCCCAGCTCGCGGGGGTCCACAACATACTCCCAAGAGGATCTCCGTCACTCTCAAAACCAGAGATGCAAATAGACTTGAGAGGATCCAATCTCTCAACTGTGTGATTAGCGTATCTTGGGCCGATGGCATTCCATGGGAGCCTCTCAAAGTTTTTCTAAGGCATACATGGCCTATAGAAGTGGATATCTACAGATTCACATATCGGAGAGCCGTTATCTTCTTTGAACAAGAGTGTGAAGCGTGGGATGCCCTACGGTCTACACAGATATACTACTGACATCATCACCTGTCTGTTCAGAATATGACAGTAGCTGACGAAGGGAACAAGATGGAAAGATTCTAGTTTTGGTTAACCGACCTCCGCATCGTCTTCATAGATGAAGTCACCATCCATGAGCTTATTCAGTTGTTCAACACTCTAAACTTTATATCTAGATGGCAGTTGAGTACAGATGACCTCTCGGGTATTCTTTTATTTGTGGAAGCTTTCAAAGATGACGTGCCTCAATACATTGTGGCTACCCATGACAATGACAGAGCCATTATCAAGTTATATATGGTAGCAAGGTGCGCACACGATGATAATCACTTCCATATCTCTAAGGTCGGTAATGAGCTTAACATCCCCTTGGACGTCCTTGAGAATCCTGGTGCAGCACAGTTTGAGGGAGATGAGATTCGACTCATCACCTTTGAAGATGACATGCCACAATCCCAAGTGGGTAGAGGCTCTGCTGAGTCCTTTCATGCACCACCCCCTCCCCCTCCACTCCACTGTGAATAAAGGGCTGGCTCTCCGGTCAGATCTGAATCGCTTAGATGTGATGTCAGGATTGTCCTAGATGATGAAGGCAATCATCTTCGATTGGAGCATTATAGCCTCACTGATTTCATCACGATGGGTGAGTACGACGAGACAAACTACTTGAGGATTGGGCGTAGTAGATATAGAACAATATCTATGAGAGGATCACCTCCCCTCATCATTGATACTAGAAGAAGACATCCACTGGACTACTGGAAGACCCACCGTATGAGACTATCGGATGGAGATATGTCTCAATACGATTATGAATGCGATGAGGAGGAGAGGAGGTATAGTTACTGAGTGTAATGACCTCTGAGTGCGGAGTCCTATATCCTTTTTTATGGATTAGTCGCTCATGTTTTGGAATATCAGGGGTGCGGCCAACAATCCCACACGAAGAGTACTTGGTAACCTATGTAGGCGCCATAAACCTTATGTGGTCGATATATTTGAGCCTTTCCTTCATGCCTAGCACACAGAGGAGCTGCTTGATATTATTAGGCTTGATTGGTCTACCGATAACCAGATGGAAGAAGGAAAAATTTGGATGTATGTTGATTCTACGAGACAGCCACAGGTGGTTAAAGTGCACAGACAACATGTTACGATTAAACTGATAAATGTGGATGGTTCCCCTTTGTTTGTCTCGGCCATATATGCCAGATGTTCTCATGTCAACAACTGTCTCTTGTGGGATGAACTCAATACCATGGCAGTTATAATCGGAGATTCTCAGTGGATCATCGCTGGCGACTTTAATGTGATAAGGATGCAGCTAGAGAAAAGAGGGGGTAATCCCACTCCTTTTCAAGAGATATTGGAGTTTAACTCTATGATTATTGATGCTAATATGAAGGAGATCCCATTCAAGGGAAGCATATTTACATGGGTTAATAAACAACACCTTACTCCCATGATCTGGCAGTGCCTAGATCGAGGTTTGGGTAATGCCGCATGGACTGCAGATAAGCCTAATAGTATTTGTTCCCATCTTACTAGGTTTTGGGTTTCTGATCATTGTCCTCTCCTGCTTTCATCGGGATGTGCTCATAAACCCCGTACACGTGCCGCCTTCACGTTTCTTTCTGCCTGGTTAAAGCATGCTGATTGCTTGGATGTGATTTTTCGCGCTTGGGATGAGCATGTTGTTGGTCATCCATCCTTTGTCTTCTATCACAATCTAAAGAAGGTTCGAGTGGCCCTTCGAAGGTGGAACAAAGAAGTTTTTTGGGAAATTATACAGAAAAGATGGGACTTGGAGGACATCATATATACCACTCAAATTGCCTTTGATGAGAACCCCATGCACACCAATGAGATGCACCTCAGGGAGGCAGAATCAGAGCTATAGGGAGTGCTTGATCTAGAGGAATACTGATGGAAGAGAAAGCCATGATTCAATGGCTTTCTGATGGCGAAAGAAATACATACTTTTACCATGCTGTGGTGAGGAGTAGGAGGAAGAAGTGGATCATCCAACAACTTATCTTACCTGACAATTCCATCATTACTAATCCAGAGGACCTGGCTAAGCATGTTGCATTGCATTACCAGGCTCTCTATAATGAAGACGTGACTCTAGATGAGATATTTCTTGATCCGTTCCTACAAGGGATCTCGGAATGCCTTTCTAATGATGATAACATGTCCCTTGTTGTTCCACATAATGAATCAAAAATTCTGAGCACTATCAAAGAAATGGACATTTCTTCTGCTCCGGGCCTAGATGGTTTTTCCTTGCCTTTTTTCTTAGCCGCTTGGGACATTATCCGACACGAATTCATGGAGGTGGTAGGTGCCTTCTTCGCCCAACAAACATGTCATCGTGGCCTATTCTACTATAGGATCATTCTTATCCCTAAGGTGGACACACCGAAATCCCTTTCGTCTGATTTTCACTCTATATCTATTGAGAACATGATGCTCAGGATTCTTGCCAGAACCTTAAATTATAGGATGTCTCCACTGATGACCAAGATGATCATCCCTGGAACAAGGAGCTTTTGTGAAAGGTAAAGACATCATGAACCATATCAGGATGGTTAAAGAGATGATGCATGATATTAATCGGGGAAGGTATGATTCAAATGTCATGATCAAAGTTGATATGACAAAAGTGTATGACAGGATGCATTGGAAAGTGCTTGAACACATCATGTCTCATTTCGGTCTGATGCATGACATTATATAGCTTCTTCTTAGTTTTTTCCGCTCTTCATGGGCCACTATCAACCTGGGTGAGATGAATGCGGGGTTTTTCCCAATGCATAGAGGTCTTAAGCAAGGAAATCCTTTGTCCCCTTTTCTATTCATTCTTTTTGAAGAGATCTTGTGTAGAAAGATCAAAGGGATGGCTGTAAAATCTCTCATCTCCTGTTTTTGCACATGAGGAGTAGGGGTGGCCTATCCCATCCTTCTATACGTAGATGACATTATGATATCATTTAACGCTGACAATACATCTGTAGAGATCATTAAGAACACTATGTGTGACTATGAGAAGGCATCTAGATAGGCAGTCAACCACGTGAAATCGTCCTACGTCATGGGGGGGTCGGACTTGATTAGAGCTCACGCGGTTGCCGCTGAGCTCGAGATACATCTTGAGAGTGGCTCGTTCTTATATCTTGGCATCCCGGTCTCCATTGGGCACTCTAAGATCTCTGACTTTGAGTTCCTTATTCACAAGATTAATTCTAAGATTGTTGGATGGAAAGCACATCTTCTTTCCTTTTCTAGTCAGCTTCTCCTTATTGAACATGTCTTATCCTCTATTTCCATATACACCGCAACTGCTATCGGCATCCCAGCTGGCGTTGCTAACAGAATCGAAAAGCTCTTATCTAGATTCCTATGTCCCAATAGGAGTAATAATTCTAGAAGAGCATGGGTTAGTTGGAAGACAGTGGCCACTCCTAGAGCTTTAGGTGGCCCTGGCTTGGTTCCTCTGCACCTTATCAATGATGCATTCATGGCTAAAGCTTGTTGGTAGGTTATAAGGATGAGTCTATCTGGGCATCTTTTATGCATAACAAATATGCGTGCAATACTAGCAGCAGGTCCACCTCTCACCCTGCCATGCTTAAACTCAGTGCATCCCCCTCACCTTTCTGGAAACGGATCTAGAAAATGTTTCCTCAAGTTTTCCCTCACTACATATGGTTGGTTGGGAGGGGCAATATCCCTTTCTGGGACGCTGTATGGTGTGATCATAGAATGGCCAATTTTGCAATTCAAGCTAGCAATAGAAATCATCAGTTTCTTGTCAGTGATTTCTGGTTACAAGACCAAGGGTGGGACTGGCATGCGCTATCACAGATCATAGATGATGATGGTATCAACATGATTAGATCGAAAAATATTTGGATTTCAGACAATGAGGATTTAGTAATATGGGCACCGACCATCAATGGAACCTTCTCTCTTAGATCAATGAAGAGTGTGGTACGTGAGGGCAACCCAGGAGGTCACCCTGGGCTCGATAATATTTGGTCTGCAGATGCGCCAAAGGAGGTGACTTTTATATGGAAGGCATGCCGTAAGGCGTTACCTACTGACGAGAATATCAGGAGATGTAGGATCTCCATTGTTTCCCGTTGTGAGTGTTGTTCTGATCCTCAGGAAGAAGACATAACCCACTTGTTGTTCCAGAGTTGTCTTGCAAGATCTTTCTGGTAGAGATTTAGTGCTTTGACAGGGATGAACGCTCCACGTGACATTCCATCCCTCCTTGAGATGTGCAACAGAGGTTCTTCTCGCAACATTCTAAACTGGATGGCTGGGTGCTTGGCCACCCTTATCCCTTTCAGCATATGGAGGCTGAGATGCCAACACAGGTATGATGGATCGATGATTCCGTCGGCAAGAGAATGGGAGAGTGTTATCCTTAAACTCATCAGAATGATGCAGACAAAAGCTTTTCGCATTACTAAGAATGTCCCATTCTATGCGGCCTTGCGAGAGGCGCAGATAGATGATCCCCAGGTGATTTTGAAGGAAATATCACTGATTAAATGGGAACCACCTGATATTTACAATCTCAAATTGAACATCTTGACTGGGAAAAATAGAGATTCACGAGGCATGTATCGTCAGTGGGTGGTAGGGATTGTGAGAAATCACCATGCCCCAGTCGTTCTAGCTTTTCGAGCATGGATCAGGGCGTCTGACTTTGTAATAGCCTTCCTACAAGCTTGCTATGTTGGTCTTAAATTCATGGCAGACCAAAGATTTAACATCTTGTCTTTAGAGATTGACTGTCTATGGATCTATAACATCATCTGGGAAGACCATGTAGATCTGTGGCGTGCACTTGGCATCGCTCGCGCCCTCAAGACAGAGATCCAGCAGTCTGACATCATGGGTAGTATGATACACAGACAAACGAATGTCGTTGCCACGAGTTTGGGTATATGGGGGTGTCACTTGGATGCTCCATTCCTATGATCGGATTCTAGGAACCTTTTGACAAAGGTTCATGGTCTGGCTCTGCTCGATAAGAATCACACGCCTTACGTGGTTACAAGGAAGGTCAGAGTGGAAGGTTTGGCTTGAATGGTTTACTGTCTTGGCTGCTGTTGGGTGCTTTGGTGGTTGGGTAATACCCGCGTTTTATAAGCAGTAGTTGTAATCATATTTTTGATGGTTTTGCCTACATGAGGAGGGTAGGATGAATAAGAAGACCTCCTGGCTTGAAAAAAAAATCTTCACAATTTCCCTAAATTGGACTTATTTTCATGAAAACATAAAACCCATAACAATATGCACAAATGCCCTATGTTCATATTTGCAATACTATGATAGACATGTGCCCTCTTCAACTTTATTTGCATAGGAATCACATTATGACTATAACTATACTTCCCTAGATTTTTTCTTATGTCTTTCACCTACTTTATCTCAATACAACGAAGATTTAAATGGTCTCCTATAAAGTTATTCATATGGAGGAATGCCAACATGGACTAGAAGTTGCTATTATAAGTAAATTCCACTTGTAGTAGATAAGGATCCCAAGAACTTCTCCAATCAAGGATACATGACCCCAATAAGTTTTCTAAGATCAAGGTCATCAAGTATGCTTATAGGTGGTATATTGAATTTAGGTTTTGTTCTGTCCCCAATTCTTAATGTAGTTTTCACCATAAGTGGGAAGTTAAATTTTCATATTTGTAGGTTCAATAGAAAAATGAATCTTATAAAGACGCACTATTTCCTAAACATAGAACTCATCTATCATTCTTTCATTGTTGTTTGATAAGTATGAACTGGGTAGACTTTGTTAGGAGATCAACTAAAACTCAAATTGTGTCACACACTTTCATGGCCTGGGGTAAACCCACCATTAAATCCATTATGACATTCTTTGATTTACATTAGGAGATGGGTAGGGGTCAGAGGCCTCTTGGTCATTGATTTTCCCATTCATATACATTTAGGTCAATCACTTAGATGTATGGTGGCTATATCATACTTCATGTCTATCCACAAGAAATCCCATTCTATTCATTATACATCTTAGTAGATCCTAGATAGAGTATATACATAGACCAATGAGCTTGTATTAAATGGTAATTATATCATACTTCATTTTTTTCCACTAGAAATCCCATTCCAATCCTTATACATTTTATTAGATTCTAGATAGAGTATATATATAGACCCGTGATCTTCTATTATATTGTAATTATATTGTACCTAATGTTTTTCCACTAGAAATCCCACTCTAGATCCTTAAACTTATTAGTAGAACCTGATATAGTTATTACGTAGACCCATGAGCTTCTACTATATCCCCTTATCCTTCATTTGAGCATCTTCAGGGAGTCAATACACTTCTTATACTAGATTTCCCTATCCATTGATACAAAAAGGTGAGCTTGAAAACTTATTGACAAGCCCGTAATTTTTCTAACGAGAACTGTTTTTCATGCAATAATGAATTCATATAGAAGATCGAGCATCATATTGAGACTAGTGATGTAAGGGTTTTGAATCGCTTTTATAGGCTATTTTTACACTCGTTTTATGCACTTATTGGTCATATTTTTGGTTAATATCACATGTGTAACATCCCAGGATTTGAGGCCTCAGATAAGTTGATCTTAAAAGGAATGATTGGACTACCCATATCACCAAGGTACACCTCCTTTTCTGGGAGCCCATTACTAAAGAACTCCATAGTTAAGCGTGCTCAGCTTGGAGTAGTACTAGAATGGGTGACTAGTCGGGAAGTTGATCCTAGCTTGCACGTGAGTGAGAATAAAGAGTGCAGTTAAGGCTAGTGGTGGTCTGTGGGGCCAGTCATCATTCCTGAAACTCTACTAGAGCTTTGGGCAGTGGGCCCGGGCATTAGAAATGGTATTAGAGCCAATTCCCCTCCAATAGGTGGGGCCCACATGGGCATGGCATGCCAGTCTTGAGCCGTGTGGTCCAGGCATGTAGGAAAGGTTTGTCCATGGTTGACGTAGCCACCCTTGTGCTGGTATTCCGTGATCGGGAACTGGGTGTCCATGGGCCATTGTGGGTATGCACTGAAATGGGGAAGCCATTATGAGGCCTTATAGTTGAGCCTTGATGAGGACGTCAAGAGTCTAAGTTGGGGAGATTGTAACATCCCAGGATTTTAGGCCTCAGATAAGTTGATCTTAAAAGGAATGATTGGACTACCCATATCACCAAGGTGCACCTCCTTTCCTGGGAGCCCATTACTAAAGAACTCCATAGTTAAGCGTGCTCAACTTGTAGTAGTACTAGGATGGGTGACCAGTTGGGAAGTTGATCCTAGCTTGCGCGTGAGTGAGAATAAAGAGCGCAGTTAAGGCTAGTGGTGGTCTGTGGGGCCAGTCGTCATTCTTGAAACTCTACTAGAGCCCGGTCTGTGGGGGAGATTGTAACATCCCAGGATTTTAGGCCTCGAATAAAATACTCTTAAAAGGAATGATTGGACTACCCATATCACCAAGGTGCACCTCCTTTTCCAGGAGCCCATCACTAAAGAACTCCATAGTTAAGCATGCTCAGCTTGGAGTAGTACTAGGATGGGTGACCAGTCGGGAAGTTGATCCTGGCTTGCGCGTCAGTGTGGACAAAGTGCGTAGTTAAGGCTAGTGGTGGTTTGTGGGGACAGTCATCATTTCTGAAACTCTACTAGAGCCTTGGGCACTGAGCTCGAGTGTTACAAATAGTATCAGAGCCAATTCCCCTCCAGTAGGTGGGGCCCACATGGGCAGCCGTGCGGTCTAGACATGAAGGAAAGGGATGTCCATGGTTGACGTAGCCACCCTTGCGTTGGTATTTCGTAATTGGGAGCTGGGTGTCCATTGGCCATTGTGGGTTTGGACTGAAATGGGGAAGAGATTATGAGGCCTTATAGTTGAGCCTTGACGAGGACGTCAAGAGTCTAAGTGGGGGAGATTTGTAACATCCCAGGATTTGAGGCCTCAGATAAAATACTCTAAAAAGGAATGATTGGACTACCCATATCACCAAGTTGCACCTCCTTTTCCGGGAGCCCATCACTAATGAACTCCATAGTTAAGCGTGCTCAGCTTGGACTAGTACTAGGATGGGTGACCAGTCGGGAAGTTGATCCTGGCTTGTGCGTCAGTGTGGACAAAGTGTGCAGTTAAGGCTAGTGGTGGTTTGTGGGGCCACTCATCATTCCTGAAACTCTACTAGAGCCTTGGGTCGTGAGCTTGAGTGTTACAACATGATTCAATTCCTTTAGCCTGTTATCCTCGCCTACATCAAATTCATATTTTTTACATTGTTTTGCATAAATTATAATATTTCTCAGATTTGATTTGTGTTCCTCTCTTTATTTCAAGAAATTTGCATTCCTGGACACGTCGATACCATCGACGGTTCGTCGATAGCATCGACAGAGCAACAATATCAAATCCGTGGAGGTATTTCGTAATTGGGAGCTGGGTGTCCATTGGCCATTGTGGGTTTGGACTGAAATGGGGAAGAGATTATGAGGCCTTATAGTTGAGCCTTGACGAGGACGTCAAGAGTCTAAGTGGGGGAGATTTGTAACATCCCAGGATTTGAGGCCTCAGATAAAATACTCTAAAAAGAAATGATTGGATTACCCATATCACCAAGTTGCACCTCCTTTTCCGGGAGCCCATCACTAAAGAACTCCATAGTTAAGCATGCTCAGCTTGGAGTAGTACTAGGATGGGTGACCAGTCGGGAAGTTGATCCTGGCTTGTGCGTCAGTGTGGACAAAGTGTGCAGTTAAGGCTAGTGGTGGTTTGTGGGGCCAGTCATCATTCCTGAAACTCTACTAGAGCCTTAGGTCGTGAGCTCGAGTGTTACAACATGATTCAATTCCTTTAGCCTGTTATCCTCGCCTACATCAAATTCATCTTTTTTTACATTGTTTTGCATAAATTATAATATTTCTAAGATTTGATTTGTGTTCCTCTCTTTATTTCAAGAAATTTGCATTCCTGGACACGTCGATACCATCGACGGTTCGTCGATAGCATCGACAGAGCAACAATATCAAATCCGTGGAGGAAGCAGATAGTTCAATACCATTGACCCAATGTCGATGGTCTCAAAAGTGCAACAGCATGCCAGAAGTCACCGTGTTGATACCATCGATGGGAATGGTCGATGGTATCGAGATTCCATCAGGAGGCTTCCAGAAATTGAAGAAAGCATCGGTATCCTAAGGTGTCGATACCATCGACACCCCGTCGATGGTATCAACGTCATTAGATCAGGAAAATATCCAACACGACTCCAATCGGACGGCTGCGCTCTTTTGGTAGCCGTAAGTGGTACCTATACCTAGGAAAAGATGACCCAAAGTCGTCATTGAGGTTCTATTCCATTGCACGAGTCTCGGAGGAGAGGAGAGCGAAGAACGGAGCCCAGAGCTATGCCCTAGACGTTCCTATAGCCATAGATGGACGATTCTTCTGCCAGAAGGCTACAGAACATGTGCCTCGCACCGAGGATCATCTGGATCTTCTCCGTTTCAGGGGTTACATCATATTTCCATTTGTTCTCCATGTTTCTCTCCTTTTTCTCCATGTGTAATGTTGATATGAACATGCGGGGCTAATCCCCTTTGTCTCTAGGATTGGAAGTAACCTGTGCAATCGTTGTATGACTTTTTTTTACATAATTCATCATTATTTATCTCTCAAATCTGTAGTATGATGTCATTCTCTCCATTGCTATCATTGTGCTTGATCACCATAATGGTAATCTAATACCTTTAATTACTTTTGACGAAGAATTAACGGTTGAAAAGATGCGATAATCACATTAATTAATAAATCCTTTAGAAAAGGCGATGTATGGTTTATGGTTGAAACCCAGAGATCTATTCTTTTCATGCACCTAGTCTAGGGTATAGGTTACTACTAGCATGGAACTGACCTAGATTAAGGTAGTGAATTGTATCGCGGGAGCGAGTAATTATAACTACATGCCACTATCTGGAAGGGGAGATGAGTTGTGATAATTGTGTAGGAATTAGTACAACGAGAACCCGTGGTGAAACCACAATCCTAAATATTGCATTTGAATTGATTAAACCAACCATTTAATCGATTGCTTTGTTTTCTTTTGTTTTTATTTTCTTTTTCAAAATCAAACTCAATTTTCCCATCGGTCTAGCTGATTGCGAATAGTTAGTAGTAGTCTACTGATAATTATGTTTCCCTGTGTTCAACTCGGGCCTCACAAAGGCCTATATTACACTGACGCCTATACTTGCGTTATATGCATGGTAAAATTGTGTCAAGTTTTTGGCGTCGTTGTCGGAGAAAAGAAATTTTTTGGCACTACGAGTGCTGCTAGCAGCCACTCTAGGCCACTTTTTTTTATTTAGCACATTTTTAATATTGAGATTAATTGTCTATCTTTCAGATTCTTTATTCATCTAGCATTGTACTTATTAAATTTTACACATTGCAGGTACTAGTGCATGGTGAAGACGCATAGTACAGACTACGCACAGTCGACACCTGAGGTTCCGTCTTCGGGATCTGAAGATGAGCGGATAAATACACCACCTGAAGATGCTGAAGAAGAACTTGAGACTTTCATAATGGCCGAGGAGCAGACCATTTGGGAAAATATTAAATCTTCCTCTTCCTCTGCGCAGAAAGGGCCAATCAAGAAACAAGCTATCAACATACCTAGTTACAAGATTGACCCAGGGCTGATCCAATTGGTCAAGTCACAGGCTTTCCATGGGCTAAAGAATGAAGACCCAGTTGCCCACATAAGCACCTTTGTTTAACACTATGATATGGTGAAAGTGGATAGATGTCAACAAGAGGCAATTTATCTGAAATAGTTTCCATCTTCTCTAGCAGGAAACACAAGGGAATGGCTTTACAACCTTGATGATGAGTATGTGGAATCATGGGACATGATGATTGAAGTTTTCTTTGAATGATATTTCCTGCCCGAGAAGACAAATGATATCATAAGGAGGATTCATAATTTCAAACCGCAAACAGGTGAAACATACTCAGAGACTTGGGAGCGATTCAATATTATGCTACGGAAATGCCCACATCATGGGCTGGATCTAGAAACTCAGGCAAAGATCTTTTATTTTGCCCTTAATGAACACGACATGAGTAATTTGGAATCAGCAGGGATAGGTTTTTTCTGAACAATAAAGGCTCAAAGTGTAGAGAAATTTTAAAGAACATGGCTAAGAAGCAATCCTGGGGTGAAAGAGATGCACCAAAGCAGGTCAAATACGTAGGGGAATCTAAGGGAATCAAAGAATTAAATGAGAAGATGGACCTGATAGAAAAGAGACTGCTAGCAAAATATGATGAAGGATCTGATGATGAGGCACATACTATGTTCATGTGTCAACAACAGGGCTATAGGAATAATGATTATTCATGGAGAAAGGACAAGAAATTCTCCTGGAAGGATCCAAATAACTTTTTACAGGATCTGGATCAGAAGCCACAACCCAGTGCAGAAGATAAGAGTAATGAGTTGCTCAACCAGGTGATAAAGCAAAATCAAGAGTTGATGAGCACTTTCAGAAAATAAATTAAATCTCAAGGAGAATTTATGAACCAATTCGGTCAGACTTTGCAGAGTCATGGGGCACAAATGAGGATGCTTGAGACGTCTATTGCACAGATGGCAGCCAAAATTGCAAGTTTGAAGAGGCCAACACAACAAGGTTTTCCAGGGAATACTGATGTTCCAGGAGTAAACCACCAAGCCAAAGAAATTTTGTTGAGGAGTGGAAAGAAAATTTTAAACTCCAAGGCCGATGAACCAAGCACACCACAGCCAGAAGCAACAGGTGAGGCTGTAGAGGATACTATAGTCACAAAGACAATGGAGTATGAACTAGAATAGGCCACAGAGGATCCCACTATAGAGAAAGAGACAGAGAAGAGGACGCCTTATGTGCCACCACATTAGAGGGAACATACCATCCTGGTTCCTTATCCAAATAGTATGAAAGCAAAGAAGGTGGATGCACAGTTCAAGAAGTTCATGGATAGCTTTAGGAAACTTTCGGTCAACATTCCTGCACTAGAGGCCATTGAGCAGATACCCTCCTATGGTAAGTTCTAGAAGGATATAATTACCAAGAAGAGAAAGATTCCTGACACAGAGGAGGTCGTGCTTAAGGAGTAGGTCAGCACCCTTATTTTGGGGAAATTGCCACCAAAGCAACAAGATCCGGGTTGTTTCAATATTTCATGCTACATTGGAAAGGTGAAATTCGGAAAAGCACTATGTGACTCGGGAGCATGCATCAATTTGATGCCTCTATCCACTTTCAAGAAACTTGGTCTTAAAGAATCTCGGAAGACTAAAATGACAATCCAGCTTGTGGTTAATTTTGTTGTAAGGCCTTATGGGATTTGTGAGGATGTTCTGGTCAAAGTGGACATATTTCTATTTCTGACAGATTTTGTGGTGATGGAAATGCAAGATGAGCGAGGAAATGAGTTGCTTCTATGTAGACCCTTCCAGGCTACAACTGACATGATTCTGGAAATGGGTAGAGGTCGGTTGACCATGGGCATAGCAGATGACAAATTTGAAATCAAGATGCCAGCTAACTCACAATCATCACAGGAGAAAGGACAATGTAGAAAAATTAGACACTTAGATCACAACATTTCCATTTGTTTAGGGAAACCATTTCTTGATATGGCTCACGTTATGACAAAGGTAGATAAGGGAACACTTGCTGTGGACATCATGGAACAAACGAAGGTGGTTTCTCTTGTCAAAGTTGTGGGTTATCCCAATGATGAAGAAGAGGAAGTCCCACCATCTACTAAGGATGATGCTATAGTAGTCTCCATGCTTGACTCATACCCACAGTTACCTCTTGAAGCTTGCTTGTTCAAGAGCATGGATGTGAAAAACACTAGAGGGGGGGTGAATAGAGTTTTTAAATAATTTTAGCAATTTATTGAACTCAAACAACCACAATTAAAAATTAGAAGAAGGAGACAGGTGTTTTAGAGTGGCTCCAACTTTAGAAAATACTAAAGTTGTCATTCCACTACCCGGTTGCTTACCCAACCGGGATTTTGAAAGTATTTATTTTATTACCTTCTCAAGGATTTATACAAAATACAATACTTTCCTTTACACCCTTTGAGCAGCCTTCACTTGAAGTAGGTGCACCAACTTTGAGGTAGCCTTCTTGAAGTAACTCCAAGCTCCCCCTTGAAGTAGCCTTCCTCTCTAGAAGTAACCTCCCGTTGCACCAGCCTTCTGAAGTAGCTCAAAGTCACCTTCTTCGCCAAGAAGAACTCCACCCTCTCCAATTAGCAGCCTCCAACCTAGGAGTAGCAAGGAGAGTACAAACGGTAATAGAGAACAAGAAAGAAAAAGGAAATTACAACTTATCCTTTGTAGCCCAAGGCTTGATTTGCCTAGATCAAGCGTATAGATCTCCTAACCAAGTATGTGAACTTGTGATTGCAGTGGGTAGGAGATACTAGCCTATAGGACACGAATTATGAGCTAAGGAAGGAAGTAGCCAATGTTCACAATGCTCAATTTTCTCACAAACAGATTGCTCAAAGTATGCTCAAAGAATTCTCAAGTGTATCAAGTTAGTTTGAGTGTCCTATGGCTTGCCCTATTTATAGGAATGGCCTAAGGATGCTTAAGGACGTTCTAGACAACTTCTAGGGGTTTCTAAGTGCTTAACTAGCCGTTAGGTACAAAGTTGTTGCTTTAACAACGGCTAATTAATTAATTCTACAGTTGCTGTCAGAGACAATCTCGGTCGAGGAATGGTCGACCGAGACACCTACTCGGTCGAACTTTTGTCGACCGACAGGCACTCTGGAACAAGTGATTTGCAACGTCTTTCTCCAACTGCCAACTAACTTGTCTGTTGTGTCTAACGGCTACTTTGGATCTTTCTCGGTCGAGAAGATTGTCGACCGAGAGTGTCTCGGTCGAGGAGTTTGTCGACCGAGATTGATCCTGTTTCAATGTTGCAATTTAGGCACTAATTATATGTATGAGTGTGCAAATGTGATCCTATTTGAAGGGGATGACTTATCTAAATGTGATGTTTAGCTAGGGAAGATCTAACGCTTGATTTACATGCAATCTAAGTACTTGTACATTATATATTTGTACAAGCTTTACAAAGCGATTACATTGCATGAAAACATAAATATGTAAGCATATGGATTTCCCTAGTTGCTTTGCCATCCACCTTAATCCTGCACACTCAAGTAGCTCGTTAGATCAATAAGAATGAAATGTTTGTCATAATCAAAACAAAGGGATTTATAGATGTCCATTTAGCCAACAATCTCCCCCTTTTTGAAGATGACAAACATTTCCTAAATATAAAAATAAAGGAAATATAAACCATATGAGTTTCATACCTTTAGATTACCTTTTGTAGCTTTTCCTCTTGTTTATAAAATGTGTGCTTATTATTCCCCTTGAATTATGGAACATGAAATCCAATTCACTAGGGAATATAGCAACTTTCAATGTAAAGCCAAGAGTTTATTTATGAAACTCATTGATTGAGTTTTTCTAAGTTTTTAGTTTTATATTTATTTCTCCCCCTTTGTCATTTCAAAAAGATATCCATTTAGAAATAAAAACTCCCCCTTAATTAGATGTCCCATCAAATCTAATGAAAAAGATGTCCATTTAAAAGCCAAAATATCATGATGCAAATAAGAGTTTTTGTTTAAGTAGCACAAATATCAAAGAAAACATCTTCCAAAGGAGTGATAAGCAATTGCTTCCTAATTTTGTTAAATTGATCTAGTGGAAGCGGTTTTGTAAAAATATCAGCCAATTGATCTTCCGTATCAACATGATGAAGGGAAACATGATTCTTGGAGATGTGATCCCTTAAAAAATGATGACGGATTTCAATATGTTTAGCTCGGCTGTGTAAAATAGGATTGTGTGCTAAGTTTATAGCGCTCGTGTTGTCACAAAAAATAGGCGTAGATGAAAGAGTAAAACCATAATCATTTAATACTTGTTGCATATAAAGAACTTGAGCACAACAAGACCCGGCTGCCATATATTCAGCTTCAGTTGTAGATAGGGCAACCGTATTTTGTTTCTTGCTAAACCAAGATACTAAAGCTCTCCCTAATAAGAAACAGCCACCACTAGTACTCTTGCGATCAAGTCGAAAACCAGCATAATCCACATCAGTATAAGCTTTAAAATCCAAGGATTGTCCTTTTGGATACCATAAACCAAAACAAGTAGTGTCGGCTAGGTAACGAAGAATTCGTTTAACTGCTAGAAAATGAGAGTGCATAGGTTGTGATTGAAATCGAGCACAAAGACCAATGGGAAACATAATGTCCGGTCTAGAAGCAGTTAAGTAAAGCAAACTACCAATCATGGCTCTATATAAAGAATCATCAATAGGTTCCCCATTTTCATCCTTATTAATTTTAGTAAAGTAGCCATAGGAGTAGTAGCATGTTTGCACTGATCCATCCCAAAACGTTTTATGAGTTCTTTAGTATATTTTTCTTGGCTTATGAATATTCCGGCAGGTGTTTGCTTAATTTGAAAACCAAGAAAGAAAGTTAGTTCACCCATGAGGCTCATTTCAAATTCTTTTTGCATAATATCACTAAATTGTGTGCACAATGAATCATTAGAAGCTCCAAAAATAATGTCATCAACATATATTTGCACAACTAGGAAATCAGATGTATATGTTTTGAAAAATAAAGTAGAATCTGAATTTCCAATAGAAAAACCATTATCAAAAAGATATGTCTTGAGCCTTTCATACCAATTTCTAGGTGCTTGTTTTAAACCATAAAGTGCTTTCTTAAGTTTATAAACATAGTCACCTTTTTCCGGTATTTCAAAACCAGGTGGTTGGGCAACATATGCTTCTTCTTGAATGATGCCATTTAGAAATGCACTTTTTACATCCATTTGGTATAGTTTGATGTTTTTATGTGCAGCAATAGCTAGTAACATTCTAATAGCTTCAAGTCTAGCTACCGGTGCATACGTTTCATCAAAATCTATTCCTTCTTGTTGATTATATCCTTGTGCTACTAACCGAGCTTTATTCCTTATTACTTCTCCTGCCTCATTTAGCTTGTTCCTAAAAACCCATTTAGTTCCTATTATGGTTTTATTTTGTGGTTTAGGAACTAAATCCCATACATCATTTTTAGTGAATTGATTTAATTCTTCTTGCATGGCTATTATCCAATAATCATCTTTAAGAGCTTCAGATATCTTTTTAGGTTCAATGATAGAAACAAAAGCCATGTTTGCAATATCTTTGAAAGAAGACCTAGTTTTAACTTTATCATTAGGATCTCCAATAATTAATTCTTGAGGATGATCTTTAATAAGCCTAGGTGTAGGTTGTGGTTCAACTTGGTGATTATTTGTAGTACTTTTCTCACTATTATTTGGTATGTTTAAATTTTCGAATTGATTTGTGAGATCTATGATTTCTATATTTTCAGATTTGGACTCTTCATGAAAAGAAACATGAATAGATTCCTCAACTTTTCAAGATATAGTGTTATATACTCTAAAAGCTTTGCTAGAAGTGGAATATCCCAAAAAGAATGCTTTTTGTGATTTTGAGTCAAACTTATCTCTATCATCTTTGGTATTTAAGATATAGCATGTGGAGCCAAAGGTATGAAAATAGTCAACTCTAGGTTTCTTAGAATGTATTAGTTCATATGGAGTTTTCTTTAAATGAGAGTGAACAGTTACTCTATTTAGCACATAGCATGCAGTGTTTACAGCTTCAGCCCAAAAGGTTTTGGGTGTGTTATGTTCAAGCATCATAGTTCTAGCCATTTCTTGTAGTGATCGATTTTTCCTTTCAACTATACCATTTTGTTGTGGGGTGCGTGGAGCAGAAAAATTATGAGTGTACCCTTGAGATGTACAAAACTCTTCAAATGTATGATTTTCAAATTCTCCACCATGATCACTTCTAATGGTACATATTTTGCTTTGTAATAGATTTTCAATCTTGGAACAAAATTGTATAAAAACATGAATAGTATCATCTTTAGTTGCAATAAAGTGTACCCATGTGTATCTACTATAATCATCAACAATAACAAAACAGTATCTTTTACCACCAATAGATTGTGTCCTCATGGGTCCAAATAAATCCATATGAATTAATTCTAAGGACCTACTGGTGCTAAGTACATGTTTTGGTTTAAAAGAGGTTTTGGTTTGCTTTCCCATTGTGCATGGTTCACAGTTTTCAACTTGATCAAAAGATAAAGTAGGCAATCCACGAACAAGATCATATTTCACTAACTTTTTAATAACATGTGAACTAGCATGTCCTAGCTTTTTATGCCATACTTGTAAGGTATTTTCATTTGCAAGCAAGCATTTTCCCACTACTGATTTCATAGAGTTAGGTTTAAGAATATAAAGATTTCCAACTCTATTTCCTTCATAAACAACATTTGTAGTGTTTTCTATCAATAACTTGCAGCAAGTTTTGTTAAATAACACATCATAACCACTATCACATAATTGACTAACACTTATCAAATTATGGTGAAAACCATCAACGAGTAGAACATTCTTTATTTCGAGGTTTGTACCAACATTACCTATTCCAACGATTTTGCCCTTACCATTGTCTCCAAAGGTGACTGTTCCACTTTTCTTTTCTTCAAAGGTTTGGAATGCATCCTTGTTTCCGGTCATTGTTTGGAACTTCCACTGTCAACCACCCATTCCTGCATTAAAATGTAGATTTTGGTACCCATGTGATGGTCCGATATGGTTAGAATCATTTAAGTACAGATTTGTATAAGAGTTCTGAATCAGAAGTCCAGTCGGTCGACAATTGTTCGACCGACATATGTCTCGGTCGACAATTGTTCGACCGACATATGTCTCGGTCGACAAATTGTCGATCGAGAAGATTATTGTATTACAAACTAGAAAACACAGAAATGTAGCTCGGTTGACCAATTTTCGACCGAAATAATTGCTGTAAATTTTGATATGTTACAGACATTCAGTCGGTCGACAATACTTCGACCGATTAATGGTTCGGTCGACAATACTTCGACCGACTAAGTTTCTGTTTCAGTACAACAATGCAGAAAATTAATAATAAGCATGAAATCTTTTGTTTAGTTGAGATAAGACAATATAAATAGCAAGATGGAGCTTTTTGGTCATATCTCAACTAAATTCTATTTGACTCTACTAAGTTTGAGGTTTTGGGACCCAAACTAATTCGAAATCCTTAGTTTTATAAGGGCATGAAAAGGAATAGTGTCCAAGACGTAAACAAAAATGGCAAGTAATAGAATCAACTTCATTTCTCTTTCTAGCCATTGTGTTCTTGGGTACAAACATAGTTTGAGTTCTTTTGGGTTGATTTTTCTTTGGAGCATATCCCAAACCTTTTCTTCCGTTGAAATCAGTACCAATGCTTAGAATGTTATCAAGTATATCTTTTCTTCTTAACTCATAAAGTTCTCTTTGCAGCTGAGCAATATCATTCATTTTCTTGTGTAAATCTTTTCTTGCTTGATCTAAATCAGATAGCAATGAATCTCTTTCTTTTATAACATTATCATAGTCTAGATGGTTACACAAAATAGGTTGAGTCTGAAAATCTTTTAGTTTAGCTAACAAGTCAGTCTTTTCTTTAGAAAGAAGATCAACATTTGTTTCTAAAGTGAGTATCTTTCTAGTGCAATCATCTAAAGATGTTTTTAAAGACAAATTCTCAAGATCAATGTTATTCTTTTCAGAAGAAAGATTATCTAATTTAGCAATTTGCTCATCATTTGATTTGATAACCTTCTTTAGTTTCTTCTTGACATCAACATACTTATCATGAATTTCTTGTAGACTAGTGACTAACTCTTCTTTAGAAAGATCAAGTAGGCTTACCTCTTGAGAGTTTTCATCATCTTCTCTTGCCATTAGACAATCCACGGTTTCTTCTCCGCTTTCACTGTCACTTGATTCATCCCATGCAGCTTTATAGGCTTTTTCTCCCTTCTTCTTGTGTGAGCTTTTCTTTCCTTTCTTTGCTTTAGGACATTCATTTTTGAAATGCCCTTTCTTCCGACATTCAAAGCACCTAGGAGGAGTAGAAGAAGAGCTAGAAATTTTGTTAGATTTAAATCTTTTATATTTCTTACCATTTACTATCAAGGCTTCTTCTCCCTCTTCTTCACTTGACTCCTCACTTTCTTGTGTGATAGCCTTTGAAGCTTTTAGAGACACATCCTTCTTCTTTCCTTGCTGAAGTTCACGTGCTCTTCTTTCTTCCTCTTCTAGGGTTGCTTCATGAGCTTCTAAGTTGCCAATAAGTTGCTCCATTTTCAGTCGAGTGAGGTCGTTTGCTTCTTCAATGGCTGTCATCTTTGGCTTATATTTTGGAGGAAGTGAACGAAGGATCTTTGATACCTGATCTTCTTCAGGAATAGGTTTTCCTAGAGCACTTAAACCATTAACAATATTAGAGAATTTTGCAAACATTTCACTAATTGATTCATTAGAATCCATACGAAAGTGTTCAAATTTTTGTTTAAACATGCTAATTTTGGAATTTTTGACTTGAACTGTACCTTCATAGGTTATGGACAGTCTATGCCAAATATCATAGGCTGTGTCACAATTAGATATTCTATTAAATTCTCCTACCGAAATAGAACAATATAAAATGCTTACAGGTTTTGCATTCATTTGGGCCAGCTTTACCGTGTTTGCATCCCATTCTGCAAATTGAGTTTGAGGGAGCTCATATGGGGTTGACACCATTCTCCATAAGTCCCAATTGATGCCTTGGAAGTAGAACTGCATCCTTCTCTTCCAATATTGGTAGTTTGTTCCATCGAACGCTGGAGGTCTAGCAACAAGTGTTCCTTCAAGGTTAAGGTTGTTGAGCACTCCATCCCCCATTTCTTCAAGACCTTGTTAGGGTTCCTTGAAGCCTGCTCTGATACCAATTGAAAAACACTAGAGGGGGGTGAATAGAGTTTTTAAATAATTTTAGCAATTTATTGAACTCAAACAACCACAATTAAAAATTAGAAGAAGGAGACAGGTGTTTTAGAGTGGTTCCAACTTTAGCAAATACTAAAGTTGTCAGTCCACTACCCGGTTGCTTACCCAACCGGGATTTTGAAAGTATTTATTTTATTACCTTCTCAAGGATTTATACAAAATACAATACTTTCCTTTACACCCTTTGAGCAGCCTTCACTTGAAGTAGGTGCACCAACTTTGAGGTAGCCTTCTTGAAGTAACTCCAAGCTCCCCCTTGAAGTAGCCTTCCTCTCTAGAAGTAACCTCCCGTTGCACCAGCCTTCTGAAGTAGCTCAAAGTCACCTTCTTCGCCAAGAAGAACTCCACCCTCTCCAATCAGCAGCCTCCAACCTAGGAGTAGCAAGGAGAGTACAAACGGTAATAGAGAACAAGAAAGAAAAAGGAAATTACAACTTATCCTTTGTAGCCCAAGGCTTGATTTGCCTAGATCAAGCGTATAGATCTCCTAACCAAGTGTGTGAACTTGTGATTGCAGTGGGTAGGAGATACTAGCCTATAGGACACGAATTATGAGCTAAGGAAGGAAGTAGCCAATGTTCACAATGCTCAATTTTCTCACAAACAGATTGCTCAAAGTATGCTCAAAGAATTCTCAAGTGTATCAAGTTAGTTTGAGTGTCCTATGGCTTGTCCTATTTATAGGAATGGACTAAGGATGCTTAAGGACGTTCTAGACAACTTCTAGGGGTTTCTAAGTGCTTAACTAGTCGTTAGGTACAAAGTTGTTGCTTTAACAATGGCTAATTAATTAATTCTGCAGTTGCTGTCAGAGACAATCTCGGTCGAGGAATGGTCGATCGAGACACCTACTCGGTCAAACTTTTGTCGACCGACAGGCACTCTGGAACAAGTGATTTGCAACGTCTTTCTCCAACTGCCAACTAACTTGTCTGTTGTGTCTAACGGCTACTTTGGATCTTTCTCGGTCGAGAAGATTGTCGACCGAGAGTGTCTCGGTCGAGGAGTTTGTCGACCGAGATTGATCATGTTTCAATGTTGCAATTTAGGCACTAATTATATGTATGAGTGTGCAAATGTGATCCTATTTGAAGGGGATGACTTATCTAAATGTGATGTTTAGCTAGGGAAGATCTAACGCTTGATTTACATGCAATCTAAGTACTTGTACATTATATATTTGTACAAGTTTTTACAAAGCGATTACATTGCATGAAAACATAAATATGTAAGCATATGGATTTCCCTAGTTGCTTTGCCATCCACCTTAATCCTGCACACTCAAGTAGCTCGTTAGATCAATAAGAATGAAATGTTTGTCATAATTAAAACAAAGGGATTTATAGATGTCCATTTAGCCAACAGGATGATTGGATGAGAAGCACGTCATTGCAAGAATGTGTGAAGATGCTTCGAGTGCTTCCTTTCTACTATGCCAAGCACTATGGAGAACTAGGACTGATGCCACCACCGCTTCAATCTTCTTTGGTCATCCCGCCAGATTTAGAGATAAAGACGTTGCCCCCTCATTTGAAATATGCATTCTTAGAAGTTGATGCAAAGCTATTGGTGATTATTTCGGCATATCTGAGTGCTACTGAGGAAGAGCAGTTGATGATTGTATTGAAAAATCACCATGGTGCATTCGGGTGGTCGGTTTATGACATCAAGGGGATCACCCCTAATCTCTGCCAACACAAGATTTGGCTCATTGAAGGAGCCAAACCTGTGATTCGGCCGCAACGTCGCCTCAACCCCATCATGATGGAGGTCGTCAAGAAGGAGGTGACCAAGCTTCTCTCTGTGGGCATCATCTATGCTATTTCAGACTCTACATGGGGAGCCCAACACAGGTAGTCCCTAAAAAGGGGGGAATCATGGTAACTCAAAAATTTTCGAATGAGCCTGTCACCACCGGATTGGTAATTGGGTGGTGTGTTTGCATTGATTACCATCGTTTAAATTCTGCCACTTTGAAAGATCATTTTCCCCTACCATTCATTGATCAAATTTTAGAACGGCTGGCTGGCCGCTCTCACTTTTGCTTTTTAGATGGTTATTCCAGCTATAACCAGATTTCCATAGACCCTAAGGACCTAGCAAAGTCTACCTTCACTTGCCCTTATGGGACTTTTGCATATTGTCGTATGTCGTTCGGCTTGTGCAATGCACTGGCTACTTTTCAGCACTGCATGCTTGCTATCTTTTTGGATATGGTAGAGAATTTTCTAGAAGTTTTTATGGATGACTTTTCCATCTACGACGCATCTTTTGATGAGTGCTTATATAATCTAGACAAGGTGCTACAAAGATGCGAGGATAAACATTTAGTCCTCAATTGGGAAAAATGCCACATGATGGTTAGAGAAGGCACAGTGCTTGGACACAAGGTGTCTAGCAAGGGACTGGAGGTAGATCCAGTGAAGATTGAGGTTATTTCCAAACTACCACCACCAAACTCGGTGAAAGGGGTGAGGACCTTCCTTGGTCATGCAGGGTTTTATCGTCGGTTTATCAAGGATTTTTCTAAAATTTCTAAGCCATTATCGGAATTGCTTGAGAAGGATGCGATTTTTGATTTCAATGACAAATGTATGCATGCCTTTGAGGTTCTCAAGCAAAAGTTGTTTTCTATGCCGATTGTTCAAATGCTGGATTGGAGTAAGCCCATTGAGCTTATGTGTGATGCATCAGATTTTGCCGTGGGGGGTGTTCTTGGGCAACGCCTTAACAATAAACCCACATTTATTTTCTATGATTCTAAGACTTTGAATGATGCCCAACTTAATTACACCACCATAGACAAAGAATTGCTTGCTGTGGTTTTTGCATTCGAAATATTTAGGCAATATTTAGTGGGGTCTAAAGTTGTTGTATGGACAACCCATGCCGCCATAAATTACATAATGGAAAAGAAAGATGCCAAGCCTAGACTCATTAGGTGGGTCCTACTCTTGCAAGAATTTGACTTTGAGATTAAGGATAAGGCGGGCATTGAGAGTGTGGTTGTGGACCACTTGTCTCGGTTAGAGCAGGTAGATGAGAGAGATACTAACATACCCATTACCGAGACCTTCCCGGATGAGCACATCCATTCTATCCAATCTAAGGACCCATGGTTTTCGCATATAGTAAATTATCTTGCATGTAGAACTCCTAGATGATTGGACTTACCAAGAGAAAAAGAGGTTTTTCCATTCTCTATGATATTTTTTTTGGGATGACCCTATTCCTTTGAGACAGTGCAGGGATGGAATTTTATGGAGGTGTGTACCTAAGAGAGAATATGATAGTGTGCTCAGTCACTGTCATACATTGTCCACCAGTGGTCATCATGCGAGTACGAGGACGACGACTAAGGTATTAGAGAGTGGCCTTTGTTGGCCTACACTTTTCCAAGATGCATATGATTATGTGAGGAGGTGTGACTCATGTCAAAGGGTAGGTAACATTTCAAAATGGCAAAAAATGCCCCTCAATGTATTTTAAGAAGTTGAGGTATTTGATTTGTGCAGCATTGATTTCATGGGACCATTTGTGTCCTCCAATTCTAATTTATATATTTTTCTTGTTGTTGATTATGTGTCAAAGTGGGTAGAGGCAATACCCACAAGGACTAACGAAGCTACAGTAGTGTGCAGGCACGTGAAAGTGAACATCTTTTGTAGGTTTGGTGTGCCATAGATGATCATAAGTGATGGCGGCACCCACTTCACAAACAAGAAATTCGATGTACTATTGAGTAAATATGGGGGCAAGCATAATGTAGGTACCCCATACCACCTGCAGATGCAAGGCCAAGTGGAGGTGTCCAATAGGGAAATCAAGAAGATCTTGGAACACATGGTGGCCTCTTCCAGGAAAAATTGGAGTGCACTACTACCGGATGCACTATGGGCATATAGGACTGTGTTTAAGACACGATAGACATTACTCCTTTTAGGTTGTCTTACGGGAGGGCTTGTCACTTGCCGGTGGAGTTAAAGCATAAGGTGCATTGGGCGCTAAGGAAGCTAAACCGGAACATTGATGATGTAGGGAGAAAGCAGATGCTAGAGCTCAATGAGTTGGACGAGCTAAGGATGAATGCATACGAGAACTTGAAGATCTACAAGTAGAGGACAAAGTAAATACACGATCGGCATATTCAATTGCGAGTTTTCAAGAAGGGTGATAGTGTGCTATTATTAAATTTGAGATTTAAGTTGCATCCCAGGAAATTGAAATCCCAGTGTAGTGGACCCTTTGTGGTTGAGGCGGTGCGACCCCATGGTGTTATCATGGAGAGAGATGGTGCGAGAACATTCTTGGTGAATGGTCGAAGGCTGAAGCACTACTATCGGGAAGACTACGCAAGGAAAGTGTATTATATCAAACTCATGGCACTAAAAGAGGAATGAGGAGCATGATTGCATCTAGCCCAAGATGTTAAATGAGGTGCTTGTTGGGAGGCAACCCAACCTTGGTAGCTTACATGGTTATTTCTTGAAAATTTTCATATTCCTAGGTAGTTTTCATTAATTTAGCACTTAGTCTCTAAAAATGATGCCCTAATATGTTTGTTGAGTGTGTAGGCTGGTAAACAGTCGGTACCATCGATGCCTTGGTCGATAGTATCGAAATTGGAACAATGAAAAATTCTACTGAAACTTCATCTCGTCGATACTATCGATGGCCTCGTCTATGGTATCGAGATGGGAATAGGAAGAAAGATGGACGGGTGTCGACGGTATCGACAAGTCGTCGATGGTAGTGAAATATCTGGAGATATTCAGACCGGATGTCTCAGTATGTTCGATACCATCGATTCATTGGTCGATGGTATCAACATGTTTACAGCAAAATCGCAATGGCCAGACTTCACGAGGATCAAAGAAACATATAGGTGTCGATACTATCGACAAGGATTCGATAGTATCGACAGACACATCACCAATCCAAAGTCTACATTGAGTCGTCCACAATAGTATCGACAGACACATCACTGATCCGAAGTCTACATCGAGCAGTCCACAACGCCTATCCGTGGACAGTGTCGACACGTAGCCGATCTGGGCCCCACATCGAGTCATCAACAGTTGTCGATTGTAGCGAGTCGTGGATTCCAACAGCCGACGATACCATCGACAGGACTGTCAATCGTATCGACACACCGAGAGCAGATGTGGTCACCCCTTATAAAAAGGGAAGTAATCCTTTAATCCAACATCACATCTTCATTTCTTATCTTCCACAATCGAGCCAAGCAATTCCAAGCGTCCAGGAGCAATTGAGATCGTCTCCGCTGATCGTCTCTGAGCATCTTCTTTGGCTCCGTGGATCTCTATCTTCTTTGAGTATCGCGACCATCTTCTTCGAGCTCCATTCTCCTTTCTCTCTCACTCGTTTCCCCTTTTGCAACAACAATGAGATCCAGAGCCTCATCATCTAGAGCTGCCCCACCCACCCCGCAACAAGGACTGGTTCCTCACCCGAGGCTAGTCCATCCATTGGCGGAAGTAAAGAAGGTTTATGAAGAACTATGGAAGCGTCCGATTGAGCCCACCCAATATGGTGACCGGGAGCTTCTCAAAGATTTGGGATTTGAGGCCAATATGGCCTATGTGCTTCAAGGACAACTACACGAGTCCACTGTGCTCTGTCGTGACCATGTGTACGGTCATCCATTCTTTAGTGGATGGCCCACATACAAGGAAATTGTCATCGAGTTTCTGGCGTCACTCGACATCTGCGAAGTTCCCAATGAACTACAACCGGCACAGATGTAATGGAAGGAGGGGCGTGTGTCTTTTTGTCTATACAACTGGGATTACAACATGAACCTTCATGAGTTTAACGTAATTTATGGGTGGAACCATAGTGATCTGCATCAGCCCCACAAAATGTTGATTATGAAGCTATGCATGCGAAGCTGGTCACCATACCTGAGGGATATTCTATCAGCTGGAACCACACTACTGTAGCTGATTTCGAGCATCCTTTTGTCTGGATTATTCACCAGATTATTTCTAAGTCATTCTTTGCAAGGTCCAAGTTGTCACAGCAAATTCCAGGAGACGAACATTTGCTTCCTCTCTTGTCTGCTAGAGAGGACACCGATCAATTTTAGAGCCTTCTTACTCACGCACATGATGGCAGTTAAGAGGAATGTTTCTCGCAAGGCCCAAATATACTTTGGGGGCCTTATTACTTAGCTTTCCATGCACCTAAGGCTTGATCTGTCCGGGCTCCAAACATTTGAGAGTAGAAATATGCTCAACCTATCCCACTTTGTCAACTCCAGCCTCATTGAAGCCCGCCATGGCATCACCTACGCCACCTGCCATGTGAGCAGTTGTTGGGTTTCAGAGAAGGCAGAGAAGCAGCGGAAACAAAAATTTTCTCCCCAAAACCCATAACAAAAGGAATCGTGTCAACGTCTATATAATAGGAAAGATGGTTTGTGGATGCATAACTTGTCCCAAGGCTTGCTCAGCGATAGTACCTCGCACCTTGCACGGTCTTCACCTCCGGTCTTGGACGGTGTCTGTGCAGCTCCTCGTCACACTGGCACTGAAGACTCCTGGTCTCACCGGGACTGTCGGGATTGACAGTTGTCCTCCAAGTGACAGAGGTCTCCCGCCTCTGCAGTCATCCACACAGACTGCCTAGAACTCTGATCTCCTTGTCCCACAAGAAATCAGAAGGAGTCACACCCTCCTGTCAGCGTACTAGTCGCCGACACACTCTCCTGCCACTAGTCGCTTTCTGCAGTTGTCTTTCCCTTGATGTGCCTCCCTTATCGGGTAGCACTTGCTCGGGCTCTCTCGGTTACCAAAACCAGAGAGAACGACAACTTTACAGAGCAATTGGTTGCATTGAGTTATGTTTTGAGAAGCCCCCAATACCCATATATATATAGGAAGGTCATGGGACAGGGTTCTCTATTCCGAGCAATGCGGGACTAAAGCAGGAGTAGAAGGGTTCGAGATTTTCCACAAAAACAACCAACTATGTAACCTGAACCGATCGGTTCACAACTGAAATGGTCAGTTGGGGATCTGAGCCAGTCGGTTGACACCTCAACCGATCAGTTGGGACCCATGAAATGGTCGGTTCACTTCTGAACCGGTCGGTTCGTGGTCCTGATCAGTTCTCGATTGACTTTTCCTCTTTTGTTTCGAATTGGTATCAAATACCAATACTTGTTCCAATCAAATTGGGCAAGTGAAACGAAAAGAAATTTCTCACCAATCTTACTTTCCCAACTTGCTCGGTTGGACCAGTTGAACCGATCGTTTCAACACTTAAAGCGATCATTTCACCCTGTCCATGAGCTGATTGACTCACCAGTTGAGCTGATCGGTTCACCAAGCTCAGCCGATCGGTTCATCACATGAGTCGATCAGTTGGGAGTGCAGATTGTGCTGAATCAGTCAATCACAGTTTCAATCAATCTGATACTCTAATAAATTAGTCCAACACCTTGAACACTATGATACTGAGCTATCAATTGATTGAGTGTTTAATTTAACTACTAAACTCCTTTAGTAATCAATCTAAACATTGTTTGTGGACAAACTCCTATTCCAGGTTAAATCCTATGTGTGTGACCCTGTAGGTCCATTTCACGTTGGCAGTGAAAGTCCATAACACTTATGACTTCACAAGCAAAGAGCGGTGCCTAGTCACACATCAGTGCTACCCAAGTGAAATAGAAAGTTAGAGAACAACTTTCAATCCTACAATCCGTGAATGGTGTTACAGTGAATGTATAATTCCTTTGTCACTGATATCCTGAATGAACTCGAGGCATGGAACAATCATCCTGTCAATGTTCATTCATTTCCTTGATCTTAGAGCAGACTGGGTGAGATGTGTGTGACATCAATATCACATATTGATTCACATGTGCATGCGCATGCCTTTCTCAATCCTACTCATCAAGTGGTCAAGGACATCAAACTCCCTCAAGAGGGACAAATCCCATATCTATCACTCACCCCTCAAAAACCCCATGTGTCAAAGCCACCCAATCATCACCTTTATAACAACCCATGTTTCAGGACTGCGTTTGATGATGTCAAAGTGTACCCAACGACATGTGTTGTGTAGTGATTTCAGGTCTAAGAATCACACTCACCACCATCACTGTGAGAGCTGACTGTGATTACCAAGTCATGGTTCCCTGTGTCACTCTCACGGTGGGTCTGTCTGGTACCTTGTTCTCTAACAAGTACCTATGTGCTTGGTTTGATATCACTATATCATGACTAATGAGATTCTGTCATCAACCAACACACAATCTAGTCTTCAGTGTTAATGATGTCTATGGTTATTTCCACAATAACAACCGACTAGGGACTTAACAAGAATGTATACTCTTAACATCTCTATGATCTCATCGTTTAGGTCCTCAACCCAAAAGCATACGTCATTGAGTAAAACAATTCTTTAGACATCTATCATGTTACACCATCATCTCAGAAATAGTTTAAACATATAGATCGGAAATTTCCTTTATTATTATTCAAATCATTTACAAAGTATCCCATTACAATCATCATATGACTTGCTCTATGTACATACATACCAACAGACTCCCACTTGCACTTAGATCTAGTCACCAAGGAACCTCAGTCCTTGTGACCTAGCATGACCATCATGCTTCTGCTGAGAAAGGGCCTTAGTCAATGGATCAGCTATGTTGTCTTCAGTTGGTACTTTGCAAATCTTCACATCTCCTCATTTTACGATCTCTCGTATGAGATGGAAGCGCCGCAGTATGTGCTTGGACCGCTGATGTGATCTGGGTTCCTTAGCTTGTGCAATAGCTCCCTTATTGTCACAATAAAGCTCGATTGCATCATAGCTACTGGGGACTACAAGTTCATAAATGAACTTCCTGATCCACATAGCCTCCTTTGCTGCATGTGAAGAAGCAATATACTCGGCCTCTGTAGTAGAATCGACAACTGTTTCTTGCTTGGTACTCTTCCAGCTCACAGCACCATTATTAAGGCAAAATACAAATCCTGACTGTGATCTGTAATCATCTTTATCAGTTTGGAAGCTTGCATCGGTGTAACCCTTTACAACCAGCTCTTCCTCGCTGCCGTAAACAAGAAACTGATCCTTAGTCCTTCACAAGTACTTGATGATGTTCTTTACGGCTGTCCAGTGAGCATCCCCGGGATATGACTGGTACCTGCTCATCATGCTTAGAGCATATGAGACATCTGGGCAAGGCACAACATAGCGTACATGATGGATCTGATGGCTGATGCAGATGGGATCCCATTCATACGGTCCCTCTCTTCACAAGATTGGGGACATTGAGCTCTAGAGACGGTGACTCCATGTAGCATGGGGATGTTGCCTCTCTTTGAGTTCTCCATGCTGAACCGCTTCAGCACTTTGTCAATGTGCGTGCTCTGACTTAGTCCGAGAATCCTTCTAGACCTATCTCTATAGATCTTAATTCCTAGAATGTAGGATGATTCTCCTAAGTCCTTCATTGAGAAAGTATTCCCAAGCCAAGTCTTTACCTTCTCTAAGGCTAAGACATCATTCCCCATCAAAAGTATGTCATCCACATACAATATGAGGAATGTGGTTGAGCTCCCACTAACCTTCTTGTACACATAAGGTTCATCTTCATTTTGAATAAAGCCAAACACTTTGACTTCCTCATCAAATCGAAGATTCCAACTCTGAGATGCTTTCTTCAATCTATAGATTGACCTTTGCAGCTTACAGACTTTATTGGCATTTTTTGGATCTACAAAACCTTCAGGTTGTGTCATGTACACATCCTCATTTATATTCCCATTAAGGAATGTGGTTTTAACATCCATCTTCCAAATCTCATAGTCATAATAAGCTGCAATAGCAAGCATGATCCTGATGGACTTAATCATGGCAACTGGAGAAAAGGTTTCGTCATAGTCAATACCTTGAACTTGTTGAAATCCCTTTGCAACCAATCTGCCTTTATAAGTCTGCACATTGCCATCCATGTCGGTCTTTTTCTTGAAGACCCACTTGCACCCTATGGGTTTTACCCCTTCGGGTGGTTCCACCAAAGTCCATACTTTGTTAGAGTACTTGGATTCCATCTCGGATCTCATGTCTTCAAGCCATTTCTCAGAATCTGGTCCTTCCATAGCCTCTACGTAGGTAGTTGGATCATCATCTATGATCAACTCTCCACCTTCCTGAGTCACAAGGTATCCAAACCTCTCAGGTTCAAGGTAGGTCCTACTAGATCTACGAGGTCCTTGTGTTACTTGAGGATAATGAGATTTTACAACACCTTGTGAATCTTCATATTCCTCTCGTACATCTACCGGTTCAATGTTTTCTTATTGGGCATGAACCTCTTCAAGCTCTATTTTCCTCCCACTGCTTTCTTTGGAAATAAATTCCTTCTCTAGGAATACAACATCCCTGGAAACAAACACTTTGTTGTCAGTAGGGTGGTATAAGTAATATCCCCTCATTTCCTTGGGGTACCCAACAAGATAACATTTATCGGATTTGGGCCCAAGCTTATCAGGAAACATTTTCTTGATGTAAGCCTCACAACCCCAAATCTTCATAAAAGACAATTTGGGATGCTTCCCATACCATATCTCATATGGTGTCTTTTGAACCGATTTAGATGGTACTCGGCTAAGTGTAAACGCGAAGGTTTCAAGAGCATAACCACAGAAAGAAATTGGAAGATCCGCAAAACTCGTCATTGATCGCACTATATCCAACAATGTGTGATTCCTTCTTTCAGACACACTATTATGTTGTGGTGTTCCAGGCGGAGTCCATTGTGATACAATACCACGGGCTCGTAGAAGGTCCTCAAACTCCTGGCTTAAGTATTCTCCACCTCGATCAGATCGAAGTGCCTTAATACTTTTACCAAGTTGGTTCTGTACTTCATTCATAAAATCCTTGAACCTTTGAAGGGTTTCTTATTTATGTTTCATCAGGTACACATATCCATACCTACTGAAGTCATCAATAAAGGTAATGAAGTACAGATACCCACCTCTGGCATTAGTTCTAAAAGGCCCACATACATTAGTATGTATGAGTCTGAATTCTATCACCTTTACCTGAAAAGGGAGTCTTGGTCATCTTGCCCAACAAACAAGATTCACATGTCTCTATTGATTCATAATCAAAAGAGTCTAGATAACCATCTTTATGGAGTCTAGAAATGTGCTTCTCATTTATGTGCCCTAGACAACAATGCCAAAGATATGTTTTGTTTGAGTTGTTGAGTTTTTGCCTTTTGGTGTTTACGTTGTATACACTTGTCTCTAGATCTATCACGTATAGACCATAAGACATTGGGGCACTACCATAAAAGATCCCATCTTTAGAAATGGAACATTTTCCATTCTTAATAAGAAATTCAAATCCATCTTTGTCTAAACAAGAGACAGAAATGATATTCCTATTTATGGCAGGTACATAATAGCAGTTCTTCAACTCTATTATTAGCCCACTTGGTAGAGTTAACTCATAGGTTCCTACGGCACTGGCGGCAACTCTTGCCCCATTGGAAACACGTAGTTCAACCTCACCTTTCCCCAAAGGCCTACTTCTCTTAAGATCCTTCACATTTGAACAAATGTGAGATCCGCATCCGGTATCAAGTACCCATGACGAAGAAGTAGTAAAGTTAATCTCTATCACTTATACAGCAGAAGTAGAGATCTCTATCTCTGACTTTTTCTTCCATCCTTCCTTCCATCCTCTCCATGTAGAAGAAATTGGTTTGGCAAGAGAACCCTTCTCTCCCTTACCTATCATTCCATTGATCTCTATCAATGAACTTTCTTTCTTCTTCACCAATGCTTTAAGCATACATAGAGTGGATTCAAAGGCTCCTGGTATATCTGGATTGTGCAAAACACTTCTCACAGTCCTCAACCAGTTATGGAATTTGTTCTCAATTAATTTGCCCATTTTAAAAGATGATTCTTTTGCCATTCTACAAGAGAAAATTGCATTTGTCAAAACTCCTTTTGATTTGATTTGAATAAAATTTGACGATAGTTAATTAGGCCTTTAATTAATTATCGCTCCCACTATTTGGACTTAAATTGACATCCCTCGCCATCAATTCAGAAGATTGCAGCGCACAATCTTCTAGTGGGTCAAGATCCTGAAATCCTCCGAGCCATGGACCAGCTAGGGTTGTCACCCACAACTCAAATCTCCCAGGTAGGCAACTCTTTCCAATTGCATCATATGCAACTCTTGAAAGATGTCATATGCAACTCTTTGCCATGATCATCTCCATGCCTCAAGGTACTAGATCCCATCCAGATCACCTTGTTAAGTCCAAACCAAAGCCAACACGATGAATATGCACCCTACTTGGGCAGACCCACACATTCATCCTTCACACTTCCACGAGATAGATAGTGCACCACGCTAGGGCGTGCCCACACTTGGCCAATCAAGCATTTCACATGTGTCACATTTGGATGGCATCTAAAACTTTAATATTTAATGAGGGATTTGGTTTTTATATACATATACGTATCCAATCACCACTATATATAGTACATATCATATACATGCTATATCCCACAGAAAACATGCAAAACGATAAACGCAATGATTATGGCCATCCTATTGTGATTCCTCAAGCCAAGAGGAATCATGGTCATCTAGGTCTACATCACATGCAACCTATACAAGATGAAATCTGTGCCTGCCTTTCTGGGTTTGATAAGCTTATCTTCATGACTGATCAGCTCGCCATCAAGTTGGTTGTTCGGGTGCCACCAGCTGATCAGTTCACCGGTCGTCGTGCATCTCCTCAGATCGCCACCCGCTCATCTTTCTCCTCAAATCGGCCATCTGGAACGTCAACCGATCGGTTCATGCCTTGAACCGATCGTCTCAGTCTTCGTTAGGTCGTCCGCCGTTCTTTGACATAATAGCAAATAAAATCTATCCTATTTACAATTGAATTGTGAAACCCCGAGTTACATTCGGGGGGAGCAAAGGTAGGAAAGAAGTCTCGAATTATTTCGAGTTACATCAGCAATAAGAGAAAGGGAATCGGTGTACAGACCGAGATGTAGGCAACCATATACAACTACACACAGATATAGGGTTTATAGGCCATAACCATGCTACACATCCACCACAAAACTCATTTAAGGGCGACGCGTATCGAGTGTATTAATATTACATATCATATATGTATATTTGGGATTTGTGGATTGGACATGCATAAAGCCAATTTTATTCACATCGTATGCAATAAATAAAGACGACAAATAAAAATCGATCATATCGATAATCCTAAAATATAGAGCAGTTGACGTGGCTATGATACCACTGTTGGGTTTTAGAGAAGGCAGAGAAGTAGCAGAAACAAAAAATTTCTCCCCAAAACCCAGAACAAAAGGTATCGCGTCAACATCTATACAATAGGAAAGATGGTTTGTAGATGCGTACCTTGTCTCGAGGCTTGCTCGGAAATAGTACGTCGCGCCTTGCGTGGTCTTCACCTTCGGTCTTAGACAGTGTCTGTGCAGCTCTTGGTCACACCAGGACTGAAGACTCCTAGTCTCACTGGGATTGTCAGGATTGACAGTTGTCCTCCGAGCGATAGAGGTCTCCCGCCTCTGCAGTCGTCCACACGGACTTCCTAGAACTCCAATCTCCTTATCCCATAAGGAATCATAAGGAGTCACACCCTCCTGTCAGCGTACTAGTCACCGACACACTCTCCTGCCACCAGTCGCTTTCTGCAATTGTCTTTCCCTTGTTGTGCCTCCCTTATCGGGTAGCACTTGCTCGGGCTCTCTCGGTTACCAAAACCAGAGAGAATGACAACTTTACAGAGCAATTGGTTGCACTGAGTTGTGTTTTGAAAAGCCCCCAATACCCCTATATATATAGGAAGGTAATGGGATAGGGTTCTCTATCCCGGGAAATGTGGGACTAAAGCATGAGTAGAAGGGTTCGAGATTTTCCACAAAAACAACCAACTGCGTAACCTGAACTGATTGTTTTACAACTAAAACGGTCGGTTGGGGATCTGAGCCGGTCGGTTGACACCTCAACCGATCGGTTGGGACCCATGAAATGGTCGGTTCACTTTTGAACTGGTCGGTTCGTGGTCCTGATCAGTTCCCAATTGACTTTTCCTCTTTTGTTTCGAATTGGTATCAAATACCAATCATTTTTTCAATCCAATTGGGCAAGTGAAACAAAAAGAAATTTCTCACCAATCTTACTTTCCCAACTTGCTCGGTTGGACCAATTGAACCAATCGTTTCAACACTTGAAGTGATCATTTCACCCTGTCCATGAGCTGATCGACTCACCAGTTGAGCCGATTGGTTCACAAAGCTCAGCCGATCGGTTCATCACATGAGCCGATCGGTTGGGAGTGCAGATTGTGTGGAATCAATCAATCGCAGTTTCAATCAATCTGATACTCTAATCAATTAGTCCAATACATTGAACACTATGATACTGAGCTATCAATTGATTGAGTGTTTAATTGAACTACTAAACTCCTTTAGTAATCAATCTAAACATTGTTTGTGGAAAACTCCTATTCCAGGTTAAATCCTATGTGTGTGACCCTGCAGGTCCATTTCACATTGACAGTGAAAGTCCATAACACTTATGACTTCACAAGCAAAGAGTGGTGCCTAGTCACACATCAGTGCTACCCAAGTGAAATAGAAAGTTGGAGAATAACTTTCAATCCTACAATCCGTGAATGGTGTTACAGTGAATGTATAATTTCTTTGTCACTGATATCCTGAATGAACTTGAGGCATGGAACAATCATCCTGTCAATGTTCATTCATTTCCTTGATCTCAGAGCAGACTGGGTGATATGTGTGTGACATCAATATCACATATTGATTCACACGTGCATGTGCATGCCTTTCTCAATCCTACTCATCAAGTGGCCAAGGACATCAAACTCCCTCAGGAGGGACAAATCCCATATCTATCACTCACCCGTCCAAAGCCCCATGTGTCAAAGCCACCCAATCATCACCTTTATAACAACTCATGTTTTAGGACTGCGTTTGATGATGTCAAAGTGTACCCAATGACATGTGTTTAGTTTAGTGATTTCAGGTCTAAGAATCACACTCACCACCATCACTGTGAGAGCTGACTATAATTACCAAGTCATGGTTCCATGTGTCACTCTCACGGTGGGTCTGTCCGGTACCTTGTTCTCTAACAAGTACCTGTGTGCTTGGTTTGATATCACTATATCATGACTAATGAGATTCTATCATCAACCAACACACAATCTAGTCTTCAGTGTTATTGATGTCTATGGTTATTTCAACAATAACAACCGACTAGGGACTTAACAAGAATGTATACTCTTAGCATCCGTATGATCTCATCGTTTAGGTCCTTAACTGAAAATCATATGTCATTGAGTAAAACAATTCTTTAGACATCTATCATGTTACACCATCATCTCAGAAACAGTTTAAACATATAGATCGGAAATTGCCTTGATTATTATTCAAATCATTTACAAAGTATCCCATTACAATCATCATATGACTTTCTCTATGGGCATACATACCAACAGAGGTGTGTTTCAAAGGGCGCAATTGCCTGACCCTGCTTTCGACATCAGGCCAGGCTAAAGCTACATGTGGCCTATCATTGATGTTGAGGATGATGAGGAAGAACAAGCTATAGACATGGAAGTTCAAGAGAGTGACGATGATGAAGAAGAGGAGGAGTAAGCCACTATTCCTTTTCGATGACGAGTTGCTCTGAGAAAGCATCCACGAAACTATGGAGCCTCCTCTTCTTCCCAGCCACCGCCACCACAACCCTTCCATGATAAAGATGACCCCTACTCTATGCAGGGGATGTATACTATGCTCTAGATGACCCAGAAGTCCCAACAGACGATGCAACAGTCACATCAAACAGCTTTTGTAGGGATCCAGGAAACACAGAATAGGCTTTATGAAAATCAACAAGCGATTTTTGAGAACAAGCGCCAGCTCTTCGCCAACCAGAAGCAGGTCTACGACAGGTTGGGGAGGATAGAGCAGCAGCACCAGCCTTTCTGCGATCACTACTGGAGCAAAGACTACTTTGGGGGATATCCACAACCACCACCCATGCCTCCTTACGATCCCAACTTTCAGGGGCATTGTCCAAAGTGGAACCCCCATACTCACCAGTACCTGCTGCACCCACCGCCTCAACAATAGAAGGGTATCATTGTTTCACCTTTTGAGTTTGTTCTTGACTATGAGGCCATAGTCGAAATCAAGCTTGGGGGGGATGGAACAGTTTCTATCTTAGTTTTATTTCATTTTTTTGTTGTAGCATTTTTCATAGTTTTTTTTACAAATTTTTAGTTGCGTAATTGGGTTTATTTATGGCTTTCTAGGATCCACTTTCTATCTAGTGTAACCAGTGGAATTTAAATGTAATTGCATGTCATCTCAATGTTTTCAAGTGGGGTTTGGAAGAAAATGAATCTGAATGAAAAATCATTAAGAAATTGTAAGTTTGACTTGTTTGAAATTGAGTACATAACTGAGAAAAGTAAATGGGTAGGTCAACTTTAAAACATATGATCATAAGTGTACATCCTTATGGTTCAAGAAATGAGGATGGATATGGATGTTGAGATTAAACTGACCAAACGGTAACGGGACTTTAATTTGAAGTGAGAAGAGAGAAACCTCTTAGTTAACTTGTGCACATGTCACTAAGGAGGGACATATAATCTTTTCCAATGGTTCTGTCAGTTAGTCTTGTGATCTATCCACCTCACTTCATTCACACTCCACCATAAGAACTGGGATCACCTTACAATTTTTCATCTTTTGATTGCATATCATTTAGATAGGAGGATTGCATTATAGCTAGATTTTGCATTAAAAAATGAAAAAAAAATTGTAAATTAGTCATGCATGCACACATTCTAGAGTGCATGTCATTGTAGTTGCATAATTTCTTTCATATAGTTGCATTTTGCATGCTTTTGAGCATATAGGACATTATGTGCCTTATCTCTTCTGAAAAATGAAAAAAGGGGGGAACTTGTTCTATACTCTCTGGAAAGTAGATTATAATGCATCAATTGTAGTAGTTATGTGAAAATAAGCCCAATAAAATTTTATGCTTTTCCTTAGTCAATTGACAAAAATGGGGCTTGAAAAAAAGAAGAAGAAAAAAAAGGATTGAGAAATAAGTAAAAATGAAAGGGAGAAAGGAACTTGTTTCACCTGCATAATAGGAAGAATAAGCACATGATGTAGTTTTTTAGACATTTCATCTCACATTGATACGGAATAGTATGCATGCATCATTCCACCTAAAATGTAGACATTAGGTCATTTGCATATGCATATGCATCATTTAGGTCATTTTTGTTATTTTTGCATGTTAAACTGTATAGTGTTTTCTTTTCTTCCACATCCGCCCATTCCATCCACCTGTTGCTCAAAATGGTAGGCCATCCATTATTATCTCCTCATTCTTATGTATTAGGAGATATGCTTCCATGCAGATGGTAGCTAGGACATGAGCAACGTAGATAGGAGATCACAAGATGCACCACGCCTAAACCGGAGGAATTTATTATATTATCTGCTTTATTTGATTGTGTTCATTGATTACGGGGTGGACACCTCTCATGGACGATCATTGTCACCTTTAGGGTAGTTATCATTCTGTGGTTAGTGAGGGCCGGTCTATGCCTTACATGTTGGAATCATAATGTGATGTTTGTTATGCTAGTATGTTCTTTAGTTGACCCTCACAACTTTATTCTATAGTTTTGTTGCTCGAGGACGAGCAAAGTTCAAGCTTAGGCGAGTTTGATGCAGGGGTTTTGAGTCGCTTTTATAGTCTAGTTTTACACTCGTTTTATGTTCTTATTGGTCATATTTTTGGTTAATATCGCATGATTCAATTCCTTTAGCCTATTATCCTTGCCTGCATCAAATTCATCTTGTTTTACATTGTTTTTCATAAAATATCATATTTATCAGATTTGATTTGTGTTCCTCTCTTTATTTCAGGCAATTTGCATTCCTAGACCCGTCGATACCATCGACGGTTCGTCGATACCATCGACAGAGCAATAGTAGCAAAGGCAGAGAGGAAGCAGATAGTTTGATACAATCGACCCAATGTCGATGGTCTCAAAAGTGCAACAGCGTGCCAGAAGTCACCACATCGATATCATCGACGGGAACGGTCGATGGTATCGAGATTCCATCAGGAGGCTTCCAGAAATTAAAGAAAGCATCGGTACCCTAAGGTGTCGATACCATCGACACCCCATCGATGGTACCAACGTTGTCAGATTAGGAAAATATCCAGCACGACTCCAATCGAACGACTGCATTTTTTTGGTGGCCGTAAGTGGTATCTATACCTAGGAAAAGATGGACCAAAGCCATCATTGAGGTTCTATTCCATTGCACGAGTCTCAGAGATGAGGGGAGCGAAGAACGGAGCCCAGAGCTACGCCCCAGACGTTCTCATAGCTGTAGACAGATGATTCTTCTACTGGAAGGCTGCAGAACGTGCACCTCGCACCGAGGATCATCCAGATCTTCTCCTTTTTAGGGGTTACATCATATTTCCATTCGTTGTCCATGTTTCTCTCCTTTTTCTCCATGTGTAATGTTTATATGAACATGCACGGCTAATCCCCTTTGTCTCTAGGATCAAAAGTAACCCGGGCAATCGTTGCATGACTTTTTGTACATAATTCATCACTATTTATCTCTCAAATCCATGGTATGATGTCATTCTCTCCATTTCTATCATTGTGCTTGATCACCATAATGGTAATCTAATACCTTTAATTACTTTTGATGAATAATTAACGGTTGAAAAGGTATGATAATCACATTAATTAATAAATCCTTTGGAAAAGGCGATGTACGGTTAATGGTGGAAACCCAGATATTTGTTCTTTTCATGCACCTAGTCAAGGGTATAGGTTACTACTGGCGTGGAACTAACCTAGATTAAGGTCATGAATTGTATCGTGGGAGTGAGCAATTCTAACTACATGCCACTATCTGGAATGGGAGATGAGTTGTGATAATTATGTAGGAATTAGTACAACGAGAACCCATGGTGAAACTGCAATCCTAGAGATTGCATTTGAATTGATTAAACCAACCATTTAATCGATTTCTTTGTTTTATTTTGTTTTTATTTTATTTTTCAAAATCAAACTCAATTTTCCCATTGGTCTAGCTGATTGCGAACAATTAGTAGTAGTGTACCGATAATTACGTTTCCCTGTGTTCGACTCAGGCCTCACAATGGCCTATATTACATTGACGTGTGCACTTGCGTTATACGCACGGTAAAATCGTGTCAACTAGGTAGGATGAGTTTTTGACCCATGGGTTTTGGATATCATAGAGACAACATCTATATGTTCCTATAAAAGTGACAAATATGTAAGAAAATTTTGATTTATTTTTTATAAGAGAAACTGTAATGACATTTTCCCTACGTGGATAGTAACAAAAAATTATGTTGTAGTCATTCATGTGCTCTAGAATTCCTCTTTGTCTAATATTGAGGTCCTTATGAGTCAAGTATACTTCATACTTTTATGGTTGGTGAATATGTAAAAAGAAGTCCTACTTAAATATTGACACCAAATCATGAAGTCATAATAGAATGTACATCAAGGTCATAGGTCAAATAATGTCAATTTTCAATTGTTTCAAAGCATAGGAAACATCCTTCCCTTCCTACATTTGGACACATTTAAATCAAATCATGACGTATTGGTGAATATTAAAACCATCAATCCCTAATGATAGAGTAAGGATAGGAGATGAGTCAATTTAGTCTTGAATTCTTGAAAGCAAGAATAACAACATCAGACCAGTCAATGCATTCTCCCATTTAAATGACCTTGGTAAGAAAAAAGGGTGTTTTGCAAAAATTAATTAGAACATTTTCTAATATCCAACTTGACTAAGTAAAAAATATATTTTAGGAGCTTATGGGTTCTTTTGATTAAACAAAAATAACTACTTCAGTATGGTCAATAGAAATTTTCCCGCCAAGAATGGTATGACACAAGAACATAACTTGATCAATGCAATGCTCACATTTTGACAAATTCACATAGACCTTTTGAGTATGGTGCATGACAAGAAGTTAAATACGATGAACTCAACATGATTCAACGTTAGTGGAATAGATAAGTAATACTAATGAGGAATACTAAAGTTGCAACAAGGAAAGACTTGTTGATTTTATTTATAAGATTTATATGGAAACTTAGAAAATTAGTGAAACTGAAAAGAGTTATTATCAATAATAATGCATTTACCTTGTTGTAAAGATTGCCTTGGGTGTATCATTGTCTTCCACATTCAATGTGGTATCTAGATCTTAGATATATAAGGAAATCCATGGGTAGAGTGGATACAAATAAAAGTAATCAATTTTGGCCAATATATACTTATTTTTAATGGCTTCTTGATTGATAATGAGGTACTCCATACACATCCTTAAGAATCCATATTTCTTATATGAAAAAGGGCATATGCTCTAGAAGGGATGTAAACTAAACTTTCTAGGATCCATATTTTATGACGCATGAGATATCGATGTGGTACCCAGTGCCAACTCTTTGAGTGTTCAACCTCATGTAGTGAAGATAGCCCTAGAATATCATCAGCAAGTACAAAGTGGGTATACTAGACATTAATTAATAGATTGTTCACTAGGGCAATTGTATTAGGATTGACTAATTCCATTGTGGATAGGTATACTCTACACCCTTTATCAATAATGTCTAGACATTTAATCAAGGAAACAAGTGTGTTATAGTTTCTTTCATTCCTTCTGGGTATGAAAATAGTTGTAGGTTTGAGAATGGACATGATAATCTTTTTGGATATGTGCTAAATAACAACCTAATTTTTATATCCATCATAAGGATCGAGTCAATGTCTTACGTTTGTATGTGTATAAATTCAGACCCTAACTACATTTATAAATAACTTTCCTAAAACAAGATCATACTCATATTTTGTTCCTCTACAAGTGAACTCATCAGAGATATACCCAGTTTAATTAGCTTGGATTTGACCATAAAATACAAAGTCCTAAATATGAAGGTGTTAGTAGATCGATAATTACATAAGAAACCAAAAAGTGGTCATAGGTACATCACATACTTTTATATATGCATAAGGTATAAGTTCTTTCATGTTTCAGGCATGACATTATTTTTCTATTAGAAGTACCTTCGATTAGATGATTTCATTTGGCATTTTCTTCTATAGTATTGGTAGAAAATACAACTTATCAAAAATGATTATGTTGTCTTGATTCAGAAGCCCATAGTGGAGGAGGGTAGAGGAAAATTACTCTAACATTGTCTTTCTTCTTAGAGAAATGGTATATCATCTTCTAGAAATGGACAATTTTTAGGATGTAAGATTCCTTTTTTGAAACATCTTAAAATGTTAGATATGAGGGGATCTGAGCTTAATTGGTAAGTTAGGGTTTATGTGAATGATTATATGCTTGATTAGATTGATCTTTTATTAAACATGATTAACGATGATATCTCAATTATGATGTGTTAATCTAATGAGAACTCCAAACATGTTATCATTTTGAATAACTAGGGTTTGAGAAGTATAAATCCTAGTTGGCTAAAATTAGGGTTTTTCTCCAACACGCCCGTGCTTAGGTGAAATGGGAAAGGTGACTAAATGATGGTGAAAATGAGAATTGGAGTCTTGATTAGAAAGTTTTTGTTGTGTAGCATGACCATGTAGGGTTGCTGGTGACATTGACATTCTTGGCAACACGACCATTTTGGAGAAAATTCAAGTGTTGGAAATTTCATACTCAAATATGATGGAACCAAGGTACCACACCTATGGTAGGAAGAACGGCCATAGTGGATCCATCCTAGCACTGGTGTGGCACCTTGCACAGCTATTTTCGGCCATTTTCTCTTCAACCGACTGTTCTGTAGACTTCAACATAGAAGTGGACTATTTAATTTTCATTATTTACTGGTCTTAGAATGATTTAAAAATTTAATTGGAGATCTAAAACTCAATGATGAACAACATGATAAAATTTTGATAATTTTCAAAGTATGTTTGACCTCTAAAATAAACAAATTAGACATTTTTGTGACAGAAAAATTGGCTGAAATAAGAGACAGTATAGTGAGGGGTCAGTGTGCAAATTATTCACGCACCTCAATTGCTCAATATGAGCAAGATTTCACCCAAGGAGCTCTCATATATTTTGATCCATTCCCGAGAAATGAAATACTAGAGAGAGAGAGGAGAGCTAGGGTTTTGAGAGGAGAAAGTGGTGGAGATGTTGACCTAGGATTTCTTAATCATAGATATGATGAAATAAAGTTTGTCTTCTTTGCATATCCAATCATGGTGAATCTTATCTCACATGTCAAGATTCTATAACTCCTCTGGTTTTATTTGAAATTATATCAAATCCCCCCTTTTCTCACTCTTTCTCTATAAATCTCCATTTCTAGGGATTTTGAGTTGGACGAAAGAAGAGATGGGTGATTTGCTAGGGTTTTGATATGGATTCGATAATTTCATAGATGAGTTGCATTTTTTAAGGAGTTTTCACACCTTATGATTAGTGGGTACTTCCTTTAAATAGTAGATTGCATGAAAATGGGTGAAATCATCTACAATCTTCAATTGCTTATTAGTACGCAACTACAAACCCTAAATTGTCTTTTTTGATCTAGTTGTTGCAAAATGGTATGAAATGGATTATTCCTCTATTGTGATGAATTTCATATGATGAAATCATATTAGAAATGGATACAATCCATCCTAATAAGAATTCCTTAAGTAATTGCAGAGGTTATAAGAATAAACAAAGACTTAAGGTTTACAGTTATGACTGAAATTGTTGAACAATTGAATAAAGAAATTTGTGTATTAGAACTTCCTTGCTTATGAATATTGTTTATCTGAATGCATAGTACCTATATGTCAGATACTATCTTGTATTTCATGTTATGCCATCAATGTTGCTTGATATCTCAATAAAGGGTGTGAAACTCCAGATGAGGGGAAATTTGGCACATAAATATTCTGAAATCCATTTGAAATGCTTCTCTTGACATTATAGACTTTAATTCCTTAAAAATAGAGAATGTATCGGATTATGATGTCCTGTGTACATGGTAGTGTGAGCAACAAAATGAATGTTAGATATGTATCTTTATTGTTGAAATCAGATTGGAGTAGTCATGTTTTATTTCCCTTGCAAAGTTAGTTTATGTCTTTGAATGTGAGTAAACAAAGAGATTGAAATCAAATAAAAAATTAAGGGTGTTCTTCATATTATATTTAGTCCTCAACTTATGCCCTAACCTCATGATTAGTTGTAATTGTGGGATGTGGGTGTAACAACTTGGTATTAGAGCTTAGGTTGAGTTTCCAGGGACCATTAGGATAGAAAGTTAGGGTCATAAGTGTGGTATTTAGGATGAGATGTGTTAATAGAACTTGCAAGTCTGAGTATTTGGATAATCTGGCTCAGTATTTGAACACTTTGGTTGCCCAATGTATAGCTAATCTATCTATTCTCCTTTGGATGCCCTAGCCAGGTATTCATAAGGAGGATGACTTAGAGAGAAACCCTTGAAGTGATAGGGTTAGAATATAAGAAAGTAATAAAGGAATAAAGTGTAAAGATAGAATCTGATACAACTTTTGATTGATATTGTTGTTTTTATTTGAGATGATTAAAAATTCTCTTGTTCATATGAATTCAAATGTTCAATATTAGAATTATATATGGTTCTTTAGATTTTTGTAAACTATGATGTTACTTCATTTATTTTTATATTATTAGTATCATACAAATAAGAAATAATCACATCTCAATGGTTGGTGATATTGATGGTCAATTGGTTGGTCAATCACAAGGTTTACTATGACATTGGACACAAACTATGTTGATCGAGCTATATGTTGTAGAAGTACCTAAAATCTATTTTTATGCAGCAAAGGGATAATTCTTAGAATCTTCATGAGGACTAAAGAAAAGTGCCCAATTCCTAAAAATTATCATGAAAAGCTAAGTAGATCAAAACAACATGATTTCTTTGAAATGTAGGAGATTTAAATGCTAAACTATGCTAAAAATATCATTAAAACTGGGACAAATATGTATTCATCAATTATCAACCTATTCATTTATGTTTCATCCCATTAATGACTCCATGGATTCTCCTTGGATCTTCGTGACTGCCTCATCACACTAAGTTCTCCAAAACTATTTTTTTTCTATATCTATTACATCATATGTAGAAAACCTAGAGTTTCATTTGAGGTGAGTAAAAAGGAATAGACTCAGTGACATATGGAATAAATGAATAGGATCAACATGCAAGACAAATACTTGTCAACTAAAAGGATCTATTCATGTTGACATCATTCCCATAACCATGTACACATCAAATAAAACCAAAACATATCTTTACCAATGATGTGTATTAATTATAGATATATCATATATTATAAATATAGACAAATATTAAGTGTTGCATCTTTTAATGGTATAATCCCCATGAAACATTTTTGACACCCACACAGTGTGTACATAGGGGTAGTTCCCCTCAATGGGTGGTTTCCCCTCATAGGGTCTCAGGGGATATGCCCCGGAAAAAGTATAGACAGTTTTACTCCATGAACTAGGAAAAATTAGTTTTCCATAGTCGATACCACAGGCCATATTGAAAATTCGTATTGCTATGTATGTGGGATTCACACGATACGCATATGAATAGTCAATCATCCATATCATATGTAATAGTACAAGAGACATAAAAACACGATGGATCATATTGGTTATAAATCCTATTATACCAAATATTGACATGGATTTGAAATCTGTATTAGAATCTATGGAGAGAAAGATGTGTAGTGCAAGTAACAAATATGTATATCCATTTTTCTATCCAATTGGTGTTGTCAACAATGATGTATTTGGAAGGGAAGTTGTGAGTTTATAATGTTTCCACATAGTAGATCTAGTAATGATGATCATAATGACAATGATGGAGAAAAGTGTTGTTGACATTCCCTCAATATAGTATTAAAGGTGTCTACATCTCCAGGCACTCCATATAGATAGCACAAACTCCACTACACAATTCAAGAGCCAACATGGAAGGATTAGCCTTCTGATTGGCAACTATGCAGTGTTGCACAACATTTTCATCTACCTCTCCCTTTGGTGTAATGATAAATAGATAAAGGATTCATAAAAATGAAACCAAACCTAGCCAGCATGCCCTATGTATAAGATAGGTGGGGAAGCATGATTCTAATAAACAATGAGAAACAAAAAAAGGTAGAAAAAAAATTGGAATCCACTCATGAATAGTCGGTCAGTAGACTGAATTAAACTGATCGAAGGAATGTACTAGGCGATCTTCTTTGTAGATGGCCACCTCATATTTCCAGTTGATGAAATATCCAGTCCAGCAAGCAAGTTTACTTGTTTAGAACATTCTACACCTATCCATGGAACCACTCTAGATAGTTGACTAGACTAGCCAGTTATCTATTTGGATAATGTAATTTAGTCACTCAAATGGGCTAACTAGTCGACCATTTGGGTGGATCTCAACCCGATCTTTCAACTAGACCTTTCTTTTGACAAATAGATATGTCTAGCCATATGACTAGGCTTTCCATTCGATCAATTGGGCTTCTAGTAGGTCCATTAATGTCTCAATTGATTACCTAAACATTTTAGTGACAAGTTACTCATATGTATAATATTATACCCTCCTTCCATATACATCCTATGTGTGTGAGCCTATAGACTCCAAACTATGTAGGTAGTGATATCTATAATCAAATTATGACTTCACATACAATGATTTGTATCTAGCAAGGATTCACTACGATCAAAGTTAGTGGTAAAGTTGGAGAACCAGTTCAAGATAGTAATTTGTGTCTAGTGTTATACTGAATGCATAATCCTTTTATCTCCATTATCTAACTTGAATATGTGTCATTGAAATTTCATATGCTCAATGTAAAATAATAGTTTTTTTATCTAGAGTAGACTATTTGAGATACTATCACAGAACCAAATGTAACGGGAATCCAAACTCCAAATGACTAGGTAGTATATTGTGAAAAGTCTCTATTGTTCGTATCTAGCATAGTAATATCAAATAATGAATGTCTAAGCATAAAAATTGTACATACATTCAATCATAAACAAATTTTACATATTCCATTAGGGTTCATCAAAACATTTAGGGGAAAACACTCACCTTAAAGGGGTCAACAGAATTAGGGTGAACTCTTATATGAGAGCGGAGAGAATAATATTAAGATTCACATTAATATTAGGGAACAAGCAAGATGAGCAAACAAAATTTGTCACACTAGGTCATCACTAGTGAACTAGAGCACATACACTATCATTGTTAGTATGTATGCCCAGAGATCCAATCATATGCTGATTGTAATGGCATAATTTTTCATTCAATTGATTAGTAAATTAGGGCAAGCGTCCAGTTTATTCTGTTAGGTCAGTTATGAGATAATGATGTAACATTATAAATGTCTAGAGAATAATATTACTCAATGACTTATGTCTTCAAGTACGTGACATGGAGAAATGAGATCATATTGATGTTAAGAGTTCATATATATTCTCATTATGTCCCTGGTCATTTGTTATTATGGAAGATTGATGGATAACAATGACACATAAGATCAGAGTGTGAGTTGTTGATGACATAATCTCATTGGTCATGATATGGCTATAAGCACACAGATACATGTTAGAGAATAGTGTATCAGACATACCCACCAAAAGACTGACACATGAAAACCATTATCATGGTAGTCATAGTCATCTCTCATAGTGATGGTGGTGTTTGTGGTTCTTAGACCTAAAATCACTACACTCATCACATGTCTTTTAGTATGCTTTGACATCATCAAATGCAGTCCTAAAACATGGGTTGTTATAACGGCGATGATTGGGTGACTATGACACATGGGGACTGATTGTGAGTGATAGAGATGGGATTAGTCCCTCCAACATGAGTATGAAATCCTAGGCCTCTTGATTAATGGGGCAGAAAAATGCATGGTCGTGCACATGTGAGTCAATATGTTATATTGAGCTTGTATATATCTCAGACAGTATGCTCTGGTTCAAGAAACAAGATTGAATGTTGAAGAGGGTGACTACTCCATGCCTCGAGTTCAATGTAGATATCGGTGATAGAAATTATACAAACATTGTAACACCAAGTACAGATTGTAGGTTAAAGTTGTTCCCTAACTTTCTATTCACTTGGGTAGCACTGATGTGTGACTAGGCACCACTCTTTGCTTGTGATGTCATAAGTTAGTTATGGACATCCACTTTCAATGTGATATGGGACCTACAGGGTCACACACATAGGTCATGACCTATAAGAGGATTTTAATCTTGAATGATGATTGAATTGATTACTAAAAAGTTTAGATATTCATTTTATGCAACAAATCAGTTGGCTATACTAACAGAAGATCAACTCACTCAAGTGAAATGGTTGTTTGGAGTTCTAGATGGTTGGATCAAGAGTTGAAATGGCCATTTGGAGTATCAAACTGATTGGAACTGAATTGGTTAAGTTCTTCTTAAACTGAGGTGTGAACCGACCAATTAAATCTATTTAATTGACGGGCTCAGATTGGCTCACCAGATGACTATCTACGTTAGTGAGAAAACTGTCTCACATGAATGAGATCTCTAAGTTTGTGGGAAATTCAATTGCATCAAGAAATCAGTGCTAATGTCATGTCATGCATTAATTGGATCGAATTTCCAATTTTGTATGCGATTGGGGAACATGCGAAATGACCATCTCACAGTGATAGATGATTGTCCCACATGCCAGACAACTGTCTGGATCACCAAATGACCATTTGGGTGTTTTTAGGTTGTGAAATGCAAGATCTTGTAGTCCCTTTCACTCCCTTATAGACTAGACCCATAGTCCAAACCCCTTCTATAAATAGAGGGGTAATGGGGGATTCCTAGAGAACAAAACAGAAAATTGAGAATTAGTTGCTCTAATAATTGATGTCCTCTCTAGTTGTGGTAACCAAGAGAGCCCATTGAAATCCTACCTGACTAGGGAGGGATAGCTACAGGAGAAATCAACTGAGGATCATTGTTGTGGGAGATCAAGTTGGTGACTAGTATGCCAATGGAAGGGACAACTCATTCTCGTCAGTTCTGGTAGGATAACAGGAGTTCTAGGCAGTTTGTGTGGACTTCTCTAGAGGCAGGAGGTCATTGTCTACTACTGGGAGAACAATATCAACCAGCAATCCATTATGAGATGAGCTGATGCAGATGACAACATTTGAGGTTGCAGTTTGTGGTGCAGATAAGAAGGCACAACGGTCAGATGAATCCCAATACTACTAGAAGATGGTTGTGCATCTACAATGGTGAGGAGATGACGTTGGAATTGCTATAGTACCAGGTAAATATTTGAAACCATCCTTCTCATTTTATAGTTATTAACACAATCTCTTGGTTTTGGGGAATATGACAGATGGTTTTTTTATTTTTGTTGCCTACTCTGTAGTCATAGTTTTCAATAGTGGTATCAGAGCCAACATAAATTTACTATATTATGGGATACTCTATATGATTGAACTTTGGTTCTATCATTATATTATTGCATGTGATGAGATTAATTTCTGTCCAATCAAATACCACAATAATTCCAAACTAATTTACATATGGTATATATGCAATTTACATGCATCACTCTAAAAGAAGTTTTGATGGTGGATGTGTGGCATAGTTATTGCCAATATCCCCTATTATATGTGCATGGTTGTGTGGTTGGTTAATCCTTTTATCTCAATCTACATATTTATCATATAGCTTATATTCTGAATGTAGAGTTAATTCTTACCTATCCTTGCTCCCCTCAAATATAACTTGAGGTTTCTTAATAATTATGATAGTTCACTTTCCTTTTATGATGAAGAAAAAGGACGTTCAGGCAATGCCAATCGACCATCCAGGAGACGAACTAATCGGATGGAGGATCGAGGAGGATCATAAGGACAAGCCTAATAAACAAGGTGGTGGACCCAAACGATCAGGTGGAGGAGCCAACAGATGGTGGGCAAAAGAACTGGACGACCAGTGAGATAAGAAAACAACTAGTCATGATTCGAGTCGATTGGTTTAAGGGTTGAACTGATCAACCCGGATTGGAAAGCATGGATCTTCATCAACAATAGGTTTTTGTGTGATGTAGGCCTAGGATGTGGTAATTCCTTGTGGCTCCAAGAGATTACATTAGGCTAGCCATAACAGTTGCTTTCATTTGTTGCATATTTTCATTGTGGCATATAGCATGTATATGATACATACTATACATGTGGTGATTGGATAAAGTATATGTATTTATAAAAACAAACTCCCTCAATTAAAATATTAAGCCTTAGATGCTTTCCAAAAGCAGCACACATGAAAAGCTTTATCGACCAAGCATAGGTTATGCCAAAGCATGGTGTGCTATCTATCTTGTGGAAGTGTGATGGTAATAATGTTGGTGCCACCAAAGCAGGGTGTATTGTTATTGTGTCTTCTTTTACTTCAGGCTTAACTAGTGATTCTTAGAGTGTCTACACCCATAGGCATGCAGATGATTATGGAAAAGAGTTGTGCATATCATCTATGCAAGAGTTTCATATGTATGCAATTGGAAAAAGTTTCCTACCAAAATAGTCAAGTTGGGGGTGATCAACCAAAGTTGACTCCTGATTTGATGAAATATGGATCTTGGCTCAATAGAATATTGTACGGTGCAATATTCTGAATTGATATGTGAGGGTTATAAATTTGAATAAAATAGTAGGAGTGGTATTTAATTAAAGACCTAATTGATATCGTCAAATTTCCGAATCAAATCAAATCAAAAAAAGTTTTTTTTGATAAATGCAAATTTTCACATGTAGAATCAAATGAAGAAAAAATATGTATTGTGATCAGTCCTCAAGAAGGACAAACTTGACTAGACAAATTTCCATGAATTGTTTTGTACTTTGAGAAGGGTTTTCAATGAAGAGTGCAAGCTCTACATCATTGATAAACCAGTTCCAAAAATACCTACTCATGATGCACCTAGGGCACAAGTGGATGCTTACTAGATGCATGTTGATGATGCCTTAGAGATAAAGTACCTTATGCGTAGCTGCATGAACTATGAGTTGCATGACCAATGTGAGGACATGAGTGCTTTCGATCTGGTAACACATCTTAGGAAAGTAACACTTGGCATTACAAAACAGGAAAGGTACAATATCATAAAGGTGTTGCTTGAGTCTGAGATGACAGAGGGAACCTCAGTAGAAGAACATGTGCTCAATATGATTTGAAATGTGTATCATCTTGAAGAACTGGGATTCACCTTGAGTTACATGTTGGATGCTGATATGATTCTAATGGAAATGCCAAAATCATATATGCTCTTTATTTCACGTTATCATGTGATTAATATGGTTGCACAGATGTTAGACTTGCTTGCTATGTCAGTTCATGCTAAAACAAAATTGAAGAAGGACAAGCCCGTAATGGTGATCACTAGAGCTGAGTCCAAGGATAAAAGCAAGACTGAGATGAGTTCTGAGGTCAATCCTAAATCCAAATATTCAACACTCAAGATATGGTGGAAGTAAAGTACAAGAGGAACTCATCCTTTGTACTTAAAGGTATTCATGAAAAAGAAGATGGGGATGGTGATCTCCACTTCAGGTATATACATTATTGAGATAAACCTATCTACTTTATCATCATGGGTACTAAATACTGGATGTGGATCTCACATATGTTCTCATATGTGGGATCTGAAAGGAAGTACACCTATTGGGAAAATGTGAGGTGGAACTACGAGTTGCAAATGGCACAAGAGTTGCAGCCAGAATAGTTGGAACATATAGTCTATCTCTACCCTCATGGTTTGTAATAGAGTTAAAGAATTGTTATTATGTACCTGCTATAAATAGAAACACCATTTATGTATCTTGTATGGACAAGGATGCATTTGAATTCCATATTAAAAATGGATGATGTTCCATTTCAAAAGATGGAATCTTTTATGGTAGTGGCCCAATGTATTATGGTCTTTAGTTGTTAGATCTAAAGATAGATGTTTACAATGTAAATACCAAAGGAATAAAACTCAAAAACTCAAACAAGACACACCTTTGTCGTCTAGGGTACATAATTGAGAATTGCATATCTAGACTCCATAAAAATGGTTATCTGGAATCTGTTGATTTTGAATCAATAGAGACATGTGAATCTTATTTGTTGGGAAAGATGGCTAAGACCCCTTTCATGGGTAACAATGAGAGGGCTAGTGATCTAGTAGGACTCATACATACTGATATATGTGGACCTTTTAGAACAATTGTTAGAGGTGGGTATCAGTACTTCATTACCTTTACTTATGACTTCATCAGGTATGGCTATGTTTATTTAATGGAACATAAATCAAAAACTCATGAAAAGTTTAAGAAGTTTATGAATGAAGTACAGAACCAACTTGGTAAAAGTATTAACGTGCTTCATTCTGATTAGGTGGAGAATACTTAAACCAAGAGTTTTGAGAACCTTCTTAAAGCCCATGGGATTGTATCCCAATACTCCACCTGGAACACCTCAACATAATGGTGTGTCAAAAAAAAGGATTCAGACATTGCTAGATATGGTGAGATCAATGATCAGTTTATCTAAGCTTTCAACTACCTTTTGGGGGTATGATCTACAAACTGTTGCGTTTACAATAAACAGAGTACCATCCAAATCAGTTTAAAAGACACCATATGAGATATGGACTGGGAAGCATCCCAATATGTCTTTTATGAGGATTTGGGAATGTGAAGCTTATGTTAGTAAAATGATTTTTGAAAAGCTTGGTCCTAAGTTTATTAAATGTTATTTTGTTGGATATCATAAGGAGACTAAAGGATATTACTTCTATTCCATATTTGACATCAAAGTGTTTGTTGTCATATATGTTATATTCCTAGAAAAGGAATTTATTTCCAAAGGAATCCACTGGAGAAAAGTGGAACTCAAAGAGGATCAAGACCAACAAGAAAACATTGAACCAACAGATGTACAAGAGGAACAAAGAGAATCACAAAGTTTTGTGGAATCTCAAACTCATCAAGATACACAGGAACCTCATAGATCTAATAGGACACACCTAAAGCCTAAAAGATTTGAATATATTGTGACTCAGGAAGGTAGTGAATTGGTCATAGATGATGAGACAATAACCTATCAAGATGTTATAGAGGGACCACAGTCTGAGAAATGGCTTCAGACCATGATACCTGAGATGGAATCCATGTATACCAACAAAGTATGGACTTTGGTGGATCCACATGAAGTGGTAAAACCCATAGGATGCAAGTGGGCCTTCAAGAAGAAGAGTGACATGGATGGAAAAGTTCAAGCCTATAAGGATAGATTGGATGCAAAGGGTTTCAGACAAGTTTAAGGTGTTGACTATGATGAAACCTTCTCTCCAGTGGCCATGGTTAAGTCCATCAAAATCATGCTTGCTATTGTAGCTTATCATGACTATGATATTTGGCAGATAGATGTTAAAACTGCAAATATGACTCAACTTGAAGGGTTTTATAAATCCAAAGTTTGCAAATAAAATATGTAAGCTAAAAAGGTCAATCTATGGATTAAGGCACGCATCTCAGAGCTAGAATCTTTGTTTTGATGATATAGGTAAAGATTTTGGCTTATTCAAATGAAGATGAACTTTGTGTGTACAAGAAGGTTAGTGGGAGCATCGTGACATTCCTCATATTATATGTAGATGACATATTATTTATGGGGAATGACATCCCTACTTTTACAAAAGGTAAGACATGGCTGGGATATATGTTTTCTAACAATGACTTGGGAGAAGCATCCTACATCTTGGGGATAAAGATCTACAGAGATAGATCCTTTAGGCTTCTTAGACTACGTCAAAGCACATACATTGACAAAGTCTAGAAGAGGTTCAACATGGAGAACTGAAAGAGAGGAAACCTTCCTATGCATCATGGTGTCCCAATATCTAGATTGCAATGTCATAATTCGTGTGAAGAAAGGGAACACGTGAGCTTGATTTGATATGCCTTAGCAATTTGATCAATCATATATGCAGTGTTATTTACCTATACAGATATCTTGTATGCCTTGAGCATGATGAGCAGATAACAGTCAGACCTACGTGATGCTCACTATATAGTCGTGAAGAAAATCCTCAAGTGCTTGAGAATTACTAAGGATCAGTTCTTGGTCTACGGCGGAGAGGAAGAGTTGGTGATAAATGATTACATTGATGCAAGCTTCCAGACTGATCAAGATGACTATAAATCACAATCAGGATTTATTTTTTTACTAAACAAGGGAGTTGTAAGCTAGAAGAGTTCCAAGCAAGAGACTATCATCGATTCTACAATAGAGGAACAATATATTACTACATTGAATGTAGCAAATGAGGCTGTATGGATCAAGAAGTTCATCTCTGAACTTGAGGTTGTTACAAGCATCAAAAATGCAATTGAGCTATATTGTGACGACTAATGAACCTAGATCGCATCAATGCTCAAATCATATCAAAGGTGGTTCCATCTCATACAAGAGATCTTACAATGAGGAGATGTAATGATTTGCAGAGTACCAATTGAGAACAATGCTGCTGACCCCTTGAAAAAGGCACTTTCACATCAGAAGCATGATGGTCATGTTAGATCACTTAGGATGTGATTCATGAGTGTAAGCTCTAAGTGCGAGTGGGTGTCTGTTTATATGTATGCACAAAGATCCAATCATATAATGGTTGTAATGGAATAATTTGTAATTGATTAGATTAGTAAATTAAGGTAAGCTTCCAATTTATTCTGTTTAAATCAGTTATGAGATAATGATATAACAATATAAATTCTAGAGAATAATATTACTCAATGACGTATGTTTTCAAGTACATGACTTGGAGAAATGAGATGATATGGTTGTTAAGAGTACATATATATTCTCATTATGTCTCTGATCAGTTGTTATTGTGGAAGGTTGATAGACAAAAATGACACATTAGATCAGAGTGTGAGTTGATTGATGACAAAATCTCATTGGTCAAGATATGGCTATATCAAATCAAGCACATAGATACATGTTAGTGACCAGTGTATCAGACAGACCCACATGAGACTGACACGTGGAGACTACTGCCATGATAGTCATATTCACCATGGTGGTGTTTTTGGTTCTTTGATCTAAAATCAGTACACTCATCACATGTTGTTCGGTATGCTTTGACATCATCAAACGCAGTCTTGAAACATTGATTGTTATGACAGTGATGATTGGGTGATATTGACACATGGGGACTGAATATGAGTGATAGATATGGGATTTGTCCCTCCCACAGGAGTATCATATCCTAGTCCTCTTGATTAGAAAGACTAAGAAATCAATGGCCATGCACATGTGAGTCAATATGTGATATTGAGCTTAAATATATCTCAGACAGTCTACTTTGGTTCCAGAAACAAGATTGAATGTTGAAGAGGGTAACTACTCCATGCCCCAATTTCAATATGGATATTATTGAAAAATGAATTATACAAATATTGTAACACCAATCACAAATTGTAGGTTGAAGTTATTCCCCAACTTTCCATTTACTTGGGTAGCACTGATGTGTGACTAGGCACCACACTTTGCATGTTATGTCATAAGTTAGTTATGGACATTCACTGCCAACACGATATGGGACCTATAGGGTCACACACATAGTTCTTATCCTAGAAGAAGAGTTTCATCTTAAATGATGATTGAATTGATTACTAATATGTTTAGGTATTTAATTCACATAAGAAATCAGCTGGCTACTCTTCTAGATGATTGGCTCACTCAAGTGACATGGTTGTTTGAAGGGCCAGACTGTCGACTAAAGAATTGAAATGGCCTTTTGGAGTATCAAATTGATAGGAACTAAATTGGCTAAGTTTTTCTTAAACTAAGGTGTGAACTGATAGGTTTTATCGTTGAATTGACTGGCTTGGCTCAACTCATCTCATTAACGGTCATCTGGGTGAGCGAGACGAATGTCTCACATGAGTGAGTTCACTCAGTTTGTTGGAAATTCGATTGCATCAAGGAATTAGTGTTGACGTCATGTCGTGTATTAATCAGATTCAAATTCCCAATTTTGGATGTGATTGGGAAACATGTGAAAATGATAGTCTGGCAGTGTAAGACTACGGTCTCGCATGCCAAACAACCATATGGGTCATCAGACAGTCGTTTGGGTGTTCAAGATATTCCGGTCCCTTCCACTCCCGCATAGACTGGGAACCTTGGCCCAAACCCCTCCTATAAATAGAGGGTACTGGGGGCTTCCCAGAGATGGCATAGACAATAGAGAATCAGTTTCTCTGACAATTTTTGTCCTCTCTAGTTGTAGTAACCAAGAGTGCCCAAGCACGTCTTACCCGAGTAGGGAGGGATAGCTACGAGAAAGAACAACTAAGGATCATTGTTGTGGGAGAGAAGGTTGGTGACAAGTATGACAATAGAAGGGACAACTCCTTCATGTCCTTTCTAGCAGGAACACATGAGTTCTAGGTTGTCCATGTGGACTTCTCTAGAGTCGAGAGGTCGTTGTCTTCTGCTAGGAGAACAATGTCAACCATCATTCTATTATGAGAGGATCTGTTACAGACAACGATGTTTGAGGCTACAGTTTGTGTTGCAGACCAGAAGGCAGAGCAATCAGACAAGTCCTAGTTCAACTAGAAGACAGTTGCACATTTACAACGATGAGGAAATGTCATTGGACTTGCTCAAGGATCAGGTATCCTCAAAACCATCCTTCTCATCTTATAGTTATTGATGTGATTTGTTTGTTTATGGGAATATGGTAGATATTTTTTTTTGTTTCCACTTCCTACTCTATAGCCATAGTTCTGAACAATCATTTCTTGTCATAGTGTGAACTTAAACATTATGATCTATAGTCATCATGGGTTACTAGTTTCAAGAATAGAAAGAGTTTAATTGAAAAAATTTAGTCAACATTATCACTTGATTAAAGTATAAATAGCATGTCATACATAGGTCATAAGTATGCTCATCATGCCAAAGATAACAAATAAAAGTTCTAAAAAATCACGGGGTGAGATATTTGGGATAGAAGGGTGAAAATCTACTTATTTCAAAATTATGGTGATGCTAGATTTTATATAGATGAAAGAATTATTAACATCCAAGATTAAAAAGTTGATTAGATCCTTCATTAAGATCGTAAGTGTACAAAAGCTATTGGTTTAGGGATTACAAAGTAGGTTGACCAGTAAAGATCAAAAAATTTATCATCAACATGCATTAATTGTATCCAACATGACTAATGTTAACATCTTTCAGGAATTTTGGGAAGCCAATGGTGAAATCAATGTCATTAACTGGGTCCATTGTATAGATATTTTTTATTTGATTAGTTTTGTATATGTTATCACATTATTTGGATTAGGGAGATAGGATATATGAATTTTACAAGATTTTGTAGTGAAAAATATATGAAAATGGTGCAAATAATTACCAAGGATTTTTTGGGACATAGTGGTCATTGATCCACGATCACCCAATCTGCAACCCATCTTGTGCGTAAAAAGGAAAATCCAAGTGGATGGGCACTTGAACTGGTAATGTGTCACAATGATATTTGTCTAAGAGTGGACCAATGTTGTCCGCCCCATGTCCTAGTTGAACGGAGGGGTAACATTCCATTCAAAGTATAGTCATTTGCTATGGGTCAGTTGACCCACTGTCTGAAATCTACATTCACCACATGTCTTCTCCATACGCATGAGCCTTTGTGTCTATGTGTCGAGCCCTACAATGTCATTTCCATGTCAAAAGCTGAAGTGCAAGCTCAAAGACATGAATGGATTTGGCAACATGACAACCCAATGGAGAAGAGGAATGATTTTCTATGGATCAATTTTTGTTAGAGTGGGTTGAAGGAACTCACATCAAGAGATCAATAAAGGACAGTTGCTACCCCAAACCAAGGAAAAAGATAATGATGAAAAGGAAATGATAAGGGGAACAAAAATGAGTTTAATGAATGGGGAAAGGCTGGGAAGGAGAAAATACGAGTTTGGGCTATCTAAGAGTTTTAAAAAAACTGACAAGGAAGAATATCAATTTGTCCTAAAGATACTACTCTAGCAGTTGGCTCACATCTACATGCCCAGGTAAGATAAATTGTCATATTCATTGGATCTTTTATCTACAAGTGAATCGCCCATAATGAGGGTTCATTAGGGTTATGAAAGGCATGTGTGTTAGATTAGGCTTCGTGCCCTTTATGGTCCCAAAGGCATCTGGACCAAACCCAACAAAAAAGATCAAATTCAAGCTAGAAATAAAAATTAATCAAGATAATTTTGAAATTGCATAACTTGGGCTAAAAATGTCAGATTGAAGTGATTTTTGCACTACTGGTTTCATAATTGAATTTTAGACAACATGGTATACTGTGCATTGAACATGTTCAATTTAATCACAAGATGGTGATTTATTAAAGAACGAACAAATAGTTAACCATGTAATTTAAATGGCATATACTGGAAAATGAGAGAAATGTGTTGGTAAGGAGTGGCTCAAGGGGTCAAGCATGGTGTCTTATAACAAAGGGACCCAAGTATGATCCCCAGAAGCCTCCTAGAATATACCATCCTCCCACTCATACGACCTCCACCATGAGTATAAGGGAGGGGGAGAGAAATATATCTCCTAAATAAAAAATCACTCAAACTATGTAATTTGAGACAAATTGAGTGACATTGATCACTAGTAGAGAGGGAAGCTACACATGATAAGAGATATAAATTCAAGTTGTCATATCCTTCCCTTACATCCTTCAAAATTTTCAATGCTCGATATCAAATGTCAAAGACATCATCCATAATTTCTAGGTAACCAAGTTGTCAAGGCATCCACTACCATGGGGTGAAAATGTAGGTTGTAAACATGTTTTTATAAATATCGAGGGTGTACCCATCTAAATCATATATTATAGCATAACTTACCTTATCATTATAGCATCACATTGTTTATATTTTAAGCATTAGATCACCTATCCCCACTACATTATGGTTTCGCCCATATACTCATTCAAGCTCAAGTTGTATTATCAAAACCCATGTCATCAATGTGCCTTATCATGACTTTCAATTAATGTTATCCTAACCCTAATATTTTTTCACCAAGTTAATATTACATACATGAATTATATTACCCCCAAGATTCTACAAACTATCACAAATTAGGTTAGCCACTTTTGATTTTGGGTCTAAAGGTTATGCATTTATGTTTTGTGGTCATTCAAGATAAGATTCCAAAGACATCATCATATCAAGATCTAGAATTTTACAAATGTCTTTTAGTTTTGACTTGTATTCATATTTGGTCAAACTTATAAGAGTTAAGTGACTTAACATACACATCAAATTTTAACTCAAGTGAGATTCTTTTATGTATTAAGAATCAATTTTGATAAAGGATGTGATCATCAACAACAAGGTTTTGTTACTATCTCACTTGCACATAAAATGGATTCACAAGATCGAGCCACTCAAACTAGGACTTATCTACATTAAGTCAAAACATACTAACAACCAACATGTACACGTACCAAACTATTAACAATTTTCAGAAAAAAAGGAAACCACTAGCTTGACTATGAGGCTTATCATGGAGAGAACACATCATACATATCACGTTAGGGTTTTAGGGAAATCTCCCTCACCTATATGGAAAACAAAAACATATTCAAATTCCCCTTTATCTAGGGCTAAATCTTTTCATAGGAAATGAGGATTCAACATAATCAAAATAACCATACACTCGGTGAGTCGACTCATATACTTATAAGTTGTCTCGTTAGGGAATCATCATCATGAGTTTCATCATACATATATTTCAACATTTCACATATTTTGGAGGATATGTACTCTATCTTTCTCTAAAGTCAAGTTTTACCACGTTAATAGTGTACCCTTGATAGTGCCATGCTAGAAGTCCTTCTTTGTAAAGAGATTGAGCACCGTTTTGGTCTCAAACCATACCCCACTAATCATAATCATCTTATACAAGACTAGGCATGCACAAGTATGCTAACCCACTACTTATGTTTAGAACATAGAACTAGCCACATGTACAATACATGGTGCTAGAGTATGTAGGATTGCATAATAAAACTCATCTCATATTCCTATGTCATCAAAAAGCACTTGAATCCTTCATAATTAAGCTTAGGCCATCTTGAACCAAACTCATATCATAAATATCAACATCAACATCAATATCAAGATTAAATCATCTAGGCTACCTACTAGCCCATTCTTAATCATGGCTACAGACAAACCTATAGAATACAACTATCATTTAAACACTCTCCTATGGACTGATGCTATGGAAGTCACTTCTTTTCCATGTGTGATAACATTTTGCATATGTACATGTATACTAATACTTGAAATAGGTTTTCTTTAATGTTTATACAAGTGATATAAAACCAATGTTCTTCTTTTGAATGAAATCAAAACCAAAATGAGTTACAAAACTCATCAGGCAATCTAGTATCATGACACCTAGAAAACTACCAAGAACATGGTGTGCGCTTGTTTAGCTATCCTAAGAACATGAAATAAACATATGTCTAGAGGTTACATACATAAGATTTCCCCTTTCTCATTATCCTAAACCTACATTCTGTACCACTATAGAAAGGGGAGAAAAGATAGGATCCAAGAACTACACAAGTCTACACCTAGTTCTATAACATCTAGGATATACCCTAGATACTAAGTAAACATAGACCATAAGAACACCTTATTGAGTTTGTAGTGTTGAGATGTAAGGTTTGAGTCAATTTGTTTTTCATGTGAGCTAAAGTTTTGTGTATTTTTCATTCATGCTCTGATAGCATCTATTACGGAACCAATTACTACTCGAATCCATATTCCAAATCACTAGAAAGTAAACTATGAAGGGACCTAGGGGTATGTACCTACCATGGAAATATTAAAAGCAAATTGTGGAAGTGTAAGAGCTCAGCATACATGCATAAATAGCTACAAGTGTACACCATTGCTTTCAATATTCACTAAGTATTATTAATAGCAACATTATTTTTACATTGTTCTAAGGACAAGTTTAAGAGACAACTATACAAGTCTAATCATGTATAAACCATGATCTTAGAACAAGGACAACCTCGAAACGTATTCACATGCCAACTTTGCCCCATCTATATCTGATTTTAAAACATATGGTACATAAGTATAACAACAAACAACATGCTAAGTACATGGAAAAAAGATATATATATGTAAGGTTTGCATGATTTGGAAAGATTTATATAAGTAAACAAATATGATACAAATAGTTAATACTTAGAAAAACCAAAAATCATATTTTAGTCATTTTACTATATTATACCAAAAATATCATATACCATAAGGTTGTTAACTAACTTCCCATTGGAAGGGGATTGTGAGGGTCATTCACACTCAAAGCCATTATGTTGCCATGTTCGTCAATATGGTCTGACCTAGCTTGAAAACTCATGTATGACACCTACCCTTGTGTCCTTACCCTGAGATCACATACAGGTGCCCAATGAATGTATAACAAAGATCTATATTATATGTCAAAGTTTCAAAATAGTACATACAAAATGTCAAGTACAATATTACCATACTATAGTACTACATGGAAATATTTTAGCAACTAAAGAATGATACATATATATATCAAGAATTAAACTTATAAATCTATAATCATATAGAAATTCATTTGGTACCATATCAAGTGATTCTTATCCTATCCTTGACCATCCATGACACATGAAACACCTGATTTGCAGCACAGAAAATGCATGTATTAGATTATCATTATTAATTCTAGATAAGTTATTGTAAATTTGATGATTGTTTACCGATTTATAGTCCTTCATGAAGGTATATTTCAATATTCAAGTCATTTTCAAATTCCATTCATGCTTTATGATTATGAAAGATTTATGTCACTTATGTACATTTTAGGATAAAAGGACTCATAATAGGGCATTCATGGTTAATGATGAATAAGGTCAAGGGATCCATACAAGTAAGGTGATTTAGATGATAGGGATAAATTAGATGATTCAAATAAAGGTAAAGGTTACCTAAGTCTGGATAAATCTATATCCAATATTGCATTCAACAATCCTACATTCATTCAATCATTTATACAATTTACATATTCTATTATGGTTCATTATATGAAATAGGGGGAAACACCCACCTCAAAGGGGTCACAAGGATTAGATACAACATGTATTTGAGAGGGGAGCATTATGATTATGATTCTCATTAACATTAGGGAACAAGTATGACAAGCATGCCATATGTGTCCCACTAGGTCATCACTAGTATGATGATCGGTCCCATTGATCAACCCCAAAATTTATCATTAGGAGTGATCCCCATAGAATATCAACCTAAATCTAGAAACCGATAAAAAATGTGTCCAAAAATCCTAGTAAAGTGACGTCAGAGTATGTCACATATAACTTATTAGAGATAGGTCAAGTGAGTGAAGCAAACTAAAATATATTTATTAATCATGGCATCAAAGTTACAAGAGGGTACATATGTCTAGTGATACAACATGTGTACAGAACAAAGAGGTCTACAATTCAAAAGCACATTGAGATACTAAGACAAAATATTTGTCATATATATCCAAAACTACCCACCCATAACTAGGAAAGTAATAGTATAATTACACTTTAGACAATATTGTATTAATTTTATTGAAACATGAGCACCTCATGCTTTCCGCTGTGCTAGAATAACCACCTGAGACTGTAAGAGAGTCTCGAAAAGAGGATTACTTCCACCTAGACATAAACGTACACGTATCATATAATGATGGCCTACAAATAACAAAGAGAAAATTATATCTTATTTCAATGTTCAACTATCCATATCATCTCATAGTTCAGACTATTAAATATTTACTACATGAATATTAGACATTTTTATTAACGTAACATGGTCGTTACACTTCAAACTAATGAAGAAAATATCTTGTTTTGATATTGTTTGGGTGGCTATATTTCATAAATTCTAACATATTGCGGTAGATACGTTCTTGGCATTTAGATAGACAAATTAACAAATTAATGAAATTTTACCATAAGAATCTACTACTACATCTCTATTCAAATATAAAAATAATGTTTCATTCATGATATGTTGGGGGGGAGGGGGCTCCTCATGAGTGAGTGAAGAAAGCTAAATTGTTTCTATGGGTATTTACATCGGTATTTTGATGTCAATTATAGTAGTGAAATGAATAAGTTAAGGGTATTTACATCGGTATTTTGATGTCAATTTTAGTAGTGAAATGAATAATTTAACTCATTATAGTTTTCAAGAATGATATATAGACTTAAAGACACATATTGTTTAAAAAGTACATGCTCTAGTATTGTTAGAACCCCAATTTTTGGGTTTATTTGGTGAGAAATGTAATTTCTCATATTAAAGATAATTGAACAAATAATGATAAAATTTGTTTTGAATAAATGGATTTCATTTAAATTAGCCTTGATAATTGTGTTGTGGGATTCATTGGCTATTGGGCCTAATAACAAGGAAATAAAGAAAGGAAATTCAATTATTAAATTAGTAAATGAATAATTGAGTTTTTGAGAAAAGAAAGAGGTAGAAACCTCTAGAAGGCAAAGAGATGTAATCCAAGGATGGATTTCATGCCTCTTGGGTTCCTTGTGTTCCAAGGAGTCCAAAGTTGCACAGAGAAGGCAATAAGAAAAGAAAAGTTTAATTAAGTATTTCTTTATTAATAAATAAATTGAAAATAATGATAAAATGTGGAAAATGAGTGGAAAGAGGCATAAATGAGATTTCTTGGTGAAATTCCGTATCCATGAGGTTGCTAATATTAAAAGAAATGCCAATGACGAAAATAAAAGAGAAATAAAGAGAAAACCTCAAAAAGAGTTATTTTCATGAGAAATAAACAAGATAATGTGAAATAATGCATAAAGATGCATCTAGAAGGATAATAAGTATCCAATAAAAAAGAATTTCGAAATAATAGAGTTCCTTGGGATCCAAGAAGTCCCAATAAAGAGGAAGGAAAGAGAAAATACTAAATTTGCAAAATATAAAGATAATGTGATACATTATTACGACCCTGGGCCAAGCCCAGAGGATCCCATACATCGCTTTCCTCCCTTGCTTTCATCTTCAAACCCTAACCCCAAGTATCACCATGAGCATGATGCAAAGAGGGGGAAGCAGAAGGGTGTGACGAAGGCCTGGTGTTCCACAGAGTCAAGGAGAAGCTTTGCCATCAAATTCGTGCCCTAGAGCTTGTGCGGTAGCAGCACCTAGGATGCAGTGATGGCTGCAAGTACTTGGCCTAATGAGCAAGAGAACGGTCGTGTTGGCTGCGACCAGGCGGTGCCCCAGGTGCGCAAGGGGGCGGCGGACTTAGGGCAGAAGTTGGTGGTGAGTTTCGAGGTCCAAGGAAGCAAGGAGAGCCCCACGCAGGGCTGCTATCGGCGGCCAGGAAGGGTTGTTCGAAGCTTGAAGATGACCATAATAGACTGGACGGTTCTACCCTCAACGTGACAAAGGACGGGCTTCTTAAGTGGAGGGCAAAATTGACAATTGGTTATGTTTCCAAATCGATCGCATTGCATGGGAACTTGGTGACGTAGCGCAATCTGATTGGCCAAGTAACTGAAATTTTGCTAAATTCATAATTAAAGATTGGTAACTCCGATTAGGACAAGTAATATATGAATTTTGATCAGAAGAACGAGAGGAATCCAATAAAAATGGTATTAAAGATAGATTCCGTTTGTAATTGCAAAAGTATTATAAGGTAATGAAAGGTGCATTAAAGTAAAGTTAAAAACCCTATTTGTGATTAAAGGTTGAATCTAGAATGCTTAATGGGTTAATTGAAGTGTTAATAACCTATTGAATGATAATGTTAGATTCGAACATGATCTAGATGTAGAATTGCATGATTTAGGGTTTTACCTCATATGAGAATGATTAAATAATTTAGAAACCCTAATTTAGGCTAGAAGAGGATAAAATCATATTTAATTTGAAAATGTGAAAATATGATTGTTTAATGATGGTTCTGAGTTATTTGTATATAAAAGACCTTAATTCTGGATAAATACCCTTAATATAATAATTAGGGTTTTCCAATGAATAAAAGGTGGATTTAATGATATATAGAGTTCATTTGTGTATTAGACCATAATGAACTATGAAATAATGATAAATGTTCATAATGATCTTGTCATGGATTAAAAGGATAAAAGTAGTAGCTTTAATTTAAAAGAGGCATAATGGGTTTAATTAATGTTTAAAGTGTGCCTTTAATCTGAAAGTAGGGTTTGTAAGTAATTGAATGGAAATAGGGTTTAAAATAGTAAATGAAGTGAAACCCTAATTTCCATGGAAACCCTAAAATTGGAATAGAAATCCTAAGGAATATGATGATATTGGATAAATATTAATAAAAGGAAATTGGTATATTTATTTCAGGATTCTGTGCATATTTGGTTGCTTGAATGGGATTTCTATATTCTGGTTAATTCTGTCTCAAATCTGCAATCAAAGGTATGTGGTTACGCTTATGAATAATCGATTTAGTTTCAGGGTGATTTTCGAACATGTTTTTCGGCTGCTTGGAAATAACTGTTGAATGTCTATTTATTTCATGCAACTATAAAGTGACTATGATTATCACTATAAATGTGCATATATAACTGGCTAGATCCGGGTCCACCTCTGGGGCTTATAAAGGCTAAAAAGGGGTAACCTAGAGTAAGGTCTAGGTTATTGTGGGTTAGAAATTGCGCTACCAAGTGTAGCGCCATGAGACCCATTAGCCTGCCATGAGTTAAGCAGTGGGCTACTTACGAGTAGTGCCATGTGACTCAACCCTAGAAATTGGTTCACCTATAGGTGGGACCATGAGGTGTTTAATGGGGATCTACCATAAGGAAGGTAGTATCCAGGTCCACTGCAGGGATAGTATAGAGGATAGGGTACTCACGGATCGCAGAGTTATATTTAAAATGTAATCTTGGTGGTAAATTATGAATTAAATGATTACATTGCTATCATAGTTCCATGTTTATTATTTCCCCCACATACCAGCTTTGGCTGACCGACGTTTTGTTTGTCGGCATTTTAGGGCAAGCCAAAAGGATAAATAGTAAATCATCATATTGTGAAATACATGAAGTAAAATACAAGGAGGATTAGTTAGAGTAGAATCCTTAAGTGGATAGAAGCTTAGAGATCCAAGTTTTCAAAAAGGTATGCAAAAATTTATTTTCTTACAGCTTTTCAGTATAGTCTATTAAAATTTGATAATTATTCTTGGTTAATTGCCGAACCTTTGATCCGGAAGTTATGGGTGCAGCTTCGACTTCTCAGTCTCCCTTAATTGGGGGTTATCAGGAGGTGGGGTTGTAACATTTGGTATCAGAGCGTAGGTTCCTCATTTAACCATTAATAATTATTAAATTTTACAAACTCCATAGAACCCAAGGGAGTTATTAGAGGATTATCCGAAAGACAGAGGTGTCTAGAAAAGGATCATGACAGGGGGCTGGCAATATTTTCCTCCGCACCGCTAGTCGGAATACGAGGACTCTCGGATCCGTGTGACTGCCTGGCCAAAGGCTTAGGGTATGAATCCAAATAAGATACCTTTAGGACTTCTCATCTTATTCATCCCTTCTCATCACAAAATTCTGATAAGGACCTAAAGGATTAGGGTTTTCTTTCTTCTCCTCACCCTCTTGAGGTATGGGTAAGGTTAATAAGGTTTAAGGAATCCTCCATCAAATTAATGAAAAGCATGTAAATAAAATGTCATGGACATAAGCTTAATAGATTAAGAGAAAATTAAAGAATAGATACATGCTTAGGTCGTATGACATAAGTTGCCATGTCCTCAGAAGAGACCTGAGGCTAGACCTTTTCGTCAGGAGGAAAAGTTAGTCTTGGAGATAGGGATCTCCATTGCAAGTAGAGACCTGGCACATCCTCTGAGGATGATGCTAACCCTAACCCTAAGTGAAGGTTCGAGGGAGATGAGTTAGACCAGGTGTTTGAAAGGACATGCCTTTGGGATGCCATGTGATCCATGGGTGACCTAGCACCTTTGGCAACCCAACCCTGGGAAGGGTCGTGCATGTTAGAGTTATGGATAGCTCCTTCATTGATGAGGTTAGAGAAGAACCTATGGAAACCCCATGAGCTTATATGGGCATAATAAGCACCCAGAATGTATCAGTGGTGTGAGAAATAGGTTGAAACCCTAACCAGGAGAGAGTGAAGGATGGCTTATGAAATAAGCTTAAAGAACTATGGATAGCCTTGAGCGAACATAAGTTAAACATAGGCTTCATCCAAGTAGGGGCATTCTTTCGAGGTTGATCCTTCATGAAGAGAGGACCTTTAATGGTGAGGTTGGATGTAGGGTTATCTCTAGAGAGAGCAGGAAACCTATCAAGAAGGTTGGAAGCCTAAAACCCTGAGATATGAGGAACAATGGATGATAGTGGTTGCCTCATGATCGATCACTGGAAGTTGATGATATCTTGGTTTCCTTTAGAGGGACCGAACCCTAGAGAGAGAAGATGAAGCTTCTAGTACCTATATGTCTACAGTATAGGTGTTTACCTTCTGAGGTAGGAAGAAGGGTTCCTTAGACCTAGAAAGGTTTAGTAATAGGTTATGAGGCCTTGTACCTTGTTGGTTATCCTTAAGGAGGACCCAACTCTAAGTGTTGCTCGAGTTGAAGGATGACAAGGAGTTCATGTCATGCCTTTTGCAGGCTTGGTTCGTAGTTAAGAAATAGAACATGCAGTTGGACACCTAAAAGTGAACCTAGGGATTCCTAGGCCTAAGAGGGGAAGTGGTATATCTAATGCTCATGACGAGAATTAAGTTGCTATAGTTTCGAGCATGGTACTCCTCATGTATAGAGGAAAAGGGAAGTCACTTAAGTTTAAGGTATGTGTGATGAACCCCTCACACCTAGGTTGATGATAAAGGAAGGTATGATCTTGATCCAGCATTGAGGAAAGAGGACAAGTATGACCTAGCAGGGTTCAGTAGGTGATCTACTTGTGCCTTCGTAGCTTGCTAGGGTTAAGTATGCTCATGTGGATGTAAACCCTAGACCTAAGAGCTTTTGTGACCTTGTTGTCAAGAGATAGTTTTCCTCCCATCCTGGGGGAGGGACCCCTTTGGTAGGGTGTATATCAGTTTTGCTGGTTTAAGGTAACCTGAAGAGGTCTCACAGGATCTTGAGAAGCTAAGTGAAAGGTACATGGTATGAGGAGGAACCTATAGACCCATAGATAACCATCTCTAAGTACATGTGGATGTGTTACCATGGAGGTAACCGGTAAGGGGCCTGACCAAAGTAGGAAGGTCACCATGACCCCTATGAAAGGATGAATGTCAGCCCATGTATACAAAGAGAGATGATGAAGGCTTGGGTAAGGTTCTAAGTTGAACATGTACTATGACAGAATCCTCAGTCTATCCTAGGGTCAGGTAGGGATAAGACTGATGGAAGAAGGAGTTGCCTAATTCCCTGGTTGCACAGGACCATAGGGTCAGGAGGTAACAACTATCATTGTCTGAGGGTCATGGGTTAGGAGATTGATCACCTCCATGAACTCATGGGACCCAAAAGGCATATGAGTAGGGCACTCCCTGGATGCATAAGGGAAAAGGGATGACCCCAAAAGTGTCGGCACCCTATAGACCTAGAGGGGATGACTAAGGATTGTGTGGTTACCCAAGTAGGTTCGAAACCAGTTTTCCCTGGAAGTAACTATGATACCAAGATGATTGTAATATAGAGGCATAAACGACACGTTTCAACTTAGATTTGAAGGTGTACTGGCAAGGTGGGATGTACCATCTCTACTCTTAGAACAGGAAGAACTTTGTATTTGGAATGCAACCAAATGCTTATTTCCTCTTGTTATGGGAGTGAGAGATAGGAAAGTATGCATGCTTTACACCAAAGATAAAGATGATGTGGGTTGGAACATTGCCACGAGATATGGGGACAGAGAAGATAACATACCCTGGTAAAGTGAATGATCCATGGATGGTTTGCAAACACTAAGAGGAATGAGGTAGTCACCTTATGAGGATGATGTTATCATGAGATATGAAGTCATATAAGGTTGAGTTGATTACCAAGAAAATGAGCTCAAAAGTGTTCTCAATAAAGATAGCTAGACTTAGAGTTAAGAGTTAAGATGATAAGTGAAATACATGTAAGTGTATGTTCTCAATGTTACCTAATGCCTAAGGATGTGAAGCGGTAATGGATGCTCTGGTTGAGTTATAGCTGCCTAGTTTGGCTAGAATAGGTTGTTTGGCTAACCCTAAGTTTGGAAAGGAGAGGTGTTTGGATAACACTTAGATGTAACAAGATACGTGGAAAAGTTAAGGGTTGTTTGGTTATCCAGTCTAGTCCTTGATATAATGAAAGGATGGTGGTAGAACCTCAGATGCACTTCTTTGGAAAGGAAGGAGATGAAACCCTGATAGAATGGTTTAGGGTGGTTGAGGTATTGATCTTGAAGAATAATGACATACAAGAGATCATGATTTTAAGATCACCATACACCGTGCTAAGAAGGTAATAAGTGACAGTAGTACTTTGGTTGCCTAAGATGAAGTTGCATGGGGTATGTTGCCATGCATGACATAAGGTGAAGGATGAACATCGGTAACCCAGTGCATGGATATAGAGGATAAAGAGTTCCCAAGCGGGAATGGGAGTTCATCACTATGTATGTGGTGATAAGTCTCCCCTAGACCAAGGAAGGTCAAGATGCAATGTGGGTTATGGTAGATCGCATCACCTAGATGGTATAAGAAAGAAAGATTTCTGTCAAGGGACAGATTTGGTTGAACTACCCATGAGAGAGATGGATCAGTTACACCATGATGTGAGCTCAAAGGTTCTTGAGTTTGACCTAAAAGTTCACTTCCATAAAGTGGAAGTGGGTACATGAATAACTCAATGTTAGTATAGTTTATCACCCCTAACTATGGTTAGTACGATCCAGACTAAAGGGTCTGATGAGGGCATATGTGCTCGATTTGGGGTGATAGTTAGAGATAGTTTTTGTCCTATGAATCATGTGATGATGACCACCATAGCCAGTATCGGGATTTAAAGAAGCTCTGTAAGGGAGGTTGTGTCAGTCACCACTTCAATAAGGTGATGTTGGTGAAAGGACCACGTGATGGTTAGAAAAGGGCCACAGTGCACGTAAACGAAGTCACTTTGATCATGCAATAGCTGAAAGGAGCCTAGAGACGACGAGAGTCGTGAGCAAATACAAAGTAGACTGACATGCAGTTCACTGTGGAAGAATATGTGACATGAAAATCCGACCCATCTAAGTTACAGCTGCGAGAGCTGAGTTCCCGATGCATGGGTTCTTTTGACATGGATTGGTGGAGAAGGTTAAGATTGACCTTACCCCTCTGGATAAAGTAATGTGTGATGAGTTCCATGTGTCCAATTTAGAGCACTATGTGAGGTGCCCCGACCCTGTACTGAGCAATGAACCTAGTGAGCCCCAAGGGAGGCTGAAATGGCCTGAGTCACCTGTGCAGTTTATAGACGCCAGGATGAAAGAACTCAGAAAAAAAATGTGATGATAAAGGTTCTTTGGAAGCACCATGGGTAAGGTAAAGCCACATAGGGGCCAATGATGGACATGGAAAAGACTTATCCTGGATTGTTTATTTGTTTGATAAGAATTTTGAGGACAAAATTCCTATAAGAGGGGAAGGATGTTACAACCCCAATTTTTGGGTTTATTTGGTGAGAAATGTAATTTCTCATATTAAAGATAATTGAACAAATAATGATATAATTTGTTTTGAATAAATGGATTTCATTTACAATAGCCTTGATAATTGTGTTGTGGGTTTCATTGGCTATTGGGACCAATAATAAGGAAATAAAGAAAGGAAATTCAATTATTAAATTAGTAAAAGAATAATTGAGTTTTTGAGAAAAGAAAGAGATAGAAACCTCTAGAAGGCAAAGAGATGTAATCCAAGGATTGATTTCGTGCCTCTTGGGTTCCTTGTGTTCCAAGGAGTCCAAAGTTGCATAGAGAAGGCAATAAGAAAAGAAAAGTTTAATTAAATATTTCTTTATTAAGAAAGAAATTGAAAATAATGATAAAATGTAGAAAATGAGTGGAAAGAGGCATAAATGAGATTTCTTGGTGAAATTTTGTATCCATGAGGTTGCTAATATTAAAGGAATGTCAATGACGAAAATAAAAGAGAAATAAATAGAAAACCTCAAAAAGAGTTATTTTAATGAGAAATAAACAAGATAATGTAAAATAATGTATAAAGATGCATCTAGAAGGATAATAAGTATCCAATAAAAAAGAATTTCGAAATAATAGAGTTACTTGGGATCCAAGGAGTCCCAATAAAGAGGAAGGAAAGAGAAAATACTAAATTTGCAAAATATAAAGATAATGTGATACATTATTAATGAATTATGTGGTATTGCTAAAAAGGAAGTGTTTTCTATTAAATGAAAATAGAATTTTGTGCCAATGGTTTAAAAAGCAAGAACAAGGAGAATAAGAGGGATGATTTTCGAAATCTTAATATTTATAGGAAAAGGAATATCAAAAGGATAAAGAGGAAGTGAGAGAATATTACTTCTTATTGGAGGAATATGTTTCCGTTACGTATGGGACTTGTTTCCTCTTGGATATCGTAGATAAGCCACCTAGGGCCTATCTACCCTCCCCTATATAACGGGTATGACCCTGGGCCAAGCCCAGAGGATCCCATACATCGCTTTCCTCCCTTGCTTTCATCTTCAAACCCTAACCCCAAGTATCACCATGAGCATGATGCAAAGAGGGGGAAGCAGAGGGGTGCGACGAAGGCCTGGTGTTCCACGGAGTCAAGGAGAAGCTTCGCCATCAAATCCATGCCCTAGAGCTTGTGCGATAGCAGCACCTAGGCTGCAGTGACGACTGCAAGTACTTGGCCTAACGAACAAGAGAACGGTTGCGCTGGCTGCGACCAGGCAGTGCCCCAGGTGCGCAACGGGGCGGTAGACTTAGGGAAGAAGTTGGTGGTGAGTTTTGAGGTCCAAGGAAGCAAGGAGAGCCCCACGCAGGGCTGTTGTCGGTGGCCAGGAAGGGTTGTCTGAAGCTTGAAGATGACCAGAATAGACTGGACGGTTCTACCCTCAACGTGACAAAGGACATGCTTCTTAAGTGGAGGGCAGACTTTTGGTTATGTTTCCAAATCGATCGCATTGCATGGGAACTTTGTGACGTGGCGCAATCTGATTGGCCAAGTAAGTGAAATTTTGCTAAATTCATAATTAAAGATTGGTAACTCTGATTAGGACAAGTAATATATGAATTTTGATCAGGAGAACGAGAGGAATCTAATAAAAATGGCATTAAAGACAGATTCCTTTCTTAATTGCAAAAGTACTATAAGTTAATGAAAAGTGCATTAAAGTAAAGTTAAAACACTATTTGTGATTAAAGGTTGAATCTAGAATGCTTAATGGGTTAATTGAAGTGTTAATAACCTGTTGAATGATAATGTTAGATTCGAACATGATCTAGATGTAGAATTTCATGATTTAGGGTTTTACCTCATATGAGAATGATTAAATAATTTAGAAATCCTAATTTAGGCTAGAAGAGGATAAAATCATATTTAGTTTGAAAATGTGAAAATATGATTGTTTAATGATGGTTCTGAGTTATTTGTATATAAAAGACCTTATTTCTGGATAAATACCCTTAATATAATAATTAGGGTTTTCCAATGAATAAAAGGTGGATTTAATGATATATATAGTTCATTTGTGTATTAGACTATAATGAACTATGAAATAATGATAAATGCTCATAATGATCTTGTCATGGATTAAAAGGATAAAAAATAGTAGCTTTAATGTAAAAGAGGCATAATGGTTTTAATTAATGTTTAAAGTGTGCCTTTAATCCGAAATTAGGGTTTGTAAGTAACTGAATAGAAATAGGGTTTAAAATAGTAAATGAAGTGAAACCCTAATTTCCAAGGAAACCCTAAAATTGGAATAGAAATCCTAAGGAATATGATGATATTGGATAAATATTAATAAAAGGAAATTGGTATATTTATTTCAGGATTTTGTGCATATTTGGCTGCTTCAATGGGATTTCTATATTCTGGTTAATTTTGTCTCAAATATACAATCAAAGGTATGTGGTTACGCTTATGAATAATCGATTTAGTTTCACGGCGATTTCCGAACGTGTTTTTCGGTTGCTTGGAAATAACTGTTGAATGTCTATTTATTTCATGCAACTATAAAGTGACTATGATTATCACTATAAATGTGCGTATATAACTGGCTAGATCCAGGTCCACCTCTGGAGCTTATAAAGGCTAAAAAGGGGTAACCTAGAGTAAGGTCTAGGTTATCGTGGGTTAGAAATTGAGCTACCAAGTGTAGCACCATGAGACCCATTTGCCTTCCATGAGTTAAGGAGTGGGCTACTTATGGGTAGTGCCATGTGACTCAACCCTAGAAATTGGTTAACCTATAGGTGGGACCATGAGGGGTTTAATGGGGATCTACCATAAGGAAGGTAGTATCTAGGTCCACTGCAGGGATAGCACAGAGAATAGGGTACTCACGGATAGTGGAGTTATATTTAAAACATAATCTTGGATGTAAATGATGAATTAAATGATTACATTGTTATCATAGTTGCACGTTTATTGTTTCCCCCACATACCAGCTTTGGTTGACCGACGTTTTGTTTGTCGGCATTTTAGGGCAAGCCAAAAGGACAAACAGTAAATCATCATATTGTGAAATACATGAAGTAAAATACAAGGATGATTAATTAGAGTAGAATCATTAAGTGCATAGAAGCATAGAGATCCAAGTTTTCAAAAAGGTATGCAAAAATTTATTTTCTTACAGTTTTTCAGTATAGTCTGTTAAAATTTGATAATTATTATTGGTTAATTGTCGAACCTTTGTGTGGCAACACATCCCATTATCACACAGATAACGAGGTGTTACGCAAGACTAATTAAAACTGATTGTGGAGAACTGATAAACCAGGAAACATATTACATTCCAGTCCATGTCCTGCAAGAAAACGGTTACATACATGCATACAAGCCTGGTACATATCCATAGCTTAGAACAGCAGCTGCCTTGTCAACACATGAGTCCAACACCTGTTCATATACATAGAGGCCCACATCCGGCCAACTGCAGGATATACAAAACATCATCGTTGTACATCGTGAAACAATGTCAAAACACTGCCAAGGACCTGAGAGTACAGGGATGACTCTAGACTCTATCACAGAACATCAAAACAACAGCTCATCCATGGCTTGCCTTCTACTGTTCGTCGGGCTGCTCGGCCGCAACTCCACGACCACCACCACGTCTAGCTCGACTACCTAAAAAGGGTGTAAACCAGCGGACTGAGACAATTGAACATTGTCCAAGCGGGAGGCATAACTCCCCGCCAAAACTACTAAACCTCAGATGAGCAGGTATATAAATAAGCAACTGGTTGATGAGAGATATAGCAGGAGCAATCTATAAATTAAAGCTATCTAGATTACAGGATGTAATCAAGAAAAAAATATGAGTATCAAGACAGGATAACCAAAATCTACTTGCCATAGAAGAATATATCAATAACTGCATAACATAACAAAAGTAACTACACAAACAAGGCCTCAACCAATGTTTCATTTTTGTATTAAGTAATAAGGTTAAACGGCTGGATTACGTATTATTATTTATTATTATGCCCTGAGGAAGTGAACCGTACCGTTCAAATCCAACCATCGGCTGTGAAGCCCATAACCGGTGCCATACAAGGTCAATGGAAGAGCCGGAATCCACGACCTCACCCCTCGTGGTCAGTACACGAGAAACAAAGTAGGACCGCAGTCTCATTCTCAAGTGGTATTAAACCACAGGGTCAGCTCCTCAGGCTACCCTTCCTCTAGCCCACCTTGGTACAGGTCACGGTGCTAGTAAAACTGAGCCACATGTCTCAACACCGTGCTCTGAGCCATGAACACATTCATGCTCATCACATATCACATATACGGAACCATGGGCCATGTTCACCATGCTCATCACATATCCGAGTCTGCAACCGCAGCTACACTCATTTCACCTCTCTATTTGAGGCTAGGAGAAACCTCGCATATTCAAAAATATGTGCTCCGGGTTAACCGGCAGGAGAACCCGTTTCACCATCACCCTATCCTAACTGATGATGGATCTATGTCCAGGGAAACTACATGATAGATTTCACTGTGATTAATTAGTATCTTTTAGATGGATTGCAAGATTCAACCAAGTTGTATAACATGCAAACAATAGAAAGAAAACACACAATATAACTCAATATTATGCTAATATTGTAATCACATCAACCTGATCCATTTCAAGGACCCAACATCACATGTTATCACTTGGCCTCTTTCCCACCATCTAGATCCACCTCAAGGATCATCTCAAAATCATGGGATCTCAATCCCTTATCACATAGTGCCTTAGCCTCTCAAGGCTTTCATTATTATCATGAGACATCATTCATAATACACCTGTCATCTTGTTATTCACATATAACCATTCCTCATAGCCTTTCACCTGGCTATGCATTACCTGCATGGTTAGTGTTATTCAATAATCAATGAGAATAACCGGGAGACTTACCATTCACAAGATTGCATTTAGGATTTGTCACTAAAGGACTATTAGGGTTAAGCATATTGTTTATATAAGGGTTATGCCTACTATCATGAGATATCATTCAAAATTGCTATAGTTATCAATTATTCATCAACTGATGATCGTGTGCTCAAGACACATTACTATGCTTCGACATCATGCTAAAAATGGACATATAACACAAGCATTATCATTGTCACTATCGTTATTAAGTTAGCAAGGAGTTACTAATGATATCAAGGGCAGATACTAGAAGAGCCACTTCCATGACACCAAGGTCCCTCACAAAAGATACTAAAACCTTCACTAAAGGACCATCTCGGGCAAGGTTCATCCTCACCCAAACCATGGCGTGCAGCCAAGTCAGGCGTGCAGCACACTACTGAGCGTGTAGGGTGTGTCGGGCGTGCAGCTCGGTTAAGCGTGCAAGGTATGTCGGGCATGCAGGGTTCATCGGGCGAGCAAGGGGTATGTCGGGTGAGTAGGTGTGTCGGGCGAGCCAAGAGTGTCGGGTGAGAAGCCCAAAGGCGTCTCGCGTGTCGGGCACTGAGTCGTGCATGAGAGAACCGAGCGACATAGGGGCGTGCAAAGGTATGACGCGCTAGGCGTGCAACTCGACTGAGCGAGCAAGGCTATCGGGCGTGCAGGGCAGTGCTTACCTGCGTGCGACAAGGTGATCCGTGCAAGGTTAGACAAGTCTTCTCTGTCGGGCGAGCAAGCCTGCCGGGCGAGCAGCTCCAAACGTGCACCCTGCCGTTCAACCAAGGGTTGGATCGCGCGCCCCACACAAGGCAACCGATCAAAGTGAGCAGGCCATGCAAGGGAAAGCTAGACCAAAAAGGGGGTTGTCGGGCAGCACCTCCACAAGCACCGAACACTCAAGATACACCTCAACAAGGTCACCTAGAGGAGCTCACCTTCTTGCCCAAGATGAGAAGAGAATCTTGCTCAAGTCACTAAGTCACAAGCTCACCTCAAGCGACTAGGAAAGAGGGGTGTTGCTCATGGAATTAGGACCCAACTCACTCTTCTAGACCAAGGGGTGAGAGGAGTGTTTCTCCCTAAACCCTAACTCATGTGGATCGGTCAACATGGCTACTAAGAAAGAACTAACTACTCAGGTGCATATAAGCAAGATCATGGAATCAACATAGATGAAAGAGAGTAGAGTAGCTAGGGTTAGAGTTATGCAACCCGCCTTAAGCTCCAAGCTCCAAGGAAGAAGAAGAACTCCAAGCTCCACACACCACCAAGCAAGGAGGAGGGAGAGCTCCAAGGGATATCGACCACCAAAGCTCCTCCAAGGGTGGGTATCGGCCACCACTCTTCTTCTCCAAGGGTGTATCAACCTCCAAGCAAGGGAAAGAGAGGGGAGTGTGTCATGCACAAGAGGGTGAGGAACCAAAGGGACCTCAAGCTAAGGAAGGAACCACTTATATAGAAGAAAAGGGAGAAGAAAACAAGGTGGAGCCATGCTAGGTGTCGTCCACCCAAGGGACACTTGTCCACAAGCTCAAGCCACCACTCTAGCCAGCCTTAAGACACTTGTCCAAGATGTACACCAAGTGTCCACCAAACAAGACCAAGTACCATGGGCGACACACCATGCTTTCACTAGGGTGACACACCAAGGTACCATGGGCGACACACACTCCACTTGGCTGACACAAACATCCTAGGTCGACACACACACCTCACTTGGCCGATACAAGGCCCAACCAAGCCCAAACAAGGCACCTCAAGGCCCAAACAATTTCAACCAAGGTCCAAAGAACCCAAACAACAAGCCCAATCCTTCCTCTCAACCCTAGAGGAAGTAAAGAGAGAGGGGAACACCTCTCAAGGTGATAAACTTGCTCACAAACCCTAGACTTGGGTTATTTTCAAGTAGCACCTTCAACTCTCAACAAAGCACAACCAAACCCTAATCACCACCAAAGGTGATTAGCAAGCACCAAAACACCAGGGTCAAAGCAAAGCAAACAGGGTAAGCCCAAAATGAAGGTCAGGGTCCTTACAATCTAACCCCCTTTAAGAGATTTCGTCCCCAAAATCCGAAGAGAAAAGTGAGGGATACTTCCTCCTCATCTCTTCCTCAAGCTCCCACGTGGCTTCCTCAACGCCACGACGCTGCCAAAGAACTTTCACAAGAACCAGGTCCTTCTTTATCAGCTTCTTGATCCTTCTGTCAAGGATCGCCACAGGACCTTCCTCGTAGGTCACATCGGCATCAAGCTCAACCTCGATTGGTTGTATCACTATTTTGAATCCGGATGACTTTTCTTCAGCATACTGACATGAAACACTGGATGTAACATGTGCAACTCTGGAGGCAACTCCAACTCGTAAGCTACCTTGCCAACACGTGCTCTGACTGGGTAAGGCCCTATATACCTGGGAGCTAACTTACCCTTCCGTCCAAACCTTAGCACACCTTTCCACGACGAGACTTTAAGATACACCTTGTCTCCTGCCTGGAACTCCAAGGGTCATTGGCGATTGTCCGCATAAGACTTCTGCCTATCCTGTGCCACCTTCAACTGTTGTTGTATCACTTTGATCTTTTCCATAGTCTACTGAACTAACTCGGGACTCAAAAGCTGATACTCACCAGACTCATACCAACACAAAGGAGATCTGCATTTCCTTCCATACAAAGCTTCATAAGGAGCCATGTCGATGCTTCGTTGATAACTGTTGTTGTAAGCAAACTCTATCAAACTCAGATGCACATCCCAGCTGCCTGGGAACTGCAAAACACAAGCTCAAAGAAGATCTTCCAAAATCTGAATAGTCCTTTCAGACTGTCCATCTGTCTGCGGGTGAAAAGTTGTACTGAATCTCAACTAAGTTCACAATGCTCTGTGCAACTGTTCCCAGAAACGACTGGTAAACTGAGGACCTCTGTCAGAAACTATCATCGCTGGCACACCATGCAAACGTACTATCTCATCCACATACACTCTAGCGAGCTTCTCTGCTGTATATGTCGTCTTCACAGGCAGGAAATGGGCAGAATTTGTCAATCTGTCCACTATCACCCAAATGGAATCATGATTCCTAGTTGTCCGGGGTAGACCAACTACAAAATCCATGGTGATATGATCACATTTCCACTGCGGTATCGGCAAAGGTTGCAATGTACGTTCTGTCTTCTGATGCTCAGCCTTCACACGCTGACAAACCGCACATCTTGCCACGAACTCAGCTACATCTCTCTTCAAACCGGGCCACCAATACAAGTCCTTCAGACTATGATACATCTTGGTGACTCCTAGATGCATCGCATACATCGACGTATGTGCTTCCTCGAGCACCAACTTCCTCAGCTTACCAATATCAGGAACCACCATCCTATTATGATAACAGACTAGTCCATCCTCAGACTCATGAAACCCATCACGCTTGTCACTTCCAAACTCTAATATGATCAACTGTACTACCGCATCTGTCTGTTGTACATCCTTGATTTGTTGTCTTAATGTAGGCTTGACTTGCATTTGAGTGGAAAGACCATACAACAAAGATACTTCCATCTGCACATTCATCTTCCGCAAAGAGACAAACATATCCCGCTTATGGCATACCAGGGAACTCAACTGTGCCCTCCTTGAAGGAGGAGAAGAAGACTTTCTGCTAAGCGCATCAACTACCACATTCGCCTTATCGGGATGATACTCGATAGTGCAGTCGTAATCATTGATCAACTCCATCCAACGACGCTGTCGCATGTTCAACTCTTGCTACGTAAAGATGTACTTCAGCACTTATGATCTGTAAAGATCTGACACACTTCCCCATACAAATAGTGTCTCCAAATCTTTAACGCATGAACCACTGCCGCCAACTCCAGGTCATGAGTCAGATAGTTCTCCTCATGCTTCTTGAGCTGTCGTGAGGAAAAAGAAACCACGTGATCTTCCTGCATCAGCACACAACCTAAACCTTTCTTGGAAGCATCACAGAAAACAACATAGCCTTTCCCAGGCTCTGGCAAGATCAACATTGGGGCACTGGTCAGCTTCTCCTTCAAACTCTGGAAAGCTTGCTGACACCGATCATTCCAAACAAAAGGTACATCCTTCCTGGTCAACTTCGTCATTGGCAACGCGATCACACTGAAGTCTTTGATAAATCTCCGGTAGTATCCTGCTAAACCAAGGAAACTACGAACTTCTGTCAGCATCTTCGATTGTTCCCATTCTGCAACGGATTCCACCTTCTTCGGATCTACTTTGACTCCTTCAGCGGATATCACATGACCCAAGAAAGCCACCTCTTCCAACCAGAACTCACACTTACTGAACTTGGCATACAACTGATGTTGGCGAAGAAGAGTCAACGCTCGACGAAGATGTTTCTCATGCTCTAGCCTATCCCAACTATAGATCAAGATGTCATCTATAAAGACTACAACAAATTGATCTAAGAACGGACGAAACACCCTATTCATCAGATCCATGAAAGCAGCAGGTGCATTGATTAACCCAAACGGCATAACCACGAACTCATAATGACCATACCTCGTCCTAAAAGCTGACTTTGGTATGTCATCCACCTTGATCCTCAACTGGTGATATTCGGACCGTAGGTCAATCTTTGAAAACACTGTAGCACCATGCAACTGATCGAACAGATCATCTATCCTCGGCAACGGGTACTTATTCTTGATCGTGACCTTGTTCAACTGTCGGTAGTCTATACACAACCGCATCGAACCATCCTTCTTCTTGACAAACAACACGGGAGCTCCCCAAGGCGATGTGCTCGGTCAGATGAAACCTTTGTCTAGCAACTCTTGTATCTGCTTCTTCAACTCTTCCATCTCTACTGGAGCCATTCTGTACGGTGTCTGCACAACTGGATGTGTTCCTGGTACCAGATTGATCTCGAAATCAATCTCTCGGGGTGGGGGAACACCAGGAAACTCCTCAGGAAACACATCTACAAACTCACGAACAACTGACACCTCCTCAAGCCTAGGACCTTTTTCCTTGGCAGCCACAATAGTATCCACCACATGATCTAGGAACGCCTCACACCCCTGTCGTAACAACTTATCTGCCACCATCGCTGATACTAAACACGTCGGAAGAATCTTCCTATCTCCCTGGAAGATCCACCTCTCTCCAGCATCATCAAATACTGCCTGCTTGGAACCGCAGTCCAAAACAACCTTATACCTTTCTAAGGTATCCATACCAAGGATAACATCAAAACCTTGCATATCAAGTGGTATAAGGTCCACTTGAATGCAGCGTCCTGAGAAAGACAAAACACAAGAGGGACACTCTTCTCGAAGCAAAAAGGAACCATCATGAGGGGTTTTTAACAACAAGCTATCCTTCTTACAGCTAATAGGTAAACGGCAGTTCTCAAGCATATTATAGGCGATAAAAGAGTGCGTAGTACCCGGGTCAACCAGAACAGATATAAAGCAAGAAGAAGACATATCAGAATGAAATAATTCCATCTGACCTGCCACTACTCGCGGGTTGACTATCGCATCTGGCTGATTCATAGCATAGAATCGAGCCGTTGTTTGCTGTCCACGACCTCTGCTTCCTTGAGAAGATGATCCAGCCTGAGACGCTTGACCGCGACCTCGTCCTCTGCTACCACTAGGCTGTGGTCTCTCTGACCCCTGAAGGTTCTGCCTCGGCTGCTGGGTTACTTCATCATCTCTGAAGGGACAACTCGACTTAACATGCCTGATCTGACTGCAGGTGTAGCATGTCCAACCTTCAACTCGTGGCCTAGATGGCCCTGTCACTGCCACAGAAGCCGAACTTTATTCCTTAGATGGTGAAGAAACATAACCTCTTCCTTTACTCGGAGACCACTGAGATGGTCCTCCAGAACCTCTCATCGCTGACGGTGCTGAAAACCTATGCTTCTTGAAGCCACCAAACCTCTGACCCTGAAACTGAGAAGGTCTCTTCTTAGCCATAGACTCTCTTTTCTCCCTAACAGATCGCTCGATTCTCTGAACAGATTCCACAAATGTCGCAAACCGTTCCCGGTTCTCCAAAGCAGAGACCGGTGTCGTCAGCTCAGCACTCAGACTCTTCTCAAAACGCCTGATTCGTTCCTCATCTGTTGCTGCCATGTGAGGACAAAACCTCAACAGATCCATAAACTTGGCTTCGTACTCGGTGACGTTCATCGTTCCCTGTCGCAAACTCTCGAACTGACGGATCTTCTCATCCAGATATGTCTTGGGAAAGTATCTGGTGACGAACTCACGTCAAAACACTTCCCAACGGATCACCTCACCAGGCCGTTTCTCTTCCTCAATGGTCCACCAGTGACCAGCACTACCTTTTAGAAGGTAGACAGCGTGCTTTACTTTGTCTGCTTCGGGGATATCGAGGATCCGGAAAGCCTTCTCAAGACTTGTTAGCCACAGATCCGCATCCACTGGATCAGCCGTGCCAGCATACTCTGAAGCTCCAACTCGGTGAAGCCGCTCGAAGGTCTTCCCAATACCTGATGCTTCTCCATGGGGGACTTGTGCTCGCGGAGGAGGCACTGGTAATCTGTCAACCATGAGATTCATCATAGCCATCATCTGTCCCATAAGTTTTTGGTAGGCAGGGTGTTCAAGTATGGCTGGGTTAGGTTGGGGGACCTCAGGCACCCGATCTTCATGTGCCTGTCTTTCTGCTCCATCAACAGATGCAGCATCGCTGTATTCAGCAGTGTGTTCTTCATGGTTTCCAGACATCTTGGCTTTCTTCTGCTGAGGGCAGAAGATGATCGTGAGGAAATCTAGAAAACACATAAGAACAAACACAACCTAGTCCTAGATCCCTGTAGACTCAGCGAACTTAAGGCTCTGATACCAAAACTTGTGGCAACACATCCCATTATCACACAGATAACGAGGTGTTACGCGAAAAGGTGCGGAAATCACCATATCCACAGTTTATCAAAAACACGGGTTAATTAAAACCAATTGCGGAGAACTGATAAACTAGGAAACATACTACATTCTAGTCCATGTCCTGCAAGAAAACGGTTACATACATGCATACAAGCCTGGTACATATCCATATCTTAGAACAGCAGCTGCCTTGTCGACACATGAGTCCAACACCTGTTCATATACATAGAGGCCCGCATCCGGCCAACTACAGGATATACAAAACATCATCGTCGTACATCGTGAAACAACATCAAAATACTACCAAGGACCTGAGAGTATAGGGATGACTCTAGACTATATCACAGAACATCAAAACAGCAGCTCATCCATGGCTTGCCTTCTACTGTTCGTCAGGCTGCTCGGCCGCAACTCCACGACCACCACCACGTCTAGCTCAGCTACCTAAAAAGGGTGTAAACCAGTGGAGTGAGACAATTGAACATTGTCCCAGTGGGAGGCATAACTCCCCGCCAAAACTACTAAACCTCAGATGAGCAGGTATATAAATAAGAAACTGGCTGATGAGAGATATAGCAGGAGCAATCTATGAATTAAAGCTATCTAGCTTACAGGATGTAATCAGGAAAAAAATATGAGTATCAAGACAGGATAACCAAAATCTACTTGCCATAGAAGAATATATCAATAACTGCATAACATAACAAAAGTAACTACACAAACAAGGCCTCAACCAAAGTTTTGTTTTTGTATTAAGTAATAAGGTTAAACGATTGGATTACGTATTATTATTTATTATTATTCCCTGAGGAAGTGAACCGTACCGTTCAAATCCAACCATCAGCTGCGAAGCCCATAACCTGTGCCATACAAGGTCAATGGAAGAGCCGGAATCCACGACCTCACCCCTCGTGGTCAGGCAACGAGAAACAAAGCAGGACCACAGTCTCATGCTCAAGTGGTATTAAACTACAGGGTCAGCTCCTCAGGCTACCCTTCCTCTAGCCCGCCTTGGTACAGGTCACGACGCTAGTAAAACCGAGCCACGGGTCTCAACACCATGCTCTGAGCCATGAACGCATTCATGCTCATCACATATCACATATCTGGAACCATGGGCCATGTTCACCATGCTCATCACATATCCGAGTCTACAACCGCAGCTGCACTTGTTTCACCTCTCTATTTGAGGCTAGGAGAAACCTCGCATATTCAAAAATATGCGCTCCGGGTTAACCCGCAGGAGAACCCGTTTCACCATCACCCTATCCTGACTGATGATGGATCTATGGCCAGGGCAACTACATGATAGATTTCACTGTGATTAATTAGTATCTTTTAGATGGATTGCAAGATTCAACCAAGTTGTATAACATGCAAACAATAGAAAGAAAACACACGATATAACTCAATATTATGCTAATATTGTAATCACATCAACCTGGTCCATTTCAAGGACCCAACATCACATTTTATCACTTGACCTCTTGCCCACCATCTAGATCCACCTCAAGGATCATCTCAAAATCATGGGATCTCAATCCCTTATCACATAGTGCCTTAGCCTCTCAAGGCTTTCATTATTATCATGAGACATCATTCATAATACACATGTCATCTTGTTATTCACATATAACCATTCCTCATAGCCTTTCACCTGGCTATGCATTACCTGCATGGTTAGTGTTATTCAATAATCAATGAGAATAACCGAGAGACTTACCATTCACAAGATTGCATTTAGGATTTGTCACTAAAGGACTATTAGGGTTAAGCATATTGTTGATATAAGGGTTATGCCTACTATCATGAGATATCATTCAAAATTGCTATAGTTATCAATTATTCATCAACTGATGATCGTGTGCTCAAGACACATTACTATGCTTCGACATCATGCTAAAAAGGGACATATAACACAAGCATTATCATTGTCACTATCGTTATTAAGTGAACAAGGAGTTACTAATGATATCAAGGGCTGATACTAGAGGAGCCACTTCCATGACACCAAGGTCCCTCACAAAAGATACTAAAACCTTCACTAAAGGACCATCTCGGGCAGGGTTCATCCTCACCCAAACCATGGCGTGCAGCCAAGTCAGGCGTGCAGCACACTGCTGAGCGTGCAGGGTGTGTCGGGCGTGCAACTCAGTTAAGCGTGCAAGGTATGTCGGGCGTGCAGGGTTCATCGGGCGAGCAGACTGGCCATGTCGGGTGAGCAAGGGGTATGTCGGGTGAGTAGATGTGTCGGGCGAGCCAAGAGTGTCGGGTGAGCAGCCCAAAGGCGTCCCGCGTGTCGGGCACTGAGCCGTGCATGAGAGAACCGAGCGACACAGGGGCGTGCAAAGGTATGACGCGCTAGGCGTGCAACTCGACCGAGCGAGCAAGGCTATCGGGCGTGCAGGGCAGTGCTTACCCGCACGCGACAAGGTGATCCATGCAAGGTTAGACAAGTCTTCTCTGTCCGGCGAGCAAGCCTGCCGGGCGAGCAGCTCCAAACGTGTAGCCTGTCGTGCAACCAAGGGTTGGCTCGCGCGCCCCACACAAGGCAACCGATCAAAGTGAGCAGGTCGTGTAAGGGAAAGCTAGACCAAAAAGGGGGCTGTCGGGCAGCACCTCCACAAGCACCGAACACTCAAGATACACCTCAACAAGGTCACCTAGAGGAGCTCACCTTCTTGCCCAAGATGAGAAGAGAGTCTTGCTCAAGTCACTAAGTCACAAGATCACCTCAATCGACTAGGAAAGAGGGGTGTTGCTCATGGCATTAGGACCCAACTCACTCTTCTAGACCAAGGGGAGAGAGGAGTGTTGCTCCCAAAACCCTAACTCATGTGGATCGGTCAACATGGCTACTAAGCAAGAACTAACTACTCAGGTGCATATAAGCAAGATCATGGAATCAACATAGATGAAAGAGAGTAGAGTAGCTAGGGTTAGAGTTATGAAACCCGCCTTAAGCTCCAAGCTCCAAGGAAGAAGAAGAACTCCAAGCTCCACGCACCACCAAGCAAGGAGGAGGGAGAGCTCCAAGGGATATCGACCACCAAAGCTCCTCCAAGGGTGGGTATCAGCCACCACTCTTCTTCTCCAAGGGTGTGTAGACCTCCAAGCAAGGGAAAGAGAGGGGGGGTGTCGTGCACAAGAGGGTGAGGAACCAAAGGGACCTCAAGCTAAGGAAGGAACCACTTATATAGAAGAAAAGGGAGGAGAAAACAAGGTGGAGCCATGCTAGGTGTCGTCCACCCAAGGGACACTTGTCCACAAGCTCAAGCCACCACTCTAGCCAGCCTTAAGACACTTGTCCAAGATGTGCACCAAGTGTCCACCAAACAAGACCAAGCACCATGGGCGACACACCATGCTTGCACTAGGGCGACACACCAAGGTACCATGGGCGACACACACTGCACTTGGCCGACACAAACATCCTAGGTCGACACACACACCTCACTTGGCCGATACAAGGCCCAACCAAGCCCAAACAAGGCACCTCAAGGCCCAAACAAACTCAACCAAGGTCCAAAGAACCCAAACAACAATCCCAAGCCTTCCTCTCAATCCTAGAGGAAGTAAAGAGAGAGGGGAACACCTCTCAAGGTGATAAACTTGCTCATAAACCCTAGACTTGGGTTATTTGCAAGTAGCACATTCAACTCTCAACAAAGCACAACCAAACCCTAATCACCACCAAAGGTGATTAGCAAGTACCAAAACACCAGGGTCAAAGTAAAGCAAACAGGGTAAGCCCAAAATGAAGGTCAGGGTTCTTACACTTTGATCCGGAAGTTATGGGTGCGGCTTCGACTTCTCGGTCTCCCTTAATTGGGGGTTATCGGGAGGTGGGGTTGTAACAAGTATTGTAGGACCTCTAGGTGGAAAGATAGGTTGTACAGAAGTAGTGTTGTTATGATCATCTAAATGTTAGTATTAAGGAACTCACAACTTACTACAAGTCTACACAAGTCAATAATGTGATAAAAATTACAACTTGAATTGAAACATACTAGTTATTATAAGTCTGCAATGGAAATTTTATGAAGTATAAACATAAAACATACAATAACAACAGTATTGCCATGCAAGATTGTAGTACACTACACTTCATACCTAAACTAGTTGAAGCCTGAGTGTCTTCATGGTTGTTTTCCTCCTCCTTGTTGTTGGTATTATTGTCCATACAAAATTTCATTACTCTGATCTACATAATCCTTCCAGCTCAAATAGTGTCCATACACACTTTTGTATGTCTCAACACAGTCTAATTATACTTGACCATACACAAATTGCATCATCCCACGTTTTGAATAAAAAACCATAGGTGTTTTATTTTGATCGTCAATATTAGGAAGTGTAGGAGGAAATGACGACGATGCACCAAATTTTCCACTATAGCCATATCCATAGGAGCTAGAATAGAAAACATAACCACCACTAGCACCTTGAGTATGTAAAACATAATTATCAACGTCAAAAGTATATGCAACACCATCTTCACCATGGCATAAGAGCTAGAAGGAGGTTGTTGTGGTGGTAGGGGTTGTAGTTGTTGTTGGGAAGGTCCAATCTAAAAATTGAGAGATCTACTTCTTTGAACTCTAGTTTGCTTAGATCTTTTATCCTCAATCTCATAGTAGTGGACAAAAACCAAGTCATTTAAATGAGGAACCCCAAGATCATTCATTCTTTAACTACGAATGAGATTGAATATGTACTAACTTCTCTCACATTCACCAACAACATATGTCTATGATAGTTATAGAGAAGGACCGTACATTGGGTTCTGGTGTTAATGTATATAAAATCAGGTGTGATATATTTTGTTATTGAATATATAGTTGTATGTTAGGCAGGCTATTTAGAGGATATGCCGTCCATGTGGATGATATGTAGCATATGTTGTTACTGAGTATACACTGGGTTGTCTCTTCAGAAACATTCGATAAAATTGAGTATAGAGTGGGTTCTTGGATAGGGCATGGTTTGTTGTTACGGTCACAGGTCTTGTAGGTGACTGCTATTGAAACAACATGTAATCAAATGGTGTGACGACGGTAGAAGAAACCATGTGTCGTGTGTATGCATATGATATTGAACATTTATTCATATATTATCGTGTGTATGCTTAGTCAATGTACGATAGGAAAAATCATGAATATCATCTGTTAGATTAGCAACAACGTATCGATGTTCGTTCTGCTCATTACTAAGCACATGAATAGTGGGGGGCAAGTTATAGAAACCATGTTGCTCACCCATTTCTTAACATTTACTTAACAAATTACAACCCTTTTTTCCAATTTGGGAAATGACCATACAATCGACCATTGCTAAAGCTTCACATTAAACATCTCCAGCAACAACGCTATTTTACACTTTGAATCTGGATCGTGTGTTTGGCACATGAATTAAGATATACGAAATTGATCACAAGATGATTGTTAACTTAGTAACGGGAGCGTATGACACCCCATAGAAGATCAGAAGGTTAAAAAGATCATTACCGAGTCCCTTATCAATACAGGGGGCGTATTTACACAAAGTAGATAAGGGGAGCAACCAGATGGCGCGAAGCTTAGCTGATTACGTCAGTACATTATTAGAAAGTTACATCTTCAACTCCCTAGCCTTGATGCCTCCTCCAGCAAGGGGGTTTTACTTTAGGGATATACATGGTTATACTTACTCTACACGTGTAAAGGCTCAATAGGTTTATGTTTCTTGGGGTTTGTCTCTCTAGATTTAATACAGAGTTCAATTGTACAAGGTTGAAACCTTTTAGCCTAGGAAAGGAACCGGGATGAATGAAAATCTCTTTCTTTAAATTATATTTTTTTTTTAAATCTCGTGGCCGGCTACACGGTTGACATTCTACCTGTAGTTGCCATGTAGCTGCAATTGGTTGCTAAATGTCATTCTCTTGAAACCCATCTTCCCGTCTCCGCAAGACCCTACACCGCTAAACACGGCTATGATTTCATCAACAACGGCGTCTTCATTGTACTGCTTTGCATTCGCTCCAGGTAGTTGTCCGCAACAAGGACACCCTGTTTACAGCTGCTTTGCAAGCTGTTTTTCTTGACCAGTTGCCGGAGGAGAAAGGGCCGCGGTAGAGTTGAAATGGGGTCAAAGGAGGAGGAAGAGAACTGGCCGAAGATTTGGGTCACAAGAAAACCATGTTCACCGTTGTAAGCTCCATTTCTTGTCCACTTGGCAGTGGATTAAGGGCTGGATCAGAGTAGAACGGGGTGCAAAAGAGGACCGGAGAGCAATGAGAATTGGGGACAAATTTAAACAATTTCTTACCATATTAGCGTCCCCGATTGGTTACTCGAAAGGAAACACTCTCAGTGCGCTTCTATTGTGTTGCAGCCCGAGAACGAATACCTCTCAGTCTCTCACCTGAATCTTGGTACCCAACCCATTTGAAGGACAACCTCATCCGATATTTGTACTTTGCAGAAATCTACTCATATCAAACAAACATAATTTTTTTGTTGCCGGATTATTAAATGCAATCCACTCCTGCCTAGTAAAAGTAGTCAAACCTGCGCTAAGAGTAAATGGCCTTTTCACGAACCTGCTAAAAGGTGTGCATGTGTAAATTTAGTAAACAATTGGGGTGTTTTCGGGATTAATAGTGGTTTTCTTAATCGTGCGTAGGGATGAGCATCGGGTCGGGTTATATCGGGTTTTGTCTGTCTCAAACCCAAACCCACATTTTAAAGTGGACCACGGGCCGGGTTTGGGCCCGAATAAAAATGAAAAATGTCGGCCTATACTCGACCCATATAAGAATGTTGGGTTTCGGGTCGGATTCAGGTTTGCCCATATTACATCGAATGAGCATATCAAATTTTACTAGATCCAACTTGCTAACATAGAAACTAAACTAGTATGATATGTATTTTGTGAGCAACCTTCAAAACAATATATATATTGTGATAAATATAGCCAGAATATGTGCACTTTAGTTGTATGATCCCCTACAACAATGAATGGATATTGAAAGAGAAACAAATCATTTTCTCGTACGATGTTGTGGCTTTTTGCTTCTCAACCTATATGTATATACAACGAAATGGGTTTTGGAAGGATAAGAGATCATTTGTCTCCTACATGTGGGCATATGAAAAAAAAATGAGCATAATCTACTATGCATTGAGCAAAAGATCATTTGTCCCCTACATGTGGACAGAGTGAGATCAAAATAATGAAATCAAGTATGTCTATATATGTTAATGATAGTTATCTTACTAGTATCAATTCAATAATCATGTTGATTGATTACAGATTTTCTATGTTGTCATTGACTGCATACATACTACATATTGCATCAAAAAATCTGTATGTTTTTCTTTCAAAACAAATATAGATGTATACATCTATAATGTACATAAAATATAATCTGGGTATTCAGGTTTTTGGGCCTGAGTTTACCTCCGCCCATACCCGGCCCAAATAAAATATAGGTTTAAATTTTAGACCCAGTCCACCCATATTATAAATCGGGTTCGGGTGTGGATCGGATTATGCGGGCTGGATCGCGGGTCGGATCGGACCGGCCCGACCCGATGCTCATCCCTAATCGCGCAAAGGGTGAAGTCAAAAACCGTGGAAACGCTCGTCACACACGGACAGAAAACAGTGTGAATGATTGACGCCGGGTGCAGATTGCGCGGCTACAAAGAAACCCCAATTAAATATATTGGTTGACAATGTTATCCTACGACAAACGACATCCTGGAGTGCTGTATAAAACGATGAGTAGTGGCAGGCAAGGGCACATCTCTCTGCCAGAAGAAGAATGGTTCTCATCCAAAGGACAGGTTCCTTGGCGTTGCTTCTCATACTCATCTTGAAGATACTGCAGGTTCCCTTGTCGGCGACTGGCCAAGGTGATTTCCGTAATGTGATTTGTGTAGTTTCTATTGATGCTCTATACTGTATTTCATTAGTGAGTGTTTTTCTTGCGCAGATGTACCTGGAAGTGGATTTGGAAGCAGTTGTGGTGGAGGACCTGTAGGAATCGGATGTGGTGGAGGACTCATAGGCGGAGGTGGTGGTGGGGGAAATGGACACGGTCCTGGCTGCATTGATTACTGCTGTGTACGCTGGTCAAATTTTGGCCCGTGTGTTCGATGGTGCAAAACTTGCCGTTGAGCGAAAATCATTTCACCAGCATAAGTGATTCGTCCTTATATATATGTTTGTTTTAAGCACTGTAATTACAGAATCATGTATTGCCTCAGGTTTCGACGTAGCCGCAGAAACTAGGCTTTTCAGGCAATCAACCAAGAAACCAATTATTCAAGAGCCTCAAACACGTTTTCATGTATATCAAAGGCCACTAGCTAGCATATTTTCAAGGAATTCGTCTCTCTTACAAATCAAGAAACGTGTATCTTATATCTATACATTAATGACTCCAATTCCTATCCGTGTTCAGAATCATCATGTCCCCTTTCATCCTCATATGTGTTTTAGTCCGTAGTGCGCCGCCGCAAACCCCCGCCTAATAAAACAATGACGTAATTGTGGTTCTTGTTGAAAAGCTAGTGTGGACTTTGTTGTGTCACGATTGGACTTGTCTAAACGTGTGTACAACAAGGCAATCACGTCATCCAATGAATTGACTCAATTAAAAAAAAAATCATGTGGTGTTTGCACATTTTCTGTACTTTACTTATCAAGGTGGATGCATTGTCCCTTCGTTACTAAGTGCATGCACTGTACGAGAATGGAACTTTAGATTACTTCGAAGATTATATAGTATTGCACAACCTCGTCTAGGTAATCAAAAGAATTGCAGTTAATTGGTAATTGAGTTATTGGAAAGATGGACTGAAAAGAAAAGATATTTACTGTTATGGTTTCGACAAATATAGTCGCAGACACAATATTAAGTAATATAAAGAAAGGATTGACAAAAAGAGAAGAAAAGAAAGAAAACGCAGTCCCACACTCCGAAAAAGATGATGACTACTCGTAACATTGGTAGAATTTTTCTATGGATCCTCTTAATTTTTGTATGCCGGAGCAACCACATCTACAACATCCTCCGACCTCTGTTCCCTCACACTGCCATGCCTAGCAGCTGAAAAAAATAGTACAATTTAGTATATAGACTAATACGAGTGAGCTCGACTAGGGTTGTAAACGCGACCTTATTCGAATAAAAAAGGTAATATACACAAGAGCCAATTTGCATTTGGAAATTGAAGTTGCCCTTGATCGGAAATGTTCATGGGAATACGAAAGTGAAGGCGGACGTGGAGGTCGAGGTTGCTATGAGGGATATAGAATTATAGACACGGTCCCGATTGTATTTGTTATTGTTGACTTGTTGTGGCCGGAAAAAGTTTCACTGGTGTGTTAGAAGGTGCAAAACGAATCCCGGTTTCTTGTTCTTCGTTTTATGAGGAGTAAGTTATCCCTCTTCTTATTAATCTATACTTGTATCTGACCATCAAATGATAAGATGTGGATTTCACTGACATCATAGGTGGCATCATCTAACACAAGGAGCACCATATACTCCTTGTTTAACAAGGAATAACAAATTCCGGGGTTTGCAAATTTGCCCTTAAACAAAAATGGTTTCACGGAAAAGAGGTAGTTCATTCTAATATAAGTCTTTGCACCTTTTTAGGACCACGAGCTTAAACAACAGATTCCCTCACGTTTTATTATATGTGCAGCAGGTTCTGGATTAGACTTTGTCCTACCATGGATTAAGAAAACCCATTCACCAAAAGCCTTCAACGCTTTTATCATTGTATCAAAGACTACAAACAGCTTGCAAGACTTTCATCACTATTACAAATCAAGAAGCGAGCACTTGATCTGCAAGATAATTACTTATAGTATTGTCCATGTTGATGCTATATTTGGAAAAATGATTTTATTCATTGCAGATTGTCCGTTGCTAATTCATCATCGCAATATTTTCTAGTGGTGAGAAATGTGCAAGCGGTGGAGTTTTACAATCGTTGCAAATAAAAAGGCAACATAAAGTAGTCGGAAGCAATGGCTCGGGAGGTCAAGTAAATGTGTCCCTCACGAAGGGTCCTGGGTTAAAATCTTTCAAGTAGTGTTGTTCAGAAATGAATTTCCCACCACGTCAATCAGCCTATGATGTGACTTGTTCAGGATCCCAATATGTGAGCGAAGGGGTTCCCCAGATTTATCACCCTGCTATCCGTCCATAGGGGGGGTTGGGGGTTTCCCTTACCTTACTACATATGATTGTTGATTACATCTCACTGATGTCTAAGCAATTAATTTACTTTCCTAAATGCTATATAAAGCTCTTCAAAATATATTTTTACTCCTTTAAAGCAAACCCTTACCTTAAAAGGTTGACGTTATTGTGGATACTCAAAAGATAGTGTGGAGCTAATTGTGTCACGATTCGTCTGATTACGCAATCAGAAGAATTATATTAACTATCGTGAAAAAGTCCATATAGTTTACAATTCTATGTTTAATTTAACGTGGGGTATGTGATTCTTTCTATAGTTGAGCATCTGGTCAGATTGTTGTAGGTTTACTAAACTTCAGAGTGAGACTCAGATTTTAATAGCAGCTCGCGAGCCGAGTCATGACCATAAAATTTTCACACATAAATTGCCCAAACACATGCTATATTCTCCAATTATGGACTAGGTCTCGTCCTTGGCGAAGGTGAAGTCAAAGACAGAAGTTCTAAAAAGAGTGGGAAATTCCTTCAAGGCTGAAGATTTGTGCAAGAGTGGATAAGTCCTTGGTGAAGGAAGAATACTCCTTACAAAGTGGGTAAGTCCTTGGATAGGTTTAAGATGCTTGGTTGGATAGGTAAGTCCTTTGGTGGGTCATGCATTGTATGTCTTATGAATGAATATAAGAGTGTAATGGTTAAAATATCATAGAGGTTGACCTCTCTAGGTAGTTGACTACAATACTTGGATGGAACCACTCTACATAGCTTCTTAATGCATGTTCAATATATCTCATCCTTGTTATGTATGTTTTGTTGCACATCAAATTCCTATTTAGCAACCTTATCTTGTGATATAATCTGAAGGTCTAGTAAATTTTATTAAATGCTTATTTGGCTGCATGTAAAACCAACTCATACATAGAGTTTTAAAATAGGAAAATCAAAGTACTGAGTTGGAACCCTATCATTTTTGTTTGGTAGAGGAACTTGATCCCATCGATTTGGTTTTCCAGAATTTGGTTGGGTGTAATTACTGCAGGAGAGTTTTCGTGAGCTGACGAGAGATGTATTAGCCAGTAGCACTATACACATAAGTGAAGGCTGGAGACCTCTGGAAAATAAACCGCACCCAAATTTGGCGTGGTTGCTTTCCTCAAATTTCTACATCATTGGCTATCATCGTGTAGTTCTTTTACGTGCCTCGTGTTGTATATATGTGAAACCAAACGTAAGAAATGGAATTCATTGTGCGGTTATAACTCACATTTCTTTTTTTTCAACTGTACCAGACAATCCCTTAAGTGCATTCATCTCTATTCACCCCCCTCTTGATCATCTAATCACCAATCCTAGGATCCAACATCATTCGTTTATTTTGGAGTGTTTATACTCTAACACATGCATACACATTGTTTGTCTATATTCAAACCTAAAAATCCTTCATGGACGTTAGGGTTAGAAATTTTAGGTGAATAATGGGATTGTTAAAGTTATTGTTATTTAGTATGTTATGTTATATGGATTAAAAATGTCTTTGCCCATCAGGTTTTATATTTTCTTCCCTTGTACTTACCTCCTCAATTAAGACATCAATGAGGACGAGGCTTGGTCTATTGGGATGTTGTCTTCATCGATGAGGCAATATTTGTAAATCTAGTTAGACCATTGGGCTGCTCTAATAGATACCATCGGGCACAATTTGGGACACATGATAGAATAAATGATCCGAGTTAGAGCCTTTTGATTGTAAAAATGAAATAAAGAATGACCCTTACCAATTCGATATGTGAGTTCTTCCTCAAGCTTGTGATGCTCTTCAATAGATGGTAGGTTTATGTATCGCTCCAATGGTGAACATGCTCCTCTGGTCCTAACGTCAATCTCAGTTACCCACCTCTTCTAACCACTCTCCTTGTTGCTACCAAACAACACCATACACAATTTTCCTACTGCTATTTGGCCTAATGGCGGATAAATCTTTTTTTATCGCATAAGATCCATTTTTTATATCTGGTTCTATCTAATCATATCACGTAGCATATTGACTCACTTTATCAGTTATATCTACAATATAATACCAAACAATAGACCATGTATTACTTTATAAAGAAAAGAAGGGTATTATGCTAATTCTTTTTTTTTTGTTTCTCTCCTTTGACAAATTTGTTCCTCCCTACCACCCCTTATGTATGCATCATGTTGCATGTGCAGAGGGTATTGTCTCTTTTCACCACCAACTACTCAATCACTTTTTATTTTTTGTGTGAGGGGTGGATATATAGGGGAGAAAGAGTATGAGGAGAATGAGGGAAAATTTATGAAAAGGGAGTATGAGGAAAAAGAGTAGTAGAGATTATATTATTAATCCAAATTATTCTGATCTTCATGGAGTTTCTAATTATTCAACACATCCACCTTTTTAGCTATTTCTTTGTGGCACTTCATTCCCACTAAGCATCATGCTTATAGTGCATCATTGGTATCTTTTTCCCAATTGCACTATGCTTCATTGCACTTTCGGTGCATCTTTTATGTATCTTTTTCCCAATGACATTGTGCTTCTTCATATAAATACTAAAATAAGCATGTATGTTGTCTATCTACACTTTAGTTATTCTAATTGGACCACTTTCATGTAAGATAAAGGATCTAAGTAATGTCACTAACACACGTTGGGACAAATCTTGTTGTTCTTATTCTAGCCTCTTGCTCCCACTGGTGAAAGTATGTGATGATCTTCCTTCATCTCACAAGATGATGGTTACTTTTTAGAATTTTTTCAATTTCAAGCCTACAATACAACACCTACAAGGTAGATGATTCGTCTAAATTTTGTCTTCATTAAGCTATTTTGTTCATGTCTTTTTGAAGTTGGAATTTTTTTTTGAGTGCCAAGATGGTTCTTCTAGTGATCTACTTGGTCTTCATTGATGATTTCTTTCATTACCATCAAGCCCCCGAGAGGAACATCCCGATATTTTCAATTTTACAAGTCTACTTGGTCTTCCTTGATAGTGTCTTTCATTCTCATCAAGCTCTGAGAAGTTACACTCCAGATAGATCCAATATGTCAAGTCAAATTGGGCATTCTTGATGGCATCTTTCATTGCATATACACTTTAGAATGTATTCTCTAAAGCTTAAGCATTTCCATTATGTAGAACATATCTTCATTGGAGGCTTTATCAAATATTGTATTATTTGGAGAGTCATGTTTAAGGGGTAGTGAAAATCATTTATGGGGAGTGATATTTCTAATTTTTCATTTATGTATAATTGAGTTTCTTAAGTCCAAATTGGATATGTATCTTAGACATACTCCATCTTGAGAGGGAATGTTAGATTTATTGTTATTTAGTTTGTTATGTTATATGCACTTAATTGTCTTCTCCCATTTGAGTTAAGTTTGCTTCCCTTGTACTTTCCTCCTCTCCTATATATAGGAGGGTAGTTTTCCATCTATAAAAAACAAATACCTCATTATCCTTTCATCTTGTTTTCTAAAGGTATGAACATATTCTAAAATGAATTTAGAATGGCCATTGTATATAAAAGCAATTCAAGAAGGTATTTTTTGACTGAATTATTTTTTAGAAAGCCTAGAGACACTATTTAACCCACTCTACCCATGCATGTTAACAAACAATGATTATAGAATGATAAAACACATGAATTGAAAAAGGTAGAACTACTAACCACATACATAATATCTAAAGCACTAACCCTAGTGGTGGTGTTACATATTACTGAATTAGATTTGGTTTTATTGGTGCATCTTCTGTAACATCTTAAATACAAGTTTTGATCCCTACTAATTAGGTTATATATCCCTTCCAACTATGATTGAGTAGTGTCATAATCTGAGTATTCCATCCTACTAAAGACTGGTGTTTTCCTTCATCATCTTTTATAGCATTGACTGCATTACTGCAATTTGTTTCAGCGACTTGTTTCCTAGCATTCATAACAAAGCTGTCTCCGTCTCAGTCACATAGGGCACTTTATTTTTACTTCCCCACTAATAAAACCATTTTATTGTCTCTTTTCTAGCCATCGCTAGTCTGGATGCACTATAATAGAATAGTTACATCTACATTTAACTTCACCCATCTAGTTGGTGGTGGTGTCCAACATGACTTATAATTGAATTTTCACTTCCCATGACTTCATAATAACAACAATGTTCCATTAAATCTGAGCATGCTCGTATGGTCGTGTAACTATTTTGCTTAAACATCAATTGAATTTTGCTAAACCAGATCTTTTAGCAAGTCAATAAGAATTTTTGGACATGTTCTCTTTCTTAGGTTGCTTGTCCACCAGGTGGTTGTAGCCATGGTGAGACTGCACTTGAAACCAATGTCAATTACTCTATACACATGCTTGACATGTATGTAGTACCTCAAGGCATGAATTACTATCTCCTCTTCATTGGTACACCTCATACAATATACATCCATTGTCAAGTGTTGTTGCTTTCTTCTTGCATTCTTGATAATAATTTCTTACATGTATATCCAATGAAAAGTCTCAAGTCTTATCAAAGGCTATGTGCCTCAATTTCTTACCATGATCCATTCCTCTTCCTACACTTATGGATTGTTATAACTTTATAGGACAAGCTTGTTGTACTAGTCATGTGCCATGCTCAGTGATCATTGTCCCCATTCTCGTGGGTGTTAGAAACTCCTGGATAGCTTGTGGCACTTATGTATGGAGGTATTTATTTAGGAAACTAGCACCCAACTCAGCCTCTATAACTTCCCCAGATTCTGCCGTCTCGAGACTTAGAAGGCCCGAGAGGACAAATCCCAAAATGTAAAGATTTGTATCAGAGAGCGATGTGGAAGCATAATAGGCATACATGAACATTCAACATAACATACAACATACATATAATCTCAATGTTTAACTTGTATATGTTACAAGATGAATTAGTACAACATGGATTACAATTTCACATTGAAAGATGATTTTACATAGACTGAACATGTATGCTAACCAAGATCCTAGACAACAGGTACAACCTCAACACTGCTCAATTTCTATCTTTTATCCCATGCTAGATCTGAACCTAAACCATTTGTGAAACAACAAATCAACACAGTGTGTTGTGTACATGGGTAGAAAGATACATGTATTTATGGTTTTCATAAATTTTAAAAGATTTGCAGAAAGAAAGATCATAGAATTAGTTCTTTGTTAATAGAAATACGTTGGTTTTAATCATTTTTCTAGATTAATTACATTACAAAGGTTGACTAGTACCAAAACATATATATTGGCCCCATCCCCGTGTACCAAGTACTCTAGGGAACTCCTTATACACCTTGTGCTCTAGGGAGGTGTACTAGTCAACATTGACCCTTCCCTTATAAGGGGGATAATGAACACCTTAATAACTATAAAACATCTACTCATCATTTATGTTTTCAAGTGACAAAACACCAAGTACTTACAGTAATATTACATCCAATATTTGCAAGTAAAAGAGCATACATATATATCCTAACTCAACCAAGAAAACCATAGTCATATAATTAAATAAACCCACATACTTGAGTTTAGAGATTCATATCTATATTTTGACCATCTACATCTCTGGTCATCACTGATTAATAACAATTAATCATCATTAAAACAAGGTTCACCATTATTAACAGGTATTTTAGGTCCATCTTAGGGTTTAGGACAAAATTTGTTCAAAATGACCTAAACTTTTCTATGATATTTTTATGTTGATGGGGGGGGCATAATTAGGATCCAGTTTAATTTTCATAACTTTTTGATGATTAGTCTATTTTTTAGAATTAAAATGAGATTTAAAGCATCTAAGTATGCATTAATTGGGAAAGACCTAATATCTCAAATTGATAATCAGATCAAATTCATATTAAGTTTCTAAATGATATTATGGCTCAGTAGTATTTTTCTCAGATTTTATGTCCATCATTTGCTAATTATTCAAGGTTAACTAACCCTAAAATGGAGCATTATCATCTATACTAGAAACAATCATATATTATTTTTCAAAAGCCTATTTTAGGTATCTAGTAACAAAGGGGACATTTTTCTAAGTATGGGGATATTTTGAGGGGATTTTAGGGTGAAGGGATCTATTTTCTATTGTATTTCTAAGAACTCATTTTTTTCTGGAAATACTAATTACCTCCTTGGGAATAATGTCAACTGTCAAATTTTGTTTCCCCGAGTTCTGGATATGCACCACATCTCACCTAGGGAAAGGGATGACCCACAAACTAGTTTGCCCGGAACTGCGAGACTTGGTTGGGTTCTTTGTTCGTGAATGGGGTCAGACCTAGTTTCATGCTTCCCTACACATCTTCTATAATGTGAGTATGTGGGACTCTATTCTAGCATGAGTGATCCACTGCCACGGTGAAGGTCCCCGGTGAGAAATTGATCACTCTTTGCTACTCCACGATCTCTTTTGACTACGCCTATGTCTCCTATGAGTCCCCTAGGTACAAAGTAGCAAGGCTTCAAATCTACAATGCACACAGATCATCTCAGCTCGAAGCCCGCTGTCAGAAGATCCCTAGTAAAAGAGTCATTATCTCATCCTCCTTGGTCCCTACTAGTGCCTTTGTTAGCTTTAGGGTGTATTTGCACAGAGTTCTAGCTCTTGACTCTTAAGTGAGCTTTGGTGGCCATTGGAACTCGGGCTTGTTGGAGCTCCTCTTTGCCCATCATCTCTATGAGCCCTCTGACGAGTAGGAACCATGTTGAGGGTCTTCTTTCCCCTTTGGATGGTGTATGAAATTTCACCAAAACACTTTGAAGCAATGACGTGCATAGGATCTATGGCTCAGTGCCTTGTGTGGAAGAAGATCAAGCGTGTGAATGAAGCTTTGAGCTTCTCTATACCTCTACTTCCTTCAATAATACAGGGCATCATTGTTCTAAAAGGAACTGGCACGGGCATCATGGACTCTAGACCTCACAGTAGTGTGAGGGTAACCAAACACTCACAGGTGGGGGACTAATCTCGTAAAGAGGTGGAGAGGGACAGATGAACTAGAGGCCAATCTCTCTCTCTTTACTTCTCTGTTGGATAATCCAATCAAGACGGAGCAAACTAATCTTCCAATGACTCCTATCACTCCTTGATCCTAGTATCGGGGGTGCACGAAGACCAGTTCACTGCCTCCACCCATAGGGTTTAGAGGTAGGTGTCACGGGAAGCATTGGATGCAATTCCATGACCATTAAGACCATAGAAACCTTTCATCCAACTCAAGGATCAACGCAACCAACTCATCTCAAAGGCCATGTGATACAAACACCCAACATAGATAATCAATTATTGCTACCTAGGTTTTGGATAATGTTTTAATTGAATTTCTTCTTGATTTTAGACCTCAATAACTTCCATTACAAAAGGGCTTCGACCCAGAAAATCGACACAAGATTTCAAATAGTATATTCCTCCTTACATACAAATTTGGTATCCAAACTTCATTATTTGGTTTCTCAATTAAGATATTCAAAATGGATACATATATGAGTATAATAACCATATACTATACATTGATTTACTTCTAACATCATCAAAACAAGTTCAACTTCTTATTATGGCCATGATGCATCACATGTTTCAAAAGCATAGTTCTCCCATACAAAGCCTATAAGGGAGCATAAGGTGAGAACCTTTTTGGTCTTGTCTCCATTAGATCTTGTAGATAGAATAAAGAATAAAAAAATTGGGATTTTTAAAATTCAAGATGTGCAAGAGAATATATAGTAGGGGAAGACCACAACCACATCATGTTGATGTCAGTAGAAGGCCAAGTTAATGTTGGTGGTAGGTAGGAAGTTGATTCGAGACCTATTGTCAATGGTAAAGGGGAGTTTAAGGGGTGACTTCTGAAACTCTACTTTCTTCTTAGGTGTGGACATTATGAAGAGGTACAAGTGGCATCCCTCCTAGGATCATTTTGTGGGAGGGAGCAGTTATTGGTGAGACAAACCCATTCCTCGTTGTTACCTTCGATAGTAGAGAGGAAGTAGAGATCCACCCAAGTATAAGTAGGAAGCACCAACATGTTCGATGGTCATTGTGGAGCTTGGAACACCCTCAGGTCTATTGCAATTTTTCTCCCTTGACAACACAGTGAGAGGGAACTGGTGGGCCCATCGAGATCACTACCTTGCGATGTTGCACTAGATCAAGGGGAACATCACACTATGAGAGGGCATGAGGATCAGGACATACCATTGATAATATCTCATTTTATGCACTTTTTGCATATGATTTATGCTTCTCCTAGCATACCTTTTATATATTTTTCTACTTATTTTATTGCTTTATGTCAAAAGTCTCACATTACATACATCTTTCACCTTTTTTAAAGCCATGCCAAGACACGACCATGGTCAGCACCTCAATCGTGGATATACCATCCACTGAGGACCCTACCGCAACCAATGCCCCCAGCACCATCGCTACGCCCTGTGACCGAGGTCCTACCACGACCAAGGTTCTGTTATGATCGAGACCTCCCCTCGGCCACGACATATAACCCTTATACCACGACCATGATGAGAGTATCGACCATGGTTTACATTCAAGCCTCAAGCATGGCTCACATCCAAGTCTTGACCGAGGCCCTACCACGACTGCGGCCCAGATAGTTAAGTAGGTGGGAAGTACCGATAAATTGGCCACCCACCTTAACTTGTCACATCATCAAATCATCAAAGACCATGAAGTGCTGCCAAATTCTAGAGTCACTCACATCCATACTATCATTCTTGGATCTCTGAAGGTGTAAAGATTGACCACCCTCTTCTTCGAAGGAAGAAGATTCCTCCATATCACCACTCTAGATCTAGATTCGAAGAAGTATAGTGGTGTATTTCCATCTTCTCTCTCTATCCAGCTCTACCATCTTCATCATGTTGTACTTCCTTCTCTTTATGGTAGTTGATGTATCTATCATTTTGTAACACCATTATGCTTCCTATCAACATGTGTGGCTAAACATCTAACTTGGGTTGGGAGTATCCACTAAGACTCTCCCAACATGTATATTCTTTCTCCCCTTTGAATATATATATGCTCTTATCAAGATTATCTCCATACACTTGTTATTAATGTGTCACTTGTATGCCTAGATACCATCTTGTGATGTTTGATTGTTGGTACTTCCAAAGAGTAGTACCTTCCTTATCTGGCATTATAGAGTAGTATGAATGCATGAAAGTGTTGGAATGCTAAATCTAACGGTCATATGGTTTGTTTTGTGGTTGTAGGGTTGTTATCTCAAAAGAAAGGCCACCTTAGAGCCTAGATCTATCCTTATCTCGAGAGGGGAGGGAATAGATGTTTAATGACATCTTGTAATCTTGATAGGAGTATACAGAGGGGTGTGAGTTTTGCATGTTGGTGAGAGATCTTAGTAGATGAAACCCGATCCAAGTTTCCTTCCATATTTTTTCTCTTGTTATTGTTTTCTTTCTTTTAATTTTCTTTGTTTTGGTTGAGGCCCCTTTGTTACTTAGGGAACACCCTTTTTTATCCCACATGTTTGTTCAACGTGTAAGACTGTGAGACTCTGCGTACTTAACACTTGCCAATCTTATCCCTGTGGTTTGACCCCGAATGCTACTTCGGGCCCCATATAATAGTTGTGGGGGATTGAGTGTCGGGTTATAATCTTAAAAGTCTGACTACTCTAGATCCGCTCCATTTTGTACGCACGATTTAGGTCGGTCAACTTTTTGGCACCATTGTCAGGGACAAGGCAAAACAGTACTATTAACAACTCGAGTCTACTCATTATACTCCCGTGCCTCAAGCTTAGTGATAAGCTTGACTGCACATAAACTTTAAATCTGCTACCCTACAATTACGTATAATAGTTCATTTTAACACGTCTAGTTTCCTAACTCGACTATGTGGTCTATTTAGGGAACCCAGAGGGAAGTGGATCTGTTCAATTATTCACTTGAACTTCAAGTCACCATGCCACCTCATGTAGATGATAGTCTTACTGGGGATGATCGGAATGCAAGAGTTCAGCACGACCCACCACCGCATGAGATGGATGAAGATAGAGATGATTGTCACTCAGATGGTCATCACCATGAGGAAGAACGATGTAAGGAAGAATGACACAAGGAAGAACGACGTCACCATCTCCACAGAAAGCATCATAGAAATCACTGCAAAAATGAACGTGAATGTGATGACCAAAATAGTGAGAGTGAAGATGATGAAGAAGGAAAAACTCTTAGAGAATTGGCTGTAACTAGAGCCCATGAATTCATATGCCCAATTATCATCGCGTACTTCAATGCAGTGAATTTTGAGTTGAAACTGGTTGTAATATAGATGATCCAGAACAAGCCCTTCTGTGGAAATTTAAGTAGTGAAAATTCATACCATCATCTTGATGTCTTCAAAAACATATGGGATACCATCAAGATGAGGGGACTTCCTCAAGAAGTGATATATTTCAAGGGAGTCAATTTCTCCCTAGAAGATAAAGCTCTATCCCGGTACCTCAACTTACCCCACCAGTTCATAGATGGATGGAGACCCATTGCAGATGCTTTTGTCACTAAATTGTATCCCACTGGGATAACTATCCGTAATATACAAAAGATCACTTTTTTCATGCAAAAAGGAGGAGAGAACCTTTAACAGGCATGGGAACACTTTCAAGAATACCAGAGGGATTGTTCCCACCATAACTATCGTAAGGGATTCCTGGTGACCACTTTTTACAATGGCTAACTCCCACCGAATAAACTTTGGTAAATGAAGCTATCATAAGTGAACTAAATGCAGTTGTCGGAAGTGACTTTCTTGGTAAAAAACTGAGCAGAACCATGAAGATAATTGATAACATGGATGCACTGCAAGAAGACATGGATTATGATAGATACGATAGAGGATCAACCAAGAAGGAAGGATCTGAAGGTCTGTCAATCGAGGCCTAAGCCTTGGAGACTATTACATCTCAGATTTAGAAAATTGACACTGATGTCAAACCGTTAAAAGACACTGGGGGCAAGGGCAATAAGCACACAGAGAAAGTCATGAAATGTGTTACATGTGGAGAAGGAGGTCATGGAGTTGACAATTGTATCTATACACAGCCAGAAGAGAGTGAGGAAAGTGAAATCAAAGAAGAAACAAATAATGTCTCTTATGTCAATTTCAAATGACTAGATCTTCCTGAGTTTAACTACAACAACAAAGAAGTTGTTGAAAATGCTCATCAACTAAGTAATTCCTCTAAACTGCCTCTAGGATTCAAGAAGAAAGGAGGACTGACTCAGTATACTAGAACTACTAATTATCAGACAAACAAAAATAGCTACCAGAGTCAAAATAAAAATGTGAGTCAACAGGGCCAAGGAAAAGTCTAAGGGCCGAGCAAAGCCAAAGATAGAAACCAAACCGACATGATTGCTCAACTATTTAACTTTGAGAAAAGGAAAGCTTCAGTAAATGACCAACTTTCTCAAAGTATTATCACCAATTCAAGAGTGTTAACTATAGTGCAAACTCAGATGGCAGACATACAAACTCACCAAAGGCAGATTGATCAACAGCATGCACAACTAGTAGAACTTATGAAAAACCCTTCGGGGAAGATCCCATCAAATATGAGACTGCAAGTGGCCACTCTCTGATCAGGGAGAATGTAGGAAGATCCTAGCACCAACAACACCAAAGAAGGAGGAAGTCGTGGTAAGAAACAATCTGAAAATGAGATTGCAATGGAAACATCTAAGGGGCAAGAGCTTTAGATGTAAGCGATAGAGAAGAAGGGAATCACGAAAAGAAGAAGGAGGAAGAGGCAAATAACTCAGATCCTATAGGAGAAGTCCTTTCAAATAGAGATCCCTATGCTCGAAGAGTTCATTTTCCCTACAAACTAATCAAGGCATATTTAAAGAAGAGGTACAAAAAGTTTATGGAAGCAGTAAAAAAACTACTCTTGGATGTCCCATTTGTCAATGCAATTGAAGAAATGCTGACATATGCAAAATTCTTTAAGGACCTAATCATGAAAAAAAGGAGAGGAGACCATATCAAAACCATGCAATTGGCAAAAATGTCAAGCGCCTTTGTTCAAGATGATTTACCAACCAAGAAGAGGGACCTTGCGGCATTCAACATACCCTTCTGGAAGAGCCCTAATATATGTAGCAGAAGGAATCATTACCTTGCGCATAGGGGATGATCAACTCGATTTCTGAGTACAAGATGCTATGAGGGGACCCTCTCTCTCTCTGAGTTATTCTACTTCATGGTTAGCTACAATAAGTATTATGAAGAGGTGCAAGAGGCAAGGTAATTGTTGATCCCCTCATATGAGCCTTTTATAGTCAAGACCCTACAATGGAAGACTGAGAGGTCATAGAGATATTGGACTACCTGAATCAACCTAAATAGGAATTCAGTGATGATGAAGAGACAGTCGAGACCTCAAAGTATGCTTCACTTGAGCAAACACCTGAGGAGAAGAGAGAACCAAAACCAAAGCCAGAATTGAAACCACTTCTGGAGGGGCTGAAATATAAATTCCTAGACAAAGAAGAGAGGAATCTTATGATCGTTAATGCCAACTTGATGGATGACCAACGAGAAAGGTTTTCAAAGGCTATATGATATTCTGTAGAAGACATCAAAGGCCTCAACCCTACCCTATCCAAGCACAAAATTCATCTCGAAGAAACAATTAAGCCTTTAGCTCAACCACATAGGAAGTTTAACCAAAAGCTAAAGGAAGTTGTGAAGAAGGAAGTTATTAAGCTGTGAGATGATGGGATCATATACCTGATAACTGACAGTAACTAGGTGAGCCCTATCCATGTGGTGCCTAAGAAGGTTGGAATGATAGTGATAAGAGGAGAGGATGGAGAAAAAGTGGCAACAAGGATGGTAACATGATGGCATATGTGCATGGACTATCGCAAGATGAATACTACTACTAAAAAGGTTCATCTCCCTCTGCCATTTATAGATCAAGTTCTAGAAAGATTAGCTCACCATGATTACTTCTATTTTCTGGACTGGTATTTGGGATTCTATCAAGTACCAATTCATCCGAGATGATTACAACAATACAACTTTCACCTGCATCTATGACACTTATGCTTTCAGAAGGATGTCATTCAGATTGTGTAACACACCGACAACTTTCCAGCATTGCATGATATCTATATTTTCAGACTTTTTAGAAGACATAGTAGAAGTCTTTAAGGATGACTTCTCCATATATGGAACAAATTTTGAAGCGTGTATAAGAAACTTATCTTTAGTGTTGCAACACTGTGAAGAAAAACATCTTGTCTTGAACTGGGAGAAATGCAATTTTATGGTCCAGGATGGTATCGTCTTAGGCCATAAGGTTTCCAAGAAAGGAATCAAAGTGGACCTAATTAAGATCGAATCTATATCCAAGCTTTTACCACCAAAATATGTCATAGGAGTATGAAGATTCTTAGGGCATGTGGGGTATTATAGAAGATTCATAAACAATTTCTCTAAGATTGCCAAGCCCCTTTTGAATCTCTTGATTAAAGAAGGTAAATTTGAGTTCACCGGTGAATGTTTAGATGCCTTCCATACCCATAAAAGGGAGTTAATAACATCACCGATTCTACAAGTTGGGAGATACCTTTCAAAACCATGTGTGATGCCAGTGATTTTTCCATCGGGGTAGTCCTTGGACAAAAGAAGGATAAGAGACACCATGTGGTTTTCTATGCAATCCAAACATTGGACGAAGCCAAAGTGAACTATACCACCACTGAAAAAGAAATGTTGGCTATCATGTTTACTTTTAATAAGTTTAGATCATATCTAGTAGGGTCAAAATAAAAGTGTACACTGATCATGGGGCTATACAATATCTTATGCTGAAGAAGGACACAAAGTTGAGAATTTTGTGATGGGCTTTGTTACTACAAGAGTTTGACCATAAGATCATTGATAAAAAGGGAAAAGAAAATGTGGTTGCAGACCACCTATCAAGGATAATTTTTTATGAAGAAAATCAATTGCTAGTAAATGAAAACTATGCTGATGAAGCTCTTTTGATGGATCAATTGGAACAACAAATCCTTCCTTAGTTCACAAATATTTGTAATTATCTAGCATGTGGACAACTTCAATCAAAGATCACGTATAATCAGAAGAAGAAATTATTCTCTGAGCTGAAAAATTACTATTGGGATGATCTGTTGTTGTTCAAAAGGTGCTCTGACAATTTATATCATCGATGCATACCAGAAGAAGAAGTACCCTTAATCCTTAAGGAATTCCACTTCTCACCTTATGGGGGACACCTCAGAGGGGAAAGGACAACTGCAAAAGTTTTACAATCAAGATTTTATTGGCCAACTCTTTTTACGGATGGTGCGTAATTTGTTAAAACCTGCCAGGAATGTTAGCTTACAGGAAACATCAGCAGAAGGAACGAGATGCCGATGACAGATTGGATGGAAGTCAAAAAATTTAATGTATGGGGGATCAATTACATGGGACCTTTTCCATCATCAAAGGGGAACCAATATATACTCATTATTGTAGACTACGTCTCCAAATGGGTAGAGGTTGTTTCCATGCAAACCAGCGACTCGAAGGTAGTAATAAAGTTGTTCAAGAAAACTATCTTTCCATGGTTCAGAGTACCTCACACTATTATAAGCGATGGATGGTTGAATTTTGGTGAAAAGAAATTTGAAGATCTGTTGAGAAAGTATGGGGTAAATCATAAGGTTGCCACGTCATATCATCCCCAAATGTCAGGGTAGGTCGATGTTTCAAATAGGAAGATTAAACAAATATTATAGAATATTGTTAGTCATACAAGGAAGGATTGGTCCATGAAACTTGATGATGCACTATGGGCTTACTGCACAACATATAATACACCTATAGGTACGACACCCTACCTGTAAATTTATTGGAAGCCTTGTCATCTGCCTGTTGAACTAGAGCCCAAAGCCCTCTGGGATATCAAAATTTTGAACATGGACCTCGATAAGGTTGGGTAAAAAAATTTCTCCAACTCTAGGAACTTGAAGAGTTGAGACTGCATGCTTATGAGAATGCAAAAATTTATAAGCTGAGAACAATGGTATGGCATGACACCCATATGAAGAACAAGGATGTTCATGAAGGAGACAAGGTGCTTTTATTCAACTCAAGTATCAGGGTTGTTCCCTAGAAAGAGGAGAACAAGGTGGTCCGGCCCCTTTTCTGTCATAAAAATACACCAGTCAGGGATGATGGAGATAGTTGGAGACAAGATAGGCACCTTCAAGGTGAATGGGAAGTGGGTGAAAATATATTATGAAGACAAAGCTTTTGTGAGAAGGACGGAACTAAGTTCGGGGGAACCCAACCCTCTAGCAGTTGAAATGAATGATGAAGTATCGACACCGGCTAAAGAAAAATGAAGTCGGATGACAAAGAAAGTCCAACTAAAAGACTTTAAACAAGCGCTTCTTGGGAGGCAACCCAAGTTTTTGCTGCTTTCTTTAATTCATGTTTTCTTTATATCCTGCTTTAGTCTAGGAGCTATGTACCTCTCTACCTTTTAACATTTTAGGTTTTTGTACCTAGTAGAGGTATAAGTGTAGTATGTACATTAATCTCTTTTCACAAAAAGTTTTATTGGGAATAATGAGTTCTTATTTTAGTTAGTTGATTTTGTTGACATAGTCTTGAAAGCACTACGGTCGCGGTACCTTCTTTATGTGCCTTAGAACCATGGTTGTGGAAAGTGTGAGAGAGCATCACGACCATGGTCATGGAAGTCTATCATGTCCTGGTCATGGTCATTCAAGTGTATATAAGCTAAACCCTTTCGACATTAGGGTTCTTCTTTTACTTCTCGCTCTTTGTGATTCCCGAATGATTGGAAGGGACTGAACGATCTTGCAAGGTTGAGTGTATGAGATGAAAAATGAACAAGATTTGACCCTCACCGGCAGAAATGCACCCTCTCTACAACAACACTCCTCCACCACTGCCTCTTTCATCACTGTTTCGAATTGCTAATCTAGCCAAGGTACTTATTGGACATTTTTTCTTGATCACCCTCGTTCCAATTCCTTGCTTTTCTCATGTTTCATCTCCTATTTCTAGCATGAAAGATCCTCTTAGCTTATTTAGTGTCGTGGTGACCACCAAAACCCTATCTCCTATGTTTGACGGGGTTCACTAGAGTTTGCCGACACTTTCCCCCTTATTCACGACTACTCCGACATTTTTCAACCTAGGTTTTGGGCTTATTGCGGCACTTTTACTCGCACGATCCTGGTGATTTTGCATTGCCAAATAAATCTTTGAGAAGGAACTCCCACCATGACCGCCTTGGTTATGATTGAATAGGTGCTTTCCTGGCTGCAGTTGTGGCACCATATCTCTAGTCATGATCGCGACCCTCTTTTGTGTGAAATTCACTTAATGTGGTCAAACAATGACCGTAGTCGTGGTGTTTATCTGTGTGGTCGCCGCATGTCTCTTGCTTGTTAATATTTTGGTTCTGTGATGTTGTGGTTGTGGCACCTTCCTCAACTACGATACTACTTTCTGTCTAGGCCGTAGTCATGTCACTGTGTGCATTAGAAAAAAAATATGATGAATTAAATGCTAATGAATTAAATAAAATATAAAATACAATTATGCTAACAACAAGTTTGATGTTGAAACTTTTAGAATGCCGACTTCGACTGACGATACAATGATAAAGAAGGCAACTTCATTGAAGGGTATAGAGGAGATCTTAGAAAAGATAACCAACGCACAGGGGGATAATCCAAACCTCTCCCCAACAAAAAGGCTTATGTTGCAACTCATGAAGAAAAAGTATGAGTATATTCTGTCCCATAAGATGCTAGAAGAACCCAAGGAGCCCCCAACATCTACATCACCATCAACTACACCTATAGAGTAGCAACACCATTGGCCACAAACATTTGATGATGTATTAGGAAACAAGTTTGATTCCATGTGGTTACACATGCAACATAGCTCTGAAATTAATTTAAACATTACCTCTAGACTATGTACACTAACTATAGAGGTACAAACTTTAAATGTGAGAACGAAGGAACTTTCCCAGTTCATGCAAGGGGTTATCAACACCTAGATCACAATGATGGGATCTCTAAAGACTCTAACTGAGGAAATGGCAGACCTCAGAAAGGAACGAGGCACTATGAGAGTGGACAAAGAGTTGATGTGAAAGGGGTATGAGGAAGTGTTAGACGACATAAAGATGGAACACTAGTTCTTAGATGAAGAATGCTGACAATTGGATGTTGGATGCCAGGAAATAGATGGCTGGCGGTAGAGAAAGAAGGTGAAGCATCTAACCAACCTTCCACATCTCAAGCTTCCTCAAGCCCCTTGAGCCCAGACAAAGATGATGATGACATGGGAGGGACAAGTGTAGGAACAACCTCAAAGGAGGAAAGTGACAACATGAAGACCTCCCCAAGGGAAGAACCACTGGCAAAAAAAGCACTTCCATAGTAAGAAACTTGTCAAGACGCTGAGACAAAGAAAACAAATGCATTTTGAAAGATGTTCGACTTAAACAGCAGCCCAGAAGAGGATAAAGCTACATCTAAAGAACCTTAACAAGTTTTCGTAACCAGAGACGAAAGCACTACGATAGAAGATCTCACATCATGAGAAATAAGAGATCTCAACAATTTCTTGGATGACTTGACGTTCGGGATGGATATCTACAATGACTTTTCAAATACCCAACACAATACGAACAAGATGATTCACTTTATGATAGGAAAATGGTTGTGATGCTAGCCGCCCTCAACTTTGCTGAATTAGAGCAACTGTCAAAAGAGATCCAACTAACATGAGACTTAACTATCGAGACATCCATGAATGAGAAAAGAAAGGTGACAACCCAAAAACCTATGGAAACAAGGATACAACCTCCAACTACAGAAGCACCACCCACAACAATGCAGATAGCAAGAGATGGCACCTCAGAAGATGAAGAAGGTGGGCACGCCTCTTTCTTGACTAATGAGTCAGTCAGAAATCAGAGCGTACTAGTTCATAATGTACCATTAGGTGTTTCTCCCCCTCTACCCTACAAGATGGAGGGCATGGACATGAAGAGATTATCAAGAATCATATGCAGAGATGTCTATATCCTAGTAGATATATTAGATGACAACCATTGAGGAACTGATATTCTCTGTCACAACAAGGGAAGGTAGCTTAACATGGATCACTTTAGATGGATCTTTTTGAAATGAGCATGAGTACATAAGAAGTTGTTAAAAGTAATCTATGCAACTCTACTTGAAGAATTCTTACATCCTGACAAAATACAACCAGTACTCAACAACACCACACATCTAGTAGGTCTTTTGTTTGATAAAAATGCTAAAGTTGTTGATGTGAAAGAGCTACAAAGTGCAATGAGTAGGGAAGAGATGAAATTTTTGGTCCTGCGCATAAGGACTATAAAGAATTGGGCATTGATTGTCGTCAACTTATATGAGAGACGAACAACAGTGTTCAACTGTTGTGCAGCTGAATTCGACAACATCTCCTTGATCTACAAAAATAAGGAGGCAAGGGATATCTTAAAGGTTCCATTGCATTTGCAAAAAACTATACAGATGGCAGACAATAGAAATAAATGGATGTGAAAGCAATTATCTATATGTAAAAAGGTCCCTCAAAAAAAGGCTAGAATAAGGGATTGTGCCTTCATAGTTCTCAGAATGATGGAAGCAATCAATAAGGGAGTCCCACTAGAAGACCTCTGCACAGAAGATCTACATGGGTTACATGGTGTCTATGCAATGGAGGTTATTTATGGTCGTCGCTTCTTCAACGACCCGATGATGCCTTCAGATGTAGTACCAAGATGGCTTCACCAAGAAATACCTCTCCCTAAAAAGAAAATATTGAGGGAGGAACTTAAAACCCTGTGGATCAATCCTGAAGAGCCTGCAACAGCATTTACTTGGAAGGAGGGCTTGGCAGCCGACACACCTGACAGAGTAGAGAGAAACCCTGAGAGCAAGCCGGAACAACCTTGAGTGGAAGAAGATAAGAAAGAACAACCTCTAGCTATCCAACCAGAAGAAGGAGAAATAGAGGAAGAAGATATGCCAGAAATTAAACCAGATGGGCCGACATGAGAAATAGTGCCAACCTTCAAGGATTTCTACAGGTGAAGCTGTGAGAGAGCCTTCCACTAGAATCCATGCATCTAATAATAAAAACCTTGAAGGAAGATAACACCATGGCAGAGGCAATCTTTGAAAGGGATGGAAACTGCGTGCTAAGGGACGACCTCTAGGATACATTGAAAATAGGAGGGTACCTCTCAGTCAACACCATGTCGGCTTATCAAGCACTACTAAATGACAACATGTTGAATGTGCATATGGCCTACTTCCTCTTGGTAGATGACATCCTGAAGGATAAAAGGTTAGGTGAAAAAGACCGACTGCTGCAATGTCTGGCGACATCTCTTCCAAAATACATATTCCTACCTATTCTACATGATAATCATTGGACTTTGTTAGTAGTCAATGTTATAACAAGGACTGTAGTACTTTATAATAGCTTAGTTGAAGCCTTTGCACTCAACAAAAGAATGAACATGACTACTGCAAAGAGACCTACAGAAGAAAAGGCAGTCACTTGCATCGAGGCAATAGTAGGGATGCTCAAAAGTCCTGGAAAAGGGTACAAGAATAAAGAAGGCAAAGACTTTAAGAAGATGCAATTCTCCCATAGAAGTCCTCAACAAGTACCTCTATCAAACGACTGTGGCTTCTATTGTCTGCCCTAGATGATGGCCGTAGCTACAATGAATATGAAGGTGGAGGGCATGCAATATGAGCAATACCACCCACTATGCGGAGTGTATGCCAACATGCTCCTCGAGTCAAAGTGGGCCACCAAAACCAAATAGAAGAAATAAAGAAAGCTCATTTATACATCTAACTCCAATTTTGACACCCCAAGTCAGGGTGAATGATAAGTTTGGGGGAGGATTCATAAACAGGCATAAGAGGTACAATTTTATCCCAAATTTTCAAAATTTTACTTTTACATATTCTCGTTTCGACCACAAGCAAATATGAGAAACAAATTTTGCAAAATAATTACTTTAAGAAATTTTGCTATAAGTTGCAGTTTTGTTTGGCCGCATCTTGGATTTATCAGTCCCCTAATAAATGATGTAGTGCTATCGTTTCCAGAGAGTTGCAAATGAGTGACTAAGGCACATAATAGTAAAAACAAGAAGCATATCAATACAAATTTATCTCATTCTTACAGTAAAACGTTGTGTGTGGAGCAATCCTAATTCTATGAAATCCCTAGAAATTGGAGGACTTCACCAAGCCATACTCCCGACCAATCACCCTAATCTGAAAGTTCTAGCTAGAAAATCCTCACCTCGCTCGAGAAGGAAACAACTACCCCTTTCGAGTTTAATTATCCCTGCTTTCTGATGAAAAGAGGCTTGGTCGTCCTGAAAATCATGTAAAAACTCCCTCACCCAAACCTGAGAGGAGATATATAAAGCCAAAAAGAAGAAATATATATATATATATAATGAGTGTTGTGCCCAAAATATGTCTAAGGATCCCACACGGTTGGTGTATTGCTGCACTCATGAATGCAGATATGTTGTTCCCGTAAGTGGAATCCTGAAGCCAAATTTATCCACCTACAATCCCAAACGACACTCACACAACCACCTGACTTAATGGCAAGAGACCTTGGGGAAACACTATCCTTATGACAGCTTGTGGGTGAGAGAAATTGAGGAGAGTAGGGAAGCACTTAAATCCTGAAACCTACCTGAGCACACTAGCATAGGGCCAACTAAAAATAAAGTAAGGGTGTGAAAGCTACCCCTCAAGGGGATGTTGTACCAGTATGGCTAGCAACCTAACGTAGAAAGGGGTAAGTCATTGAGACGAAGAGACCTTTACTACCAAAAGGCATTGGCAAGGATTCAAAGTCACACAAATCTAGTTACGAAGGGGAAGAAATAGGACATCAGGATTGAATGAACATACCACAAGAGTTTTGCTGTAAGAATGAGATAACTCAGTAATGTTAAACTTTTTGCAAAATTTTGTCACACTTTGCTCATCTCTCTATGATTACGGGCGTACCCTTATCCTGAGGATAGACTCAATCCTAAGTTTGGGGGAGTTGATAACATCTCATTTTATGCACTTTTTGCATATGATTTATACTTCTCCTAGCATACCTTTTATAGATTTTTCTACTTATTTTATTGCTTTATGTCAAAAGTCTCAAATTACATACATATTTCACCTTTTGTAGAGCCATGACAAGTGCTGACTGTGGATATACCATCCACAGAGGACCCTACTGTGGTTGATGTCCCTAGCACCATCACTACACCCTACGATTGAGGTCCTGTCGTGACCAAGGTTATGTCACAATCGAGACCTCCCCTCGGTCGCGACATACAACCCTCATAGCACGACCATGATGAGAGTATTGACCGTGGCTTATATTCAATCCTCAACCATGGCTCACATCCAAGTCTCTACCGAGGCCCTACCATGACCGCGGCCCAGATAGTTAATTCGGTGGGCAACACCTATAAATAGGCCACAACCTTGACTTATCACATCATCAGATCATCGAGGACCATGAAGTGCTGCTAAATTTCAGAGTCATTCACATCCATACTATCAATCTTAGATCACTGAATGCAGAAGCTGGAGGAGAGAGAAGATTGACCGCCCTCTTATTCAAAGTAAGAAGACACCTCCACATCACCCACTCCAGATCAAGATTCGAATAAGTATAGTGGTGTATCACCATCTTCTATCTCTATCTAGATCTACCATCTTCATCATGTTGTACTTCCCCCTCTTTGTGGTAGTTGATGTATCTATCATTTTGTAACGTCGTTATGCTTCCTGCCAACATGTGTGGCTAAACATCTTACTTGGGTTGGTAGTAGCCACTAAGGCTCTCCCAACATGTATATTCTTTCTCCCCTTTGAATATATATGCTCTTATCATGATTATCTCCATAAGCTTGTTCTTAATGTGTCACTTGTATGCTTAGCTACCATCTTGTGATGTTTGATCGTTGGTACCTCAAAAGAGTAGTACCTTCCTTATCTGGCATTATGGAGTAGTATGAATGCATGAAAGTGTTAGAATGCTAAATCTAACTATCATATGGTTTGTTTTGTGGTCGTTGGGTTGTTATCTCAAAAGAGAGGCCACCTTAGAGCCTAGATCTATCCTTATCTCAAAAGAGGAGGGAATAGACATTTAATGACTACTTGTAATCTTGATAAGAGTATACAAAGGGTTGTGAGTTTTGCATGTTGGTGAGATATCTTAGTAGGTGAAACCTGATCCAAGTTTCCTTCCATATCTTTTCTCTTGTTATTGTTTTCTTTATTTTAACTTTCTTAGTTTTCGTTGAGGCCCCTTTGTTTGTTTGGGAACACCCTTTTTTATCCCACATGTTTGTTGAGACTCTATGTACTTAACACTTCTCAACCTTATCCATGTGGTTCGACCCCAAATACTACATCGGGTCTCGTATAATAGTTGTGGGGGCTTGAATGTCGGGTTATAATCTTAAAAGTCTAACTACTTTGGATCTGCTCCATTTTGGACGTGTGAATTAGGCCGGTTAACCATGACCCTCATTTAAATGTTTGTGCATGATAATTGACTACCTTGGAGGAGAAACTCCATGCCAAGCAAGTTCTGACTACGTGGGCTCGACCCTAGGTGGCATTGCCTGGGCTACCTAGAAAGGCCCATTAGTGGCAGAATTGCCACAGGCAAACCCAATAACCCTAAATGAATTACACTTACTTGCAAATATAGTTGATCTTGTTAGAAATATCCAAAGATAGTAATATTATATACCATCTTAATATTCAAATCAAGACTTATCGTGTTATGACCTAATATATGGGTTTGAAACAAATTGTAGAATGATGCTTTGTAGTAGAAATTTATATGTTTTTATATGCTTGAAATGATGATTAATGTCATAATTTATTGATGAAAATTTCCATAAACACTATGATAATCCTAAAAGTGTTTAAAAAATGAATTATATCTATGGTTTTAGTGATTTTCACATGGACCCTAGGTCAAGATGTAATACTTATATTCACCCAAAAAAACATAATGTGTTAAATATGGTTGTATCATATAACCATGAATTAATGGATTTCGTCTAGGATGACCATAAACACATATAAAAAAAACTAATGGTGTCATAATAATATTATAGATATTGAATTTGATTCATCTTTGGGTGTAAATTTTCACCAGGTTAGTTGGGTTGAAACTCCAAAAAGTGATAGAAAATCTGAATTAGGTCTGTGGGACCATACTCTTGATGTATGTTTAGTTTTCTTGGATTAGGATCATAATTTTTTGATATGATTCATGTTTCTCTCTTGATTTGTATGATATAATATTGTATTGCAGGAATTATTCTATTATTTGATCTACCATGTTACCAATTATTATTATTTTCATTTAAGACATATATATCATGAAAATGCACCCAAACATAATCAATGATGAGAGTGTATTCATCTCATATCGTATTATCATTCATTTTCAAGATTTCCCTTATAATTGGATATGGTTCAAGTAGAAATTTTATATATAGCCTTTCCCCTTAGGTGAACTAGCACCTCATCCTTTCCCTTGGGGTAAAGTGGTATTTTTTGTCTCCTCACCCACATCTTACACATGTTATGTGAATGGTTGATACTCGTTTATAGTGCATTGCAAATTCATAATAAAACGAATCTTGTCACATAATGAATTGTTTTGAACTGTATATTACTGGTTTGCTCATATTTCTATCGTGTTATATTCTGATTATAAAGCAAGTTATGGTTCATTTTTAGTAGTTATGTCCTTCATAGACACCACTTACTTAGAACATTTGTGATGAATTTTTCACTATTTTAATATTTAGAGGTTCGTAATTAGGAGGATGTTAGATCATGATTTGTGATGGGTTGTGAGTAGTTGATAGGTGGAGCTTGTTGTAGATCCTCCTTGTCTTCTTAAATGCTGCTTGGCAATAATCATAATACATATGCAACTCAAGTTTGTAACAAGTTAAGTAAAGTTAATTAAATGTGTGTGTTGTATTTTGTTTAGTGAATGTTTTTTGTTTCATGTGCATGTATCAATCTTACGTTATGTGTATACTTGATGCCATAAGTAGAATTCTTAGGTTCTGTCATTGATATCTTTGAGATCATACAATCATCATCTTCATTATAATCATCAAACTGAGACCTAAGGTCAAATTCAATAACATGAAAAGCTTTATCCATCTACAAGTTAGGCACGAGAGATAAAAATCCAAGGAATGATTACCTTTATAAATCTACAAATGATCAAGATATAAATTTAGCGACAATCATGATAGGGATGTAGTGCATCCGAACAAGGCACAACCAAATAAAAAAGGAGTTGGCAAACCGAGATACAAAGTAACAAAAAGACTAAAGAATAGCAATGGTGAGGGCAAAAGGAAAGGCTAAGCTACACTAACTAGCTAGATTGAGCGCCTCTATCCCCGACAACAGTGCCAGAAAGCTCGGTGCCTCTGAGCTAGAGGTTCACACAATAGACAACAGGAGGTGACTAGATGCAGTCCATGGAACTCGAACACACATGTGGATCTTTCAAAAATTTATAATAACCCAAACAAGATTTGATCACAACACTAAATAGGTCACCCGCAAGCGCACAAGGTACTATTGTAGTATAGGTGATAGGCAAGTGTAGGGGTCGATCCTCAGGGATAGAGGGGGCACTAGAGCTAGGTTATTGTTGGCTACATTCCTATTATGGAGACTAAGGTTAAAGGCTTTAAAAGGGGTTTTGGTTGTTAAACTAAGTGAGCAGACAAGTAAAGGCAATATGAAATCTAAGTTATCACAAACCCTAAATTATCCTAAGCAAGCAAGTATAAGGAACTAGATTAAGCAATTAGCTAAATAGGAGCAAAGGTTATCTACACTACGCTAGTAGAGAAATTAACAACTAAGAGCTAAGTTAACCACTAGAGAGAGAAAGAACCTAATTTAAACCTAAAAACCAATGCTAAGCAATTAACTAGATTGAACAAAAGCAGCTAAAATTGATTAGCATAAATAAGATAAGAAGGCAAGATTGGTTTTAAGAAATGAGATTAGGATAGGTGGGCCATTTGGGAATGTTCTTTGATATTAGTTGGGGTATGTCAACATGTCAATCAAATATCACAATTCAATCTAGATTACCAATCCAAACAACAAGACAAGTGCTATTAGAATATACCCTTTACTACTAGTTGGAGAACTAGGGTTAGATGTAATTCTAGTAGGACTTATCAAGTATAGGTTTCTAGGGTAAGTCGTATTAAGGAAATTGAGAGCCAAGGGTAGAAATGGGAGTAGAGATGAGGTTTTTTCACCTCATGCCACTAGCCATCTAGCCTTTAGAAAGCTCTATAAAATTGCACTAATCACAGTTACACTAGCTACTTAGATCTCACACTCACTTGTAAAAGGAGGGATATGTATGTAGGAAAAAGGGGGATATCTAGGGATCCACTAATTGGACCTAGGAGCCATTCCTAAGATTGCTACATACACTCCAATTCCTCCTAGAAGCTAAGTGTCATCAAACATCTCAAAGTAAGTAATGCATGTTAAAAGCACAAATCACATGCAATAAAATATGAAATGAGAAAGAAGTAAGAGGCAATAATCATAGATATAAATCATGTTCATTACAAGTTATTTTCCCCCAACATGGTATCAAAGTCAGATTTTAACCTAAAAAAACCCACCACTAGGGGCTTAGCTAGACATAATCAAAGAAATGGAAAAAGAAAGGGGAAGAAGGGGGTAGACCTCAATGGAACTTGAAGTATAATCCTCCCTCTTCAACTCCTAGCATCTTGGGGACGACCTCTCTCCTCTAATGGTGCAGATGGGCATGAGAATATGGGGGATTATTGAAGAAAACTGAGAAATTTAGGTTTCCAAGGTAGAAAATGTGGTGGAAATGGTTGATGGAGAGCATAAATGCAAGGAAAGTGCAATGAATGCTCAAGGAGTGGGTAAAGGGGAGTAATGGAAACTAACCTTGAGGCTAACCTCGTGCCTTAGCCACCACCCATGTATATATAGGTGGTGGGAAGGCACTAGGTAAAGTGGGGTGTAGAATAGGAAATGTAGTGCAAATCTATTGCTAGGGTTGTATGTAGCACGACCATGCTAGGTAGGGGTCAACACGCCCATGGTAGAATGGAATGGGCGAGGTGGTAATTGGCACAAGTTATAGTAGAATTCTAGGGTCTTGGAAGGATGGTAGCACGACCCTACTGGGCAACACGGTCATGGTGGGAGCTAGGTAGCACAACCGTGGTGGGTGCTATGTAGCACAGTCGTGGTGGGAAGGTGACAGCACAACCGTGCTGGCTAGCATGGTCGTGGTGGAGAGGTGATAGCACAGTCATGCTGGGCATCACGAATGTGGTGGAGGGTTTTCTGTAGATGCTTCAAAATTGAATTTTTTCCTATGATTTCTTCATTTGCAAAATGGTCATTCCGTGTCACCACGGCTGTGTTGGGAGTTTTTCTTGCACTTTGAGCTTTGAACTTCATGATCCATGGAATTCTTTGCTTAAGCTTGACTCCTGTCCACTAGGGGTAGGTTAAGGGAGCTTTGTGGTCTTCTTTGGACCTCTCCATGGGCAGAGGAATCCCATAACACCTTCCTTCTCTCTCATCCATCCAAGGCATGGTCCAAGTACCTAACAAACATGTAAAGAACATCCATAAGTGCATTTAACAACAATACACATACTGTGGGAATTAACTTACAATCTAACTTGTTTTAGATGTGATTAAGATGCAAAAAGACACAAGATGGAGCCCTGAAATAGGGCTACATCACCACCTCAAACTTAAAACATACTTTTCCTCAAGTATGCTCTAACTTAATCTCTTTCTTTGGTTTCTTTCAATCCAACAAGGAATGATATAATGCATTGCAAAAGATGATTATTGACTACATGGTCTTAGAAGAGACTAAGTGTATGTGTTCCACCTCTCTCCTCTCCACTTTCACAAACCAATCATGAAAATAGAAATGAGCATACAAACTTCAAATATAGAGAATATAATACACAATCTTTCCATATGTCCTTCATGTAATTCTGAGTAAACCGTTTCATGTTGGTGTTAATCAATGATGACTAGGAGTGTTATTTCACTTTCATGCATTCAATCTTATGCATCAAACCACACCAAATGACCCACATGGATGTAGAAAGGGTAAATTGAGCTAGCTTTGATGTTTTCCAGCTCAATGGGTATGAAAATAGAAGAAAGGATTGCAGTAAGATTTTGGAGTGCTTTTACATAGAACACTCATCTTTTCTTTATTTAGATGCTCATAAACAAGTGCATCCTTTTTTATTTTCGTTTTACTTTTTCTTTTCTTTTCTATTTCCCTTGGTGTAGATAGGGCATATGGTGGATAGAGTGAAGCGGGAAGATGTAGATATGGCCACCCCAAACTTTTGGAGGTTCGCCAAGGCTAAATATGTGCTCTAAGACATCCTTTGATGAGGTAGAGGGATATGAAGATGGTGAGAGGAGTCAGGTCAAAGGGGGGTCATTAGTGCAGCCTTCAACATAAGATTTCCTCCATGAAAACTAATCCAACACTTCATCAAATGATATCATACCACATGATTGAACAACATGAGATTCACATTTATATCATGTGATTCCATAGGATCTATGCATTTAAATGTTGGTCTTTAACAAATGCATGATGTTTTCTTAGATTTTATTGCTATGGCAAGAACATTAGGCAAGAACATTCAAGTTTGGGAAAAATTGGCCAAAATGATGCCAGTTTGCATTCAATCACATCTAAACCTATATTTAGGGAAATTAAAACATAAATCATAAAATCCTAGTTAAAACACCCAAAAATTACCAAAGTCTACATAGAAATGCAATGCATGATATGGAAGAGCAAAAAGAGCAAAATTTTTGAAAAAATCACGCAAAAATGCATGAAATTAAACTACATGTATGAATGAATGCTAGCATATACATAAGGTCAGCATAGACAAGTATGAATGCTATTTAAACTATTTGATCATCTTTTGAACATTTAGCACAAGGTACATAGATAAAAATGTGATGATAGAAGGGCTTACCGCCCTACCACCCAAACTTTTAAATCATGATGTCCTCAACATGAAATAGAAGTTTAGAATAGTAGGGTAAAGGGCATGGAGTCGCAAAAGACAACCACCAAGAGATGGAGTGAATAATGTAGCACTAGGTGAGCAGGGTAGGACCACCACGTTCGTGCTAAGAAACACAATCGTTCTGTCTTGCTGGGTACACGGCCGTGCTAAGTAGCATGGCCATTCTAGACTCCTTCCTATAGCTTTTCTACTATTTTACAATGTTCTCTTCAACTTTGATCTTCTCCTTGGCTAGGCCCTTTGTGCATCACCTTTTCTTCCGTGTACCTGTGCTAACATGATTCACAAACAAAAAAACTATCAAGTATAGTGTGTGTGTGTTTCTTGGAAAAAAACAAAAGTATGACAAAACAACAAGGTTTGAGAATCTCAAACCACATGGGTTGCCTCCCACTAGCTCTAAATTTAAAGCCTTCAGCCAATCTTGTTGTTCTTCCATCAATCAACCATTATCCAAAAGCAAAATGTTTCGATCCTCATCACATAGAATCCTCTCAAATGCCTTCATTTTTTGTCTTCCCCCCAAGGTTCATGTGAGCTTCTCAATTTTTTTTCTTCATTTTTAGCTCGTCCGGGCTCATCATCATAGACCTTAAAGTAAGAATCCTCATTAATGAAACCATTCAGCTCATTCAACATAATCCTCTTGGACAACTTCCCCCTTATCTTCTTAATCAACCTTGAGACCTTCAAAATTTTCATGCTATAATTTTGCTTTCCCTTGAGGAATGGGTCTTTGTAGGCATCAAAGAAAGGGATTTCCATCCTGTTGGACACTTGCGAACTAAAAATATTACATTGGGTGTCTTGGATCAGAAATTGGGGAACTTGGTGGTGTCATCTCAAAGGAAGGTGGGACACAAGATATTATCTTCTCAAAATCTGGTAGGGCTGCAGAATTTTTAGTGCACTTACCACTCTCACAAGGACTTTGTGGTAGGGGTTCTCCATCATGATCTTTTTCTAATTGCTTCCCTCCCTTGTTGAGCTCCTCTACAACCTTGTCACACCTCAAGATTGAAATTGTATCCACTTTCTCATGGGGAGGAGAGGGAGCAAGTGGTGGTTGTGGTGGTGTTGGTGGATTAGGATTGTGAAGGATGCAGGAGGGTTGTCGTGGAGGTGGTTGGTATGGGGGTGGTTCTTGTGGTGGATATTGTGGTGGTGGTTGTGAGTTTTTTTGAAAGTTGTACGAAGGTTGATGAGGTGGTGGATCATAGATAACTTGAGGGGGACCCATAGAACAATTTGCATTGTTTGGGTTTGCAATGGTTTGGGAAGGGGGTCTTCCCTCCTCACATCTGGTCTATCCTTTGCTCAAGATGATCAATGATTTTTCCATGAAAGGACACCTCTCTCTTCACTTCATCAAGGCTTCTTAACTTTACAAGAACTTCTTCTTCAAACATGGAGTTGTCTCTCGACTCTTGGTCTCCTTGTTGCCCCCTGAAAAGTTTGGACATTTTCTCCATCCTGAAGTGTAAGAGCTTGACATGGAGCCTTTCTTGTTCTGAATGTCATAGGATTGTAGAACTTAGACATCTTTATAAGGAGCCTCCGTGTAGTTGGCAGAGTGATAAGATGAACCTCCCACATGAATCTTCATGAGATTTACCATGTCTACAAGTATCATCATCCTGTAGGGTGGTTGAGGGATTGAAGGGGCTTGTGCATCTCAGTCTACCATCTTGACTTCAAAGGGTTGCTTATCAAATGCTCAAGGCACAACAGAACAAAAGAGGACAAGTTAGCAAACCAAGATGCAAAGTAACACAAAAAATAAAGAATAACAATGGTGAGGGCAAAAGGAAAGGCTAAGCTACACTAACTAGCTAGGTCGAGCGCCTCTATCCCTGACAATAGCGCTAGAAAGCTTGGTTCCTCTGAGCTAGAGGTGCACGCACTAGCTAACAAGAGGTGACTAGATGCACTCCACATGACTGGAACACACATGTGGTGACACGCTAAAACTATGCATATAAACGCAAGTGTACGCGTCGAGTAATATAGGCATATGTGAGGCCCGAGTCAAACTCAGGGAAACATAGTCTCAGTGACTACTACTAACTATAGTGCGATCAGCTAAGCCGATTAAAAGGTTGAGTTTGAGTTTAAATAAAATAAAAAAAAGAATTCAATGAAAATTAATGTTGATTGATTCAAATGGTACCTGTGTGGTTCTCAAACATTAATATAATTATTTTTGGAGTGTCAAAAAATGTTTCAAATCTGTTCTATGTTAGGCAACATCAACATAGATGCAAAATAGCCCAATCCGAAACTGACCTGAAATTAGATTTTTCCTATTATGAAGGTCCAAAATCGACTTAGATTCAGATTTTTACAAAGTGAAACCAGATTAACCGACTTTGTAGTGCTTGACACATATCCGAATCGACGTTCTATAGTCTTTTTAATGACTACTGATATATATTGATTTTTAACTTTGTTAAAATTTGAATTGTCCAGAATTTTCAACCCTATTTTGACTCAAACATCAACCTCCAAATTTGGAAGTGACCCACATTCATAAAGTCCAAGCCTGATGATTTTCTATATCAGATTGAGTCAGGTTTAGAGTTCATATTTCTTTGACATCCCTAATTATGATAATGTATAAAATGTTATCTATTTAAGTTTTTTCTTTAATTTATCATGTGAATCATAGTTTGAAGTCATGTTCCTTACACAATGGTAACAAACTATTGTCTCCTTGTTGTGTATTCTGTCTTGAACCTTTGTCAACATCAAAAGTTATCTTTCTCTATCTTTTATATTTTTATATGATTGACTATGAGACCATCTATATGATTTAGATTTTACTTGAAAGGAAATATTCTCACTGTCTTAGATGGAAGAGCATGATTAACTTTGTCTACTATGTTCAATTGCCTATTGCATTATGCATGCCTTTTCTTTCCTAATTTTTTCATGGTACTATTTTTAATTCACAGTGCAAGAAGTGCTATTCTCATTTTATGTAAGATTTAAGTAGGTTTTGATAATGTAATTTTTGTTGTTTAACAATTTAATTTCTATATGAGTTGGATGCTTTCAACATCTCCAAAATTAAAAGATTTGTGTCTTTGATAATGACATGTGATCTCTGATTCCTACACAAAGTTTGATTAAATTGTACTCCATGCAATACATATTTTTGGAACAAAAAATTTCTTAACCTAAAGATATAGAACCGATGCAGTCAATGCCACTCGTGAATATTTAAGTTATCATCAATTCATCTATATGACCTTGCATATATATAAATCATAAAAATGAGACACATGAAGTTGTGTGCATTGCATGATTTATTTACCCAAATATTGTTGTATAGATGCAAATAAGATTTAATATTCAGTCAATATCAAGCATGTTATTTTAGTTCTCACTCTTTCAACTATATAATAAATATATAAATGTTAGATACGAGATCATGGTCTAATTATTTATATATCATCTTCTAAGTATGTTTATGTATCGTGTACCTATAAAAAATTTCTTTTAATCACCCTAATATCATTAACTGATTTTCCCTAATGTATTTAATGACAAGCATGATGAGTTTGCTTTTTTGGCTTTCGTATTTTTGATATTACAGATAATACACATAATATAGACTTAGGGATCAAAGTATTCAGCATGAAACTTGGAATTTGTTTCTTGTTTTGCAAAGTATACATGTGCATAAAACTTGATATTGATTCAACCATGACCAATCATATTGACTTTTTTCTGTGCTATGTTACTATATCAATAATTCAATATCATGTTTTCTTATTGTATGGACCAAATATTGGGTTCATAATTATTATATATCATTTCATTCATATTGTACCTTTTTCTCTTTGATTCTCATAATACTTATAAGTCTTTTTCTTCCATTCTTCTATGAAATAGGAAGGGTTCTACATATAACGTTTTATGAATACTTGATATTAGTTATGTTTTTATACAAAAATACATAGATGTATCCTTATTGTATTATTTTTGGTGCTAAAGTGTGTAGATATAATACTTTACAAAAATAAACTGTTGGGATTGTCTTTCATATGAAATGTGTATTTGATTGTATTGAATTTCTATGCTCTTAATCGTTACTCTATTATTATATGTAACATGGATACTCATATTTTCATCTATTTAGGATATGGAATCATTTTAATACATAGACTTAATTAGTTAGTTTATAATTCTACAAGAATAAAAAATGTAAACATCTAAAATATTGCAATCCTTTATAAACGTGTTCTTCCTAGAGTGATGTATATGTGGAAAACTTGACTTCCTTTAATATTCAAAATAATGGATTTAATTGTTATAAGTGAATAAAATCTTTTTTTAGTATTTTTTTAATAACGTGATACATTATTTTTTAAAATGTATTCGTGTCATTGGATTGCATGGATATTTTCATTTATGTTATGAACCTACAAAGAACCATTGATGTTCACAAGCGTGAGACATTATTGACTCAGATTTTTCTTATACTAATGCTCGGGAGTGAGGGTAATTTCTACCCTACAAGCACCATAAATCAACTACCATGAGATGTACAAATTAGACGGAAGGTGAAGATAGAACAAATATATTATAAGGCGACAAAGTAGCTTATTATGAATTCCATTATAATTTAAATTATTTTTTGGTCGGATTATAATTTAAATTATTAGAATAGTCAAAGAATAAAAATAGAAAAAAGAATAGTAAAAGAATAGTGGGTTGTTCTTATTAGAGTATTTTCAAATTTGAACTCGTCAATGGTTATATTTATTGGTTAGAATATTTTTAACAATGAGAGTTCCTCTAAAGGTTACTCTTTTGAAATATATGTGACAACAATTTTAGAATATTGAGCTCCCCATTATATACAGATGCTAGATTGGGGAGTGGATAGAAATTTGAAGATATATCAATTATTGATTCAAACCAATTATGGAAAAACAATATCATTGGTGTTATGAATTTTATGGATGTGTAATATCACTATGTAGGTGTAAAATCCTTGCTAATTGATCTTGTCCATAATGTGGTACGATAAATATAAAGGCCATGATGGTCATTTCTAATAATATATGTGTAAGAAAAATTATGATTATTAATGCTTTAATAAAGTGGGTCATTTTTTGTTTTATGGAATTTACTTCGACATGTTTTGGTTCATGAAAACTTTTCACATGTTATTTTTTTTTTCAAGATATGACATGACATAGTCATCTCATGGAAGTAAGTCAAAATGATGACTATAATTGGAAACAACATTGACCAAAACACTAGCATACCAATGTAGAGGTTAGCATTATACATGTCTGTATGATTACCGTTCCAATTTTGTTTGTATTGTTTTTCATATGTTTATAGTTTCCAAATCTTTATTGCTTCACTGAACCAATAGGGTGAACTATCAATTTATTCTAGTGATGCTCCTCTTGTAGTATGAATCAATGATTCCTTGTTACATGATGAGAATCTAAGATAATTGGTGTAAGCAAAGATTCAGACCAGTGCACTTGATAATGATCAAGTAGGTAGGAAATGTTGCTAATATTGTTGTGTTCAATTAATAAATATGTGTAGTCTACTTATGAAGTATAAGCTTCTTATGTATAAAATGTATGCTGTGGTTGATTCAAAATAAATTAAGGTCACAAGAAGATATAATTCTGATAGTGAGAGTATTAATATTGTCAAAAAATACATGAATCATATTAAGAAGTTGTCCTTGAAAAAGTCACACTTATCTTCCCTTTCATTGAGATATAGGACGTCTACTTCACAAGAGTATGCAACTTCCTAGCTTATTTAGGTCTCACATTTTGTCTTTGATTGTTTTGTTACTTGGTCATATGATTGTGTGAAGGTGATATTATGCTAGAACATCAATACTGTGCAACCTTTCTACCACCAATACATGTCTAGGATGATTTTGATTACTTAATTATAGTGTGATAGCATACTTTAGCAAAGATTAGAGTTGATGGATAGATTTTTCTTATGAATGATATCAATATATTAGTGAATAACGTCAAGTCCCAACCCTCAACTATGAATTTGTGACATTAACAAAGGTTGAATTTACAAACTGTTAATGTGAAAAGGTTGTATTTCTATATTATGAATAGGATAATAAATATAAAATTAATTGTGGAAACATGGTATTCTCAATGGAAATTTATATATTTTTCTCTCTCTATCACAAAACTTATTAGATATAAAACCAGAATCATAAAAGATAAAATCATCTGAGTAATATAACGAAAACATAGACATTTATCCCAACCATATTTTTAAACCATCATTCATATTAAATAAATTATCTAAAGAGTAGTATCTCTTTAATAAACAACAATAATTCCTATTTAGGTCGCAAACGAATGTCAATATAATTGTGTTGTCTCTATGCATCATATTCAGTGTTCATATTATCTTTTCATATCTCAATGATTTAGGCACACATATTTACCGCCAACTAATGAAAAAGGATGGTTTGTATCAAATATTTTTACTATATTTCTATTTAGATTGTAATGCAAGTGTATAACTTGAATGTGCCAGAAAAAGAAAGTTTACATCAAATATCGTAAAGGATATTGCTATATATATTGTTGTGAAAGTTTACAACTTAGTTTTACAAAGAAAAACATAGAATGGAACTATGAATTCCTCTGTATCTATCTAACACTCATTCATTAGATATTTTAGACATGGAAGTTGATGAAACCAAATTCAAAAAGCATATTCAATTTACTATTAGCCACAAGTCATGAAAATATGGTTTCACTTTAATTTTTCCAATCTAATAAAGACAAGTTTATTTGTAATATTTTCAATTTTTTTGAGAGAAATATAATTTTTTGTATAATCATTGTATTGAATTCACAAGCTTGTTTAGATACATATTATTCGAATAAAGTCATATGAGGGACATTGATAAACTATAAAGACGTATGTTAAATGGAAGTATCATGAAATTGACTATACATGAACTATAAAATATGTTGTTGAAGAGTTATAATCTAACCAAATTGATATATTGAAAGTTCGAAGAACTTTATGAGAGTAAGGGCATATGGACGAAAATGGATAGTTGGCAATATCACATCATTATAGATATATGACAAAAATAGTACCAATCCATAAACAATCAAATAATGCACATAATGACAATAAAAGTTTCAAGCATATCTAATATGTAAGAGACAAAAAAGTACCAATCCATATACCAAGTATTCATTTTCATTAAAAATTAAATACCACTGTAATGAATTTCTGATTGCTATATTGTTAATAAAAATGTATTGCTCATAGGAGTCGTACAACGTACGTGCTCATATATATATATATATATATATATATATATATATATATATATATATATATATATATATATGTGTGTGTGTGTGTGTGTGTGTGTGTGTGTGTGTGTGTGTTAATTGACTAATACAATTGATTAAATTTTAACATAGTGCGACTTGTCTTTGATGGGATTATATTGTTCGATTCGTACTAGGAGAACATGATGTTGGAGTGCCACATTGACATGCAATGCGAACATGTGGGATAACTGGGGTGATATTTTCTTATGTCTCCTATACTGTTACAATGCTTGGTATACGATTGAGGATATTGCACACTTATTTTTAACACAAAAAGGTTTGGACGGTGTGTCACTTTACAGTAAGCTGAGCACTTGTTTCCGATATGAAAAATATATAGCTGTGCAATCAACATAGTAACTCACATGGGTGGCATGTCAACATGCCATGACATCATGTGTACCTAATTTGACAAAACAAAATACCATGTGGGTGCCGCTTCATTGCCACATAATCCCGTGAATCACACCTTTGCCTTCAGGAATCTTATTTTACGATGTTAATAAGTGGAGCTATGGTCCTTATGTAGGGCTGTCAATGGGGAGGGTATTATCCGTTTACCCTTACCCATACCCTGGAGGGTAAGGGTAAGGATAAAGATTTTATTACCCTTTATCCGTTTACCCGTTCCCCGTTTCCCCGCTATACTATAAGGGGAGGGTAAGGTATAGACATTATCCATACCCTTTTACCCTTTTACCCGCACATGATATAAAGGTTACACAAATATAAATATTCTAAAGGGGTTTGTATGTAAATGTTTAACCCTAATACTTTATTCTATCATTAGAAAATGACTTGGTGTTGTGCTTGTAATACTTTTTTGTTGAGAGAAAAACATATATATCTTGCAGAAAATGAGGTGTTGGTGAAATACTTATTTGTTATGCATACTTATGTAAAGGAAAAAAATAATTTATGCATAAAAAATCATTATTGTGTGAATTGACTTAACTTTACATGGAGAAACATATGATTTTGAATTGGATATAATGTTTTATATGTTGTTATCAATAAATTAGTTATAAAATTATTAAAAAAATCAACACACAATGTGTATAAAATTCTTTTTATCAAAATTACCCGCTTACCCTTTATCCTCCCCATTTACCCTGTGGAGAAGAGGGTAAGGGTAAGGGAAGGGTAAGGGGATTGCTGAGAAGGATAATTACCCTTACCCTTACCCGCTACCCAAAGAGGGTAAGGGTAAGGGTAAGACATTACCCTCCCCATACCCTCCCCATTGACAGCCCTACCTTATGGATGTTACAGCTGAAATAGATGCACTGCTTATGTCACAGTTTGGCTGTTTCAGCTTTAGCTGCAAAAAGATGAGACAACTGCAGTGCAAATGTTAGTATACACTTATATTTTCAAAACTAGTAGATTAGTTTGATATAACAGGTAGGTAACAGTATGGAATTCACAATAGACTTCGCCTAGAGAATGAATGATTGGTAATAATACCAAACGTTTGATAATTGCCATACACCCACGTTTGTACTTGTTGACCCTATTGAAAACACAAGGATGAAGTGACTCAATTGTCAGGAAAATCATTGTTTAGTAAACATATTCATTGAGCAGTCAGATGCCGACGTTTGCACGATTGTGTGCGGAACGGACGACTCTACATTCTAGAGATAGATAGGACTAAGAGTAATTAGATGGAATTGAGGGGTTTATTTAAGTAAAGAGATGCATTAATACACAAAGTCACAGAAAAACTTGCTGTAAGACTCGTCCGATAAAAACTTGATAGGATCACATACATTTCTAGAGACGGATAGACTGAGAGCAATTAAATGGAATTCATCGGTTTATTTAAATAAAGAGATGCATGAAATGCTAGTTGCAATTTATTTTCTCATCACTGAATTTGATATAAGACAAATCCCATGAATATCAATATGGTCCATAGATAAGACAAAGAGCACCAGTGGAATTCATCGCTATATTAAATTAAAGAGAGGCATAAGTCGCTAGTTGCAGATTATCTTCTCATTACTAAACTTGATATAATTAAAGATGCAATCCACGAGAAATAACAATAAGGTCTTCGGATAAGACTAAGAGCAATTAGAGTGAATTCATCACTTTCTTTAACTAAAGAAATACAAAAATTGTTAAGTCGCACATTATTTTCTCATTATTATATTTTACATAAGACGAAATCCGCAAGAACAACTATGAAGTTCTCGTCGAGTGCAAAATGTTTTGTGATTTCAACTTCCCGTGGTAGTGCGGTCGCTCAAACAAACTAGTGAAAAAACTAAAGCCGAAGCAATAAAGCAGCACCGTCATGGCAACAAATACTCCAAGTCTGGATTGCTTCTTAAGGCTCTTATTGGTTTGGTGTAAGTCATGAATTCTGTTGAACTCATTTTCTAGGAAATCTAGTACAGTTTTTGAAATTTAAGTTCCATTCACTTCTATGTGATTGGTTTATTGTAAGTGTAAATATAGAAATCATTAAAAATATTGTTAATTTTTATTGTATAATACAAATAAGTGAGGATGGCAAAGGCATAAGAAAAGAAATCATATCGTAAAAAATCATAATATTCTTAAAACATAATAACCACAACAAGTGATTATGGTGCAGATGTTGTTCCGTTAAAAATATTTTATTATGGTACAATTATAATCTTAATAAAAAATATTATGATTAAAATCACATCATAATATTTTTATTTCACTTTGTGTATACAAAGTATTATAATAATATCTGTATTTTTATGTACTTGTAAATATAAATTTTGGTTCATCATTGTTTAACGCAATGTAGAATATTAATTTTTATATTATTTCTGTAGGGAACTTTTACTATGTTATTCATGCATGGTCATAGTTAATTATCATTTTTCACATCATATTGTTTAAATATGAAGAACAAAAATATATTATGTAAATCATATTATTTTTACATGGTGCACTGTTTTTTTTTCATGATGTTTGTATTTTTTATTTTGTAGATTGTATCGATAATGGTAATTATAGTGTTAAATATTTTACATAATGTGATTATAGTGTATGATATTTTGCCATATTATGTTGTAGTTTTAGCAACAAACTATATCCTCACCATTAATATTTCTAGTCATAAATATTTTACATGTGTCACTTACAACGAATGAATAGTATAATTGTATAAGAAATGTTGTTAGTCGTCGTGGAACTCGTTTCCGCTCTTTTTAAGAGGGAACTCGGAAATTGTATTTTTTATGTGTCTGTACCTCTCTAAAAATCACGAAACTCAAATGCAACAGTTACATTAAAATTGCTCAAAGAACTCCAATTCATGTGTTTTCCGAATCAGTTACAACAAACCAATCGGAGTCTAAAATGAAATTTTGCTGAGTCACAAGTGTTGCACCATGACACGCACCGGCACCACCACTGCCCGAATACCCTCCATTCTCCACAGAAGTAATCAACCCAAGCTTTGGGCCATCAGACTGATAGAGTCATCGTTGTCCTACGCCCTGTATCCAGCTGCAGGTAAACAGTGGTGTAAGAGACAGATTTTAGCATGTAGTACCATCTATGTAGCTGCAGAAGAAAAAATAGCCAAACGGCAACGCTAATATCATATGCTATGGCCGAAAATTTTGAAATTACGATTGAGATAGTGATATGCACTTGCCAACATCGGCCACCATGCATCACGGAGACTGCCCGTTTTGGAGAGAGCCACGGCTTATAATACTGAAAATAACAATTATTAAGCGATGGAATCCACCAGTGTTAGTGCATTCGCGTTTACGCTGTGCAGCTGCTGACCGAAGCTGCCCAGACGCTGCCGATCCCTACCGAACGTGTTCCCGAACGGACTATTAAGCGCCGTTTAGCTGACATATTCTTAGGGCCTGTTTGGTACGATGTGATACCTTTTCTTCACACTAGTTTGTTAGGAATTTGTGAAAAAACCATTTGGTAGGGTGTAATTGCATGCAGTTTGATGAATTCTAACTCCCACTTGCCTCTCAGAATGGGACAAATTCCCAGAATTTGTACTGCGGGGTTTTATGGTGCGGTCGGATGTTTTTTCCGCATTAATAGCTAGTCGCTGCCAGCTCACGAAAAGTTGTTGAGCTCTCCTCTGACTGTTTCATGACTGATTTTTCTTTGTTGGCCCAGCTTGCGAGACGTCCTCTTGACCCGGGACCACCAAATTAAGGAAAATTCTTGACATAACCGGCCACCCACCCGCTGGCATACCCGGTTCTCGGAAACAATGAATTGTTGTGCGTTCCGAGATATATTAAGTTACAGTATAAATTCAGCATACTTGTTCATGCAAAAGTCATGCAAAAGTACAACTGTGATGTCACACTGCCCCACTACCATTTAAAGCCATATCTGTAGCCACTTTATTCTGTATGTCTCTACATACAAAAACTATGCAAGAGATAGATTATTTCTCCACTAAAAATGAATCTACCACATGTATTTTTTCTCAAACTTCGATTTCCCTCTAAGTATTGTACGTACTATTTGTTCATGTTGAATCAGTTTCGCCCAACACTGAGTAAGTACTGTATTTTTGGTTCTTACTGAAATGAAAATTATAGTGGGATATTATACTTACTAATTCAATGTTCTAGTTATGTAAATAGTTTTGGGTACTGTACTTGGAAATGGACCACATGGGTGACTAATGTCTTGTTGAGTAGGCGTAATTAGGTTTGTTAATGATATGAGAATAATATTTAGGTACAATACTTATTGTTGAATTGTATAAGTGATTAATAGTTTGTTGGATACTGTACTGTTTCTTACAGAAATAAAAATCATAATGGGATACTGTACTTACTGAAATGATTTGGTAGGTACTGTACTACAACTTTGACAAACTTAAATAAAGAGTAAGAGAATGAGTATTGTACTTGACGGAAAATGAATAGGGAGGAGTGAGTATTGTATTTGGCAGAAATGTACTAGTCACCGAGTACTGTACTTGGTAGGTACTATAATTTTGCTTCTTACAGAAATAAAAATCATAGTGGGATATTGTACTTACTGAAATGATTTGGTAAGTATTGTACTGTAACTTTGATAAACTTAAATCAAGAGTAAGAGAGTAAGCACTGTACTTGGCGGAAATGAACAAGAAAGCGATGTTTGACGGGATTTGTTGTTATATACGAGATTCGAAAAATTAATTTGAATGTTTTTGTAACTTGTGATGGAATTAAATATATGTGGGTGGGTAGATACATTCTCTGCACTTTGCATGTGCTTTGCATAGATTTTGTATGACTTTTGCATGAGTAGTCATACAAAAACCACTGTAAATGTTGCTGGTGCATTTTTCCGACACCCGGGTGGGCAGCCAGGTGGGGCTACCGGGTGTGGGCAGCGTTAAACTCAGCTCCCCATGCAAAGCTGCATAGCAGACTCGACAGCTGCTGCGTTAGTTTTAATCTACCAAATAATTACAACCAAAAGTAAGGATCTCAAACCACACCCTACCAAATAAATTACCAGCAGTTAAAAAGATTTGATTAGGTTTTACTGGTTTTCCAATTCACTGAAATGTAGTCGAGTACACCTACCAAACAAGGCCTTAACTGCTGCTTTTTATATATAAAATGGAGCCTTAGTTTGACAATAAGGCCTTGTTTGGTACGGTGTAGTAGCAGTGAAAATTGCGTTTTAAAACATGGAGCTGAAATGTACATATTTTAAACCTCACATATGTTATTTGGTACGGTGTAAGTTGGAGTCATTGACTATGTTTGCTTTCATTTGGTTAGGAGTAATGATCGTACGAAAACCGTAAAGGAATGAAAAGCAGTGCTAGCATGTGAGCTGGAAATGAGGAAGAGGGAGGAGAGTGGGAGCTATGCCCACATGATTCCGGGAGGCAGTCTGTTTTTTTTACGGTGACGCACACAGTGAGACGGTGACATTCACATAAATAATTAGTCGTTTATAGCTTTCTACACCCGACTGCACAGTAAATTGGCGCGGTACAAACTCCAGGAGATGTTGCCCAACTGTGTAGTCAGATGAAGTTCAAGATCCACTAACTACACCTCATTACACCCTACCAAATAAAATTAAAAAGTCTAAAGATTACATTGAAACAACATGAAAATAAACAACATCCTACCAAACAGGCCCTTAACGAGCTTCAGATTCCCGCCGTATTTAGCGGGAGTGAACACTGCCGCATTGCGACCCGTCCTCAGACCTGGTGATTCGTTTGTCATATTTTTCGAGCTACGCTACACACAATTCCTTCTATACCCGGCCACCCACTCGTGTATCGGGAGTACACAAAAATGTGGTCTTAGCCAGCCGGCTTTTAATACATGTCAATTAACTCGCAGGCTTTTAGCTGGCTTTTAATACACGCCAATTAACTTTATGCAGCACGCTTTTAATACGAAATAACTTCATGCCAATTAACTCCATGCAGCCGGCTTTTATTGTCCAACAATTAACTCTCTCCACTCCTTTCTCTAGCCCTCATTTTTACTAATTTGTTTTCTCTCTTGCAACTCCTCCTTCCGGCTCTATTTCAACCCACCAATATTTGCACGTTAGTACAGTACGTCTGTTCCCCAGTTTTCATCAATCTTTCTACTTCGGTCGTACAGTACATCATGTAAAGGTTGCGATTGTCAGAGAGTTGAAGCACAAGTACTGTACTTGCCCAACACTATTTATGAGTATGTCCAAAATAAGTACAATACTTGACCAACACTGTTTATGAGTATGTATTCATAATGTGTAGTACAATACATCATGTAAAGGATGTGATGGTCAGAGAGTACCCACTTGTTAATTCCAACTAAGTATAGTACCTACGAAATCCATGCAAAATAAGTACAATATTCATCTGGACATAGGTACAGTACCTACGAAATCCATGCAAAATAAGTACAGTACCCACTTGTTAATTCCAACTCAGTTTTTTCAAACATAAGTACAATACTTACCAAATTATAAAATCAAGTATAAGTACAGTACCTAACAAATTACAAAATCAAGCATAATTGTATAACTGATCTGGAAGCATAAGTACAGTACCTACTGAATCCAATAACAATATTTTTCTCTTGGACATAATTTTTTTACAAAAATGTAGTACACATCTGGTCCATAATCAACTATAAAATGCATCTATAAGTATTGTACCCAATTATTAATTTCCAACCAAGTTTGTCAAACATAAGTACAGTACCTCTCAAATTTATTTGTAAATGTATATGTATTTATTGTAAGTACAGTACTTACGTAATCTGTAGTGGGGATAAATATGCAATGTATAAAGTTGTAGTACAATACCTACTAAATTATTTCAGTAAGTACAGTACCCTATTATGATTTTAATTTCTGTAAGAAGAAAAAGTACAATACCCAACAAACCATTAATCACTTGTACAATTCAACAATAAGTATTGTACCTAAATATTATTCTCATATCATTAACAAACCTAATTACGCCTACTCAACAAGACATTAGTCACCCATGTGGTCCATTGCCAAGTACAATATCCAAAAACAATTTGCATGACTAGAACATTGAATTAGTAAGTACAATATCCCACTATAATTTTTATTTCAGTGTGAATTAAAAGTACAGTACTTACTTAGTACTGTGCAGAACTGGTTCAACATAAACAAATAGTACATACAATATTTATAGGGAAATCGAAGTTTGAGGGAAAATACATATTTCATTTTTGGTGGAGAGATAATCATCTCTTGCATAATTTTTTCATGTATAGACATGCAGAATAAATTGGCAGACATGTCTACACTTTGCATGAGATTTGCATGGCTGCTGCATGAGCAATAATTTAAACAGTCTGCCGCAGCAGGTGGAGCATTGTGCCATGCATTAAATATCGCGTGTTTTCAACTTCCGGGTAGACCACCAGGTGGATAAGTGACTGTAGGTAGAATTTTTCTATTTTTCTACATGCAGCTGCTCTGTGCGCAACACGGTTTTCATGGAGTTACGTTAGACATAGTCCCATCTACACCCGGCCACCCACCCGTGTATCGGGTGTCCACAAAAATGTGGTCCCAGCCAGCTTTTAATACATGCCAATTAACTCCATGCAGCATGCTTTTAATACGAAATAACTTCACGTCAATTAACTCCATGCAACAACTGAAGAGTCCCGATATTCTCTCTCCACTCCTTTCTGTAGCCCTCATTCTCCTCTTTCTAGCTCTATTTCAACCCACCAACATTTCTACTCCTTTGTCTCGTTCTAATCCACCCACCTGTATTCCCGTATTAGTACAGTACCTACGAAATCCAATAGCAACATTGATCTGGAAGCATAAGCACAATACCTACAGAAAAATGAAGCATAAGTACAGTACGTAACAAATTACAAAATCAAGCATAATTGTATAACTGATCTGGAAGCATAAGTACAGTACCTATGGAATCCAATAACAAGTATAAGTACAGTACCTACGAAATCTAATATTTTCAAACATAAGTACAGTACCTACCAAATTATAAAATCAAGCATAAGTACAGTACCTAAAAAATTACAAAATCAAACTTAATTGTATAACTGATCTGGAAGCATAAGTACAATACCTATGAAATCCAATAACAACATTTTTCACATGGACATAATTTTTTTACAAAAATGTAGTGCACATCTGGTCAATAATCAACTATAAAATGCATCTATAAGTATTGTACCCAATTATTAATTTTCAACTCAGTTTGTCAAATATAAGAACAGTACCTCTCAAATTCACTTGTGAATGTATATGTATTTATTGTGGGTACAGTACTTACGTAATCTGCAGTGGGGATAAATATGCAATAGAATTTTTTTGTAAGTTATAGTGGATTGATATCTGTCATTTACATGACTGTTACATGGAGTGGACAGAGTATCTGTACCTTGCATGTATTTTGCATGGAGTGGACAGAGTATGCTGGGATTAATTAAAAATTACATATTCCCGAGTACCGGGTAGGCCAACGGGTAGGTCAGGTGTTATGTGTAGAATTTTTCTTTTCATGGCGGGTGATGCTCCGAAAATTAAATGCTGACAACTTACGAAAGGACCCCGAACGGCCCCTTAGATAACGTGGGAAGCGTCTCTTTCCGATGACCAATTCCAAATTTTAAACTCTGACTTATGTGGCCGCTTAATGAAATATAACACGCATTCAACGCCCGTCAAGGTGTCATGGCAGTGGGACCTGATCCTGTCATTCTCATGGCAGTTTGACGCGATCCTCTGTTCAGCCACAAAATGAAGTGGAAGATAGAAATAAATATACGAACAGATAATGAGTCTTATATAACGAAACACTTCTTTTTAGGCCAGATTTCATATTCCTACCGTGTAACTTCTAAACACTCAGGACGTTCTAATAATTAATCCTTTCATTTCGGTACTTTAGCAATGACCCCTATCGATAACATTTTATGCTACGATTCTTACATTTTTTCGTTTTTCAGTTGAGTACATTCGTTGCAAAAATGCCGTACCAAAAACATTACTAAATTGTTGGTTTATTACATAGAAAAGAAGCCTTCAAGGACTGGATTTTACATACAAGATTCAAGTAACCATCAAACGCAATGGGAAATTTGACGCCATTGTAGGGAACGAAAATTCAATGTTAGAAGTAAATCCATATTTGGTTGTTGGGAGCCAAATGTAAAATTGGTACCAATTAGTTGATTCACCATCAGGCTTTTAAAACAACAATGAAATAATATAAAACTTTCCCAGGTTATATATATGTCACCAATGGTTATTAGCAGTAACTAACACCCCATTACTTTGTATAAAAAATATCAAATAGGAGAAAGGGTTGGAAAATTATAGGGGTTTTGAAGAATCAAGGCATGGAAAACCCTAATATAAGACTACGAGTCCAAGTCGGTCAAATAGATCTAATTTTCTCCATCTTTCCACATCTTCTCTTACATTTATGACTACATCATATTCTTTCATCTTATTCCAAATCAAGGAAATTTGGCAGAATTGTTTTCTTTTCCCTCATTTCATCTTATCATATGGACGGTTGGAAAGCCTAGATGGGCTACATCTATTCCTAAGTGTACGTCGTGATCTTATCCCTGAAGGGAAGAAATGAAGTCATGCTCTTCTAGGATCTTGAACTATGGTCGCACTATTATGAAAATTGATCTTTGATGCCCGACTCTTTGAAATAAATCGATAACCACTTCTCTACATATTTAGTTGTTTAATATCTTTATCATATGGGTGCACCAGTTCTAAAAATTTAAATGTTCTAATTAGGGTAGTATCATGATAAATCACTTCCCTAACATATGTGACATCCTAATGCAGCCCTATTTCAGGGCTCCATCTTGTGTTTTTTTGCATCTTAATCACATCTAAACAAGTTAGATTGCAAGTTAATTCCCACAATATGCATATTATTGTCAAATACATTAATGGACGCTCTTTGCATAATTTTCAGATACTTGGACCATGCCTTGGATGGCTGAGAGAGGAGGAAGGTGTTCTGAGATTCCTCCACCCATTGAGAGGTTCAAAGAAGACCCCAAAGCTCCCTTAACCTATCCCTTGTGGACAAGAGTCAAGCTTAAGCAAAGAAGTCCATAGATCATGAAGTTCAAAGCTCAAAGTGTAAGCAAAGCTCCCAACACGGCTGTGGTGACACGGAACGACCGTGCTGCAAATGAAGAAATCACAGGAAAAATCTCAATTTTGAAGCATCTACAGAAAATCCTCCACCACGACCGTGCAACCTAGCACGGCTGTGCTGCCACCCCTCCATCCCGGCTGTGCTAGCCAGCACGGCCGTGCTGTCACCTGCCCACCACGTTCGTGATACCCAACACGGCTGTGCTGCCACCCCTCCATCCCAACTGTGCTAGCCAGCACGACCGTTCTGTCACCTGCCCACCACGTCTGTGATACCCAACACGGTCGTACTACATATCACCCACCACGGCCGTACTACGTAGCTTCCACCACATTTGTGCTACCCATCACGGTCGTACTACCAGCCTTCCAAGAGCCCAGATTTCTACTATAACTTTTACCAATTTCCACCTCGCCCGTTCCATTCTACCATGGGTGTGTTGACCCCTACCCACCACGGTCATGCTGCCCATCACGACCATGCTACATCTCGAGACTTAAGTAGGTAAATCGAAGTCATGCGGGAGAAATCATCAATGAAAGACAGAAAATATCAAAAGCCATTATAACTTGGCTCTTTAACAGGACAAAGGCAGAATATATCAAAAGCCATTATAACTTGGCTCTTTAACAGGACCCAAAACATCACTAAGAAAAAGATCAAAAGGACACTTAGAGCGTTTCACAATACGACACAGAAGAGAAATGTGATGGTGCTTGCCTGGTTGACATGACTGACACTCTAACAACTTTACTGATGCTAAGCTTGGGACAAGCTTCTGAAGACTCTGCAAGGACGGACGCCCATAGTGGCAATACCATTGTAAGGGAGAGCAGCTGAACACGATAGAAGGAAGGGATGGAAACTGGCGAACTAGGCGACCACCTTTAAAGAAGCAGAGATCACCTTTCTTAGATCCCTCATCAATCGTCTTCCAGCTCATGGGATCCTATAACACAAAGAAAGAGTCTCCAAATATTACCAAACATTACAGAGAACCAACCACCTTAGCAACAGACATGAAGTTAAATGGAAAGTCTGGTACATAGTGTACAAACTGTAAAGTCAAAAATCAGATGAGGCTTGTGTAGTGCCACACACCTGGATTCATCTGATAGAACCATCAGCAAGTATCACAGAAGAATGTGGGATATACAAGTCAGAAGAAAGAAGCATGGATCGTATACCCGCACTACTACAGAAATAGCATTCAATGTCACTTTTCTGGGCGTCGGTTATTAAGAAAAACCGACGCCTTATATGTTAGGCATCGGTTTTTTAAGCAAACCGACGTCTATATTCAAAGACCAGCCAGACACGGGTACCGCTTTGTATTCAGCGTCGGTGGTTTATAACAAACTGACGCTGAAAGTCGGCCGCGAAATCCAAATTTAGATAAAAAAAAATAGTGTCATTGTCAGCGTCGGTCATGTAGGTATACACCGACGCCTATGTGCGATGAAAATTTGCACAAAAAGTGTCACTTTCAGCGTCGGTTATCCTTTTATAACCGACGCAGAAGGTTGTTCCCGCCAAACAATTTCATGAAAATATCGTCCAATTGGACGTCGGTTGTTGCAAACAACCGACGCTAAAGATGTTTAGGCGTCGGTGGATGCAAACAACCGACGCTATATGGGAACTAATACTCCGCGATCGCCCGACTCTTCCCCTTTCTTCTGTTTCATTGCGAGCAATTACCCTATTTCTCTGCTGCCGGCGATTTCTCTCCGGCGATTTCTTCTCCAGTGCCATTTCTCCGGCTATTTCTTCTCCGGCGCCCCCTTCTCCGGCGCCCCCTTCTCCACCACCACTCCTCCTTCTCCGCGCCCCCTTCTCCGCCGCCCCTACTGCCCGCCCCTGCTGCCTGCCCCTGCTGCTCCAAGCGCCTGAGGCCGCCGCCACGCCTGACTCTTCGGCGCCGCCTGGTGCTTTTCCACGGTCGTCGCGCCGCCGCAACCACCGCCAGAGCCACCAGAGCTGCTAGCTGCTCCTCCACCGCCGTCGCTGCTAGCTACTTCTCCAGCCAGAGCCACCGGAGCCTCTGCCTTCTTCCCTCTGACAAGGTTGGTCTTCCCGCTGCTAGCTGCTCTGCTTTTTTATGCATCGATCAAATTGTTGTGATAAAAATGCATGTAATGTATTTGATTAGAGTTAATCTAATCTGGATGTTCATAATAATGGTATGTTAAATATGATGATTAGGGATAAATATAATGTCTAGTACACAAATATTAGATGATATTCAAGAAAACCCTAGTTTGATGAGCATGTTGTTAATCATGTTAATTATGATTCTTCTATATATTCTGATGTCATTATATAATTATGTGATCCCAACATATTAAATTGAATTAGAATGATTTCATGAATTATAGGGTTTTAAAGTTGATAAACATGTACATGCAGAAATAGGGTTATTAAACCAATGGTTATAACATAGTATGATCTTAATCTGATCTGGATGTTCATAATAATGTAGTATGTTAAATATGATGATTAGGGATACATATAATGTCTAGTAAAGATTCCTAGACCTTTTGTTTGAAACTATTGATTTCTTGATTTATTATTTAATAATTCTCTATTGATTAGGATTAACCATGTTGCCTGTACTTTATAGACATTTATTATATATAAGAATGACAACACATGTATTTGTTGGCCTAGAAACCCGTCCAAGATTGGCTCATTAGGAGTAAATCTTGGATAGTCCCCGGTTTGGGACTGTTCTTGAACACCTAATCTCACTTAGGATGTAAGTGTATAATGTGTATTGGGTTTTTGAGAAAATTTCAGTAGCATTTCCCCGTTTGTTCTCTAAGTACATATGTACTTAGAGAACAGCGGGGAAATGCTGCCGGAATTTTCTTGAAAACCCAATACACATTATACACTTACTAGTGAGATTAGGTGTTCAAGGATGGGATAGGTGGTACACATTTATTATATATAAGAATGACATGAAATGTGTTTGTTGGCCTAGAATGTGAACAATCATTGTTTTTTATATTACTTGTACATTGATATAAATTAGAATGAACAATCACTAAATTATATACTGTTTGTATGGAGTCCGGCTTCATTGTAGATATCTATTATTGTGTTTGTTGGCCTAGAAACCCGTCCAAAATTTACTCATTAGGAGTAAATCTTGGATAGTCCCCGGTTTGGGACTGTTCTTGAACACCTAATCTCACTTAGGATGTAAGTGTATAATGTGTATTGGGTTTTCGAGAAAATTTCAGTAGCATTTCCCCGTTTGTTCTCTAAGTACATATGTACTTAGAGAACAGCGGGGAAATGCTGCCGAAATTTTCTTGAAAACCCAATACACATTATACACTTACTAGTGAGATTAGGTGTTCAAGGATGGGATAGGTGGTACACATTTATTATATATAAGAATGACATGAAATGTGTTTGTTGGCCTAGAATGTGAACAATCTTTGTTTTTTATATTACTTGTACATTGATATAAATTAGAATGAACAATCACTAAATTATATACTGTTTGTATGGAGTCCGGCTTCATTGTAGATATCTATTATTGTGTTTGTTGGCCTAGAAACCCGTCCAAAATTTACTCATTAGGAGTAAATCTTGGATAGTCCCCGGTTTGGGACTGTTCTTGAACACCTAATCTCACTTAGGATGTAAGTGTATAATGTGTATTGGGTTTTCGAGAAAATTTCAGTAGCATTTCCCCATTTGTTCTCTAAGTACATATGTACTTAGAGAACAGCGGGGAAATGCTGCCGAAATTTTCTTGAAAACCCAATACACATTATACACTTACTAGTGAGATTAGGTGTTCAAGGATGGGATAGGTGGTACACATTTATTATATATAAGAATGACATGAAATGTGTTTGTTGGCCTAGAATGTGAACAATCATTGTTTTTTATATTACTTGTACATTGAAGGATTGCTAATTGATAAAAGATCACAATTTTAGAGACATGTATGTTTATACAAATGCTAAATGTTTTCCTTATTCTAGTTGATACAAATGCTAAATGTTTTCCTTTTTAATGAAATTTTCAGATGGCTCACCATGATGAGAATGATGTCCATGATGAGCATGAAGTCCATGATGAGCATGCTGTCCATGACGAGCATGACGAGGATACCAACGTAAGTTCTAAAAACATATCCCGTATTTCTATAAAATTCATTATCTTCTAGTTATGTCATATATCCTGTATTTCTATATTGGCTTAATTCGGTGTGTTTATTTTTGTCAAATTTTAGGTTGATGATGCACAGCTACCCACTGAAGCAATTGAGCAACTTGATGCGCAGCAACAAAAACTTAACAAGAAAAGGGGTATCACTCTGTTGAAAAAGTTACTTGCGCTGAGTGGCAGTGGATCCAAATTGGTTGTGGAGTTTGATAATGGAGGGAATGCAATTGGAGTGAACCGCAATAATTTTATAAACTATCTTGGGGTTGTCACTCGAAGCCATTGTGGTGTTAAATATGATAATTGGCATAAAGTTCCTCAGGCGAAGAAAGACTTGATATGGAAAGATTTATGCGTGAGTTATTATTATTTGCAATTCTTTTTTGTAGATTACAAATTCTATTATTTGCAATTATATTTTTGGTACTAGTTAATAACATTTCTATTTTACAGAATCTGTTTGCATTGGATGAGATGTTGCATCGTAAAAGTGTGATGCAACGCACTGGAAAGATGCTTAGGAATTACAGGACAAATCTGAACAGAGAATACATAAGACAGGGTGATGAGAAGAAGAAGTCAGCCCTTGAACAATGGAACTTCTTGGACAAAGAAGATTGGGACAATTTTGTTGCTTCAAGAAAATCTGAAGAATTCAAGGTATTAGGCGTCACTCCCATTTTAATTAATATACATTGTATTCACCTATTCAACATTTTTTAAGGGTTAGGCATGAACGCTCGCCTAGGGTTAGGCGGCGGCGGCCGTGGCCGAGGAGGAAGAAGCGCTAACCAAGGAAGAGGAGGCCGGGGTTCCCTCTCCTCCCAGTTGGGGAGACACCCTCGTACCCTAGTGATGTTACTGAAGCCCAGATTCCTATCGTATCTGAAAGCAACGCTACTGAAGCACCAAGCGGCCGCTCGTACAAGGATGCTACGACCGGGCGCAAGGTTGCAGACCTTCTCAAAACGGTATCACCTGATGCCCTCTCTGCTGATGACATCCACGTTGATTGCAGCGGCTCCCTTCCTGCCCTCACCATCAACCCTGCATCGCTCCCTCCCCTGCTCGAACCGTGGCGCTATGCAGTCATCGTCAAGCTGATCGGCGGAAACATCGGCTTCCAAACCCTTGTCAACCGTCTGTCCATCCTCTGGGATCCCACCGACTCCTTCAGAGCGATCGATTTGGAGATGGGGTACTACATCATACAATTGGCTAACGAGAAGGATTTCATTAAGGCTATGACCGGAGGCCCATGGACTGTATTTGGCAATTATTTGTCGGTGCAATCGTGGTCGCCGGACTTCAGGCCGTCGGATCCAATACCGTCCAGACTGGTGGTGTGGCTCCGAGTGAAGGACCTTCCTGTTTTCCTCTACCAAAACAGGTTGCTCTCTTGTATCGGTGACCTAGTTGGCAAAACGATCAAGATCGATGCAACAACATCAGCGGGAGATCGAGGCAAGTTCGCCCGTTTGGCTGTCGAGGTAGACACAAAAAAGCCCTTGCTTCCTGCTATCTTCCTCAATGGACAGCACTACAGATTGGAATATGAGAACCTCCCTGTTGTATGTCTGAGCTGCGGCAGGATAGGTCACGACACCAAGGCATGCACTTTCATGCAGCCTTTCGTCCCTACTGAGGCCTCTTCCTCTACTGCGGTAGACCTACGTGGCCCGTACACATATTCTGAAGCCATACACGCCCCCAAGCCGGTGCGCCGTCAACAGAAGCCTGCCCCCCACCAGGGTGTTGAACCCCCACAAGAGGCATCGCAGAAGCCCACCTCCCAGCCGGTTATTCCTTCGTCTGAGCCAGGCAACAAAGCTTCCGTCGGTGAGGACTCCGACTGGACAACAGTCGTGAGTAAGAAGAACAAGAAGAAAAACCCTCCCAAACCACCACCAAAGCAGACGTCGAAATCTCAAGATGCTGCTCCGCCCACACCGGCCAACCAAACAAACACGGCAGTCATCCTGATCGATGACCAGGTGTCGGAAGGTAGAAACACCTCCCCCAACAACGGCGATATATTCCGTTTTGGTGCTTCTAATCCACCTGGCGACGTGCCGCAATCTCACAATGATTTCAATTGGGGGAACACCTCCTGTTCTAATGGCAGTATTAGCCTTAGGAATAGGAAGGTTATCTATCACAATGTGATGGTCAATCCAGGAAGAGAGCGGAAGAAAGGGAAAATCGCAGAACGCGTCGGTAACTTACAAGCCACCGGCGCAAAGCAACAACTCATCTTCGATGATCAGGTCCAAGACATGGATTTTGTAGAACCAGCCCTGGAAGAGCCATGTGGAGATACTGAAGGAGCGGAGATCGGCCTGTCTAGAGGCTCCCTCGATACTTCTCAGTAACCCCCCCCCTCGTCCCTCACTCTCTCCAGTATGGTTAGTATCATCTGTTGGAACATCCAAGGAGCTTGCTCCAAGGATAAAACCCGTCTTTTGAAGGAATACAAAAAGAACTATAAGCTATCCATTCTAGTTCTATTAGAAACTAGATGTAGTGGCGTATCTGCTAATAATGCAGTGGAAAAAATAGGATTCCCCTCTTCTCATCGAGTGGAAGCTCTCGGTTTTTCTGGTGGAATTTGGATCCTTTGGGATGATGCTAGATGCCATGTCGACATCCTTTACAGTCACAGACAGTTTGTACACTGCAGAATCAACAACGACTGGTTTGCTACCTTTGTGTATGGCAGCCCTTCCCCTTCTAAAAGGAAACTTCTCTGGACCCGCCTTGTGGAGATATCCCATACCATCAATGGTGCTTGGGCTGTTCTTGGCGACTTTAACACTATGTTAGACATTACTGAGAAGCGTGGAGGAAAGCACTTCGATCGCCATAATAGTCGTCTCTTCAACTCAACCTTGCAGAGCACTGGGCTTGCCGAGGTTAGCATGTCTGGTCACTACTTCACCTTCAAGCGCCAACGCCTTCTAGAAAGACTCGACAGAGTTGTTGCTAATATTCAATGGACTTCATCCGCTGAAGGCTTCCAAGCTTCTATCCTGCCCCGCCTACATTCCGATCACAACCCCATCCTGATTGCTTCTTCTAAGGGGACTAAAGCGAGCCCAACTATCTTCCGTTCCAAAGCTAGCTGGACCATCAACAAAGATTTCTGTCGTTCCATGATGCCTCTATGGGACAAGTCTAAATCCTTCCCTGAAGCGCTATCCAGTTTCTCGCCCCTTGTTCTTAAGTGGGAGAAGAAACACAACAACAAGAAACACAATATCAAAAAGTCCATCATTACTAAGTTGTCCAAATGCCAGGTAAGGGACAGTATTTCCCCGAGTACTAACAATGATCTTCTTTCTGTTAGCTTGCAAGAACAGCACGCCAAGCTTCTCCTTGCTGAAGAATTAGACTGGCAGCAAAAAGCCCACATCAATTGGTTGAAATGCGGTGATGGCAACAGCAAGTACTTCCATTCCTATGTGAAAACTCGTCGTCATGCCATCAAAATTAACAGGCTGCGTGATAATTCTGATGTATGGGTCGAAGACAAGGAAGCTATCCAAAGACTCATCCTAAGTCACTTCACCCTTCTTATGGCGTCTCACGACGGGCAGATGGCCAATTCTGAACAGATTAATTCCTTCATTGGCATCTTCAAACCGCTATCTCCTCAAGCTTCTAACTTCATCGCCCGACTTCCAGGGCATGATGAAATCAAGAAGGTGGCCTTTCTCATGTCGCCCTCCAAAGCGGCTGGTCCAGACGGAGTTCACAATGAGTTTATTCAATCTCAATGGACGAGTATCGCCCCCTCCATTCTGTTCACGGTTCAGCAGGCCTTCAATACTGGGAAAGTCGAAGAGGTGCTGGCTAACTCACACATGATCCTCATCCCCAAAACGAAGCAACCCCAGCGTTGCTCTGACCTAAGGCCCATATCCCTAAATAACTCATGCTTCAAGCTCATCTCGAAAATCCTTGTAGAACGGATCAAGCCTCATATTTCAGATTGGATCTCAAATAATCAATCTAGCTTCATTCCTGGTCGAAGTATTTGTGATAATATCTTGCTGGTTCAGGAAGTAATGCACTCCATGAAACTCAAGAAGTGTGGGAAAAAATGGGTTAGCATCAAGCTTGATCTCTCTAAAGCTTTCGATCGTATGAATTGGAATTTCATACAGGACACTCTCAAGAAAACCAGTATCCCTTCCATCACTGTCTCTCTTATCATGGATATCATCACCTCGGGGAAGACCTCCATTCTGTGGGAAGGAACTCCTCTGCCTCCGTTCAAAGCCATCAAAGGGGTTAGGCAGGGCGACCCCCTCAGCCCCTATATCTTCGTTCTTTGCATGGAAAGGCTATCCCAGGCGATTAATGAAGCAGTTAGTAAGAACCTCTGGAAACCTATCAAATTAACTCGTCATGGAACCCCCCTGTCGCATATCTTCTTTGCTGACGATATCCTCTTAATGGCGGAAGCTGACACGCAACAAGCCCACACTATCCTCAACGTTCTTCAGAACTTCTGCTCGGCTTCTGGACAATCCATCTCTTATGATAAATCCCGTTGCTTCTTTTCAGCTAATGTATCAAGGGCAGACAAAAGAGCCTTCAGCGAGGTGATGGGTATCCAGTGCACAAACGACCTGGGTAAATATCTTGGAGTTCCTATTCTCCATCATCGCGTTAACAAGAGCACGCACCAACATATTGCCACAACCATCCGTGAGCGGATGACCAGCTGGGCTGCCCGCCACCTCTCCATAGCAGGCAGAGTGACCCTAGCCAAAGCCACTCTACAAGCTATCCCTTCTTATACTATGCAAACTGTAAAGCTCTCTCCTTCTCTGTGTGACGAGATTAACAGGCACATTAAAAACTTCATCTGGTCCGGCGGTAGAGACCAAAAGAAACTATCTCTGGTTTCTTGGGGGAAAGTTACAGAACCGAAATCGGAAGGAGGTCTTGGCATTAAGAACGCTAGGGACCAAAACAACGCCCTGATGTTGAAGAATGTATGGCTCTTCCTAAATAATCACCAGTCCCTTTGGGTGAAGGTCATGCAAGAGAAATACCTTCGAAATTCACAGGCTATCAACAAGCCGTGCTCCTCAGCTTGGAGCTTCATTAAGCGGAACATGAAGGCTGTCACTGATGAATGTTACAAGACTATCAATTCCGGTAGTGAAACCAATGTCTGGACAGATAACTGGCTCAATGGCTCCTCTATCCTGAAGCTCGATCCAAACTGGAATGTTCCTCAGGAACTTACTGACCTCACTGTGAACTCTCTGCGTCTCGACAATGGAGAATGGGACTTCACCTTCATCGACGCCTTTCTGCCGGCTGCGGCCAGCAACATCATCCAATTCATACCTCCGCCCACAGGAGACGCCCAACCAGACTGCTGGGTCTGGCCCCGGGACGCTCTAGGTAACCTCACTGCCAAGGCAGCATACAACTGGATCCGGAACCATAATGCAGATCATTCACAAACTTCCTGGACCCGTATTTGGAAGCTGAAAGTCCCAGAACGCATCAAATTCTTCGCCTGGCTTATCCAGCATCGGGCCCTCTTGACTAATGTTGAGAAGAGGAGAAGACACATCGACGTAGAAGCGCTTTGCCCTATCTGCAACAATCAAGAAGAAACTCTCTTGCACTGTCTCAGAGACTGCCCGACAAGTGCAGATATCTGGAGAGCGCTGGGTGTTTCCACAAACACCTTCCGGCTTACTGAGGATGAGTGGATCGAATGGATCATCGCCCCTGTGCAAACCTCCCAGGACGTTGCAATTCTACACCTCACAGCTTGCTGGCATATTTGGAGTATCAGAAACAAACATGTCCATGACCACCAGGTCCCCAACATTCCTTCCCAAGTCAATTTCATTCAGGAAAGGACTAAATCCATCATCCAAGCCCTGACCACTGTCCCCATCACTGCTAGGGCAGTCGCGAAGAACGTTATCCACCCCGGCAGTGTGGATTACATACTCCTTGTCGATGCAGCTTGCAAAGAGGATACCGGGATCGCTGGAGTTGGCATCCTCATCTTAGACAGCCAGGGCAACTTCATCTCCGGAGAAGGGATACCGCTACACGCCTCCTCACCTCTCCATGCTGAGCTCCTTGCAATCACTATCGCCACTTCAGTCTGTAAAGATCGCCACATGCTGAACTCTGTGATCCTTTCTGACTCCAGTTCATCGGTGGAGCTGGTTAATCAGACAAAGTGCACCTCACCGAAACTCCAACAGGTTTGGAGAAAATTCCATGTCATTCAAGCAACCCTAAACCATCTCTCGGTGATGTACATTACTAGAGAGTTGAACCATGTTGCCGACAAGATTGCAAAAACCTCTCTTCTTTCCCGCATGCCCTATTCTATTCATAATGATTGGCCTTCATGGCAATCCGATGTACTCAATATGAAGCTCTCCTTAATTTGGCCTGTTCCAGAGTGCAGGATGAATAATAACTAGACTCTGATCTAAAAAAAAAAAGATTAAGATTTAGTGCTACTAACGTAATTATAAATGTGCATACTAACTAGGCCCTCAGTGACGCACAAAAAGCAAGGCGTGCACTGAATGTACATGACCATACTATGGGTCCAAAAGGCTATGCAAGCGTTCGCCAAAGACTACAGGCGGAGTCTGCGGCTACTCAGGAGTCTGCGACTACTCAGGAGTCTGCAGCCACACCCTTCCCTCGCCATGATATCTGGATAGCTGGCAGGAAAAACAAGAAGGGTGAAATAAAGAAGCCCGAAACTGCTGAGGCGGCTGCAAAAATGGTAAAATACAACTCTTAGAGCAATCATTTGAATATTGATTATTTGTGGTGTTAACTTACCAATTTTTGTTTATGGCGATTAGCGGGAGCTGCACGAGCAGAGAAAACAAGGCACGTTCATCCCTCAGGGCACAAGGGATGAATTGACAGTTGCTCTGGGTAACCCAGAGCATCCTGGACGTGTTAGAGGTGCCGGCGCTGGTGTGGGCATCAAAGCATTCTTTGGGCCATCCCAGCGCAAACCCAGAGCGGGACTTTCTCAAGAAGAGGTAACATATATATTCTATTTTTATAATGTTACTGCAAAAGGAAATTCATTAATAAAAAGCTAATATTTGTTTTATCCATGTATAGGAGAATAAGAGAGTCAAGGATATAGTTGCTAAGAAGCTCAACGATGTGGTTGCTGAGAAGGTCAAGGAAGAATTGCTGCGGTGGCAGACATCTCAGGCTTCCAATCAGCCTATGCCGACCCACTCTTCTCCTGGTGCACAGACTGCAAGTAATCCTGGAGACCCATCGCCTAACACGTCTGCTGTAAGTATTGTTTATGACATTGTAGCTAGTCTTTTCAAGATGATATGTTTTCAAGATGATATGTATATATGTATAACATTCTTTACGTAAATTTGTAGGCATTGAAGCCATGCCGCTTAAGAATGGAAAACTATGTTGTTGCAGAGGCGCAAGCTTACCAGTCCCTTCCTGGGGCAACGTTTCATGGGAGTCCAATGCCGCAGGGCTACATTCGTGTGAGCCCGATACATGTATTACCCGATTGGAGGGAAGTTGCGTTGCCATATGCCCACCCAGATATTGATACACTTGGTGACGCAGAAAGCGGGGTCATATTGTGGCCCAAAGCAGATGTCCTCTACACGACTGAAATTGTAAGATAAATTTACATTGATTTAGACTGTTAATGTGTATATATGATGTCAACTGATCTGAAATTATATATACAGGTTAAAAAGAAGACACCAGGAGCACCTAGGCCTCCACCTCCAATTCCCGCATTACCAACTTGGGTTCCAACTGACCTACAATACCCGTTAGGTCCTGCTTGTAGGGGAATGGCATGTTGGCTACGAGCACATAATATACTTTGCCCTATAATTGTTTCTTTAGATGCAGATTATGCAGGTCAATCATACGACAGCTCTTTATTTATACAAGATATTATTGAGCTGTTTATGTATGAATGGTTGAATACATCAATGATAGAGACATGGATAAGGTGAGATCTTGTTTATACATCCATATACCTTGTGTAAGATCCGGTGATCTAGTTTCTTATATATTAATGCATACGTCTATATGTTTTGCAGCTACTTAATCGAAGATCATTGCAAACAATTTGCATATGATCATGTGGGATTTTTGATTCCATCATTGATTAGTATGGTAGCTAAAGACCCTGATAGTGTTCAACAATACTGTATAGATGCTTTTACAATTTTTGGTCATCAAATGAAGACGATAATAATAGCTCCATTCAATGTCAAGTAAGTTTGCTTTATTTATAATTTGGACTTAAGAAAATTCCATTATTATTTTGCATTTTGAGTTATTAATTGTTAACTTTTTACCTCTAGTGGTAGACATTGGGAGTTACTAGTTATTGTCCCCGGGACGTTCACTGTTTATTATCTAGATCCCGCAGGAAGTACATTAAACACTAAAATTGGACACGTAATGAGAATGGCATTATTCTGGTGAGAAATATTTCATTTTTTATATCCGTTAACATCTTTTATTACATTACTATTTACTTATGCAACTTAGTGTGTTATATTAACATGTAGGGGTTTAGATGCATTCAAAAATGCTGGAGGAAAGGTCCCAAGGAAAAAGAACCAGCCATTGTCTTGGGAGAACGTAAAAGTAAGTTCCCGACTCCCCGACTCCAATGTATATATTATTGATGTGAATTGTGCTTAGTTGTATTAATTTGTATGTTTCAATTTATAGTGCGCTACACAAGACAATGGCTGGGCATGCGCATACTATGTGATGCGATTTATGCAGATGATTATCAAACATGCCGCATTGGACATCGATACCATACATGAGGTATTATATATAGTCTCATTAGTTAGTATGAAATATATCAATCTTATTTTTATATTATTACTTATATATATACATCATTCTCTTTGCAGGTGTTTAAAACTGACCACACTATAGGCAAACGCTTAAAAAATGTACATGCTCCATATACGAGGGAATCATTAAATGAAGTAAGAGAAGAATGGGCAATAGCTGTACAAACAGTGGCAACTGTAAGATATAATTGGGATGTTGATAGTGATGATGAATGATACTTTGTAAATGAATGTTTCTGAATGTTAAAACATGTATTTGAATGATTCTATATGTGTGAACGTGACAATTGAATTGATGTCTGAATGTATCTACTTGTGTGAATCTTTTTATGTTAATTTTGCAGGTTTGTGGCCTGTTTGTAGGCTGATATCAATGGATGTCGTAAACCTGCAGTTCAGAAAACTGAACTGCAGGTTCTCATCCTGCTGACCAGCCACAGCAGGCCTGCAAACAGATTTATAAAAAAAAAATAGATATAGGCGTCGGTTATTTACCGATAACCGTCAGCACAGACTTACAGCGTCGGTGTTTTATAAAACACCGACGCCAAAAGTGTTCGCGCTACAGGAAATGGGGAGTCATCTAGGACACTTTTCTGCGTCGGTTGTTTAGTATATAACCGACGCAGAAAGCGTCCTAGATGACGCCGTTTTCTGTGGCGGGAACCCTTTTGGCGTCGGTGTTTTATAAAACACCGACGCCTTTATATTAAATAGGCGTCGGTTTTTTAACCGACGCTGAAGTGTCCACCCTTTTAGCGGCGCCCACATAGGCGTCGTTCAGAAACCGACGCCAAAGGGGGTTAAACAACCGACACTAAAAGGCACTTCTGTAGTAGTGCCGTCATATGTTGGGAGGCCCCGAAATCCACCACCCATGTAGAAGGTGGGCGAGAAGCAACAAGCGAAGTTCCCTAGTTACCTGTATCTGAAACTAGATTGACAGAGGGGCCAAGAGAAGCTTGTTGGGTGGCCAAAAGAAGACGTCATACTCCTTAGACATTTGTAACATCTGATTGCACATGTTTAGAAGCTCGAGACGCAGATGCTCCTGATGGAGTAGCCGTATAATGTGTAGCACCAATAGGGGGTCGACCATGCTTAGAAAACATCTCTTCTAGATGTCCAAGTTTCCCACATAAGTACATTTTGGATGATTGCCTTGTCCCCAGCCAACACCTCGTCCATCTCCTTTGGCAGCAGCAATAAGAGGCATGATTCTCAGAACGTTGTTCTCCTGGATTAGCAGAAATAGACTCAAATGAGGACTGTTGAATTCTCACAAAGGCTTCTTCAAGGCTCGGTAACTTGTCTGTGGCCAGAATGACACTCTTGGCTGAAGCATAGACAGAACTTAGGCCGAAAAGAAACCTTGTTGTTACTAGATCATCTCGATCTTTCATATGATCATCAGTCTTCAGCGGTTGGTAGAAACTAAGTTCTAGGGAAATGCATTGGATAGTGCCAAAATAATCCTCTGGAGAGTGATTATTTTGTTTTTCTGAAAAGAGGCAATTATACACAGTATAAAGATGTAGAGCATTCTTTTCATGAGAAAAATGCTTCTTTACAGCTTCCCATATTTGTTTTTCTATAGAATAGAACATAAACCTTTATGCAATCTGGGGTGTCATGTTATTCCACAACCAAGATTTCACCAGTCCATTATTTTTCGCTAAGTAGGGTAGTCTTTGCTACTCATTAGGAAGTTCTGATTCAATAAGATTCACCTTCTCTCGAGACTCAAGGACCGTGTAAATAGCATCATCCAGAGGAGATAATTCTATGAGTTAGCTTCACAGAAGTTATCTGAGATTGATCGTTGTAGATGATCGTAGAAGAAACAGTAGGCTTTGCATCTACCATCTTGAAATAGGATCATGATAACAATAACTAATAGAAGAAATGGCATGCCATGTCTGGATCAAGAACACGCTGTGTGAGCTGTGTTGCAAAGGGATTAGGTGTCATGCACATAGGTGCCACTTGTCCATCTAAGATAAACCATGCATCTAATAAAATCATGCAATCCACTAAGGTCGTGAAAAACAAGAAGGATTAGCGACCTCACTTTGTCCTAGGGACCATCAGTCGAAGGGAAACATGGCCCCAATGCTCATGGGTCAAAGAGAAACTTCAACGACCAAAAGCATATGAAACTCTAGGTCATCTTCGACCAAAAAGAGACCTCCAACCCTCTTCGATCGAAGGAAACTAGGCTCAACCAAAACGGCATCGACTGTGGAGATTTGATTCAAGAAGACAAAAAGGTGATTGCTAAAAAAATGAGAACTCAAACGGTCAATATATGGTCAACACTGTACTAGGGCATTCAAGCAAACCCTAGACGCAATGCTCAAGTTGTCACCACTTCTCTCCTCATCAAACCAATGCATAACAAGGCACCCACCAACATTATACTCTCTCTCTCATGATGCTGAAACATGTGAGGCACATCTGACATGTGATAAATTGCAAGATACCCCCTCCCCCAACATGGGTAAATTATAATTGGGTCCAAAATAAACATACATGTAGCAAAACCAACTCAAACATCATTCAAACATAAACATGTCACATGTTATTAAATCTGATCATATAATTAGATTAAGATTTAAATATATTATTAAACTAGATAAATAAGATCAAACACTAAGCTAGGCCAGGAGTACTACAGAAAAGGAGGGAGAGAGGGAGGGAAGGAAGGAGCGGTATGATATGGTATGGGAGGGTTTAGGCGGTATATCATGATGATCGTTGAGGTAAATAAGAGCAAAGAAGGGGTTAGATGAAAGATGATCAGATAAGGAATACTCAAATGGGCGAAGCATGAGATTTTGAAAGGTGGGCAGGGAAGGAATGAGGGGGAGAATGTTGGGAAGTGATAGTTTTATCAGGGATCTTGAGAGATATGCATGGTGCAGGAGGAGTTTGCGTGTATGGCAGTGCCAATTCCGAATTCAGTAATGCCAAAATCTGGACAAATTTACTCTAGATCCCAGAAGAATTTCGAAACCTCACTCCAATATAACTTTTGTCATATATATTAATTTGTCTTGTATGCAATACGGGAAACTAGACTAGAACCGGGTAGTGTTGCAAACAACCGAGACTATGTTGCCAGTCAGAATCAGATTAAATTAATCCCATTATCTGGACTAATCTTGACTAACCCTGTTAGAATGTCAAAATCTCAATCTGTTCCCAATGAATTCGGTGCATTCCCAGAAAGGACCAGGCAACAGTTGCGTTGATTATTGCTGTGTACGCTCGTTGAATAACGTCCCGTGGGGAGATTGCGCAGAACTATGTTGACTATGTTGAGCATGTTGACTATGTTTTAACAATGTTCATTATGTAGCCCGAACGAAGCTAGTCTTACGAACCAAGATCTATATTAGTAAATCTTGACGAGCCCCAACTTGGGACAAGCCAGTAGGCTGTAATGAAATTATGATTCGGATGACCAAACGCGTAAGCTGTAGGAAAATCACTACTTGGAGTTGGAGGCAATATGGGGCCATCAATCAGCAAATGCAGTGCACTATCAATTTCCGGGCATGAACGTTCCACTGTTTCCTCGCTGGGCCGCCCTATTAATTTGTTTTGTAACGCATAGAAATCGGCGGCATAAGAGACATGTATCGTCATAATCAATAAAGATGCTACTGATTATATCAAAACTTCTTTATGTCTGTTTCAGACCCCATACAACTCAATTGCGACATTGAGAGAGATGCACTTAAATGCCAACCCAGTCTTAAGCTTGCAAAGACAGAAAAATCAAGACTGCCTACATTCTCGAAATTGGTCATCTGAGGATATGAGAATTAGAAACTGATCGTATTCACATTTTGGCATGTGTTTGGTTAAAAAACAAAACACAGACCTGTTTGTCGCCCACCTACCAAGCCCAGCCAATGGACCAGCTTTTCTAAAAGAAAATGGTGTATTTCTTATTTTTTTTGCAATCAATTTTTTTATTTGGCCTCATAATTACGTACAAGAACCTTTGATTGACTATATTTCTTTACTTGCCTTTTAATTATCATTTTTTATTAACTTGAAAACCAGGTTTCCATTGACTCTCCAAAAATGTCTCCTTGAATTGGCAGTGTACTACTGGTCGATTTTTTTAATACCTGGTTGGACATGACAGCTATCCAATCAAGTATGTGTCAAGATAATTTTCTTTCGATAAAATAATTTGGACTCAACTGATATCCATTCGTGTATATTACTTAATTGTCGGGAAAGACGTGATTTACGTACCTTTTGATAAACTGCTACACGCTATACAAATTTATGACTGAGAAATGCTATGTAGCCACGAAACGGATCGTATTTAAAATTATTTTGGCTGTTGGTATCATAGTTCCAAATGTTGGCCCGACCTTCTAAGATATATAATTGACAGGAAACGTGGGAGAGAGGGGTTGGGTAGTGGCTGAAATAGGGAGTGGGAAAGGAAGTGGGTGGAAGGACAAAGAAAATAATAAGAGAGATATGTATATTTTGCTTATAACTTATTAACATTGATGTTTTTTTGGCATAGTAAAATATTACATTCTTTACAAAATATATGTTTTAACAATACCAATGTCGACATATTTTTGAGAAATATAATAGAAATTCAAAAAATAATATAAAAAAATAATAATGTTATTTTAAAGTATTGACTTTCTCTCTCCTCTTCATTTCACTCATTACTTTCCTCTTCATTCATATTCTCTTTCATAAAAAATGTGAGAAAAAAATAATGGAGGAAGGATGTAACAAATAAACATGTAAGAGAACAAATGTATTTTTTTTCATATCTTCTCTCTCTTTGTGAAATAAAGAGTAGATACAAAACAAAATAATTGTTACAACCCATATTTGGGTTAGTCAAGAAATACCTCGATTAGCGTGAAGTACCTTGATTAGTGCTAAGTATTTGGTGAAACATCATGGATAATCCAGATAAGCTAAGATGTGAATCAATAGTTGAGATTGAATCATCTGAGATACTTAATGATAATTGCAATGCTGATCGTTAGGTTAATTAAGTTGAGTTAAGTACTCTCAGATGCTATTAGAACTTTGATCTAGTGAAACAGTCTAATTAGCATGTTTTTATGCCTTGAGAAGGTAGTGGATTTCGTTCTTGAGAGTTTGCAAAAAGAATCGTTCAATTTGGGCCTACGAGGCAAAGTTTATGAGGTTTGCAAGATTCCTAGGTTGAATCTGCAATTTTTCCAAATTTGGCTTTATATTTCCGTTTCTTTTCTTTCTTGCTTATCTTCCCCAACGATTGTTTATTTGAGTCGGCGCACAGGAGCGAGTGGGCGCTCGAGGAGTTCAGGAGAAGGCTCTTGGCCTAGCTCCACTTTCCAGCCGGTTACCTCTTTTCCTCTCGTCTTCTCTTCTTTTTCCTCCTCCCTTTCTCTTCCTTTTCCTCCACTCCACCCGCCCTAGCCCTAGCTGCTGCCCTGCAACCTTGGCCGGCGGCCAAGCTGCAGTTGCAGCCGCTGCTCATGGCCAGGGGCTATCGTTGGCCGCCCAGTAAAGAGAAAGTGCTCTCTTGATCTCAAATATCGGGATCCAGGATTTGCAGCCCTAGCCACGAGCAACCAGCAGCCTGCCATCCGCCTAGTTGCTTGGCCAAGCGGCCGTCCAGCAGTAAGCTGCTGCGCTTGGTAGCAACCTGGGGGGGGCATCTTGGGGCACCAGCAGCAGGGAAAGCTTCCCTTAGCTCAGATTTTGGGGACCAAGCAATGGTGCATACCTTCTAGCTAGTTCCAACCATGAATCAAAGCTATTCCGCCAACCTGTTGTGCGCTTGAAGCAACCTGATCCAACAGGACCGTGAACAGTATAAATCCAAGGTTGAAGACAATGGAAATTTACCCGGAATCAGACCTTGGACGCATCCCCGGACAAATCTGGACTGACCAAATCGTTGTGAGTAGGATTTCATTTATTTATCATTAATAAACTCAGGCGTTTGAATACTTTCTGTTTGTGCGCGAATTACGCTGATAACAGGCGTTATCAGGCGTCGGGCAGCATTTGGCGTCGCCCGACCTTTTAGTTCATAAAATGCTTCTAGACACTGTTATATGATTAAATTTAGCATTTGAACAGTATGGATTGAATCAGTAGATTTATATGGTTCATTGGAACCTAAATTGCTCATTTGGATGTTGAAATTAGAAATTCATGTCTGAAAATGGTATGATTTGGGTATGAACCCAGACAATGAAGATTTCTGATAAATTATCAGATGTACGATTTCAAAGTTGATATGAATAAATAGAATATGCATTAAAACCCTAATTGCATATATCTTTTGACGTTAATATGTGTAAATTGATATTTACATGAAATGGCACATTTCTCTGAAATATTACCAGAAATTCTCAAGTATTGTTATTAAATTGTATTGTGATATGTAATTAACTCTTAATTGAGTTAAGTGATGCACAAACCAGGATTTGGGTTAATGTGCACGTTTTTCAAGAATTTTAGAGAATTGATAATTGTTGAGTATGATTCTCATATGTGAAGTAAATTTCTTTAATTTGTGTAATAAGATGTTCAATTGCGTAAATTCGCTATGTATGTGCCAAATTGAAATAAGTTGGGTTATTTATGCATTTCTAATTTATCTGAATGCATGGTATGAGAATTTCTCAGAAATTACAATGATTTGAAATATATTGCTCTGTCAGTTTAGAATGACAGTGTATTGTGATCTGATATGAAATCAGTAAATGTGATATTCCTATTTAAGTGTTTATATGTTAACTAGTTAATAGACTTAGATGCCCTGACACCGTAGAACCCCTTTTGGAGGTCTGTGCCTTAGGGGTGAAACGACCTACCTAGCGTGAGTCTAGATGGTCGGTGGCTCGTGTTCAACAATAATCCGTGCGTGTGTCACGGTGGCACGAGGACAGAGAGGCAGTGTTCAACAATAATCCGTGCGTGTGTCACGGTGGCACTGGAGTAAATAGGGGTTATTCAACAATAATCCGTGCGTGTGTCACGGTGGTAACCCAGACTCTCCGCCTGTGTGCTCAGGTTAGAGGAGGAGTCTAGAGTACACTCTTTGAGAGTGCAGTGAGGCCCTTGAGCGCCTGAGAGTCCTGACGCAGACCAGGACAGCAGTCAGACTTAGCATTTCCCGGGTGTGTCGCTAAGTCTTGTACGGTGGGTTCGTAGTTCGCTACGAGACTTTATATGCAGAGTACACTGCATATGATCAGGGCATAAGTTAAAAGATGATTACTTATAATTAAGGTAGATTAATATGAAACTTGTGTATGTTCAGATTTAGAATTTATAATACTTGTTCTTTAAATGTTCATTATACTTTTCTGCGATAATTGCACTGTTTAATTAGAACTGCTCAGTTTGTTATTTTATTCACATATTCCTGTTAAAGGTAAAATACAGAGTTGTTTAGTGATAGCTAAATGAAATGCTATTCACTGAGCGAGTAGGCTCATACCTCTACTCAAAACCTTTTCAGGTCATCAACATCACAGGAATCTGGAGGATCCTTTCATCTTAACGCTCGGTCTGTAGAAGGTTTATGTAGTTAGTAGTTAGAGGTCTCTTAGTCCTTTCCCCTCGATCTTTGGGACAAGGCGTGGGTGAGAGAGAATGAGTATAAAGATGTAAATTAACTGTTATGCTTTATTTTATGTCGAACAATGTAATATGCTGTAGACTCTGTTTATATTGCTAGTCAGTTTAATAAAAATGCTTCCGCAGTTTGTTTAGATTTAGTTTACAGCATAAATCAGATTAACTTTTAATGTCTTTAAAAATGTTTTAAAAGCTTTGAGTGGTTTGACTTGTGTGTAATCCCTCCGTCGCGCCCTAATCTCGTGTTTAGTGGGTAATGCGAGATCGGGGTTTGACATCTTGGTATCAGAGCATAGGTTGAGTATGCAGTTACTCTAAGTCAAGGTCAGGGGACGATAAGAGACCAATAGGATTAGGACTTAGGTGTCTTCCTTCTAACTGCAATTTTATAACAGGAAATGTTCTGTTATAGTATTGCAGATGACAGGAAGTGGACGTGGTCACGAGAACCAAGTAAAGAGCTTATGTTGAATCGTTAGGGATCATTAGGATCAAAAGTTTTAAGTAAGGTACATAAAAAGTGACATGTCGTTAGCTCTGGGAGATCTGAGTGTTTGGATACCCTGGCCAGGTGTCTGAATACTTAGATTGACCAGTATCAAGCTACTCTGTCTATTCTTCTCTGGATGCCCTGGCCAGGTATGCAGAGGAAGGATAGGCTAGAGAGAAACCCTAGAAATTATAGGGTTAAGAAACCGGAAATTTATGTAAGAGTAAGAGATTAAATATAAGATGTGATACAAGTCTTGCTTTATATTACTTATTTGACTAAAAAATCACTAGAAATGCTCTTATATGCATGAAATTATATTTTCAGTTTGTAAAGTAAACATGATTCTTTTATGTTGTTGTGTGTTATGAAATGATTTATTTACTGTTTATATTCTTTGTATTAAGTATACCAGAAGTTATGTTTAAATGAGTTTGCCCTAAGTGGATATTCTTTCCACATGTTTGAGATTAATAGGAGTTGGTTAATCCTGAGTAGCTCTTGGCTTCAGGACTACAAGTTCGACCTGGTCCGGCTGGCAGGATGCGTTACTGAGATCTAATGACTCCTATTAATAATATAATAAAAGTAGATTCTGGATAATTTAGACCCGAATTATGGTGAAAAATGTGTATACACTAAGATGTTGATATGTAAGATAAAGATTAGAACAACTAAGAATTAGTTGGAACCTCATATGAGCAATCCTTAATTAGAAATAAAGGAACACAATAAGGGTCAGATTAAATTTAATGATTTGGTGAGAAATACCTTAATGGTACTAATCAATAATGTATAACAAATGCATGGATCCAATACATGATTAGTAAACCCTAGTTGAGGGTGTATCATTGCGATTGTTTATAGGCAACTTTATAATAAAATTATGTCTTAAAATAAGATAAGTCCATATTATGTGAGATAGCTGGACAATTCTAATGTGTGGCCTATGCATTATATGCTAGGGGTGAGTATTCCGTGATGGAATGTATTAAGAGGGCAAATACCTTAATACAAGATAAAGTTGGTTAACTCAAGAGGGTCTGAATTAATGAGAAATGGGGAACTCTAACCCTAATTTGGGGAAAAGGGAATAATAAGCCCTGTTTGATAGTGAACCCTAATTCCTGGTCAAGGAATGATGGTATTACTATTGTATCACATGATGTGATGAATATCTTGTATGACTGTTATCATGCCTAATAACCATGCAGGTATGATGAGATGATGAATATAGCCAAGTTTGGGCTGTGGCATTTATATAATAAATGTTGATTGGCTTTTTGTGTGTTGATGTTGTTGTTGCTTAATAAAAGTAATAATGTGTACGGATTTTATGAACCATGTGAATAAGTTGTTGCCTAGTGAGAGGTGACAAGATGTGAATGGCCTTATGAACCATGTGAATAAGTTGTTGCCTAGTGAGAGGTGACAAGATATGAATGGCCTTGTGAGCCATGTGTGATGCTTGGGTAACAAGTATCATGTTTATTTGTAGCATTTGTGTTAATAAGTTATGCTAGAGAACTTGGTTGATGTTACATTTCTGTTATATATCTATAGTTCATTGATGATTATTCATATCAGTTGTATTCATTACAAGTAAATGGATGAACTTATGAGATCTAAAGTTTGATTTCAAACTAAGGAAGCAAAGTCACACCACAATAATGCTATGTTACTGATAAGGACCAAACCCTAGAATGTTTAGAATTGTAGTAGTTCAAGGAATATCATTAGTGATTTGACCTTGAATATTAGCATCTTTATAAAACAAAATCATGAGATTTGCACTATGAAAGGCAAGCTAGTATTAATAAAATCTAGGGTTAAAGGTAGATAAACAATATGAAAATAACTTGGAGAAAAGAGTAAGATATAATTTTGAAATGTAACTATAAGTAGTAGCATAGAATGAGGAGTACTACGCGATACATGATATGAAGTTAGTTGTTGTAGTTCATGCTCTTATGACACAGCGTCACTATCTTTATGATGTGACGATAGACTGTCACCCTGGGAAGACGAATGTGGTAGCTGATGCCCTAAGCAGGAAGTCTAGTTTTGTAGCTGATGCATTCTCTATGGCATGTTTCAAGAGAGACCTGCTAATAGAGATGCAGAAGTTGAACTTAGACTTAGGGGTGACAGAGCAGAGTGGTTTGATTGCACTGATGCAAGTCAAGCCTACTTCTTATGATCAGATCAAGGAACTACAATAGGGTGATAGTGAGTTAAACCAGACCATGCATGACATGACAGGGGGAAGAGACCAGAGTTCAAGTTTTCAGATGATGATGTGTTGTTTTAGCATGACAGATTGCATGTACCTCGAGATAATGATTTGAAAGGAAAGATTCTTGAGGAGGCACATGTATCGATGTATGCCATGTATCTAGGTAACACTAAGATGTACATGAATCTCAAGGAGTCGTATTGGTGGCCTGGTATAACAAAGAATGTAGCTGAGTACGTGACTAGGTGCAGAGTGTGCAGCAGGTTAAGGCTGAGCACCAGGAACCTGTAGGTACCTTGCAATCTTTTCCTATACCAGAGAGGAAAGGGGAACATATCACAATGGATGTTGTGGTAGGGTTACCCAGGACACCTAGAGGTTATGACTTGATATGAATGATTGTGGATAGACTAATTTAGTCTGCTCACTATCTTCAGATTAAGTCAACCTTTGATGTCTCGAAGTTGGCTAAGATATTCGTGAATGAGATAGTCAGGTTGCACGATATCCTAAGTTCACATTCAAGTTTGGAATCAGTTGCATCGTGCTTTGGGCACAAAATTAAGGTTCAGTATAACTTTCCACCTGTAGACGGATGGTCAGTCAGAAAGTACCATTCAGATTCTTGAGGATGTGCTGAGAGCAGTTGATAGTTGCTCAGGGCAGGCAGAAGAGCTATGCTGAGAAGATGCGTTGACCTCTTGAGTTTGAGGTTGGTGATGAAGTGTATTTGAAAGTTTCACCATGGAAAGGAGTGTTGAGATTTGGTAAGAGAGGCAAACTGACTCCTAGGTTTATGGCCCCGTATCCTATCATTGAGAGGATTGGACCTGTAGCCTATAGGTTAGAATTGCCATTCGAGTTATCAAATCTACATGATGTGTTTCATGTATCCATGTTGAAGAAATGTTATCCTAATGCAGAGAAGATAATGGAACCAGGACCTGCACAACTTATATCAGATGTGTCCTATGTTGAGGGACCAGTACATATAGAATAATTGGAAATTTCATGAAGTTTAAGAATCACGAGGTACCGTTAGTGAAAGATCTGTGGAGGAATCATAATTTAGAGGAAGCCACGTGGGAGCTTGAATCAGAGATGTGTAACAAGTTTCCTTTTCTTTTTAGGAATTTCGGGACGAAATTCTTATAAGGGAGGGAGATTGTTACAACCCATATTTGGGTTAGTCAAGAAATACCTCGATTAGCGTGAAGTACCTTGATTCGTGCTAAGTATTTGGTGAAACATCATGGATAATCCAGATAAGCTAAGATGTGAATCAATAGTTGAGATTGAATCATCTGAGATACTTAATGATAATTGCAATGCTGATCGTTAGGTTAATTAAGTTGAGTTAAGTACTCTCGGATGCTATTAGAACTTTGATCTAGTGAAACATTCTAATTAGCATGTTTTTATGCCTTGAGAAGGTAGTGGATTTCGTTCTTGAGAGTTTGCAAAAAGAATCGTTCAATTTGGGCCTACGAGGCAAAGTTTATGAGGTTTGCAAGATTCCTGGGTTGAATCTGCAATTTTTCCAAATTTGGCTTTATATTTCCGTTTCTTTTCTTTCTCGCTTATCTTCCCCAACGATCGTTTATTTGAGTCGGCGCACAGGAGCGAGTGGGCGCTCGAGGAGTTCAGGAGAAGGCTCTTGGCCTAGCTCCACTTTCCAGCTGGTTACCTCTTTTCCTCTCGTCTTCTCTTCTTTTTCCTCCTCCCTTTCTCTTCCTTTTCCTCCACTCCACCCGCCCTAGCCCTAGCTGCTGCCCTGCAACCTTGGCCGGCGGCCAAGTGATAACCTTTCATTTTGTGACGATATCTTATTAGTTATCTTTAGTTTTCCATACTCTTTCTTAGATAAACTAAATAGAATCATTAAACCTTCTTACTTTATTGCAGATACGTCAATAAACCAACTTTCCCTCTTTTTCATTACAGAAAACACAAAAAAATTACAAAGACTCCTCATGGTCCCAAGACCGCGAGAAGCCTCACGGTCCCAAGACCGCGACAAGCCTCACGGTCCCAAGACCGCGAGAAGCCTCACGGTCCCAAGACCGCGACAAGACTCACGGTCCCAAGACCGCGACAAGCCTCACAGTCCCAAGACCGCGAGAAGCCTCACGGTCCCAAGACCACGACAAGCCTCACGGTCCCAAGACCGCGAGAAGCCTCACGGTCCCAAGACCGCGAGAGGCCTCACGGTCCCAAGACCGCGAGAGGCCTCACGGTCCCAAGACCGTGAGAGGCCTCACGGTCCCAAGACCGCAAGAGGCCTCACGGTCCCAAGACCGCGAGAAGCCTCACGGTCCCAAGACCACGAGAGGCCTCACGATCCCAAGACCGCGAGAAGCCTCACGGTCCCAAGACCGCGAGAAGCCTCACGGTCCCAAGACCGTGAGAAGCCTCACGGTCCCAAGACCGCGAGAAGCCTCACGGTCTCAAGACCGTTTGAGACCAAACGGTCTCAAGACCGTTTGGGCTTAACTTGAGCCTATAAATAGGACCTCAAGGGCCACTTCAAAAGTATCGAATTCCAAGACACCCAAAGGCTGCCTCTCCAGATCCAGAGCACTCTGGTCTTCCGTCCACTGCCCCAAGGCTGCCAGTTTTGAGATCCGTGCTCATCATCAAGCTTCCTTCTCTCTCTTCTTCCCATCTCTTCAACAAAGAAGGTGGGAAGAGAAAATCCTTCATCAAAGCAACCACGAAGTGCGAAGATCGTTGCTCTCTTCACCAAGGGTTCAACCTTCCCTCCTCCGTGGAGATGACGTTCTTTCTCTCTCTTCTCACCTCCTTCTTTGCCATGAGCGAGTAGTTTCATTCACTAGGGTGCGGGGAGTATCCCCGCTACCCATGTTTTCATTTCATGCGATGTAATTCAATAACTTGTAATAAAGATACTCTTCTTTTCAGTTTGACTTCAATCTCTTAATGAATACTAGTTGCTTGATCATCAACTTGTGTTACATATTGTCTTTTGGTATGAATTGTCTATGTTTGTACCCTTAGATCTAAATATCGATTGAATGTTGGTTATGGATGTATGTAGTCATCATATGTCTGTTTCGGTGTCTAGAAGTGTTTTCAGGAGTGGAGTAAACTCACCCCCATCGTTGCACTTTCATACTATGAAATGGAATCAGTTGACGTATGGAAGTGCAACCTTGGTAAGGTCGAGGAACACATTTCATGAAGGAGTAATGCAAAGCATGTGACCATTCATTATGGAATGGCTGGCATTGCAATACTCCACACTTCTCGTAGCTAGTTATCCGAAGGGAAGCTAGGACTACAAGATACTAACTGATTTGACTCTTTTTGCAGGTTGTTTTAGTATGTTGCATGACTTGATCCATGTGTAGTGGTGTGAAACCCAATAACATCCTAGTGGTTTTTATCAATTGTTTACAACCTTAATCTTTACTTTCTTGCTTTACTTTCCTCGCATTTAGCTTTAAAACCAACATCAAACTTTCGATCTAAATATCAACTGTTAAGTAGTTAAGTAGAACTAAAACGTTTTCCATCTTGACTTCATCAAGACCGTTGTCCCGAGGATTCGACCCTTAACTATACTACGATAAGACTTCAGCGTGTCTTAGCACACGTGGGTGGAGTTCTTACCATAGTACTAGCAAGGCTAAACCTAAGGATTCATCACCTTAGGATTTTTAGTGGTGTTGCAAAACTCCATCAAAAATTGGCGCCGTTGCCGGGGACAACGGAACTTTTTAGTTTTTACTTAACAACTTTTTGGTTGATTAGGATTTTACACTTTTTCTTGATAACTACTCCAATACTTCTTGATTTCTTCATTTCCTTCCATTATCCTAACGTGTGATTTTCCTTCTACTCAGGTAGAAAATGTGTATGCAACCCCCGCATAGCATCGGATTCTCCCCTGAACCAGAATACGATTTTGAGGTAGAAAGAAGTTTCCACCGAAGGAATAGACTTAACCGCCAAAGAGCCAGACAGATGGCCGAAGAGCAACGCCTTGTTGCAGAAAGAGTCAACGCCGCCATAGCAGCACAACGAGCACAACTTATTGCCGACACTCGTGCTCAGGTGCAAGCTGAGATCCGAGCTGAGGAACAAGCCCGCATCCAAGCAGAGCATGCTGCTGCTCAACTTGCGTTAAGAAATAAGCAACTTCGGGACTACGTAGTCCCGAAGAATTATGAAGACGATCATCCTGTCCGACCACCGATTATTAACATACCACACTTTGAAATTCGGACGCAATGGATCCAGATCATGCAAGGCATCTCTTTCTCCGGAGCACCCGGAGACGATTGCATGGATCACCTTAAGAGATTCAAGTCACTCTGCCGACTTGTACCCCAAGCAGGAATTGCAATGGAAGCAATCATGTTACACCTTTTTCACTTCACCTTATCTGGAAGAGCACTAAGCTGGTACAACGCTTTGGATAGACACCCCATCATCACTACTTGGACTCCCTTAGAAGAGAAGTTTCTTGAGAAATTCTTCCCACCTTCGCTAACCTATGAGATTAGGGGACAGATTAATCACTTTTCCCAACTACCTGGAGAAACACTTGCTGAAGCTTGGGAAAGATTCAAAGAACTCCTGAGAAAGTGTCCTCACCATGGCATATCTCAAAATCAACTGATAGAAACATTTTACAGAGGAGTAAGTGATGATATTAAGCAATTCCTAGATTCCTCATCTGGAGGAAACTTTATGAGAAAGAATTATGAAGATGCCTGGAATATAGTTACGCTGGGGGCCGAGAACCAATCCAATTGGGGAAGGTCATCTAACCAACCCGAAGGCGTTCTCAAGGTTTACAAAGCAGAAGAATCCATGGAACTCAAGGCCATTGCTGAGGCTTTGAAGACTATTTCTAGCAAGCAACAAGCCCTCGAAACTTCTTTCGGGGAATATGATAAGAAGAAAAACTCTCAGGTTCAACAAGTTAAGGCAGCTACTGGAACTTGTGAAGCCTGTCATGCATCCGATCATCCCACATTATCATGTGGCCTGTTATACAATGTCATGATGGATTTACAACCACCCATGCCGCAATATGAACCCATTATCGAGCATCCCGAGGACCAAATGCCAGAGAAAGTCAACCCCATACATTCAATACCTGGCCAAGTGTATTACAACCCAGATAAACCAAGGAACCATCCTGGTTTTCAATACGGGAATCATGTAGGGACTGCTAACCCACAGCAGCAGGCACAAGGTGGATCTTTCAATAGACAACCACCAGGATTTCAGAATAACTTCAATCAAGGGAATTACAGACAAGGTTTTCAAAGATCTAACTATCCCAGGAATCCTTCTAACCAATTTGCCCATTCAGGACTGCACCCTTAGTTGCAACAACCCCAGTTGCAGCAGCCACAGCAACCCCAGCAGCCACAGTTAACTGCACCTCTACAACAACCAGGACAGCAAGTCACTCAGTATCAACAAAGGGGTGCTCCTCCCCAATCATCTGATGAGATATCCTTGATTAGACAAATGCTTCAATTGCAACAAACCATGCTTGCAAACCAACAAGCTCAACAAAAGGCCGTAGAAGCCCAACTGGCACAGATTGCCGCTCAATTGAAACCTCAAGCCGTCACTTTTGCTGGGCAACCAGAGGCAAACCCCCGTCATAACCCAAACAGACCAGAACAACTTAATGCCGTCACCACACGGTCTGGTCGTGTCCTACCTGATGCCACAAGAATCGACCATGATGATGATAACATAGCCATTCTTTCCCCAACAGGGAATTCAAGCAGAGAAACAGAAAATTCTGCAGAGAAAGAAAAGGAAAAGGAACCAATCTCAGAAGTCCCACCAAGAATTCCTTACCCAGACAGACTAAAAGGAACCAAAATGGACACTAGGTTCCAAAAATTTAAAGAAGCTATGAAAAAGTTATACATTGATATTCCTTTTCTTGATGCCCTTTCCGAAGTGCCCGCTTGGGCAAAATACCTGAAAACCCTCTTGTCGAGAAAGTATATGACAGAGGAGCATGAAACAGTGAAACTTGCTCAGACCACTTCAGATATTCTGCTTAATAAAATGCCAAAGAAAAAGAAGGACCCAGGTTCCTTCGGCATTCAGTGTTCCATTGGAAATGGCTCCAGCAAGAAAGGATTGGCAGACCTAGGAGCAAGCATATCTATTATGCCCTATTCAATGTGTAAAAGATTAGGCTTCACTGATTTGTTACCTACGACAATGACAATTCAGTTAGCCGACTCTACCATAACTGCCCCTCTTAGCATTATCGAAGACATCCCTGTCAGAATAGGAACAAATTCTTATGTCCCGTGTGATTTTGTTATTATGGACATACAAGAAGACCTGAGATATCTGATAATCTTCGGAAGACCTTTCCTAGCAACCGCCCGAGCTCTCATTGATGTCGAAGCAGGAACTATTATTTTGAGACTTGGGAGGGAGGCTTTCCAGTTCAGAGTTCTAAACAGCATGAAAGGTCCAAGCATTCAAGAGGAAGTCTTTCTCCTGGATGCTATATATCAAATGTCCCAGTTAGAAATGTCTGAACCATCTGACGAATTGGAAAATACTCTTACAAATCCGGATGTAGAATTATCGGCCAGTGAACTAGTACAACAGTGCCTGCAATACTTAGAAAAAGCTGAAGAAGCTCCGACAGCCACGTTTGAAGAACTTAAAGCCATCACAATTATAGAAGCCACTGAGCCACCTAAGGCTCCAGAAATGAAAGCCTTACCCGAGGGGCTTAAACATGTTTTTCTTGATGATGAGAAGCTCTGCCCAGTAATCATCAGCTCCACTCTGGAGGATGATCAAGAAAACAGACTCCTCGATGAACTGAAGAAGCATAAGAAAGCCATTGGCTATAAAATGACTGATCTGACGGGCATAAACCCTGCTTTATGTATGCACAAACTGCCCATGGTTGAAGAGTTTAAACCATCGCGAGAACACCAGAGAAAGTTAAACCCCAACCTCAAAGAGGTGGTTCGCCTCGAGGTCCTCAAGCTTCTAAAGGCAGGCATTATCTACCCAATTTTTGATTCTCAGTGGGTAAGCCCAGTGCAGGTGGTCCCTAAAAAGGGGGGAACCACCGTTGTTCTTAATGACAAAAATGAACTGGTGCCCACTAGAACCGTTACAGGGTGGCGTATGTGCATTGATTATAGGAAACTTAATAAATCAACACGAAAAGATCACTACCCCCTGCCTTTCCTAGATGAGGTCCTCGAGCGCCTAGCTCATCAGAAGTTCTTTTGTTACCTCGATGGATATTCCGGCTTTTACCAAATCCCGATACATCCGGACGATCAAGAGAAAACTACTTTTACCTGTCCCTTTGGGACGTACGCTTTCAGAAGAATGCCATTCGGGCTCTGTAATGCACCAGCTACTTTCCAAAGATGCATGTCTGCTATCTTTGCGGGATTGACAGAGTCTATAATGGAGGTATTCATGGATGATTTTTTAGTTTATGGAGACTCCTTCGACAACTGTCTGCTCAACCTGGTTCAAGTCCTACAAAGATGTGAGGAAACAAACCTCATTTTAAATTGGGAAAAATGCCATTTTATGGTAACAGAGGGTGTTGTTTTAGGACACAGAGTGAGCGACAGAGGGATCGAGGTGGATCAAGAAAAAATTGACGTTATCTCAAAATTGATGCCACCAAAAGACGTAAAAGGAGTACGTGCCTTCTTAGGACATGCTGGGTTTTACAGAAGATTTATTAAAGATTTCTCCAAAATAGCAAAACCCATGACACAACTGCTGACCAAGGACACAAAGTTCAACTTTAACCAAGAATGCTTGCAAAGTTTCACAACTCTGAAAGATGCCTTGATTTCTGCACCAATATTACGAGCTCCAGATTGGTCGTTACCTTTCGAAATCATGTGTGATGCGAGCGATTATGCCATAGGGGCCGTTTTAGGGCAAAGAATCGACAAGAAACCCCATGTTATATACTACGCATCTAAAACGCTGGATGAAGCACAAAAAAATTACACCACTATAGAAAAGGAATTTTTAGCTGTCATCTACGCGTTTGAAAAATTCCGCTCATACCTGATAGGAGCTAAAGTCATTGTCTACACTGACCACTCCGCTATACGATATATGATTCAGAAGCAAGACGCAAAACCTAGACTTATCCGCTGGGTGCTAATGCTTCAAGAATTCGATTTGGAAATTAAAGACAAAAGCGGAGTGGAAAACGTCGTCGCCGATCATCTCAGCCGTATTAGGGTCGAGGATGAAGACAAAGTTCCTATCCAAGATTCCCTCCCGGACGACCACCTAATGAAAGTCTCTAATGGATTTCCCTGGTATGCCGACATTGTCAACTATTTGGCAACAGGAATCATTCACCCATCCGCATCCTATCACGACAAAAAGAAGTTCATTCATGACGCTAAGCAATATTTCTGGGACGAGCCCTATCTTTTTCGCTTATGCGCAGATGGACTCTTTCGTAGATGCATCCCAGAGACAGAAATCACTCCGGTCCTTGAGCACTGTCACTCAGGCCCCACTGGGGGGCACATGAGTTCTAAGAAGACAGCCCTCAAGGTCTTGCAATCTGGCTTTTATTGGCCCACCATCGCAAAAGACGCCCATGAATACGTGCGATCATGCGACAAGTGCCAACTATCCGGAGGGATAACCAGAAGAAATGAAATGCCATTGAACATATGGCAAGAAATCGAACTTTTCGATGTATGGGGAATATATTATATGGGCCCTTTCCCCTTGTCTTATGGATTCAAGTATATCTTGGTTGCTGTGGATTACGTTTCAAAATGGGTAGAAGCTCTACCAACCACCTCTTGCGATTCAAAACCGGTAATCAAGATGTTTAAAGAGATAATATTTCCCAGATTCGGCGTCCCAAGAACGATTATATCTGACGGCGGATCACATTTTTTGGAACGGAGCTTTGAAGCCTTATTAAGAAAATATGGAGTCAACCACAAAGTTTCTACACCATATCACCCATAGACATGTGGACAGGTTGAAGTCTCCAATAGGCAAATTAAAGCTATTCTGGAAAAAACTGTCAATCGACACCGCACCGATTGGTCAACCAAACTATCTGACGCTCTATGGGCTTACCGCACAGCTTTCAAAACACCCATCGGAACAACACCGTTTCGATTAGTGTATGGGAAGTCTTGCCATTTGCCAGTTGAATTAGAGCATAAGGCTTGGTGGGCCATTAAGCAACTAAATTTCGATCTCAAAGGTGCTGGTGAATTCCGACAACTTCAACTCCAAGAGTTAGAAGAGCTACGAATGACAACCTACCACAACGCAAGAATCTACAAAGAACAAACTAAGATGTGGCACGATGGCCACATCAAAAGAAAGGATATAATCGTCGGAGACAAAGTCCTCCTATTCAACTCCAGATTAAAAATGTTTCCTGGAAAACTGCGTACTAAATGGTCGGGTCCCTTTACAATCAAACATATATACCCGACAGGAGCTGTCATTATTATTGACGATAATGGAGGAGAGAGGACCGTAAATGGCCACAGATTAAAAAAGTACCACACTCCGGCAGACAAGTTATCAAGACAAACCATCGAGATTCATGACCCTATAAAGTAAGCATAGCCGGAGCAATAATCTTGTCGAGCCAGCGACGTTAAACCAAGGCGCTTCTTGGGAGGCAACCCAAGGCCTGAATATCACCTTCCCTAGCCTTTTCTTTTGTTTTTAAACACCCTTTTATTTATCTTTGTTTTTCCTTTTTCTTTTGCTTTCTTTAAATCCAAAAATACATAAAAATCCACTTGATCTTGTGGTCAAACGGTCTAGAGACCGTGAGGCCCCTCGCAGTCTCCAGACCGTGAGGCCCCTTGTGGTCTCACGACCGTGAGGCCCCTCGCGGTCTCACGACCGTGAGGCCCCTCGCGGTCTCACGACCGTGAGGCCCCTCGCGGTCTCCAGACCGTGAACTCCTCGCGGTCTCACGACCGTGAGGCTCCTCGCGGTCTCAAGACCGTTTGAGCTCTCTCGGTCACCTGACCGAGAGGGCTCCTAAAACCTATAAATATACCCCCCCCTCACCTACGCGCCCCTCTTCTTGATTCCCGAATTCTCGAACTCTCCTGTTTCATTCCACTCTGACCTTCATCTCTACACTCCCGCGCGTTGCTGTTTCAAGTGCTTCGCCGATGACTCGACTTCGTCGCCATCGTTCTCGACTTCGTCGTCGTCGTTCCTAGCTCGTCGTCACTCCCGGCTTGTCGTTAGCTCTGCAGCAGCTACCCCTTCTCTGACCCACCGACCGCAGCAATAGGTTGACGCATCACCGTTTAAAACTCGCGTTCGAGCTCCCTCCCGCCGTTGTCGCCATCATCGTTTCCGCAGCTCTTAGCCAACGAACGGCCGCGCAGTTCGTCTCCCGCGCGGTTCGTCTTCCTCGCGGTCTCAAGACCGTTTGGATCCTCGCGGTCTCAAGACCGTTTGGATCCTCGCGGTCTAAAAACCGTTTGGATCCTCGCGGTCTCAAGACCGTTTGGATCCTCGCGGTCTCAAGACCGTTTGGATCCTCGCGGTCTCAAGACCGTTTGGATCCTCACAGTCTCAAGACCATTTGGATCCTTGCGGTCTCAAGACCGTTTGGATCCTCGCGGTCTCAAGACCGTTTGGATCCTCGCGGTCTCAAGACCGTTTGGATCCTCGCGGTCTCAAGACCGTTTGGATCCTCGCGGTCTCCAGACCGTTTGAGACCAAACGGTCTCAGGACCGTTTGAACTAAATCAAACTAATAAAACTCAAATTCAAAATAATTTTACTTTGTTATAATTTCAAAATTTAAGATTTCTAACTTTTGTTTCTTATCAATTATTTCAGAATGACTTCACCTGCTAAGCAAGGACCAACAGACACTCCCTTCTGGACAAAAGAGAAGCTCATTGCTGAACGAGCAAATCTGCAAAGCTTAGTTAATGACTTCAAAAGGACTGGAAAAGTCCCAGCAGAAGTAAACCTGACTGCTGTCATGAAGGACATCAATCGAATCAACCGCTGCCTAGATGAAGAACCTTCTGACGAGGAGGTCGAAGAGACCTCATCTGATGAGGCCTCCGAATACCAGCCTTCCCCTAAGAAAGAATCACCCACTACAAAATCGAAGGGGAAGAGATTGGCTCAAGAACTAACAACTGAGCCCACATCTAAGAAGAGAGCCAGGAAGCAGGTCCACCCTGCCTGTGCAAGAGAACAAATCCTAGCAGGGTACATCCCACCATCCTCCACCACCGTCACCAATCCTGCCACAATAACTGTTCCTATTTTTCCTCCCATCACCACCACAGCACCACCACCCGAGAACCTTCACCTCCAAATCATTCCCCCCATCAGCCAACTCCTTAAACCAACCAAGTATGTCTGCCCCAGCATACTGATGAAGATGGGGATCTACCACAGAATCCTCACTCTTCTTGACAATTCTAACCTTTCCCGGCTCTGCTTTGTATCGGAAATTTCCTACTCTGAGCCAACTACTGAATTCTTCACCTACTTCAACAAAGAAGTGGTTGACATCTTGCATAAAGAAAGGGACGGTGGTGACCGTAGAATAACCTCCAGAATCTTCAACAATGAGGTGATCATCACCGAAAATGTCCTGAACAAAATTTTCATCGACAATAAAGACCAACTGAAGAATGCCAAAGCTGCTGGCACAGACCACCCCAGTTTCAACAAGCATAACTTCTGGAAGTCATTAACAGGGTTACCAACCTTCGATGCAAGGACAAGCAAGGCCTCCAACGTTCATTCTGGCCTAGTGCGTACGTTACACAAAATTATCGTCGGCGCACTTTTCCCTAGATCCGAAGGAGGAAATATTCTCATATCCGACCTTTTTGTCCTCTGGTCAGTCCTCAACGAAATGCCTGTCAACATTGGACGACACATGCTGATCAAGCTATCAGCCTTCGCCCTCGGGAAAGAAATCTGCATGGGTGGTCATATCACATCTATCATCAAATATCTCAAGATGGATAGACTTCTACCCAAATGCAGCCCAATTAAAGGCGACATTCTTACCAATGAACAGACACTAAAGAACTCTTACATCTTAAAGGATAAGGATGGAAGGCTGAACTACGTGTTCGACCCCACAAAATCTTCACGAATCCTGCTGCCACTTCCAGAGCTTGCTGACTATGATAAAGACAAGCTCCTGTTCACTGAAGACGAGATCGCCAAAATCATCGCTTCAGTCAAAGCCAGAGAAAAGAAAGCAAAGGCAGGGCAGGCAGAGCTTATTATAACTGCCCCGGCAGCTAAAACAGCAAAGCTCCTAGTCAAACGACCTTCCAGAAGGCTCGTCAAAGCTCATGAGCTGTCAGGGACACCCACATCGAAACCTAACCCTGAAACTGAACCCCCCCTCCCTGAAGAAAATATTACATCCTCATCACTAGACTCTTTTATAATGAGTCTAAATGCTGAGCTCAATACCACCTCTCCACCCTCCACCACCCCAATATCCACCACCCCACCACCATCAACCACCCTTCAATCTTCCTCCGCTCCACCTTCCTCCACCACCCTTCCACCACCTCCACCCTTCTTTACTTCGGGCACCCCATTCTCTACCACAATGCCCGAATTCTCCTCCTTCACATCCACCGACTTTCCATCAACATTCCCGAATCCTTTTCCATCTTCGGGAATGCCACCATTTTTCCATCCTCCACCACCCCGACATCGCTAGTGACTCCATCTACAGTCACCATGCAATTCGCGGGTCCATCAACAATGTCTTTTCCGCATGACACTATCATTCCACCCCGACCCCAGCCACCTCACCCTTCAATCATTGGGGTCCCTTTTACTAACGTCGGTGAGGATTTCGGACGTCAATTTGACACCATCCTAAACCTCCTCACCGACCCATCTAACATTTTAAATTCTATTTTTTCATGCGTGCAGGGTCTAACTAAGCAGGTTGCTCAGATCGGCGAGCAAAACCGCGCCATGCCAGGCATCCTCCAAGGAATCCAACAACGTCAAGTTTCAGTGGCCAAGCAAGTCGACCACATCGACGACCACTGCAACAACTTGCCCAAGTTGATCCAGGGAGTACAACGCCAGCATGAAGTGTTGGCAACGCAAGTCGATAGGATTTCCGCGCAGACTTTACCTCTGCCAGAGACCCTACGCGAGCTGCAGCAACAGCAACAAGCTTTCAGCACGCGCCTGGATGACATCACCACCACCCTCACGCAGCTACATAATCGCCAGGAGGAGTCATCAAATAATGAGCTCATTCAGCTAAGAGCTCAAGTAACAGATCTCACAGCAAGACTCCTCTCGGCCGAACAACGTTATTTAGATCTTAAAGAAACCCACGAAACACTGCTCGAAACACACGAGCACGTGCAAGTGGCTTATGATGAACTCCAATCCATCCATCGTCTGTGCAAAAAGAAAGCACAAAAGAAGACAACTAACGACGATGAAGATGATGCTGATAATGATGATGATTCTGATTCTTCACCAGACTCCACCAACAGTACCTCCTCAGATGAAGACTCTGACAAACCAGATGATGCTGGGGAGGGTCCAAGCCAAGGAGTAGAACCCAGACAACAAAAAGATCACCATGACGGTGATAAGGATCCCAACTCCCCACACCATGATAATGTTAATATATCATATGGGGATCAATTTCTTGACTACTCTGCTATGGGATCCATCGGGGAAGCTGCTAAAGAAGCAGCCTTCACCGAGTTCCACCAATGCATAATCGGAACCGGCACCACCCCTCCTACAACAGCTGTCTTACCCCTCTCAGCGCCCACCACGACAGCAACCTCACCCCTCGACGAGTACGAGTCAGAACGAGTGCAATTAGATACTGATGAAGAGCTCGATTCTGCCTCAGACTCAGACAACGACACTATTGGCTCTGAGGAAGCCCCAGAAGTACATCCTTCCCCCCTCTACAGGAGCTTCCCCCGCCACCACCCCTGCCGCACAAAATGCATGACCTTGATATGGCAGCCATTTCCACTTTAGATGCCCAGGATATCTTTATACTGAATACTATCGTGGACGATACAAAGGCAGGAGATGATATTATCTACCACAGCACTAAAACGAAGCGCAAGCTGACACGTGAAGATTTTCGCAAAATCCTGCGACCTGGGTCGACGATGCCAATGTCTATCTTCCGTGTCCTCCTCGCCAACTGTATCGAAATTTACAGAAGCCACAAGAGGAAGCAGCCTGTCTTCAATGCCTCACCCGCCCTATCCTTGGGCCTCCTATACAAGGATATCCAAGAAAAATCAATCGAACGTCTGCGTATCGGGCTAGCACGACGAGCACGTTATCTTACTGTGCCATTCCAAATTTTAAACCATTGGATAGCTATGATTGTCGATACAGAGGCTCGGGACGCCACGGTTTATAACTTCTGCAGCACCGAGCTACCCGCCGGCACGATAAACTTTGTGGGTGAAGCAGCCGGTGAAGCAAGATGCATACCCTTTCGGCTGCTTAACCTAATTTGGGCTGCACGCCCATCTCTCCGCTAAGACTGGAGCCAGCCCTGGTTCAAAATTATAAACCCTCCAGTTCAAGCCGCAGAAGGATCCGGGGGTTGTGCTTTCTGCACCATTCGTCACATTCAAGCGCTGAACCAAGAAATCCCTTTCTCTGCCCTGGTCACTGAAGATTTTCATTCCTTGAGAGGACGTTATGCGATGGAGCTCATCTGCGACAGACGGTTCTTCAAGGACCAAATGATGGCACCAGATGATGTCCCTCGCTACCTCTTCTCTGCTATCCAGCGACCACAGCGGCGACCCTTCCGCCAAGCTCTAAAAGAGTCATAGAAATCAAAAGGACCGGCCTCCGCTACCGAGCAAAGCAAAGATGCCAAAAACCCATTGTCTGCCATCACACCATCTTTTCCAGACTTCGATCTCAGCGCTTGCAAAGGCATATCCAGCTACGAACTACGTCTCATTATGTCAAAGCTTTCCGCCGAGAATGATGAGCTCGTTTTCATGTCTGGTGACATTCTTATAATGGCAGACACTCTGCGAGAATCTTTACAAATTAAAGGATCCCTCTCTGTTGGCCTTATGTCCGCCTATCAGCTTCTACTCGGACAAGATCACCCCACAGCATACATGGCGTCTCCATATCTGAAGGATGATCTTTTAAAGCTAAAGAACTTCGGCGCAGCTGAAACACTAATCTCATATCTACAACACACAACGCCGAAGTTCATCATGCTACCCTTCCTCTACCATGAACACTGGCTACTTCTGGCAGCAAACCTACCGGATGGAACAATTACAATTTATAACAGTTCCGATAGCCTGTACAACCCACGACAGAAAGTTTACGTCGTAACGCCAAAAACACCCACAGAGGTAGTGGCAAAAGAATGTGCTGAAAGATTAATTGATCTCCTTAGTCAACACACAAAAGCTTACGCCAAAGAACACTTTCACCGCCCTTCCTTCTGCCACAAGTGTCCCCAGCAAATCCGAAAATCCAACGACTGTGGCTTCCATGTCCTCTACTGGATGTATACCATCTTAGTTCTTCAGAAACCAGTAGAGGATATGACTGACGTAGACTATCACGCCCTGCGTGGACAGTTTGCAGCTAAGCTCCTCCAAGCACCAGGGGCAAGCTCAGGATTAACTGCCGCCTAAATGCCCTTGTCCATGCACCTCTCAACCTATCCCTTTGACACTCTGTGGACAGAGTGCACGATAAGTTAGGGGGGAGTGCACTGGACAAGGGTGAGGTATCATCCTTCTCCTACTCTTCTAACTCATTTTTTCCCGCACATAATTTTCAAACTTTCTATTCGTACTTAGACTTTTTCCAGTATTTTTTTTTTCAATAAAACAACTTCTAAGTATAACTTTCATCATGAAAAGTATCACCCTTACCTAAGTTAGAGATAAAGTAGTCCTCATATAAATAATAAGATTAGCTTACAGGCTTGAAATGGCGAATCCATAAAATTCATTCACTATTGGTTTCTATACTTTTGCTTCAATTCTATCTCAGACTCTTCACAGGTCAACTTCAGGGCCAAAGCGAACCGAAAACTCTCAAAGTCAAGAGGGAAATCAGGGAAATCCAAAATCAAGAAAATCTCGCGAGCGGACCACCAAGTGCATGTCAAGAACCCTAAGAACAGTTTTCTTCTTTCAATAAAAGAGGCTTGGCCGCCCAATCAAAAACCCTAACAAAACCCACTTCCTAAGCCTGTGAGATTCGAATAAAAGCCAGAGTGTTGAATAAAAACATGAGAGTTGTGCCATGCATAAGGACCTATATGAAGAGCCAACAAAGATCTCACCCGGCCGGTACATAAAGCTGCCCTCATGAAGGCAGATGTGTCGTGCCCGGTAATGAGATCCTAAGGTTTCCTAATATATGATAAGGCTGATAAAAGAGCTCACCCGGCCGGTACATTCAGCTGCCCTCATGAAGGCAGATGTGTCGTGCCCGGTAGTGAATCTCTAAAAAGCATAGACAAACCTTTCCCCACTTGAAGGGGGAGTTACACAATAAGCCTTTTAAGCCAGCCCTCATACCCACTCTAGCTACCAGTAGGTTTCTCCAAAGAAGTATAAACCTGATTAGAGTCGATGACATGCACACAATAAGAAAGGTGGTCCCAATGCGAGATTCACGATATAAAAGGAACCTGAGATCCATGCAACTTTTGATACTCGAAAGAGTTAGTGTAAGCAGAAGCCCTGATAAGACCTCGGTAGATCTCTGACCTAGAATTGAAGCAAGAGTATGGAAACCCTAAATCAAATAAAATCGCCTCACCATTACATGCCTTAGCTCTATCTAACTTGAGGACAAGCTAGACTCTAAGTTAGGGGGGGTGATAACCTCTCATTTTGTGACGATATCTTATTAGTTATCTTTAGTTTTCCATACTCTTTCTTATATAAACTAAATAGAATCATTAAACCTTCTTACTTTATTGCAGATACGTCAATAAACCAACTTTCCCTCTTTTTCATTATAGAAAACACAAAAAAATTACAAAGACTCCTCATGGTCCCAAGACCGCGAGAAGCCTCACGGTCCCAAGACCGCGACAAGCCTCACGGTCCCAAGACCGCGAGAAGCCTCACGGTCCCAAGACCACGAGAAGCCTCACGGTCCCAAGACCGCGACAAGCCTCATGGTCCCAAGACCGCGACAAGCCTCACAGTCCCAAGACCGCGACAAGCCTCACGGTCCCAAGACCGCGACAAGCCTCACGGTCCCAAGACCGCGACAAGCCTCACGGTCCCAAGACCGCGAGAGGCCTCACGGTCCCAAGACCGCGAGAGGCCTCACGGTCCCAAGACCGCGAGAGGCCTCACGATCCCAAGACCGCGAGAGGCCTCACGATCCCAAGACCGCGAGAAGCCTCACGGTCCCAAGACCGCGAGAAGCCTCACAGTCTCAAGACCGTTTGAGACCAAACGGTCTCAAGACCGTTTGGGCTTAACTTGAGCCTATAAATAGGACCTCAAGGGCCACTTCAAAAGTATCAAATTCCAAGATGCCCAAAGGCTGCCTCTCCAGATCCAGAGCACTCTGGTCTTCCGTCCACTGCCCCAAGGCTGCCAGTTTTGAGATCCGTGCTCATCATCAAGCTTCCTTCTCTCTCTTCTTCCCATCTCTTCAACAAAGAAGGTGGGAAGAGAAAACCCTTCATCAAAGCAACCACGAAGTGCGAAGATCGTTGCTCTCTTCACCAAGGGTTCAACCTTCCCTCCTCTGTGGAGATGACGTTCTTTCTCTCTCTTCTCACCTCCTTCTTTGCCATGAGCGAGTAGTTTCATTCACTAGGGTGCGGGGAGTAGCCCCACTACCCATGTTTTCATTTCATGCGATGTAATTCAATAACTTGTAATAAAGATACTCTTCTTTTCAGTTTGACTTCAATCGCTTAATGAATACTAGTTGCTTGATCATCAACTTGTGTTACATATTGTCTTTTGGTATGAATTGTCTATGTTTGTACCCTTAGATCTAAATATCGATTGAATGTTGGTTATGGATGTATGTAGTCATCATATGTCTGTTTCGGTGTCTAGAAGTGTTTTCAGGAGTGGAGTAAACTCACCCCCATCGTTGCACTTTCATACTATGAAATGGAATCAGTTGACGTATGGAAGTGCAACCTTGGTAAGGTCGAGGAACACATTTCATGAAGGAGTAATGCAAAGCATGTGACCATTCATTATGGAATGGCTGGCATTGCAACACTCCACACTTCTCGTAGCTAGTTATCCGAAAGGAAGCTAGGACTACAAGATACTAACTGATTTGACTCTTTTTGCAGGTTGTTTTATTATGTTGCATGACTTGATCCATGTGTAGTGGTGTGAAACCCGATAACATCCTAGTGGTTTTTATCAATTGTTTACAACCTTAATCTTTACTTTCTTGCTTTACTTTCCTCGCATTTAGCTTTAAAACCAACATCAAACTTTCGATCTAAATATCAACTGTTAAGTAGTTAAGTAGAACTAAAATGTTTTCCATCTTGACTTCGTCAAGACCGTTGTCCCGAGGATTCGACCCTTAACTATACTACGATAAGACTTCCGCGTGTCTTAGCACACGTGGGTGGAGTTCTTACCATAGTACTAGCAAGGCTAAACCTAAGGATTCATCACCTTAGGATTTTTAGTGGTGTTGCAAAACTCCATCACCAAGCTGCAGTTGCAGCCGCTGCTCATGGCCAGGGGCCATCGTGGGCCACCCAGTAAAGAGAAAGTGTTCTCTTGATCTCAAATCTCGGGATCCAGGATTTGCAGCCCTAGCCACGAGCAACCAGCAGCCTGCCATCCGCCCAGTTGCTTGGCCAAGCGGCCGTCCAGCAGTAAGCTGCTGCGCTTGGTAGCAACCTGGGGGGGCATCTTGGGGCACCAGCAGCAGGGAAAGCTTCCCTTAGCTCAGATTTGGGGGACCAAGCAATGGTGCATACCTTCTAGCTAGTTCCAGCCATGAATCAAAGCTATTCCGCCAACCTGCTGTGCGCTTGAAGCAACCTGATCCAACAGGACCGTGAACAGTATAAATCCAAGGTTGAAGACAATGGAAATTTACCCGGAATTAGACCTTGGACGCATCCCTGGACAAATCTGGACTGACCAAATCGCTGTGAGTAGGATTTCATTTATTTATCATTAATAAACTCAGGCGTTTGAATACTTTCTGTTTGTGCGCGAATTACGCTGATAACATGCGTTATCAGGCGTCGGGCAGCGTTTGGCGTCGCCCGACCTTTTAGTTCATAAAATTCTTCTAGACACTGTTATATGATTAAATTTAGCATTTGAATAGTATGGATTGAATCAGTAGATTTATATGGTTCATTGGAACCTAAATTGCTCATTTGAATGTTGAAATTAGAAATTCATGTCTGAAAATGGTATGATTTGGGTATGAACCCAGACAATGAAGATTTCTAATAAATTATCAGATGTACGATTTCAAAGTTGATATGAATAAATAGAATATGCATTAAAACCCTAATTTCATATATCTTTTGACGTTAATATGTGTAAATTGATATTTACATGAAATGGCACATTTCTCTGAAATATTACCAGAAATTCTCAAGTATTGTTATTAAATTGTATTGTGATATGTAATTAACTCTTAATTGAGTTAAGTGATGCACAAACCAGGATTTGGGTTAATGTGCACGTTTTTTGAGAATTTTAGAGAATTGATAATTGTTGAGTATGATTCTCATATGTGAAGTAAATTTCTTTAATTTGTGTAATAAGATGTTCAATTGCGTAAATTCGCTATGTATGTGCCAAATTGAAATAAGTTGGGTTATTTATGCATTTCTAATTTATCTGAATGCATGGTATGAGAATTTCTCAGAAATTACAATGATTTGAAATATATTGCTCTGTCAGTTTAGAATGACAGTGTATTGTGATCTGATATGAAATCAGTAAATGTGATATTCCTATTTAAGTGTTTATATGTTAACTAGTTAATAGACTTAGATGCCCTGACACCGTAGAACCCCTTTTGGAGGTCTGTGCCTTAGGGGTGAAACGACCTACCTAGCGTGAGTCTAGATGGTCGGTGGCTCGTGTTCAACAATAATCCGTGCGTGTGTCACGGTGGCACGAGGACAGAGAGGCAGTGTTCAACAATAATCCGTGCGTGTGTCACGGTGGCACTGGAGTAAATAGGGGTTATTCAACAATAATCCGTGCGTGTGTCACGGTGGTAACCCAGACTCTCCGCCTGTGTGCTCAGGTTAGAGGAGGAGTCTAGAGTACACTCTTTGAGAGTGCAGTGAGGCCCTTGAGCGCCTGAGAGTCCTGACGCAGACCAGGACAGCAGTCAGACTTAGCATTTCCCGGGTGTGTCGCTAAGTCTTGTACGGTGGGTTCGTAGTTCGCTACGAGACTTTATATGCAGAGTACACTGCATATGATCAGGGCATAAGTTAAAAGATGATTACTTATAATTAAGGTAGATTAATATGAAACTTGTGTATGTTCAGATTTAGAATTTATAATACTTGTTCTTTAAATGTTCATTATACTTTTCTGCGATAATTGCACTGTTTAATTAGAACTGCTCAGTTTGTTATTTTATTCACATATTCCTGTTAAAGGTAAAATACGGAATTGTTTAGTGATAGCTAAATGAAATGCTATTCACTGAGCGAGTAGGCTCATACCTCTACTCAAAACCTTTTCAGGTCATCAACATCATAGGAATCTGGAGGATCCTTTCATCTTAACGCTCGGTCTGTAGAAGGTTTATGTAGTTAGTAGTTAGAGGTCTCTTAGTCCTTTCCCCTCGATCTTTGGGACAAGGCGTGGGTGAGAGAGAATGAGTATAAAGATGTAAATTAACTGTTATGCTTTATTTTATGTCGAACAATGTAATATGCTGTAGACTCTGTTTATATTGCTAGTCAGTTTAATAAAAATGCTTCCGCAGTTTGTTTAGATTTAGTTTATAGCATAAATCAGATTAACTTTTAATGTCTTTAAAAATGTTTCAAAAGCTTTGAGTGGTTTGACTTGTGTGTAATCCCTCCGTCGCGCCCTAATCTCATGTTTAGTGGGTAATGCGAGATCGGGGTTTGACAATAATATACCACTGATAACAACACACCAAATCAGAGATAATAAATCAATAATAATATGGAACAAATAATGACATCACTTCTCTCCTTTCTCTCATTTCCTCTCTTTTTATGTTGACTGAAATGAGGAATAGATAAAAGAAAATTATTGTACTAACAATAACAACACAACGGTATAACAAATATAATACAACGAGAACAAATATTGACATTGCTTTGGTTCTTTCTCATATTTTTTGCTTTTTGTGAAGTGATGAGTAGATTAAAAAATAAAATATTATGCCAATGATAATAACACACCAGTCAGGAGAGAACAAATTAATTCTAAAAATGAATAATGACACTATTTCCATCCTCTCTCCTATTTCTTTCTTTGTGAGTGAAATGAAGAGTAAATAAAAAAAATAGTATGCCAATGATAACAACACAACGAACTAGAGATAACAAATCTATTATAAAGAAAACAAATAGTTACACTTTTTCCCCCTATCTCTTATTTTATCTCTTAGTGACATGAGGAATAGAAAAAAACAAAATACTATAACAATGATAACAACACTATGGGTCAAAGATAACAAATTGATTACAAAAGAAAATAAATAATGACACTACCTCCTTCCTCTCCCCATTTTCTTTATTTTTTGTGAAATGAGGAGTAGATAAGAAAATAAAACATGAACTAGTGATAACAACACATAATACCAATGATAACAAATCAATTACAAAAAGAAGAAAAATATTATACTAATGATAATAACGCATTATACCAGAGATAACAAATCAAATATAAAAGCAAACAACTAATGGAACTACTTCTCTCCTCTATCATATTTTCTCCTTCATTGTGATGAGGAAAATGAGGAGTATATATAAAACAAAATAGTGTATCAATGATAATAACATAATGGACTAAAGACAACAAATCGATTACAAAGAAAACAAATAATAACACTATTGTCCTCCATATTCATATTTCCTCTCTTTATGAAATGAGGAGTAGATAAAGAAATAAAACATTGTACCAATAATAACAACATACCTAAACAATGAATGAACAAATATTATACCAAAAGAAATAAATATTGGTGCTACTTCTCTCATATATTTTATTCCTTCTCTCTTTCTTATGAGTGAAATGTGGAGTAGACAAAACATAAAATATTATACCAATGATAACAAAACAATGGACGAGAGATAAAAAATTGATTATAAAGGAAACAAATAAGAAACTACTTCCCTTCTCTATCTTATTCTCTCTCTCTTTGTGAAATGAGTAGTAGATAAACAAATAATATACTGACAATAAAAACACATAGGACCACTTATAAGAAATTGATTACAAAAAGAAATATATATTGACACTATTTTTCTCCTCTATCCTATTTTCTCTCTTTTTGTGATGAGTGAAATGAGGAGTAAGTAAAAAACAAAATATTGTACCTACAATAGAAACACAATGGACTAGAGGCTATAATGAAAACAAATAATATCACTTCTTCCCTCCTCTCTCTTCTATTTTCTCTCTCTTTATGAAGTGAGGAGTACAAAAAAACAAGATTTCATACTAGCGATAACAAAATACCAGAATTGAGATAACAAAATAGTTACAAAAGGAAAAAGATAATGGCACTACTTCTCTCCTCTATCACATTTTCTCTTTCTTTGTGATGAGTAAGATGAGTAGATTAAAAATAAAACATTATACCTATAATAGCAACATAACAAACCAGAGATAACAAACTAATTAGCACATATGTAAATAAGAAAAAATAGAAACAGATTAAATAGGGAGCTACTTAGCCAACGATTGTACATGTGTGATTCTTAGATGATATATTATGGTTGTAGAAGCAACCAAAAACAAAATGGGAATCATAAATGAATGCTTCTCCTAGTTTGAAAGAGTATCGGGACAACTTATATCGCAGATGAAGATAAGAATCTTCTTCTCAAGGAGTGTGCCTAGAAGGGACAAGAGAAGAAGCAAGACTTTTAGTGGCTTTCCGGCAATGAAGGATTTGGCAAGGTATCTTGGGGTACCCATCATACATACGAAAGTGAATAAGATCACCTACTAAATGGTCATCAATAAGGTTTCAATTCATATCAACGCATAGTCAGCCCATAGTTTGGCGTTAGTAGGGTAGATAAGTTTCACAAAATATGTTATATCTACTATCCCAACTTACGACATGCAAACAACCATTCTGATATTACATCTGTGCGACACTATTGATGGACTGGTGTGGAAATTTATTTGGGGAGGATGTTATAAAGCATGACCTATGTCTTTGGTCTCCTGGGTCCAAAGTTATTAGCCCTATGGAGCATGGATGTTTGGGAGTTAAATCAATGAGAGATTGGAATGTCGTATTACTGATGAGAAATACCTGGGAGATGCTATGAAACTGACAAACACCGTGGTGTAGAAGTGTGTAGAAGAAATTTGTAGATTTCAAGATTCAAAAAATCTATGGGATGTTGAGATTAAGGAAATACATTTGTGAGAGTAAAGATTTCATGTTAAAGAACACCAAAATGCAACCTCTGTCAGGTTTGAATATTAATTCCTAGTCAGATTGTTGGGTGAAATCAAATCTTAAATTGGAAGAGCTAGAATATAAGCATATCCCCAAGAGCTTAGGGATTTGGTGGTGAGCAATGTTGTTAATTTTGAAGGGAAATGGGATATTTCCTTCCCAAAAATTGGTTCGAGGATGGTTTGGTGGTAGACATTAAGAAGATCAGTCCCCCTTACATTATCAACCATTAAGACTTGTGGATCTGAAACCATATTGTAGATGGCCAGTTTACAACTGAATCAACATACAATCCCTAGAGGAAAGATAAGGTTGTTGAGACACGGGGTATGACAACCTGGATTTTTGCTCCATCTATTATATTCCTTCTCTCTCTTCAAGATACCCATCTGACTCAATTTCATTTCGATCATAGTACTTGAGCATGTTGATGACCCAATTTGATCACTTTGATGATTAATCTCATGATATGTGACTCTGAACTAAGTATCACGCTTTATGTTGTCACCCTATTTCATCTAATTTTGAACCTCATCACTATGATCTTTTACTCTAAAATGTATTCTATGCTATAGAATATACATTTTCTTTCCAATGGCACAAGAATCACCCCGATCAGTTCTTCTAATAAAAAATTATGCTAGATTAAATATGAGACTAGTTCACTTGATTTTAATTTATTTTGCATGATTTTGAGCCTAACTTGGCCCAAATGGATCGTGCGGCCCATTTAGGGGGATGCACCCCCTTTTTATAGTCAGTGATCAACCTAGAGAGTTGGATTATAATCCAATGATGTAGGGATCATCCCCAACCTCTATACGGCCGTCAACACAAGGAGTGTTTCTCCTTTCCTTCTCTTCCAATAGGCACCCTTCCTCACCTCTTTTTGACCAAATAAAAACCTCAACCTTGTCATTTTGACCCTTCCTTTCTTTCCACTCATTTTTCTCCTTGGTTCGTGCCCTAGGGTGCCGCCAATAGCCCTTCTTTCTTCTTCTAACCAAGCTTCCATTATCAGACCCCAAGCTCCGCCTCGTGCCCCTAGTCGCCTTAGCCACCTCTCCTACGGATGAGACAGTGCGCCAGTCTACACCATGGTGCTGAAGAAGAACATATGCCTTTCCTGGCTTGACGTAGCCTGGTGAGCCCATGGACCTAAGCTCTGGAAAGCAGCTTGCAACCTATCACCGTGGCATGATCCAACTTGCACGAAGTCCTGAGGGTGAGCGGGAGGTCTCATGGTTGTTTGATGGGTGGGACCACAATGGTGCCCCAGATTGTGTATTTCAGATCCGCATACCAACTACGATCTAGTGGTGAGACAAGCCTTAAAGTTGTTTCAAGTCGGCTCTCACCTTAGAGAGGTGATTGGAGAAGCCCCCAAGCGGCTATGCATCGCAAGACCTGGTAGATAAGATGAGAGGGTGGAGGTGCAGGACATGCAAACCAGGATCAATGACCTTGATCAGCGCAACGATAAAATGTAATGCACCCTATACCTTTCATATAGTTGTCAAAGTAATTCTTCAAAAAATCATAACTCCCAACTTCCTTAGCCAAATATAATGAACTGATTTATCAGATTGACCCTTTTAAGAAGATATACACAATGGGAATGGTTTCAGACCTTGAATCTTTATCTAATCCCCCAATGTTTCTAAATATGTAACCTTTGAATGCTTTGAGTATGTTTAGTGTGTATTATGATTAATACTTGGATCTTAATGCTCAATCTATCCTCATATCCCCAAATCACTAACTCAATTCTCCTTTGAGCCTATTAAAGCTCAACATCACCCCTTGTTACTCATAATGAAACTAAATGCACACATATGTTGTTGTTGTCACATTAGTGATGTAATATATCCTAAATTGTTAATTTTCCATCTAATATGAACTCTAGTCTCATCTTGACTTGAAATCAATAGTTTTATGCCACTTTATGGTACAAACTTTCACCCTTTATTTCCATTTGCAATGGTTGATTCATATGGCACCCATCGCTTTGAATGTACACCTTCTAGGTTAATGAATGGTTATACATGATTCAAATACTATGTTTGACCCTTTTGGTACATCCCAACCTAGTGGATCATGGAAATTCGTCATATTAAAATATTTGTGACCTAGATGGATAAGGCCAACCTCTAGAGGGTTATTTGATGTATGTGACCCTAACTTGCCTAATGTGATCTGTGTGACTTGAATTATGCTCCTATGCTATGTTTCATTATGTGCATCTTATCTTATGTCCTCCCTTATCAAATTAGTGATTTCCCTAATTTTAATGACCCCTTTCAACATGGATGGTTCACCTAAGTCACATGTGGAACCTAATGACATCACTCATGTGTTTTGAGTAGTTGAATACATGATGAAAATGTTGGTTTATGATGCCTAGACCCTAGGGGACATCCACTCAACTATGGTTATCCTTCTTATGTTATAATCTTGCCAATCTAACCCATCTTTTACTCATTGTTCTCTGGTTAAATGATCCTTGACCTTCATTGATCTATTATGAGTCTTGGACCCTCAGATGTACACGCATGACACAACCCTTGATATATACATATAAAATGAATGGAACCTCAGAATAACACAAAGCTTGAACCGCACCCTTGTGATGCTCTCTAAATAAGTAAAAGGTCATAAAATGCACCATAAGCAACATTGAACCTAACTTGGCCGAAAACCCTAAAATGAATCTAGTTTGGGTTAATAATGAGAATCTAATAAATGTATGTAATCTTGTGCTTAATCAGGTTTGGCTTGTGATCTAGATGGTCAAGGATATGTTTTTGGGATCTCTTAATCAAGTACATGCTTTAATAATTACATGAATATGGCTTTATTGATTGAAATGTGATACATATGTGTGCTTGTTTACTTACTCAAATATTACCATGTAGTACTCTAGTATTATACTCGATGCTTGTCTTGTGTTGTTGTTTTATAACCTGCAAACATAATATAGAAACTCCATTATATCAACGTTGTGCACCTGCCTATATTCTTGGGCCAAGGATAAGAGGCTACACGTCCTATTGAAGTTATCAAGATAGGGCATACCATGTCGATAAAAGGGTTAGTTACTGACTCTTCTGATGGGAAGTAGTCAAAGGACTTATTATAAATGATGTTGTTAGTATAATTGGAGAAAAATGATATAAAAATGAGCTCTCACTTTGCTAAATACTTAACTTGTTTATTCTTGTTTGTTCCTTCTACAGTCCTTACAAATTATGCAAACCTTATATATATGTATCATTCAGTCATGTACTCAACACCTTGTGTGCTTGACCCACCTTGTTTCATGTATTTAATAGGTTCAGAGATGGCTAGAAGTTGATGGGTTCGGTGAACTATGTCAGGTGTTCTTGTTGTGAAATCCCTAGTATACACTAGCAGACTTATGAAATTGAACTCTTGAATATGTAATTGAAAGCTTGTAATAAACAATGTTTCTTAATATACTTGTTGAATGTTGAGATTATGATTAGTGATTTTATCTCATTATTTGTTCATGTATGCAAAGATTTATGCTTCTAAATTTATGCTTTGATAATACCATGCTAGGGATAGATGCCAAGGTCCTATCTCCATTGACTTTGTAGTCATTTAGAGTTAGGATTTAGGTAATACAAGGTTATGTGACAGATAGTGTTAGAGCATGAACAATAACTACACCAAACATTGCTCACACAAAACACAAACTATTCTTTAGGACCTTCCCTCCTGGACTTGGTCTTCACCTTAGCCTTCCCTCTCGGACTTGACCTCTTGGCGACCTTCCATCCTAGGCTTGGTCTTCATGTTGGCCTTCCCTCCAAGGATTGTCCTCCTGGTGATCTTCCCTACTGGGCTTGGTCTCCATGTCGGCCTTTCCTCTTGGGATTGACCTCTAGGTGACATTCCCTATTGGGCTCAGTCCCCTACTTTCATCCACTTTCTCATTGACTTTTCCCTACATTCCTTATAGATGGCATAATCGGTTTAAAGAATTATTCTCAATATCTATTCTTTCATGTTTGGTAGGCTTAACCCTCCAAATATTTGGTGACATTTGAGTTTATCTCAATTCTTAAACCGATTGATTAACTAACCTTCTAGGAGTGATCATTCATCCTTATACAATAATTGAGAAACATTTTGAGCGTTATTCAACATTTCATAGCATTAATATCGAGTTTATTTTCATGGTATGCATGGTTCATGAATGACATATGCCTAGGTCTCTCTATGAACTTGACCCTAGCTATAGTCAATTCTTTCATATTTCATGATCATCATCAAATTGAGTTTCAAAGTGGAGTATTAATATTGTCATAGATACGACCTATTAGAGACTTAGGTCCACAAATCAGAATAGTATGAAAGGGATCATCTTTCCAAGCTCTAAATAATCCATAAGGTGAGATTTACAGGTAGTCAAAATAGAGATGTGACTTAGGTTAGGGGAGTCATAAGTGAACTACCACCCTAATCTAGCACATTAGTCCGTATTCATCTTGAGTCATCAAGCATATCTAAATAGGGTGGGTATCTACTATAATATCACATTTTACAAGATCATATGTCAAACATCTAGATCATAATAGGGCAACCATACTTCAAGATTTTGTAAGATCATAGTCATAATTTCATTCCCTTCATTTCAAGATCAGGGTAAGCATAGATTTTGGAAAACAAAAATTAAAATTGAGGACTCAAGAGGTTGAGCATAATAGAGCTAGAGTGATATTTGTGTGCATCATGTTTACTCAAAATTGGGTTTGCAGAAGAGGCATGGAAGTCAATAGGGAAATGACTCATGTATCTAAGTCTTCATACCGTGATCTAGGGGTCCAAAGACATAGTCGTATCAAAGTATGTGACATGATACATATCAATGGGGTGAGTTTTTCTTAAATATGTTTGAGGTTTGATCAATATAGGGATAACATATGTTTAATCAATAGGGACTCTGTCAAACATGGGGTATAGAACATTCATTCCATCTTATATCACTAATATCAAGGATTTACCTCAAACATGGAAAACACTTATATCCAACTGATAACATTGAGTTTGCATGAACTTTACACATGCGTACATTACTCCCATGAGTCATTTATCAAATAGGGTCTTTCACTTAAGATCACATCATGGTATTATCATCTAGATCAACTTTCATGAGTTCAAATCAATTTTAGTCTTCCCATTAATAAGCTACCCATAACCAAGAAGTCATGTGTTTAATAGTCATGAGAGATGAATCACATGAGGAGGGATTAGACTAACTATTCATCATCTACTTAGGTGTCTTAGGTGGTCCTTAAATAAGAAATGAGATGCTATAAGACTCTTTAAACTTAAAGAAAGGATTTAGTCCTCCTTGGGTTCTCAAGATGTTTTAAACATATATAGAGGCCTATGTGTTTGTCTCTAATACCATTTGTCACATAACCATTTGTTACCCTGAGTACACTCTCCTACTGGCTACATAGACAGAGATGAGTGGACTTGAACATCCATCCGTAGAATGACACATAGTTTCACACAAGCTATATCTATGAAAAAGCCAATAACAACACTAAAGAGATAATAAGATATTAAACATGGAGATAAGAGATATCCACCCACTTCTACTTATAACCTCCCATTGGTGATTCAATTCATAGAGTAGAGACTTGAGTGTATCAGATCTTCATTTGGCAACTAAAAGTTCAATAAACAAAACATATAATGCTAAAGCATTAAGTACGCTATAAAAGGCATGTAAACAATTTAAGAGTAACACAAAACTTGCTTGGATAGAGACATGATCATAGTCAAGAATAACAAATAAAGCAAGAACACTTAACAATATCATTTTATACGAGGCATGTTTTAGGTTCCTTTATCCATCATGTCAACGTTAGGCTACATAATGGATTTATGTATATTATATTCGAGGTTAGTCAATGTAGAATACTCAAAAATGAGCATAGTAATAATAGGAACAATAGCTCAACCAAGTAAGTATCCAAGCATTCATACGATCATACATATAAGCAATATAATATCATACTAGGATCAAGAGGAAAACGTACCTTACGAGTAGAGTACAAGATTAACCTCAGATTTAGAAAGCCATATATAGCAAGTTGGACTAGATCTTGGCAATTGAGTTGACATAGAGATCATGACATTACAAAGGAGTATAATTAAATTAATATCCAAAATCTTAGGCCTCATTCATCATTATCGTGGTAATTGGATGTGTGACCTAAGTCTAGGTATCATAACTTTCATCATTGATTTCAATATCTCAAACTAGGTCATGCATTATCATTATCAAGCAACATAGTACGTCATGAGTAGATCTAGAACCTAGGGTGACACACCACAACTAAGATAGGGAGCATAATATTAGGGTTTCATGATCTTAGATAGAGTTATCATATGATTCAAACATTGTAAGCATTAACATAGTCAAATTTTTCATGTCGAGTCAAAATCAGGTAAGATTGTCACCATTAGAGTTTGATGGGGTCTAGTTGAGAATTGGTGTCACCAAGATAAATAAGTTACTAATTTGAAAGTATAATGTAGCATGGTCCATCATTAGAGAAAAATTGGACAACATTAGATCTCTAAAACAAAACATGCACTTTAGTTCACATACATGTCATGATTTGGTTAGTTAGTCATAAAAGTACACAAGAATGACCCATAAGTCATTTAGGGGTACAAGGCATGATATGTTAATAATTTCAAGGCCCTATGCACTTCTTCATTAACTTTAGATCAATAAAAGCACAAGTTTTAACATCTATCACAAAGTACACAAAAGGTCATGTTAAGACGCACTGTGTCACAAGATCATCATTAGAATCCAAGAAGGATTATGATTAAGAATCATTACATAGGAGGGTGGAATCTACTGATTTAAAGCATTCATAGACATTTCAAGCCCACTTGTATAAGTTATAACATAAAAGAAGTGACCTTTTGCATATAGGTCCATTTTAGGGCATTTCATCAACATAAGATTATTATAGTGTGCATGAATAGATAAAGTTTGAATCATGATGCCTAGAGGTTTTCAAAGACACCAAAATCAGGCTAACTTTAAGATTGGAGACATAAAACATAAAGTGCATGCATTCAAAATCATAAACCATCTCAAAAGACATCAAAAGTATGTATTTTGGGGATATCAGTAGAAAAATAGGTAGAATTAGACTCTTGAGTATATCTATTGAAAATATCTTGTTATTCGGGTCAAAATGGTACATAAGAAGTCCCAATTTGGTCAAAGGAGTAATGTTTAGTGATTTTTCCAAGATTTACATTATTGGGAAAATTCTGGATCATCTACTCCTAATCTCAGGGATGGCAAGGTGCAAGATCTTGGATGGTTTTTTGTTGGGCCACCGAGTGTCAGACCCATGGATGGAAGTCTCACAATCCAGCTTATTCCCTTCCCCCAATCGCCTGTAGTCAAGCATCACTGTCATTTGCTCTACAAGTAGTCAGAGGCGGTCTACAACCATCATCTTCCTGAGGCTAACACGACATCAACCCTCCCTCATGATTGAGCAGCTTGACGCTACTGCTGCTATACAGCTCATTCGCTGCGACCCAATCAAGGAGTAGGAGAGCTTGAAATGAATCCTAAGATTGTCGTTCACCCTCGGTAAGGCATGATGGATCTGGTGGAGGCCTTAGCATTGGTTGATCATCTGCAAGCAAGAAACACCCAAAAGGGTGGGACAACAACCACCAGAACAGGTAGGAGGAGGAGCTCAAAATAGGGTGCTTGGGTTTGCAAAAAAAGAGAAGAAAATGGTGGCGGGAAAGGGTAGGCTAGTGGTGCCAATGGCTGGGGTAGGTGGTGTCAACACCCATTGCGTTGGGAGGATGTATAGAGAAAGGTGAATGGTTCGTAGTCGTTGGATGGTGGTCGAATTTTTGGCCCAAAGATCTAAAGGACGAGAACCACGGTTAGGGAAAAGGAGGTTTGTGATTGGTTAAACACGTGATAGTTGGATAGTTGGGATAAAAAGTGAGGGCCAGTGGGCCGCGTGCCCGGATCCCCCATTTGGGTTCAATATGTCTAGCCTACAGATACAATAAGGGATTGAATGGTTAGAAACTAGGATTTCAAGCTATGAAACAACAATTTGGCATATCTTCCTCATCTGAGCTCCAAATTGGATGAAATTTGATGCTTTGGAAATGTAAGAGTGCCCTCTACACAAGTAAAAAGGTTTTAGGACATAGATACACATATAGATGGAATCAAAATGTAGATGAAAAGGGTGAGGAATAACTTTGGTTCCACCTTGGTTTCAAAATCAATTTGAGAGTTGCTACTCATCATGTACACACAAGATACCCTAAAAAAGAATCACAACAACTTGAATAATGAAATTGAGGGCTAGAGTGAGAAAATATTGGAAAGATGAATTACATGGCACATACATGAGGAAAGAGAAATGTCAGGTTCATCACATATGATGATGATGATAATACCGATGATGATGATAGTGATGATGATGTTGATCTCAATCTTGATGCCCAAGTTGATATAAGGAGCTTGCTTTTTGATGACCTAAGTTTGATGTTGGAATTTTCAAGTATGTTTTGATGACGTGAAATGAGTTTGACCATGCAACTCTAGCTCATTTAGTACCATGGAAGGGATATGTGACTCAGTTGATGTGTTAAGCACAAGTGATGGAATGTCATGCTTTCTTCTGTCTAGTCTTGTACATTTTAAGATGTTATATGTTATATATGGTTTTGAACCAACATAGGCCTCAATATCTTTGTGATGGAGGACCTCTAGCATGGGACATACAAAAAGGGTGACCTCTCGATATGAGTCGACCCACCACGGGAGAAGGTCGGAGTACCTAAACTCCAACATATGTGTAATGTTAAAATATGCACAATGAATTACATGATGATGAGTTCCTAGATAGACTATTTCTTAGTATTGAGTTGAGTTGACTAGAGTGTGATACCCTTGAAATTGTTAAACCCTAGATTTCCTATGAAAATAGCTAACCCTAGAGGAAGAGGCATATGATATATGGTGTTTTCTGTATAGGTGAGGGAGATATCCCAAGACCCTAAGATGATGTACATGATGTGTGATATCCATGATGAGCCTCATACTCGAGTTAGTAATTGTAAATAAAGGAATCTAGTGGTTGCCCTTATTTCCTGAAAGATGGGTAGAAATTTTGTTATGGGTAAATGTTTGTGGTTAGCATGTCTTGTTGGATATATATCAGTCTTAGCATGAGTGGCTTGAGCTTGTAGAGATAATTTGAGATACAAGTGAGATAATTATGAAAACTCAGTGTTAACAATGATGTTTCTCCTACAATGATGATCAACACAAGAAATATCTCAATTAAGTTAAAATTTAATGTATACATGATATGCCACCCTAATAAGATAGACCTAGTATGAATTCATACCATACATGAAAGATGTAATTGGAATCATGAACTTGATGTGATGATGACTAGAGATCTTAGCTTCAATAATCAGGGGTAATATGCCTAATCTCATACCCAAATAAATTTGATTAACTAGATATGATGATGGTCTTGGGGTCATAACTTGAATAAAAATGATGAATAAAATGCTTATTTATAGATCCAAAATGAGAAATGATGAACATAATTGGGGACAGTTGGTAGAAATTTGGGGGGAAACTAAAACATGCATGAAATGTTGTATAATGATGAAATATACACATTCAATGATGATCTCATGTGGAGTTTATGATTGTGAAAATGTTCACTTGAGAATTGATAACATATATATTTATTATACCCCTTGGTATTGTATGAAGATATGAACTAAAACCCTAATGTGGGGATACTAAGGGATGGGAAAACCTCAATGCCATGATGATGTCATAATATGATGGATCATTAAGTAATATTTATATAATACAGAGGAGTACACCCTTGATGATGATAACCTAATGTGAATCCCATTATGGGGAATTCTTAACAACCATGGTTAGATAACTAGACTTGATGGATTTTAACGTTAACTCTTAACTATGATCATGGACGAATTTTGAGGATGAAATTCTTTTTAAGGAGGGAAGAATGTGACAACTTGGATATGTGTTCCATCTATTATACTCCCTCTATCTCTACAAGAGACCCATCTCACTCAATTTCATTTCAATTGTAGTACTTGAGTGTGTAGATGACCCAATTTGATCGCCTCGATGACTAATCTCATGATATGTGACTCTGGACTAAGTATGAGCTTTATCTTGTCACACTCTTGCATCTAATCTTGAACCTCATCACTACTTATTTTTAATGTAAAATGTATTCTATGTTATAGAAGATACAATTATCTTTCCAACGACATAAGAATCACTCTGATAGGGTCTTCTAATCAAAAGTTATGCTAGATTGAAGATGAGACTATTTCACTTGATTAAAATAGATTTTGCATGATTTTTAACTCGACAGGGCCTAAATGGAGTGCATGACCCATTAGGGGGACGTGTCTCCTTTTGATAGCTAGTGATTAGCCTGGAACATTGGATTATAATCCAATGATCTAGGGATCATCACTAACTCCATAAAATTGTCGACAAAAGGAGTGTTGCTCCATTTTCTTCTCCTCCAATAGACACCCTTCCTCACCATTTTTCTCCCAAATTAAAACCCCAAACTTCTTGTCTTGTCCCTCCCTTACTCTCCCCTCATTTTTCTCCTTGGTTTGTTCCCTAGGATACCTCCAGTATCCCACCTTCTTCTTCTGACCATGGCACTACTGTTGGACCCCCAACTCCGCCCCATTGCCCCCTGTCACCTCGACCACCTTTCTTGTGGGTGAGACCATCCACAAGTCCATGTCGTGGTGCCAAAGAAGACACCAACCACCTTTCATGTCTTCACATAGCCCAAGGCACCCTTGCACCTAAGCTCTGATGAGCATCTTGCAACCTATCGCCGCGGAAGGATCCCACTCACGCATATACGTGAGGGCAAGCGGGAGGTCTCATGGCCATTTGATGGGTGTGTCCATGATGGTGCCTAAATCGTGTGGTTTAGATCCACAAACCATCCACACTGGGTCAGTCATAGACCAAACACAACTGCATGGTGAGTCAAGCCTCAGAGTAGTGGTAAGTCGGGTCTCACCATGGAGTGGAGATTAGACTAGCCCCTGACTGGCTAGGAACCACGGGACCTAGTGGAGAAGATAAAGAGCGAGGGTGGGGACCATGCGATATAGGATCAATATCCTCAATTGGCCCAATGATGAAATGTAACACACCCTATACCTTTCATGTAGTTTTCAATGTGATTCTTTGAAAAATCATAACCCCCAACTCCCTTGGACAAATATAGTGAACCTATATATAAAATTGATCCTCTTGAAAATATATACAAAATGAAAATGGTTTTAGACTCTTAGTCTTCTTGTATTCCCCCAATGTTTCTAAATATGTAACCTTTGACTACTTTGAATATGTTTAGTGAATAATTATGATTAATGCTTGGATCTTGATGCTCAATCTATCCTCATATCCCAAAATTTGTAACTCAGTTCTCCTTTGAGCCTATCAAAGCTCCACATCACCCCTTGTTACCCTTAATGACACTAAATGCACACACATGTTGTTGTTGACATATTAGTGATAATAATCTACCCTAAATTGTTAATTTTGCATATAATATGAACTCTAGTCTCATCTAGACTTTAAATCAATAGTTTTATGGTATTTCATGGTACAAACTTTCACCCTTGCTTTCCTTTTTCTATGGTCGAGTCATATGACACCCATCACTTTGAATTTATGCCTTCTAGGTGAATGAATGGTTATACTTGATTCGAATACTATGTTTCACCCTTTTTTGTACATCCCACCCTAATGGATCTTGGAAATTAGTAACATTATGATATTTGTGACCTAGATGGATAAGGCTAACCCCTAGTGGGTTATTTTGATGTATGTGACCCTAATTCACCGAATGTGATATGTGTGACCTGAATTATGCTCCTATGCTCTATTTCTTGATGTTGATCTTATCTTATGTCCTCCCCTCTCCAATCAGTATTTCCCTAATCTTAATTACCTCTTTCAATGTGGATGGTTCACCTAAGTCACATGTGTAACCTAATAACATAAGTGATGTTTTGGGAAGTTGAATGCATGGTGAAAATGTTGGTTTATGATGCCTAGATCCTAGGGGACATCCACTTTAACATCCCGAATTTTCAAGAATAATCTAAGCCTTATAATTTGGTTTTAATTAAATAAAATGAGTTGACAATCTTAATGAAAAAAGATTATGAAATGATGTTTCATGGAGGTTAATGGACTAAGAATAATAAAATGTGATTCAAAATACTTTTCCACTTTCATATGTTCATTATGAATTTCAAATAATTCAAAATTGATATACCATTGTTTCCTTTATCCATTTTTCTCTCTCTTTTATCATGCATGATGCTTAAAGGAAATAGAAGATAAAGATAAGAAATTTGAAGTAAAAAAATGATATAATCAGTGTGCAATAGGTCATTACCTTGTTTTTTACTCACGGAAAAGGAATTAAAGGAAACATGTACCACACTACACATTTTATTGCATTAAAACCAAGTATAATAACATTTATAGAAATTAAGTGTAAAACATGGGGAAAATGGACATATAAGGGAATAAAAATAATCTAGACCATTTATCGGATATGTGGTCCAAGTTTGGGTTCATTTTGACCACGTTTGACCCTCTAAATGAATTGGGTAAGTTACCATATAGTTTTAACTATAGTTTGATTGAAATGATCATTAATGCACAAATAACACTATGGCTCGGTCATTTAATCACTACCATGCCACCTTTTACTTGTTCTTTCTTTTCTGCACGCGATCAGATGGTCAACCTCTTTTTGTTCCACTTTCTGATGGTCTCAAATTCATCCCCTACCTTTGACTCCTTCATGAGTCAAGGACTTGTCTCACATGCATTCATCATTCGAGCTCTCTCTCTCCCATTTCTACACCGTTTCAAAAAAATTTCTCTCCATCAAATTCACAATGCACTCTCAATTTAAATGAGCCCTCTAGCGTGACACCCCGCTATCACATAGAAAACAAGATGACACGCAAAAACATGCGGAACTTCCATAAACCACATATTACCAAAAAAACATGCTAATTAAAACCGATTGCGGAAAGCAAGTAAGTAGAACTACTACATCCAGATCCTGCAAGAAACATGTTATATAAATATTACAAGCCTGATATATGTCCACAACTTAGAGAAACCAGTTGTCTTGTAAGCACATGAGTTCATCACCTGTTTATATGTACATAATAGACCACATCAGGCCAACAACAAGATATAACAAGATACATCAACTATACATCATGAAACATCATCAAAACACCTCTAAGGATCTGAGAGTACATGGATGACTCTAGGACTCTACTACAAGGCTACCAAAATAGCAGCATGTCCATCTCTTGCCTTATAATGCTCTTCTTCTTGCTGCTCGGACGCAACCTCACGACCACCACCCCGTCTAGTGTGATCACCTAAAAAGGTTGTAAACCAACGAGGTGAGACATCCAGTCCCAGCGAGAAACATAACTCCCCACTGAAACTATAAAACTCCAGAAAGGGATAAAGTAGGTAAAATAGATAACCGATATAAGCAGATTATATGAACAACATACTGAGCAGGACTTACTATATTTTCAAACCTTCCAAGATATCCGAGAGGTATATAACCTGATTTTATTTATGGAACATGATTGACAAGATAAACTTTATAAAACTTATCACAAAACATAAAGAACATACAAGCAACTACAAGGTATAACTAGATCAACTACACAAGCAAGGCCTCAACCAATGTTCCGTGTTTTATCCTGAGCAAAAGATACTATTCAGTTAGATTAGATACTATTATGCCCTGAGGTAGTGAACCGTACCGCTCAGATCCAACCGACAGCTGCAAAACCCAGATCCGGTACCATACAAGGTCAATGGAAGAGCCAGACTCCATGACCTCTCCATCTCATGGTCAGTGCATGAGAACCAAAGCAGGACCTGTTGGTATGTATGCCCTGAGAGCCAATTATGGGATGATTGGTGGGATACATTAAGATTGATTTGATAAACATCAAAGGCAAGTTTCCAATTCTTTCTGGTTCAGTCATATGAGATAGTGATAGAACAGATTGAATGTCTAGAGAATGACAGTACTCAATGACGTATGCCTTCAGGTTCATGACCTGAACGATGAGATCATACGGATGCTAAGAGTTTGTACATTCTTGATATGTCCCTAGTCGGATATCATTGTGGAAGGTAGATAGACAACAATGACACACAAGACTAGATTGTGGTGTTGGTTGATGACAGAATCTCATTAGTCATGATATAGAGATATCAAACCAAACACATAGGTACTTGTTAGAGAACAAGGTACCGGACAGACCCACCGTGAGTTTGACACATGGAACCATGAGATGGTAGTCACAGTCAGTACTCACAGTGATGGTGGTGAGTGTGATTCTTTGACCTGAAATCACTACACTCAACACATGTCGTTGGGCACACTTTGACATCATCAAACGCAGTCCTGAAACATGGGTTGTTATAAAGGTGATGATTGGGTGGCTTTGACACATGGGGCTTTTGAGGGGTGAGTGATAGATATGGGATTTGTCCCTCCTGAGGGAGTTTGATATCTAAGGCCACTTGATGAGTAGGATTGAGATAGGCGTGCGCACGCATGTGTGAATCAGTATGCGATATTGATGTCATACATATCTCCTTCAATCTACTCTGAGATCAAGAAAGTGAATGAACGTTGACAGGATGACTGTTCCATGCCTTGAGTTCATTCGGGATATCAGTGACAAAGGAATTATACATTCACTGTAACACCATTCACAGATTGTAGGATGAAAGTTGTTCTCCAACTTTCTACTTTCACTTGGGTAGCACTGATGTGTGACTAGGCACCGCTCTTTGCTTGTGAAGTCATAAGTGTTATGGACTTTCACTGCCAACGTGAAATGGACCTGCAGGGTCACACACATAGGATTTAACCTGGAAGAGGAGTTTTGTCCACAAGCAACGTTTAGATTGATTACTAAAGGAGTTTAGTAGTTCAATTAAACACTCAATCAGTCGATGGCTCAATATCATATGGTTCAAGGTGTTAGACGCATTGATTGGAGTATCGGATTGATTGAAATCGCATTTGACTGATTATGCACAACCTGTACTCCCAACCGATCGGTTCAAGTGTTGAACCGGTCGGCTGAGGTTGCTGAACCGGTCGGCTCAATTGTTGAGTCGATCGGCTCATGGTCAGAGTGAAACGAGCGGTTCAAGTGTTGAACCAATCAGTTCAACTGGTGCAACCAAGCAAGTTTGGAAAGTCAGGTCGGTGAGAATTTTTCTTGCGTTTCACTTGCCCAATTTGATTGGGAATAGGATTGGTATTCGATACCAATTAGAAACGAAAGTTGGAAAGTCAATCGGGAACCGACCAGGACCACGAACCGACCGGTTCAGAAGTGAACCGATCGGCTCATGGGTCCCAACCGATCGATTGGTGCTCCAACCGACCGGTTCAGGTCCCCAACTGACCGGTTCAGGTTGCGAGATGGTTGCTTTTTGTGGAAAATTCTCGAACCCTTCTACTCCTGCTTTAGTCCCATATTGCCGAGCACAGAGAACCCTGTCCCATGACCCGCCTATATATATAGGGGTATTGGGGGCTTCTCAGAGCACAACTCAATGCAAGCCGGTTGCTTTGCGAAGTTGTCGTTCTCTCTGGTTTTGGTAACCATGAGAGATCCCAAGCAAGTGCTTCCCGCAAAAGGGAGGTGCAGCAAGGGAATGACAACTGCAGTTGCAACTGGTAGCAGGAGAGTGTGTTGGCGACTAGTACGTCAACAGGAGGGTGCGACTCCTTCCACTTCCTTGTGGGACAAGGAGTGTGGAGTTCCAGGTGGTCCGTGTGGACTACTACAGAGGCGGGAGGACACTTCCGCTTAGGAGGACAACTGTCATCCGACAGTCCGGTAGGAGGAGGAGTCGTCAGTCCCAGTGCGACCAGGAGCTGCACAGACACCGTCCAAGACCGGAGTTGAAGACCGCGCATTGCGTGAGGTATTGTCTCCGAGCAAGCCTCGGGACAAGGTATGATTCCACAAACCATCCTTTCCTATTATATAGACGTTGACGCGTTTCCTCGGTATGGGTTGGGGGAGAAAATTTTTGTTTCCGCTGCCTTCTCTGTCTCCCCTAAAACCCAACAGTGGTATCAGAGCCACGTCAACTGCTCTATGTTTTAGGAATATCGATATGATCGATTTTGGTTTGTCGCCTTTATTTATTGCATGCGATGCAAATAATATCGGCTTTATGCATGTCCAATCCTAAATCCACAAATCCCTAATTACATATATGATATGTATTATTAATGCACTCGATTCACGTCACCCTTAAACGAGTTTTGTGGTGGATGTGTGTAGCGTGATTATGGCCTATAAACCCCTATCTGTGTGTGGTTGTTTGTGGTTGCTTGCATCTCGGTCTGTGCACCGATCTTCCCTCTCTTATTCCTGATGTAACTCGAAATAATTCGAGATTCTTTCCTACCTTTTCTCCCCCCGAATGTAACTCGGGGTTTCCTTTTAAAGCAATGTAATAAATAGAATAGGATTTTATTTCCTGTTATGTCAAAGGCCGGCGGACATCAAGACGTCTGTTTCAGACGGTCAGTTCAAGGAGTGAACCGATCGGTTGACCTTCTAGACGATCAGTTCAAGGAATGAACTGATCGGTTGATGACCGGTTCGAGGAGCGAGACGAGCGGGTAGCGGACATGACAAGATGCACGACGATCAGGCGAACCGATCGATTGGAGGAGCCAACCGATCGGCTGGTGGCACCCAGACGACCGGCTGGAGAGTACAGATCATTCATGTGATGAGTTGATCAACTCAGATGGCAAGGCACAGATGTCCATCTTGTACAGGTTGCATGTGATGTAGACCTAGATGACCGTGATTCCTCTTGGCTCGAGGAATCACATTAGGATGGCCATAATCATTGCTTTTATCGTTTTGTGCATGTTTTCTGTGGGATATAGCATGTATATGATACATACTATGTATTGTGGTGATTGGATATGTATATATATGTAAAACCAAATCCCTCATTACAATATTAAGTTTTAGATGCCTTCCAAATGCGACACACGTGAAAAGCTTGTTCGACCAAGTGTGGCACGCCCTAGCGTGGTGCACCGTCTACCTCGTGGAAGCGTGAAGGATGAATGTGTGGGTCTGCCCAAGCAGGGTGCATGTTCATCGTGTTTGCTTTGGGTCAGACTTAACAAGGTGACCTAGATAGGATCTAGCGCCTTAAGGCATGGAGATGATCATTGCAAGGAGTTGTAGATGACATCTTATCAAGAGTTGCATATGATGCAATTGGCAAAAGTTGCCTACCTGAGAGATCTATGTTGTGGGTGACAGCCCTAGCTGGTCCACGGCTTAGAGGATTTCAGGATCTTGCCCACTAGAAGGATGTACGCTGCAATCTTCCGAATTGATGTGAGGGCTATCAATTTGAAGTAAAATAGTGGGAGCGATAATTAATTAAAGGCCTAATTTTATCGTCAACTTTTCAAATCAATCAAACAAGTCAAAAATGAGTTTTTGGACTAAAATTGCATATATTTCCTTTTGTTAAATGGTTAATCAACAAATCACTTTATTTGCGATCGGTCTTTGAGACCAACAAATTAAATGGGAATAATTCCACGACTGGTTAGGATGATGATGAGAAGTGTTCTAAATCAAAGAGCGAAAGCTCTAAGTCCTAGTTATACCAGAACCAGATGAACTCGATCCCACCACATCAATGGCAGAAAGTATGCTTATGGAAGCATACTGAGGATGACATTGATGAGGAGTGCTTGATGTTGTGTTCTCTGAACTATGAGTTGTAGAGACAACATGAGACATATGATGTCTCCAAGATAATGTCCTAGTATGTCATGACAGAAAGAGATCCAGTAAGGTATTCACACACTCAATGTGATTGGGTATGTGGAAAACCTGATTAAGAAGGATTCTCTCTGAGCCAAGGGTTGGCTATTGGTATGATACTGCAAATGTTGCAAGAATCATACAATTCATGATAAGCTACAACATGAACAACTTTGACAAGCGTTGACAGAGTTGTTGGACATGTTGAGGATAGTAGAGGCAAAGATGAAGAAAGACAAACCATAGTCTTTGATGTGATCAAAGAAAAGGTAATTCTTAAGGGAAATGATAAGGGCAAAGCTAAGAAGTGTTCTGATGCTAGCCAGAAATCCAAGCCGTCTTCAGCCTCAAGGCACATGGGGAAAGGGTGTATGAGGGATTGCCCTCTATATCTGGAAGAACAAAAGAAGATGAAGGAGGGGATGGAGATCTCCACCTAAGGTATCAGGAAATGAACTGCTTCTTTATCTGAGGTATATGATACCAAGATATGGATATGTCATATATGATATGCAATATCCGCAAAGAAGTGATGGCCTTTGTGAAAGGACCAAGAAAGAAGTACCCATCATTGGAGCAAGTGTTGCTGCCATAGATAGGAGTATCTTTCAGTTTATTTCAGCCTAAAAGGGCACGAAATAGAGTTGAGAACTGCTATTTCATATATTGCCAATGGATAGAAACACTTTATTTTTGCATATTGTATGACAATGATGGCAATTAATAAAGTTGATGTTTCAATCTTAAAGATATGATCTTTGTGGCAATGCCTTGTTTATCTTGTAATAAGATAAAATGATACCTTGAAGCTATAGATAACTCAAACAATCAAATTAGCATCAATCATGAGAAATTCATTTCTAGTTTCCATATGATGGATAAATCTAGACTCTTTTGGTTAGAGAACCAGTAAGAGACATGAATCTCTTGTACATGATTAATCAATCTTCACTAAAGGTAGTGGAAGAATGATTATCCTATTAGGTATAATACATGTGATGTATTTACATACCTATTGGAATAAATGCTAATACTTCAAATGGTGTTTAGAGAAATACCAATATGAATATCTTGAAGTGTTCAAGATTATCATAGATGAAGTATAAATTTTGTAAAGTATTAATTCTTGATGAGATCAATGAATGAAATACTTGGACCAAATGTTTGAGATCCTTATGAGTGATTATGATAGTGTATCATAGTGAACTCATGATTAAGGCATGGTGATGTCTAAATCAAGAAGGAATCATACTCTAAGGAGTTAGAGAATGATTATCAAATAACTGAATTCTTCTTAATAAAAGAATACCCCACACTAATAAAGGACATTAAGAACCACAAGGGTTGTGAGTTCATATATCCTTGACAGATACACCTAAATCATCTATGTGATGAGTTGTTCATATGATGAGTCAACTATCTAGATGAATATGAGGAATCAGATTTTGAGTTATGGTATAGAACCATTACATCCTAAATGACTTCCATGTGAGCCATAAGGTATGACCTTGATGGTAGCACTCATTGGATCGTATCCATAAGTGAAAATAAGTCTTAAGTGTTAAGACACATGGATGACATTTTGACAAGGATGATGCTTGTTGATTGCAACTTAATGACTAAGACTTTTGGCATATGGATACTAAAACTGCATTCCTATGAGGAATAAAACAAGGATGTGTACGTGACACAGCCTATAAGGTTTATGAATCAACTAATGCAAAAGAAGTCTATCAGTTACAATGGACTAATCAATGTGATTGATTGAGTACAAGCAACTCAAAATTGGATCTTTACTTTGATGATATAGTCAAAGGGTTTGACTGATATGTCAAAGATAAAGGAGGATCTGTGATTTAGTGGGAGTGTGTTCACATTCCACATGTTGATGTGAAATGGAAATGTTCTAAAATGGAAATCCAAAAGTGGAAATTATCTTTAAGGAAGATAGAGATGTTTCCTATATGATAGGAATAGAGATCTATAGAGATAGTTCTCGAAAAATCTCTTGACCTGGAAAGAGAAAGCATACATTGGCAATCTGTACTGAAGGGTTCAGTATGCACAGATTCAGTGGGAGAAAACTTGTCCATGTTATATGGATATTAGTATCCCAAGGCCAAGTGTCCAATTCTTATGAAGAATGGGAACACTAAGAATAGATATGGATCTATCATGTATGTAATCATCCCATTATCTTGCATGTATGATATGGCAAGAATAAAATGCATTCATCATCTTGTATGTAGGACATGGCAATATGATGTGCTCATCCTGATAACTCGTATGTAGGACATGACGAGTGGATGTCTGTCTACTTCCAATAAGGGTTATTGGAATACCATAAGAACTTGATAAGTACTTGGGAAGTACTAGTTCTATGGAGATAAGGAAGAGTTCGATGTAAAGAGTTACATTGATGCGAACTTCCGAAAGGATAGACAATAAATCGCAAAATATATATAGGATATATAAAAGTGAAAGTTGGTTGATAATTGGAAATGTTCCAATTAAACTATTTAAAAGGAAATGCTGAGTATCCGTGTGTTAGAGAACATCAGTGGATACTATATGGATCTAGAAGTTCATGAGATGAACTTATACATATTCTGGTCATTGATGACAAGTCTGGAATCCTTGATCATGCAATGTGGCTAAAGGTTAGCAAAGGAATACTAGATCGCATATTACGGCAACTCCATCTCATACGTGTGTCGTACAGTGAAGAGATGAGAGACATGCAATTTATACTGACTTTGGCAAGGTGTTGCCATTACTCACTATGTTGGCACTAGAGCACAGTAACATGTGGGACATGTTTTGAAGATCACTATGAATATGATTCAAAGGTGATTGGCTCACAGTGCAAGTGGGAGTCTGTTGGTATGTATGCCCTGAGAGCCAATCATGGGATGATTGGTGGGATACATTAAGATTGATTTGATAAACATCAAAGGCAAGTTTCCAATTCTTTCTGGTTCAGTCATATGAGATAGTGATAGAACAGATTGAATGTCTAGAGAATGACAGTACTCAATGACGTATGCCTTCAGGTTCATGACCTGAACGATGAGATCATACGGATGCTAAGAGTTTGTACATTCTTGATATGTCCGTAGTCAGATATCATTGTGGAAGGTAGATAGACAGCAATGACACACAAGACTAGATTGTGGTGTTGGTTGATGACAGAATCTCATTAGTCATGATATAGAGATATCAAACCAAACACATAGGTACTTGTTAGAGAACAAGGTACCAGACAAACCCACCGTGAGTTTGACACATGGAACCATGAGATGGTAGTCACAGTCAGTACTCACAGTGATGGTGGTGAGTGTGATTCTTTGACCTGAAATCACTACACTCAACACATGTCGTTGGGCACACTTTGACATCATCAAACGCAGTCCTGAAACATGGGTTGTTATAAAGGTGATGATTGGGTGGCTTTGACACATGGGGCTTTTGAGGGGTGAGTGATAGATATGGGATTTGTCCCTCCTGAGGGAGTTTGATATCTAAGGCCACTTGATGAGTAGGATTGAGATAGGCGTGCGCACGCATGTTTGAATCAGTATGCGATATTGATGTCATACATATCTCCTTCAATCTACTCTGAGATCAAGAAAGTGAATGAACATTGACAGGATGACTGTTCCATGCCTTGAGTTCATTCGGGATATCAGTGACAAAGGAATTATACATTCACTGTAACACCATTCACGGATTGTAGGATGAAAGTTGTTCTCCAACTTTCTACTTTCACTTGGGTAGCACTGATGTGTGACTAGGCACCGCTCTTTGCTTGTGAAGTCATAAGTGTTATGGACTTTCACTGCCAACGTGAAATGGACCTGCAGGGTCACACACATAGGATTTAACCTGGAAGAGGAGTTTTTTCCAAAAGCAACGTTTAGATTGATTACTAAAGGAGTTTAGTAGTTCAATTAAACACTCAATCAGTCGATGGCTCAATATCATATGGTTCAAGGTGTTGGACGCATTGATTGGAGTATCGGATTGATTGAAATCGCATTTGACTGATTCTGCACAACCTGTACTCCCAACCGATCGGTTCAAGTGTTGAACCGGTCGGCTGAGGTTGCTGAACCGGTCGGCTCAATTGTTGAGTCGATCGGCTCATGGTCAGAGTGAAACGAGCGGTTCAAGTGTTGAACCAATCGGTTCAACTGGTGCAACCAAGCAAGTTTGGAAAGTCAGGTCGGTGAGAATTTTACTTGCGTTTCACTTGCCCAATTTGATTGGGAATAGGATTGGTATTCGATACCAATTAGAAACGAAAGTTGGAAAGTCAATCGGGAACCGACCAGGACCACAAACCGACCGGTTCAGAAGTGAACCAATCGGCTCATGGGTCCCAACCGATCGGTTGGTGCTCCAACCGACCGGTTCAGGTCCCCAACTGACCGGTTCGCTTGTGAACCGATCGGTTCAGGTTGCGAGATGGTTGCTTTTTGTGGAAAATTCTCAAACCCTTCTACTCCTGCTTTAGTCCCATATTGTCGGGCACAGAGAACCCTGTCCCATGACCCGCCTATATATATAGGGGTATTGGGGGCTTCTCAGAGCACAACTCAATGCAAGCCGGTTGCTTTGCGAAGTTGTCGTTCTCTCTGGTTTTGGTAACCATGAGAGATCCTGAGCAAGTGCTTCCCGCAAAAGGGAGGTGCAGCAAGGGAAGGACAACTGCAGTTGCAACTGGTAGCAGGAGAGTGTGTTGGCGACTAGTACGTCAACAGGAGGGTGCGACTCCTTCCACTTCCTTGTGGGACAAGGAGTGTGGAGTTCCAGGTGGTCCGTGTGGACTACTACAGAGGCGGGAGGACACTGCCGCTTAGGAGGACAACTGTCATCTGACAGTCCGGTAGGAGGAGGACTCGTCAGTCCCGGTGCGACCAGGAGCTGCACAGACACCGTCCAAGACCGGAGTTGAAGACCGCGCATTGCGTGAGGTATTGTCTCCGAGCAAGCCTCGGGACAAGGTATGATTCCACAAACCATCCTTTCCTATTATATAGACGTTGATGCGTTTCCTCGGTATGGGTTGGGGGAGAAAATTTTTGTTTCCGCTGCCTTCTCTATCTCCCCTAAAACCCAACAGGACCGCAGTCTCATGCTTAAGTGGCCTCATCCATAGGGTCAGCCCCACAGGCTACCCATAACCCTAGCCCACCTTGGTACATGTCTCAGCGCTAGTAAACCTTGAGCCACGAGCATGTGTACTGTGCTCTAAGCCAAGAACACATTCATGCTCTTATCACATATCCTGAGCCATGGGCTTTCTCACCATGCTCCATATATCCTGAGTCTGCAACAACAGTTGCACTCAAATCCTCCTATTTTTGGCTAGGAGAAACCCCGCATATTCAACAATATGCGCTCCAGGTTAACCCGCAGGAGAACCCATTTCACCATCACCAGCTACTGACGATGATGGATCTATGGCCAGGGAAAACTACATGATATGTTCCACTGTAATTAATTAGTATATTTTAAGTGGAGTGTTGAGGAAACCAAGTTGTAAAACATACACATCATTGAGTTATATTATTATTGTCATCATCACATTATCCTGGGATCTCAATCCCTCATCAGAGAAATCCACTGCCTCTCAAGGCATCATCATCATAACATCATCACCTGGGATAACAATCCCTTATCTCATCATCAGAGGATAACACCTCAACTAGGCACTCAGCCTCTATCAGGTCCACAGACCTTTCTCATCATACTGGTGATACATGTCATCTCATCAACAAGGATCATCATCATGTAGGGTTATTCAAACACATGTACCTCATGTTTCTTACCTGGCTATGAATTCATCTGATAAACCTGCTTGGTTAGCATGCATATTAAGAGAGATAACTTAAATCACCAAATACATATCTTACTGATTATCATGTTACTAGGGTTGCAGATGCACATATTTGAATAGCCATCCATAATCATAATTATATGAAGCATATAGTGGTCATCATCTCATGGGTGTTTTAGTCATTTTAGCAATCACTTTTGATTTTATTAGCTGCTAGGCACATATAAGTTTGAATCACAAATTTTCCCTCACTAATTCGGTCGTATGTAATGAATGAACATGGTTTTTTAGTCCTTCTGTGTGTTAGTTACATTGGATTTATGTTTGATTTAAATCGATGTCATGATATAGGTTTCCTAATTTCTAATTGGTCAATAGTGCAAAAATCATAACTTTTGCATATGACCTCAGAAAAATATGCATTTATATTTGTAGGAAAGCTCTTTTTATTTTCTATCAATTGGTGTTGTTTTCATACGAAACATTACAAATCCTCAAAAATTAAAAGACCATGATTAAGGGTTTTGAATTAATAAACATATTATGATTTTAATCAAAACCATAGGTGTTTAAAGACTCAAATCAAGTGAAGGGACTTGACCTAAGGAGGTTCATTCTAGGTAAGAAGACCATGCATATTTGGCATATGTATTTTGGTTTATATGTTTATTACTTATGATTATGCACTTTTGTATGTTTCATGAATTATGTATGCTTTCTCAAAGAAGACATCAAGTATACTTATCATTGTTAAATTGGTTGATTTTTTATAGTCTATGGTAAAATCCTTACTCTGATTATTGATTATGAATTAAGGTGAACGAATCATGCTCAAGAAGGGAAAACCCTATTACGATTTATGAGGGAGAAATCCCATTATGATTTAAGGGGAGGAATCTCATCATGTTAAAGTTCAAGGATCATGATAATGTTAATATAAATGGAATTGAATTAGTTTCTATAGGATCCCGAATCATGGACCTCAAGGGGTCTTTCCTAGCATCAAGGGATTTCCTAGAAATCATGTGCCCCTAAGTGGGCATTATAGAGGGATGCATATAGTTATTATTCAATTCGTCATGTCATTAATGAATCATAAATATTTAAGAAAATCCATGTTCAAGTTTATGTCATGTCAAATTATATTTAATTTTATGTCATACAAAGTGCTAAATAGTGCTTACTGATGTGACATTTGTTTTTCATGGTTGGGGAGGAGATGTCCGCATGACTTGGAACAACTAAAGGACAAAAGTAAAAATTAAGACTAGGAGATCTTCAAGCTTTGTCGATGGGGTTCCATTTACCAAGTCGATCTAGAGGTTTAGATATAATTCATGTTATGTACAGTCATAGTATCAACCAGATTACATTTGATAGAATATCATTATGTAGTTGAGAACTATGTATGAATCAATTTTAAGTGTTTCATTTACTTTAATTGCATGACTAGCATATTGTGACACACACATTGAGTAAAATGCTTCCACTCACATGATATGGAAAATAGGGTGTTACATCCACCCAACTATGGTTATGGTTCTTTTGTCATAATGTTGCCAATCTAACCCATCTTTTACTCATGGTTCTCATGTCCATATGATCCTTGACCTTGATTGATCTATTATGAGTCTTTGATCTTCAGATGTACACATGTGACACAAGCCTTGATATAAACATATAAAATGAATGGAACCTTGAAATGACACGAAACTTGAACCACACCCTTGTAATGGAGTCTAAATCAGTAAAAGGTCATCAAATGCATCATAATCAACATTTAACCTAACTTGGCCAAAATCCCTAAAATGAATCTTGTTAAGGTTAATGATGAGAATCTAATACATGTATGTAATATTGTGCGTAATTAGGTTTGGCTTGTGATATAGATGGTAAAGGATAGGTTTTGAGGATCTCAGAATCATGTGTAGGATTTAATAATTATATGAATATGGCTTTCTTGCTTGAAATGTGATACATATGAATGCTTGTTTACTTGCTCAAATATTGCCATGTAGTTCTCCAATATTGTACTTGATGTTTGTCTTGTGTCATTGTTTTATAACTTGCAAACATATTATAGAAAATCCATTATACAAACATTATTCACCTGCCAATATTCTTGAGGTAAGGACACAAGGCTAGACGTCCTACTTGAGTTGTCAAGATAGGGAGGGCCATGTCGATAAAAGGGTTAGCTAATCTTGACCACCCTTATGGACCCTTCTGATGGGAAGTATTTAAAGGACTTATAATATATGATGTTGTTAGGAGTAAAATGATATAAAACATGGGCTCTCACTTTGCTAAATATTATTTATTCTTGTTCATTTCATGTGTAAATCTTTTTGAATTATGCAAGTCTTATATATATATATATATATGTATCTTACCCACATTATTTAACATATTTTATAGGTTTAGAGATGGATAGAAGTTGATGGGCTTGGTTCTTGTTCTGATATCCCTAGTATACATGAGAAGATTTGTAAAATTGTACTCGTGAATATGTAATTCAAAGATTGTAACTAACAATTTTGTTTAATATACTCGTTGAATGTTGAGACTATGATTGGTACTTTTATTTTGTTATAAGTTCATGTATCTAAGATTTATGCTTCTGCATTTGTGCTTTGATAATACCATGTTAGTAACGGACATCTGGGTCCTATCTCCATTGACTTTATAGTCATTTAGCGTTAGGGTTTGGGTAATTAATGGTTCCGTGACATTGATAAAATGGAATTTAATTTGGGGAGATATAGTATCTAGTAGACTCAAATGTTTTTCTTGGGTCATCATAAATGGATCTCTTCTTATGAATTCTAGAAGGATGATGAGGAATATGACTGAGGATGCTACGTGTGTCGACTGTAATGCCCACGAGGAGACATTGTTACATGCATTGCAGGACTATGAGTATGCTCACAGGGTGTGGGAGAAATTTATGAATAGAGCAAAACTAAATGTCCTTTTATAATCTTCAAATGAGAAAATATGATTGGGAACACACCTAATTAAGAGCCTTAACAATGTAGAGAATATTCTTGGTCTCATGTAATTTCATATGGAAAAGTAGGAACCAACATGTTATAGAGAATGTTGTTGTGTCGACAGAGTGTCATATAGGCAACATCAATAGAGAAGTCAGGCTAATGAATGCGTCCATGCAAATGGAGGAAACTAATATGGGAAGGAGTAGAATAGGTAATTGGAAAAACCTTCAGGACAGGATATTAAGTTCAATATGTATGTCACGATCATGAAAACTGAGACAATGACGTCTTTTGTGGTGACGAACTCTAAAGAGAAATGGATTATTGGTAGAGGAATCAAATGTTTGATGACCTCAGTGATGGAGGTAGAATTGATGGGAATCTACGTGGCGATGAAGTATGCGGTAGACAACCAGATTGAGGAAGCCATTTTTGAATCAGATTGTAGTTGTGTGTTGGAAACCATAGAGGAATGGGCCATAATCCACACTAGACATGCCTACAAGAATCTAAAGATAAATAGGATTCCTAGAGAATTGTGGAAGATGTATTGCTTTATTCAAGAAAATAAAAGAGGTGTTGATGGGCTCGCAAAATACCATTTGAAAAATGTGAACAAACGGTGGCATTATGTCACCCCCCTAATTTAGCCAATTTACTTACAGTCAAATCTTATAATAGTAGTAGTACTACCATATTTAGTTCTAAAATTAGTACTAGAGATTGTAATTTACATTTGAATTGGCTTGCAGGAGGAAGGTAAAATGAATAATATTGCTTCCTGACTTACCTAAAAAAAGAGATAAAAAGCAAATACAAAGAAAGAAAATAATTGTACCACTTACCTTCTTGGTGCGCTCCCGCTAGAGGCTTGCAACAAGTGCAATCCATGAGGTCGGGAGGCACGGGATGAGATGGGATCTTAGCTTTTGATATTTGTATGGTCCCACACTAACTACCTACTTTTACTAAGACATTACCCCGTAAGCGCACGGGGTCGTGTCGTAGTATAGGTGAGGCGGCTAGTACGAGGTCGATCCGCGGAGATAGAGGGGGCGCTAGAGTTAGATGGCATGAGCTACGTTCCTAGTGTGGAGAGAAGGGTTTTAGGGTTTTAAGGTTGATTGTTGGTTGATTACACTAATGAGCAAGTAAGAAATGCGAAAAGGAAACTAAATTATGAAAGAGCAAGCAAATTAGTGATCTAAGTTATCAAGCTAGCTAAGCAGGAGCAAGAATGAACTACACTAGACTAAGAAAGGTAGGGAGCAAATAAGAACTGAACAAACTACTAGAAAGAGCAAGAACCTAAGTTAACACTGAATGGTAGAACTAAGCAATTGACTAAGTTAAACTAAAGCAATTGAACTAAGCTAGCATTAACAAGTAGACTTAGCTATTAGGGTTTAAGCAAGGTGATAAAGGTGGGTGGGCCGTTTGGGGAATGTCACTTTGATTTTAGTTGGGGGAGTTCATTAAACATGCATGGTGCTCGATTCATATCTAGATTACCAAACCAAACAACAAGGGCAATGTCATTAGAACATACCTTATACTACTAGTAGAAGACTAGGGTTAGGTGTAGTTCTAGTGAGATTGGCCAAATCTAGGTTTCTAGGGTAAGTGATAGTGGACAATTGAGGGTTGAGGGTAGAAATGGGAGTGGAGATGAAGGGGGTAATCCTCATGCCACTAGCCACTCTAGCCTTTAGAAGGCCCTAGGCAATTGCATCACTCTCACTTACACTAGCCACTTAAATCTCACACTCATTTATAGGGGGAAGGATGTGTATGTAGGAACAAAGGGGGCTAGCTTGGGATCCACTAATTGGACCTAGGAGCCATCCCTAAGATTGCCACATACACTCGAATTCCTCCTAGAAATGAAGTGTCATCAAAAACCTCAAGACAAGCAATTCATACAAGAAGCACAAACCACATGCAATAAGATTGGAAAAGAGATGGAAGCAAGAAGTAATCATCATAAATATGAATTGAGTTCATTACAAGAATTTATCCCCCAACATGGTATCAAAGTAACATTTTAATCCCAAACAGCCCACCACAAGGGGGCTTAGCTATACATGATCATGAAAACAGGAAAAGAAAGGGGTAGAAGAGGAAGAAACTCCATGAAGCTTGATGAAGTGGCCTTCTTCTTCATCTCCAAGCAGCTGCAGACGTCCTCCCTCCTCCAATTGTGCAGGGGTGCATGAAAATGGTGGAATGGATGGATAGAAACCTAGAGAATCTAAGGTTCTATGGTGGAAATGAGTGGAAAGTGGGTGGAAATGGGGTTGAATGCAAGGAAATGGGTGGATGGGAGCAATGGATGCAATGGAGCAGCTAGGTGATGTCTAGGGAGTGCTCTCTCTCGAGCCCTAGAAGCAACTAGTGCTTATATAGGAGCTAGGGTTGAGTGGGGGTAAAAAAAGGAAAAATAGTGGAAAAGTCTGCTGGAAAGAAGGCCACCACGACCGTGATGAAGGGCCACGGCCGTGGTGAAGATGGTATAACATGGCCATGGTCAGGTGGTACGGCTATGGTGAAGGGAAACTGGAAATGAATGGAGTGGCTCAATACGACCGTGGTGAGGAGCCACGGCCGTGGTGAAGTGGCTGGGTCACAGGCGTGGTGTGCGGCCACGGGCGTGGCATCTGGCGAACATTCCCCTGTTGATTTCTGGCAATGCACATTACGGCTATGGGCAGTGGCCACAGCCGTGGTGACTCTGGCTTGTCATGGTCGTGGCCGAGGGCCATGCCCGTGGTGATTCTGGGCATTTCTCCTGTTGGAATTGCTGCTCCTTGGCAATAAACATTACGGTCGTGGGCAGTGGCCACGGCCGTGGTGAGGGCTTGAGCAGGCTGATGAACTTCAAACTTTGTCAAATTCGGATGTCCTTGCTTGGTGATGACTCTTTGGCCACTAAGGTAGGTTTGGGGAGCTTTGGGGCCTTCTTTGGGCCCCTCCATCACACTCGTCCATCCATTATGGTCCAAATACCTGAATATAGTGCAACGAACATCCATAAGCATATTTACAATGATAATCAAATTGGGGGAAAATACTTGTAATCTAACATGTTTAGATGCAACTTATATACAAAATGGCACAGGATGGATCCCTAAAATAGGGCTGCATCACCACCCCAAACTTAAAACATACTTGTCCTCAAGTATGCTCCAACTTAATCTCTCTTTTCCGTTCTTTTCAACAAAAACAAATGACAAATGCAAAGCAGTAGAAGATTATTGAATATATATAGTCTTGGGAATGACTAAGTGCATGTGTCTCACATCTCTCCTCTCCTTCTTTCACAACCCAATCATGAACTGAGCACTAAGCATACAAACTTCAAATATAAAGCCTAGAAACACAAGTTGTCCATATGTCCTTTATGTCATTCCGGGTAAACCGTTTGATGTTGATGTTAATCACATGTGACTAGGAGTGTTGTTTCACTTTCATGCATTCAGTCTTATGCTTCAAACCACACTAGATGATCCACTTGGCTGTAGAAAGGGTAAAGTGAGTTAGGTTTGATGTTTTCTAGCTCAATGGGTATAAAAGAAGAAGAAAGGGTTGCGGTAAGATTTGGAGTGCTTTTACACACTCTTCTTTTCTTTATTTGAATGCTCTTAAACAGGAGCATCCTTTTATTTTATTTTTGCTTTTCTTTTTCTTTTTCTTTGCCCTTGGTGTAGATAGGGCATATGGTGGATAGAGTGAAGCGGGGAGATAAAGATGTGGCCACCCCAAACTTTTGGAGGTGGCCACGGCTAATATGTACACTTTGGCATCTTTTTATGAGGCGGAGGGGTATGAAGATGGTGGAAGAATAATCAGATCAAAGAGGGGTCATCAGTGTAGTTTTCAACATACGATTTCCTGCATGGAAGCTAATTCAACACTTCACCAAGTAATATCACATCACATGATAGAATTAACACAATATTCATATTTCTACCAAGTGATTCCATTGGCTTTAAGCGTTTGTCACTTGCTCAATTCATGATTCAACCAAAGCATTCATAGACTTAAGAGATGTGGTTCACATGTAAAAAGTCACAACCAAGACCATATATCAATAAGATCTAAGAATGTAGCATGCATTTGTCACAAGAGTAAACTTTTTCATTTCAAACATTGGAGATTAAGTCAAAACATCCTATCGGAGAAAGAATATTCAAATCTGGGCAAAATTGGCCAAAATGGTGCCAATTTGCACTAAATCACATCTAAACCTACTTTAGGGAATTTTAAAGACATAAAGCAGCAAATCCTACTTAACATGCACAAGAAATTATCAAAACTATATGAGAATGCAATGCATAGCTGAAATTTTGAAAAATTATGCAAAAATGACGAGAATGAAAACTACATGACATCCATGGATATGACAGAAAAAGTAATAAAATGAAAACTAAACTAAATGGCAAGATGTGGAACAAAAATCACTAGATAGAGAGAAGGGAGGTGCGTACCGCCCTACCCACCCCAAACTTTAGAATCATGTTGTCCTCAGCATGAAACTATAGCTTAGGGTAGATAGGGGAAGTGTCAGTGCTGCTGCGAGGACTGGTCCGGCCCCTGCGGGTGATCTGGAGGAGGGATGGTGCCTGTCGGAGGATGCTGGTACTGGTAGTACTGTCCCTAGTATGTGTTCTGGGGCGGAGGGTAGGCTGCTGGATATTCCGCTACACCACCCCAAAAATCTTCACCCCATTCGGGGTTCCTTGCTGCCTGGGCATGGTTGTAGTGATACATGTGGTTGACCTAGTAGTGTAATTGTTGTTGGTCTTGCCACATGCACTGCTGGGTGAGCTGCACCTGCTGCTGTATCTGATAAAGATCCTCAAGTTGTGCCTGGATGTGTGACATGTCATAGGCGTTGCTCGAGGGCTACTGTAGCTGGGATGTTCCCTCATCCCTCCTTCATCTTCGCCGGGGTTGCTCTTGTTCTTCAACTGGCTGTTCCTGCCCCTGCACATTTGACTCTGCCATTTCTTCATGTGCGGCAGCGGCTCCCCTGACGTAGGTCTCTCTGGTGTGATCTCTCTCCCATTTTGCTATTTTGTCTCTCAGCTTGTAGTAGATTCCCAACACGGATAGAAGAGGCACCGCGTGGTATGGGAGCTCCAGCTCGAGATCCGGTAGACTGGTAGTGAGATAAATCAGCCTATTGCCATCCTTCTTGATGGTGAGTGAGCGGATGAGATAATCCATATCAACATAATCTATAGGACACCCATCTTCGAGCCCAGAGAGATCATGACCCAACCCGAGTGCAATTGAAGTGACCAACCCTCCCATGACAAATGGAGTCTTGCTCTTATAGGGTATGCACTTCATATGGTCAATAAGTAGCACTCCTAGGTTGACATGCTGCTTTTCTGTCATGGCTTTCAGGACAAACATTTCTTTTTGTGAGATCGTGCCCTGATTGTCATATCTTCCCACGATGGTATTAGCAAGGACTTTTTGCGTGTAGCGGATGAGAGGGTTGCTTAGAGCTGAAGTCTTCACCCTCCCTGCATAATACCCATCTCTTCCTATCATTTTTTTCCAGAAAAGCACATAATCATACTTCGAATCTTTTTCCAACAAGCCATCATCAAGTTCCTTGGCTTCCTCCAGACTTGCCGCAAAAATGTTGTTCAAGTCCTTCGATGTGAGAGTGTAGAAATGGCCTAAGATGGCAAACTTCAAAGCATCTTTTCCTCTCACTCTTATCTTTTCCAGTGTAGCCAATAACTCCTTGGTCATCTGTTCATATGATATTTGGGGCGTGAAGAGAACATGCCACAGCCCCACGGTCTTCAAGCTCTCTTCTACAGCCTCCTTGATGCCCAAGGTATCAAGTATCTTCTCACTGCCATACCTCGTGGCGACTATTTGCCTCATCAAGCACTCCGGGTATTTGTGAGAGATATGCCTTTGCCTCAGCCCCCTCCCATATGAAGTTCCCTCAGGTACCTTTCCCATGATTTTTAGTCGTTCCTCCTCCATCTTTGCCAGAACATCATCATCCTCCATGGACAGTTCCATATCCTCATCTTCACTATTTTCATCATCCACCGGCGTGTAAGTTTTCGAACCCGAAGTGGTATCCAGATTGTACCACTGTGCCCGTTGCTCCTCTTCGGGCTGCAATTGCCGCATGGACTGCGACTTCTCATCTTGGCCCTCAGACGCACGGGATGTGGATAGGCGTGATGTGGATGGCCCCACTTTTATTCGCCGGGCTCGCGGGGCAGCTTCTGGTATCACTTCAACCATTTGATCGGGGGTAGCCTCCTCAGAATCCTCCTCTTCTTCTTCCTCTCCTCCTGCATAGGTCTCGTCGGTGAGGTGGATGCCGTCGGATGAGTGGGATGCAGAGGTGAGTGGAGATGGTGTGTGGGATCGTGCGGTGATGTTGGTGGAGGCATTTTTGGAACGCCGCCCTCCAGTGATGACATTGAGGGTCGCCTTCGCCCCACACATCACCATCTTCCCTGGCTTCTTCATGATTTAGGTTGGAATTTCAAAAATGAGTAGGGAGTGGTATGGGAGTGGATTGGGGGGTGGAATGGAGAGGTAGAAGGTTAGGAAGGTGATTGGGAGGTTTAATTTGGGTTTGGTGGATGAAAAGTGGGATTTAGTGGAGGTTTTAGGTAGGGAATGTGGCTGGGCGGTTTTGAGAAGAAGGTGGAGAAGGAGGTTCGATTGGGGGTGTATTTGTGGTGGAAAAGGGAGTAGGGTGACTGGAGGAAGGTATGGTGGAGAGAGGAGGGTGATTGGGGGTATTTTGGAGGGCTGGAGGTGGAGGACGAGTGCCCATGGTGGTGCTGGCGGCGTCACGGCCGTGCTCTGCACGGGGAAGAATAAGAAAAGAGGAAGGGTGGTTCGGAGAGTTTATATAGAATCTTGCTGAACCCGGTCCGGCCACAGTTGTGGCCAATGGCCACTGTCGTGGTACTTCCATCAAAGAACGGGCGTGGCGTCAGCCCACGGGCGTGTTGTCGCTGAAGGAGCCTCGTCTGACCTCAACACGGAGGCCACGGTCGTGGGCCAAATCTCTAATATTCCTGTTGGCACCTATAACTTTCGACCAATAAACATTACGGCCGTGGCCTTGTGCCACGGCCGTGTTGGGCTCTTGGACAGCCTCAACTCAGCAACATTTCATTTTTTTCTTCGATATTTCTCTACTTAGTGCGTATCATCTGCCATTTCATCAAAACTAAAAACAAAACTATCAAGCACAAGTGTGCGTGTGTGTATTTGTGTAAAACAAAACTAAAGTATCAAAAGAAGGGTTCGGGAATCTCAAACCACGTGGGTTGCCTCCCAATAGCGCTAAATTTAACGCCTTCAACCAGGCTTATTGATTGTTGGACTTTTTCACTTTTTCGGAATCTTCAAAAGATCCTTGTAGTATATCCCTTTCTCATCCTCATCCAAGCATTCTTCTTCCTCAGATTCTTCTTCTATAAGCATGACAATATCAAAATCTTGATTGGCCTTGTCCGTGCCAACCTCAACAACAGATTTCAGCCTCTTCCCATTAACGACAAATTCCTTTGCTCCTTCTTTTGCAGAAATGATCACTGCCCCGGATGGGTACACCTTCTTGACAAGGTAAGGACCTTCCCATCTAGAACGAAGCTTTCCGAGAAAGAACTTCATCCTTGAATTGTATAGCCATACCCATTTGCTGGGCTCAAACTCTTTCTTCTTTATGATCTTATCATGTAGAAACTTGGTTCTTTCCTTGTAGCTCTTTGACATTTCATATGCCCCATGCCGCATTTCTTCTAGTTCATGCAATTGAAGCTTTCTTTTCATTCCGGCTTTCTCTTCATCGAAGTCCATCGTCTTCAAGGCCCACAATGCCTTGTGCTGCATCTCAACCGGTAAATGGCAACTCTTACCATAGACAAGCTTGAACGGTGTAGTGCCAATCAGGGCTTTGTATGCAGTCCTATATGCCCATAAAGCTTCATTGAGGCGAAGTGACCAATCCTTGCGGTCCGGTCGCACCGTCTTCTCCAAAATGAGCTTTATCTCCCGATTCACCAACTCAACTTGACCACTCGTTTAAGGGTGGTAAGGAGTAGCTACACGATGGTTCACTCCATGTCTCTTTAGTAGCCCTTCAAAAGTGCGGTGGATGAAATGACTCCCGCCATCACTAATCATAGCCCTTGGGACACCAAAATGGATAAAGATGTTGGATTTTACGAAATCACACACCACCTTATGATCATTTTTCCTTGTTGCCACAGCCTCAATCCATTTTGTTACATAGTCTATGGCGACCAAGATGTAGACATACCCGAAAGAAGGAGGGAAATGACCCATAAAGTCAATCCCCCAAACATCAAACACTTCTACCACAAGAATAGGTGATAGAGGCATCATGTCCCTCTTTGAGATGGTTCCCACTTTTTGGCACTTGAAGCAACCTTTGCAAAAGTCATGAGCATCTTTGAACAATGTCGGCCAGTAGAATACACATTGAAGAATTTTGGCGGCCATGCGTTTCCCTCCAAAATGGCCTCCACACACTCCGGAATGGCACATAGATAAGACTTCTTGTTGCTCCATCTCCGGAATGCACCTCCTAATGAGTTGGTCCGGGAAATACTTAAAGAGGTGAGGGTCATCCCAAATGTAGTTCTTTACCATAGCAAACAATCTCTTGCTTTCCTCTCTTGTCCACATGGTCAGTATCCTCCCACTGGCTAGGAAATTCGCTATGTGCTTGTACCATGGCTTTTGGACAGATGAGACTAGGAGGAGTTGTTCATGTGGCATTGTCTCTTTGATTGGACTTGTCATATCAAAAGGTCCATCAAGACGGGGTAGATGATCTGCAGCACCATTTTCTATTCCTTTCTTATCCACAATTTCAATGTCAAATTCTTGGAGCAACAAAATCCATCGGATCAACCTTGGCTTTGAGTCTTTCTTGGACATAAGATACTTCAACGCAGCATGGTCCATGTAGATTGTCACTTTGTTTTGTAAGAGATACGGCCGAAACTTGTCAAGAGCGAAGATCACCGCAAGCAACTCCTTCTCGGTAGTCGTATAGTTTCTTTGAGCATCGTCTAACATTTTGCTTGCATAATAGATAGCATGAGGAATTCGGCCAATGCGTTGACCCAGCACATCCCCCACCGCCATATCGGATGCATTCGTCATGATCTCAAACGACAAAGAGAAATCCGGGGGCTGCATGATAGGAGCAAAAATAAGCCTCTCTTTCAAATGATTGAAGGCTTCAACACATTTGTCATCAAACTAAAATTCAACATCTTTCTCAAGTAATCGACAGAGTGGTCTTGAGATTTTGCTAAAGTCCTTGATAAAATGACGGTAGAAGCCTGCATGTCCCAAGAAAGATTGAACATGTCTTACAGTCGAAGGAAAGTCGAGTGCAGAAATAAGGCCCACCTTGGCCTTGTCAACTTCAATCCCATCTTTCGAAACCCGGTGTCCCAGAACTATACCCTCAGGTACCATGAAATGACTTTTTTCCCAAGATAGAACTAAGCGAACTTTCACACATCTTTCCAGAACCGCAGCTAGATGTAGCAAGAACTCATCAAAGGTTTTCCCGAAAACTGAAAAATCATCCATGAAAACCTCAAGTGACGAATCAAGCATGTTAGCAAAGATCGAGGTTACACATCTCTGGAAAGTGGAAGGGGCATTGCACAATCCAAATGGCATTCTCCGATAGGCAAAAGTACCACTTGGACAAGTGAATGTCATCTTTTCCTGATCCTCCAGATGCACAACAATCTGAAAATATCCTGAGTATCCATCAAGAAAACAGTAGAAGCTCTGCCCAGCCAATCTCTCTAATATCTGATCAAGAAACGGAAGTGGGTAGTGGTCCTTCTTTGTCTTTTCGTTGAGCTTCTGGTAATCCATGCACATTCTCCACTTTGATTGCTCTCTCACCGGCATAAGCTCACCATCGGCATTCTCTGCAACCGTAATCCCTCCCTTCTTGGGCACAACTTGGATGGGACTTACCCACGTGTTGTCAGAAATGGGATAGATGATCCCTGCATCAAGCAACTTAACAACCTCTTGAGTTACAACATCCTTCAACTTTGGATTTAGCCTTCTTTGCATTTGACGGGTCGGCCTCGCATCTTCTTCCAAGTATATCCGATGCACACAGATAGAAGGGTCAATCCCTCTCAAGTCAGCAATAGACCATCCAATGGCTTGGATGTTCTTCCTCAAGACTTCCATCAAGGCATCTTCTTGCTCAGGTGAGAGAATGGAGGAAATGATCACCGGGAGGGTGTCATTTGAGCCAAGGAAAGCGTACTTCAATCCTTCAGGAAGTTTCTTCAACTCAAGAATGGGGGGTGCTTCAAGGGAGTTCTTCAATGGTGCAGAAATAGATGGAAGATCCTGACTTGCAGCTACTAAGGCTAGCTCACACTCTTCATCATATTCATCATCGTCGTCAGGGAACTCAACAATTGGTTCAAGACCTCTTCCTTGAGTGGCAGTCTCAATCCACGCAGGTAGGAACTCTTCAACAATCTCATCTAGGCATTCCACCAAATAACAATCTTCCTCGGTGGCCCCTATCACTTCAGCTGTAGTAGAAGACTTGAAGATGTTCAACCGGATCTTCATGTGCATGAATGTAACATACATGGTCCCTGTCCTCACATGGATCACGACATCAGCTGTGGCTAAGAAAGGTCTCCCCAAGATGATTGGCACCTTTCTAGCTTCTTTCTCCATATCAAGAATGATAAAGTCGGCTGGGAAGAAGGAAGAAGTATCCTCATCAAGACAGACCAACACATCATCCACACGCCCTCTAGGCGTCTTCACAGATCGGTCGGCCAACTGTAGAGTGCAATGGGCTGGCCTCAATTCCCCCATTTGGATCTCAGCAAACATATCATAAGGCATCAAGTTTACGCTAGACCCCAAGTCAAGAAGAGTCTGGTCTATGTGATGCACCCTGATGTAGCATGAGATGATGGGAGCACCGGGGTCTTTTCTTTTCCGGAGGATGGTGTGTTGGAGAATGGAGCTCACTTGCTCAGTGAGCTTGATCTTCTTAGGTGTCCTCCCTGTTGTCTTTCTTTTGAAGGTGCACAATTCTTTAAGGAACTTCGCATAGGACGGAATTTGCTTGACTGCGTCTATAAGAGGTACATTGATTTTCACTTGCTTGAAGATCTCCAAAATATCATCCGCATGCTTCTTCTTTTTCTTTGCAACAGAAGGTTCCTCAAGTGCATCAGGATATGGCGGGAGTTGGGACCCCAATCGGTCCAAATCAACAGTATCATCCACCGGTATCACTGGAATCACAGTATCACTGCTCGGTATCATAGTATCACTACTCGGTGTCACGGTATCAACACTGCCTCTTATCATAGTATCATCAATCTGCATCTCAGTATCAACCTACCCTGCCTCGGTGTCATCTCTTCCAACAACTGCACCATGGGGTCTCTCCAAGGTCCTGCCACTCCTCAACGTAGTTACAACCTTCACATGCTCATGGGTGGTAGAAGAGGGAGCTTGTGGAGGTGGTTGTGGCTGTTGGGGTGGTGGAGGCCTTTGGTGAGGGGAGTTGGGATTTTGAAGGATGAATTGGGGTTGTGGTTGTTGTTGGGTAGGGTGGTATTGTGGAGGTGGTTGTTGGTAAGTGTGAGGTGGAGGTGGAGCATATTGATAATTGAGCAGCGCTTGGGGAGGTGGAGGAGCATAGGGGTTTGGTGGGGCTTGGTAAGATGGTGGAACATAAGCACTTGAAGTGTTTCCTAGAAAAACTCCATCATTGTTTGGATTTGGAAGTGGTTGAGACGGAAGTCTACCTTCTTCCCTCCTATCCAAAGAGAGAGAAATTTGGTCCAACCTCTGCTCAAGATGGTTTATGGATTTCCCATGTGCATTGACATCTTTTTTTACTTCATCTAGGCTCCTTACCCTTCCTAGAACCTCGTCCTCAAACTTGGAGCTGTAGCGTGGCTTCTGCTGCCCCTGTCCTTGTCCATCCTCATTCTGTTGTTTCCAAGAGAAATTTGGGTGGTTCCTCCACTCGGGGGTGTAGGATTGGGACATTGGGCCCTGGTTGTTGCGGCCACCAAAGGAATGTAAAGAGTTAACTTCCTCATCTACCATGTCCACAGCCATTGCAGGTTGGCTAGAAGAGCCACCCACTTCATTCTTCATCATCTGCATCATATCTGCCATCATTTTCATCATGTCGGGGTCGGTGGCATTGCGTGCGAGAGCTACGGAGGAAGGGGGAGGGATGCAGTTCTTGCCGCAATGTCCCCCTTTAGTGAAAGCTCAGTGGCGTGAATTCTCGGTGAGATGCTCAAATAGCGGCCATGATTCCTCAGGTGGCTTTGCCATGAACGTGCCCCCGCAAGAAGAATCGACGTTGTTTTGGCTTTGCTCCTCAAGCCCGGTGTAGAAGGCCTAAACTAGCTGCCAAAGTGGAACCTCATGATGAGGGCAGTCACGAAGCAACTTCTGGAACCTCTCCCATGCCTCGTGGAAGGGTTCGTTCTCTTTTTAGGCGAAGGACGTGATGCATCTTCTCATGTAGGATAACTTGGCGATGGGGAAGAACTTCTTGAGAAACTTGTTCTTCACCTCATTCCAAGTGACCAACTCTGGCCTCGAGACGTACCACTCCTTGGCCTTCTCTTTGAGGGAGAAAGGAAAGAGCGTCCTCCTGATTGAGTCGTCGGTGGCAGCAGGCGTGCGGAAGGTAGAGCACATTTCAAGGAACGCGTCTATGTGGTGGCAGGGGTTCTCGTTCTCCATACCGAAGGATGTAGGGAGAAGCCCCAAGAGTGCCAGTGGGATGGAGAACTGTTGACCTGGCATCTGGTCAACTAGAGTGGCGATGGGGGAGTTGTAGTTCCCTGGCGTGAAGTACTCATGAAGCGGATGATGTGGCGGCGGAGGTGGAACCTCCGGTGGCGGGTCGTTCTGTGCCATCTCGGCCTCTCAGTGCAGGTTACGGCGAGCTTGACGCCTTCTTCTCCCAATCTCGGGTTCATAAACCACCAAGTCAGTGCAAGTCGAACGCGTGCTACGCATGCACAGCTGTCACCTACGCAAGTCACAAGAAAACAACAAGGAACCAAGTTAGCGAACCAATATGCAAGAGTAACACAAAGAATAAATAATAGCAATGGTGAGGGCAAAAGGAAAGGCTAAGCTACACTATCTAACTAGGTCGAGTGCCTCTATCCCCGGAAACGGTGCCAGAAATCTTGGTGCGCTCCCGCTAGATGCTTGCAACAAGTGCAATCCATGAGGTCAGGAGGCACGGGATGAGATGGGATCTTCGCTTTCGATATTTGTATGGTCCCACACTAACTACCTACTTATACTAAGACATTACCCCCGCAAGCGCACGGGGTCGTGTCATAGTATAGGTGAGGCGGCAAGTACGGGGTCGATCCATGGAGATAGAGGGGGCACTAGAGTTAGATGGCGTGAGATACGTTCCTAGTGCGGATAGAAGGGTTTTAGGGTTTTAAGGTTGATTGTTGGTTGATTACACTAATGATCAAGTAAGAAATGCGAAAAGGAAACTAAATTATGAAAGAGCAAGCAAATTAGTGAACTAAGTTATCAAGCTAGCTAAGCAGGAGCAAGAATGAACTACACTAGACTAAGCAAGGTAGGGAGCAAATAAGAACTGAACTATCTACTAGCAAGAGCAAGAACCTAAGTTAACACTGAATGGTAGAACTAATCAATTGACTAAGTTAAACTAAAGCAATTGAACTATGCTAGCATTAACAAGTAGACTGAGCAACTAGGGTTTAAGCAAGGTGATAAAGGTGGGTGGGCCGTTTGGGGAATGTCACTTTGATTTTAGTTGGGGGAGTTCATTAAACATGCATGGTGCTCGATTCATATCTAGATTACCAAACCAAACAACAAGGGCAATGCCATTAGAACATACCCTATACTACTAGTAGAAGACTAGGGTTAGGTGTAGTTCTAGTGAGATTGGCCAAATCTAGGTTTCTAGGGTAAGTGATAGTGGACAATTGAGGGTTGAGGGTAGAAATGGGAGTGGAGATGAAGGGGGTAATCCTCATTCCACTAGCCACTCTAGCCTTTAGAAGGCCCTAGGCAATTGCATCACTCTCACTTACACTAGCCACTTAAATCTCACACTCATTTGTAGGGGGAAGGATGTGTATGTAGGAACAAAGGGGGCTAGCTAGGGATCCACTAATTGGACCTAGGAGCCATCCCTAAGATTGCCACATACACTCGAATTCCTCCTAGAAATGAAGTGTCATCAAAAACCTCAAGACAAGCAATTCATACAAGAAGCACAAACCACATGCAATAAGATTGGAAAAGAGATGGAAGCAAGAAGTAATCATCATAAATATGAACTGAGTTCATTACAAGAATTTATCCCCCAACATGGTATCAAAGTAACATTTTAATCCCAAACATCCCACCACAAGGGGGCTTAGCTATACATGATCATGAAAACAGGAAAAGAAAGGGGTAGAAAAGGAAGAAACTCCATGAAGCTTGATACAGTGGCCTTCTTCTTCACCTCCAAGAAGCTGCAGACGTCCTCCCTCCTCTAATGGTGCAGCGGTACATGAAAATGGTGGAATGGATGGATAGAAACCTAGAGAATCTAAGGTTCTATGGTGGAAATGAGTGGAAAGTGGGTGGAAATGGGGTTGAATGCAAGGAAATGGGTGGATGGGAGCAATGGATGCAAGGGAGCAACTAGGTGACGGCTAGGGAGTGCTCTCTCTCGAGCCCAAGAAGCAACTAGTGCTTATATAAAAGCTAGGGTTGAGTGGGGGTAAAAAAGGAAAAATAGTGGAAAAGTCTACTGGAAAGAACGCCACCACGACCGTGATGAAGGGCCACGGCCGTGGTGAAGACGGTATAACATGGCTGTGGTCAGGTGGTACGGCTATGGTGAAGGGAAACTGGAAATGAATGGAGTGGCTCAATACGACCGTGGTGAGGAGCCACGACCGTGGTGAAGTGGCTGGGTCACGGGCGTGGTGTGCGGCCACGGGCGTGGCATCTGGCGAACATTCCCCTATTGATTTCTGGTAATGCACATTACAGCCGTGGGCAGTGGCCACGGCTGTGGTGACTCTGGCTTGTCATGGTCGTGGCTGAGGGCCATGCCCGTGGTGATTCTGGGCATTTCTCCTGTTGGAATTGCTGCTCCTTGGCAATAAACATTACGGCCGTGGGCAGTGGCCACGGCCGTGGTGAGGGCTTGAGCAGGCTGATGAACTTCAAACTTTGTCAAATTTGGATGTCCTTTCTTGGTGATGACTCTTTTGCCACTAAGGTAGGTTGGGGGAGCTTTGGGGCCTTCTTTGGGCCCCTCCATCACATTCGTCATCCATTGTGGTCCAAATACTTGAAAATAGTGCAACGAACATCCATAAGCGTATTTACAATGATAATCTAATTGGAGGAAAATACTTGTAATCTAACATGTTTAGATGTAACTTATATACAAAATGGCACAGGATGGAGCCCTAAAATAGGGCTGCATCACTTCTCTCTCATTTATGTTGGGTGAAATGAAGAGGAGACACAAATTAGGCAACAACAAAATAAAAAAATTATTGGCATTGCTTCCTTTCTCCCTCCTATTTTATATCTTTTTCTCTTCCTACAACTTCCCTCCTCCATTTTTTATCTATCACATGTTCAATTTTTAGTTTCCTTGTTCCTTTGTTTTTTCTCTTACTTTTTGTGGAAATAGTAGATAAAAGAGGAGGGAAGTGATGAGTAATGAGGAAGAAAGATATAAAGATTATTGTAACAATAATAAATACAGTCTAGATAAGAGATATCAAATCAATTACAAAACGAAATAATTAATGAAACTACTTCCCTTCTCTCTCCTATTGTCTCTCTATTAGTAAGGACATGAGTAGACGAAAAAATAAAATGTTATACCAATGATAACAACACACTAGATCTGAGAAAACAAGCTGGTTACAAAAACATTATAATGCTACTTCAGTCCTCTATCCTATTTTCTCACATTTTCTAATGAGTGAAATGCGGAGTAGATAAAAACATAACATTTTACCATCAATAACAACACAATATCTAGAGATAACATATATATAATAAAAGAAAATAACCAATGGTACTACTCCCCTCCTACCTTCTATTTTCTCCCTTTTTGTGATGTGTGATTATGGATGAGAGAGTAAAACAAAATAATTGACTATGATAACTACGCAAAATAAAAGAAAAATGAATAAATAGCACTATTTATATCCTCCTTTTAAAATAACAATATTATTTTTTAGGTTGTTTATTACATTTCCCAAAAAAGTATATCGACATTGGTCTTGTTGGAATATATTTTTTTAGGAATCTAAGGGTTTTTAGTTTGTCAAGAAGAAATTCATTATGGACTGAAATTTATTAGCAAAATAAATATCTCTATCTTGTTTTTGTTTTCTCTTCTTCCAACCATTCACTCTCTCCCCAATCCCTCTCTCTTTTCGACCCACTATGTCAAACCACGTGCCCTCTCTCTCTTTCCATCCCTCTAGTTCACACCACATGCATCAGACAGAGGATCACAGTACATTTGTAGATTTCCTTCTAGCATCCAAAAAGGTTCCCAAACTTGATCCCATTTTTTTTATATATAGCAGATCTCTATAAAGATTCCATTGGATGTAATGTTTTATCAAATGAATTCCTTGATAATCAATTGTACAACCCTCATTGTCTTCTTCATGCATTGATGTTGTGTTACATAAGAATATTGTCGTACCTCATTGGATAGGTCGGTTGAGTCAAATACATTTATGATATTACAATCCTAAGACACTTGAAACATAAGTAAAAACAACTATATGAGGTTGTTGAAAAAATTAACTACCTTATATTTAGTGATGTTGAGTTTCCCTTTTGCTAAATTTGAGACACCTATTATATGTAAGGAATCCCATTTTGAAAGAGAAAAAACATATACTACATGGATTGCCACCTTTTTCTCCTCTTTCATGTGTTAACAAAGTACCACATTTTCCACTTTTAGGAGACCCTTTCTAATGCCAACCTTTGCTAAAAAAATTGTAGTATCTATGTTTCCATTAATTCTTTTCGTTAGCAACATATAAGCACCATTTTAAGGTTTGACCCTGCTCACTTGATACAAGACTCCAACTCTAGGATGTTTGTAAAGTTGGTTGATTGATCGTCATCCAGTTAATGCACATGAAAACATAATTCACTTTTAGGACAATGATCAACTTGATGTGTATTATTTAGTACCTCCCTACTTGTCAAATAGAAATTCTCAACCATTAGCATAACCATAAAGGTAAGCCAATTTTTCACGAGCATGTTTTACTTAAATAGCACTTATAGTTATGTATAGGAAGCATGCTTAAATTTTCTTTCTTTAAAACCTTAAAAGCTCATCAGCATCATCTAAGCCTCAGTTCCAACTATGTTGGGGTCGGCTACATGATCCTTCACTTCCATTTAGCTCTATCATGGGTCATATTTTGGTTAAGTTGTAGCTCTTCCCATGTTAATTTAGGCCTTCCTATTCTTCTATTTATTGTGCTTGACTCAATACCATTGTTTTGTATAGGTGCATTAGTCAGTCTGCATTGTACATGTCTGTACCATCTGAGTCAGCCCTCACACAACTTGTCCTCAATGCTCTCTACCCCCACTTTATTCCTAATATAGTCATTTCTCATGTGATCTTTTCTTGTCTCCGCACACATCCATCTTAGCATACACATTTCATCAATTTTCATCTTGTTGATACCTTCTTTCTTTACCACCCAACATTCACTCTCGTAGAGCATGGCTGGTCGTATAGTTGTTCTATAAAACATACCTTTTAACCAGAGAGGGGTCTTCCAATCACATAAAACTCCAGTTGCACTCCTCCATTTCAACCATTATGCAGGATCATGTGACAAATGTAATTTGGAACATCCCCATCTATTTGAATAACATAACCCAAGTAACAAAATTTATCACATTTTAGTATATCTACTTCATCCAACTTGGCTCCATCATTCACACTACGAGATTGGTTGAAATTTCACAATGCATATACTCAGTTCTGCTCATGCTCATCATCAATACATTTGATTCCAATGCATTTCTCCAATGTTTGACTTTATCATTGAATCCATCTTTAGTTTCATCAATCAAAACAATGTCATCATCAACAAATAACATACATCAAGGAATGCCATCCTTAACATTCTTTGTCAACTCATCCATAACAAGAATGAACAAATATGGTCTAAGTGTGGATCCATGGTGTAGCCCAACTATGATAGGAAAAGTTGGTGTCTCTCCTCCAGGAGTCTTCACACTAGAAGTAGAGCTATCATAAATGTCTTTGATCAAGTCAATGTATTGGATTGGCACACCCTTTTTCTTCAAAATCATCCAAAACACTTCTCTAGGTACTCGATCATAAGCCTTTTCCAAATCAATAAACACCATATGAAGATCTCTTTTGCTTTCTCTATACTTCTCCAAAAGCCTCCTAATAAAAAAATAGCATCTATTGTTGATCTTCCAGGCATGAAACCAAATTGGTTGTTTGATATTTGTGTTATAGATCTGAGCCTCTGCTAAATAATCCTCTCCCAAATCTTCATTGTGTGACTCATCAACTTGATACCTCTGTAGTTTGTGCAACTCTAAACATCACATTTGCTCTTGTAGATGGGGACTATAGTACTATTTCTCCACTCATATAGAATCTTCTTGGCCTTCATGATCTTGTTAAAGAACTTTGTTAACAATATAACTCCTTCATCCCCCATACTCTTCCCTGCATCAATGGAAATATTGTCTGGTACACATGCCTTTCTCATTTTCATCTTTTTCAAAGCATTCTTGACCTCAAATGGTGAAAATTGTAGTGTGTAAATGATATTTCTTGTATCCATGTCACACGAGTCTCTAACATTATTTGCATTATCTCGATTGAAAAAGCTTATGGAAGGAATTTCTCCACTGGTTGTTGATCTCATCATCCTTCACCGACACTCTATCATCTTCATTCTTAATGCATTTCACTTGACTCAATTTTTCCTTTCCTTTATCTTATACGAACCATTTTATATATATCTTTTCCCCCCTCTCTTGTGTCCAATTTCTTATAAATACCATCAAAGTATCTAGGCCTTGCCTCCCAAAAAAACTTTTTAGCTTCTTTCTTTTCTTGCTTGTATCTTTGGAACGTTGCATCATCTTGAGATTTGGGCAAGCTCCTATAGATCTCCCTTTTCAATTTAATAGCTTTCTATACTTCATTATTCCACCACAAATTCTCTTTCAACCTTTGGAATCCCCCAAAACCTCTTTGGAAATTTTTTTAATGCAAGAGTTCATGTTATGCCGCATAGTGTTAGCATCAGACTCTAGGCTCCAAATTACCTCCTTAAGGAGTTCATCATGAAATGTTAACTTCTTTTCTCCTTTAATATTCCATCACTGGATCCTGGTATCTTGATTTCTGTTATGCTTGTCTTTATTGATCTTCATGTTAATGTCCAATCATGTTAATTGATCCTTTAAGATTCCACCTATACTGGGTTGTGAGTTCTTCACCAGGAATCACTTTACAATCCTTGCATATATTACGATCCACCTGCCCTGTAAGGAGGTAATTGATTTGTCTACAATTGTGCCCACTCTTTAATGTAATCTTATGTGATTCAATTTCAAATGCATGTTTTCCAAAATCATATCATATGCAACTGCAAAATTTAATATCCTCTATCCTTCTCTATTTCTACAACCATAGACAAAACCACCATGAACTCTCTAATATCCAGCACTACTACTCCCCTAATGGACGTTAAAATCACTCCAAATAATAATCTTCTCCTCTATTAAGATTTCCTGCATGAATTCATCTATGTCATCCCAAAAATCCTTCTTAGCATTCTCACTAAGGACAACTTGGGGGGCATAAGTGTTGATAATGTTAAAAATGTTTCCTTCAAGAACAACCTTGATAGATATGATTCTATCATCCATCCTTGTGATCTTGACAACATCGTCCCTCAACATATTATCTATAATAATACCTATGCCATTTCTATGTTTATTAATACTTGTATACCAGATTTTATATCATGTGTCTCCAATCTCTATACACTGCTCCCCTATCCACTTTGTTTCCTACAAACAAGCTATATTGACTTTTCTTCTTACATGGTATCCACTATCTCCTAAGATTTCCCTATCAAAGAGCCAATATTCCAAGATCGAACTCTAATCCTTTTTTGTTGAAATTGCTTCTGTACCTACCTTCATAAAAAATGTTGCCCTTGCACTTTTTTCACAACATTCGGGCAATGATGCGACGGGACTAGCTTCTTTACCCACATCCATCCAAGATGTGGAAACCCTTTTCTATCCTTAAACACAACTAGGAGCCGCTATGTCAAAACCTCTTGCATATTTATCACTACACTCAGGTGCCAATGTAGCACATCGCCAGGTAGAGACAATCCAACAAAAATTTTATTGGGATTCGTGTCATAGAAAGAGTGACAAAGGTTTTATAGCTGGCTGTCAACCTACCACCAACCCTCCTCCTTTACCCATACTCGGGACCAGCTACATTTGCACAAAATGTACAAAAACATAGGCAGAGTTTAAAACCTTAAAACTAAACAACCTAAATCATGAGATACCAAATCATATCACATTATCTAGTGTTAACTTATATAAGACATGCTTATGATGACCCACCAACTAGGAAATGACACATCATGCATTCTTGAATGAGCAAGCCACTAAAGACATCACATTCTACTATATAAATGGTACCACAAGTAACATCCAATGAAATGTATGCAAAAATATTAGTCAATTGTCATCCATTTTACATAAAATACCATCACCAAAAGAGATATAAGAAAATATACAAAAACTACATATTGTCTACCCTAAAAAACTAATAAAATACCATGACTGAAAGAGATATAAGACAACATACAACAACTGCATATTGTCTACCCTAAGAAACTAAGACTATATAGACACTTGAGTGTATTCCATACTCGACTTTTCACATCATTAACAATTTGACATTTTTGTTCCTAACATTATATCCCAAAACACAAACTCAACCCCATTGGCGTCACTTGTAATAATCGAACAAACATAACTATTTGGGAGAATACCAAGATTGGTAAAAAACTAGAACCAAACATAAAGCAAAAAATGGATAAAAAAACACTTGACATCAGAAAACATCTCAATTTTTCATCTGATAATATTACTATTTAGAACATATATGATTCAAGATTGTCACTAGACACATATAAGATATGGCTCTATAAATTTACTAGGAAGTAATAAAAACATATCATAGGTATGCAAGAATAAGATCAACATTTAGTATAGTTGACAATCATATTTCCCATTTTTTTACTATTTTCTTGAAATATGTTGACCTTTATCTAACTACTTAGAGGCATACATGATGTTCCCATGTGTAAAACTCACCATCCATGTCTTTGGGTTTTGCTGGCAATCCTAAGACAACCAACTCAATTCAGGTCCACTACTAGGATAGGTATGAGAATATAATGTCTCTACCTTCTCACTATCACACCTTATTACAAGGTTGTATCTTATGTCATCTCATATCACTTATCCGATAACACAAATCACATGCTTTTAGTTTATCGTACATATTCTCATTTGGCTTCTGTATCTCCTAAACCTTACTTTCCCAATTGCATTATGAGAGCTGAATCTAGAAATTAAGAGAATTTTCACATATAAAATCTTTCATATTGTAAAATTTCAAAATAACAAGATGATAAGAAAGACTTCCTTTGTATTATTTTTTATCTAGAAATGGCGATTTCCTATAATCAGGGCATAAGAAGGTGAATTCATACTTTGTTTATTCACTAAGTGGTTATCTACTATCGTACTTGTAGGATGCATAGAAGTATTTTGTAATCCATCATTTTAGTCTAGAAAAACCTTCTCAAGTCTTAAGCTTTTTGTTAGATTCTAATGACATTCCTCCAATCTATCCTAATGAAGAGAATTTGGTAAGAAAAAGATGAAAAATCATGATATCTTGATCAAATTAAGGAGGAACAAAGTACAAGGATGAGGATAGAGGAAAGCATTTTAGAAGAATAAAAACATAATAACTTACTAGACACTTCAGCTCTAAATAGTTTTGGGGTAAATTTTGTATTGAAATTTATAATATACCCTTAAATACCTCCTTGACTACTAGTGTAATTACATGAGAGAGAGGTTATGATGAGGAAGAAAATATCTATGAGAATTCTAAGTTGAATTCATTTGACTTGGGTCCAAAATGTTATCTAACTTGAAATGTTCACTATCACAATTTTTTTATACTATCTAAACACAAAATTGGATGACCTTCTAGAAAGTCAAGATGACCTCCCTAATAAAAGGGATTTGCTTTTTCTAAAGTCAAGGGTCAGACTGGGTGTCAGACATTGATTGAAATTGTGGAAGTTAAAACCAAATTTGGTCCTACTTCATAAGAAGTTGGTTTGTTAATTCGATCAATGTGTCTACTTTGACCTCAAACTAGATCCTACCTTTTCATATGTCATCCAACTCATGATGAAATAGTATCTTACTATTAAAATACTAAACTTACTCAAATTCTTGTAAATATATCTAATCTTTCGCAATATACACCATTTCCCTTTGTTACTTAAGAATATTCAACTATGACACTTAATCCAAATATTTGATATACAGTTTGAATCATTTGTGCTTTGTGTATCAAAATACAACTTAAATAAGATTATTATTAATGTTGATAAACATCATGCACTTCTAGAATATTTTTCTAACAAATCATGTCTATAAGTTTTGCACATTATAGTGGGGCCATGGTCCAAATTTCATCTCAATCAGACATTCTAATGTTTGAGTACAAATTTCGTATGTTTTTGGGAGAAAACTACTTTTATTTCATTTAAGAATATTTTTGTAGTATTCTTTTACTCGTAAGAAATCCTAACCAAGGGGACTAGATCAAATATGATCCTTGGATTGGGAACCCATATATTAGGGCTTTATCCCAAGGGCTATGGGTCTTTCAACATCTACATTGATGTGTTGCCACCTCCTCAAGCCACCTCAATCAAAATAGAGAGGGAAGAAGTCCTCCACTCACCCTGGCAATCCCATTGAATACTTTGTTAACCATGTTTAGAAGACATGGTGTGAGATACAAACTCCCAATGTTCTCTCACTCATACTCTAGCATATGTAGAGCTTCATAAAACCCTAATCGAGCCCCAACATGACCTATTTATACTTCTCTTATCCTCAAGTATACCACCCCTTCCTTTTCCTTCATCTTGAATACCAATGGTGCCTCAAGACCCTTTCCCTTTCTTGCATGTAGCTTAGCCACAATATTGTTATTTTTGTCATTGGGGGATTCTTTCCCTTGTTCCCCTCAACTAAAACTAAGAGTAGAGATGAGCTTTTAGAATTCATGTAAGTTCAATCGAAAAATGTTTTTCATTATTACCACTTCCTTCTACGACTCTCACAAAGGGCACTGTCGTCCCATCTTGCTCCTATGAATGAACTTTCTACCTGTAAGACGATGATCCACAACCTCCTATATGGATCCATTCAGGGAAGACCAAATATAAAATGGCCACAAACACTCTACTATTTCTCCTGTCATAGAAAGGTTCTTAGTGGACTAAATCCACCATAGCCACTTGATAACAACCATTCAATTATTGACCATCAATAGTGCCAGAATTTCCTTGTAGGCAAATATCATTCACGTTGATATTTCAAAAATTGACCTTAATGATGTAACATTTCTAGAAAATACATCCATATTCAAATATAGCATACTAGTAGTCACTTTAATCATAAACATACAAGGGATGCAGTCAAAGTAATTTACAAGGATTAATTATCAACCTAATTCCTTAAATATATTGAATCTAATATCTTTTGGTTATTTGAAATTTATAAAAGTCAATATCTTGTGGAATAACTATTCCAATACCTAGATTTGACCCTAATCAGTTTTTGAATTATAATCTCTATACCATATCAAACTTTGTTCAGTTCATATTAGAATAATGTTAGTTTTAATTTTACTGTGATGATAGTATTTATGATGATGGCAATGACTAAAATCTTGATCATGATGCTAAGGGTTATTTTTTTACTAAAATTTTTGAATGGTTATCTCTATACTATATCAAATATTGTTCACTTTATACTAGAACAATGTTATTTTTTAATTTTACTAGGATGAAAAAATTTATGATGATGATGACTCAAATCTTGATATAGGGTTTTTTCCCTAAAATTACCTAGGTAGATCATCCATCCACCTTGAGTACACTTGATAATGATTTCAATGTTAAACCTCAAAAATCATGTTAGATTTGCTATATAAAAATGAATTGTAATACCTAGAGTCCCAAATAGAATAAAATATTCTCACCTTTAATATCTTGAAACTATGATCTTGACATTTGATTTACTTATCCCTTGACTAGGATCATAACTTAACCATTGATTAACTATAATTATATCTATTATAATAAAAAATCAAAGGCAATGTATATATTTATATTGACCTAAACAATGGTATTGCATTATTGCATGAATCCCTCATGAAAGTCTTATCTATGTATTTGGATGAGATACCTTCTTCCATATTGAATAATGTTTGGATTTTTGTATACTTTACAAAATACATAAACATAAATCAAAGACTTCTTATTATTTTTTTATTCCTCATTTAATATGTCTCCCTTTATCTTTGGATTTGCACTACGTTGTATCTTGTATATCGAGGCCTTTCCCATTGTGTTAAGTGGTATCTGTTGATGGAGACAATTTCCTTTGGGTCAAGTGGTATCCATGAGACCCTTCCCTGTCACATTGAAAAGAGTGACGTTGAGTGGTTGTCCTCTCATTCATATTACAATGAGAAATACAAACTGTAATAAATACCTTGCTATATAAATAAATTTCTTAAATTGCTTATTGATTACGTTTCTCTAATAAGTTTTATCGAGTGTACTATTTTACAACACAAACTATTTTATGAATTTTTCTGTAGCGATGTGATTGTATTAATTGTAGCTCTATTTTATGAATTTAGGTAATGGAAAAACTTGAATAACATGCGTCTCTATTGTTTTAAATTACCTACCACATTTAAATAGCTTCTACTACGTGACAATGATATTATCTTCCATATTATGTTGGGATTAAGAGCACTACACCAAATATGGACCTCCATGGGAATATTAATGTAAAGGGATGTAGTACCTAGTAGTTAGTAAATATTATTGTATCTTTCATATTATATTGCCTTTCGGTCACCTTTTGTATAACATTTTTCATTCAATCAAAATGAAAAATAAGTTTCATTCCAATTATTACATATATTGTGTGTGATCCTTCAGACCACCCAAAGAAAAACGTTGTAATCCCTTTAGTTCTATATACATAGGCATTGGCATTGGGATTGGGGTAAAAATCTTCCTATAGTAGTTGGTATTGGATATAATGGCATAACCTACTAATTTGAGTTCTATTTATAGATCCCCAACTCCACTTTACATGGAACAGAGTGAGACTCTTCTTTACATGGCTTTTGTCCAAAAACGTGATCAGTTGGGGCCACTTATTTTTTCCTTGGCTCTCCGTCCTC